>OX393579.1:12717857-13446102 GCA_947652605.1 Elmis aenea
TTATCAGAGATAGAAAAAAACTAAGTACGTAGTCTCGATTTCTTTTTTCGAGAGGAATTTATTGTCGTAAACAGATTTTTGATCTTTTTTAATTTTCGAAATATAGTTTTTTTTTAATCTCTGATAATTACCGAAATACCCCCCCTGTATGGGCATCGAAAGTACGCCACCCTGAACATAGACCGTATCAATGAATTCTTTTTTGGAAAATTCATATTGCATATGCTATACTCATTTATTTATGTTTTAACAATTGACAGCAATTAACTCTGACATTTGTTACTACAGAAATTATTGTTTCTATTGTCAAAGTCGGGGCCTACTCCGAGAAAACTAGGAAATTCCTACACAACGCTTATAAGAATAAGTAAAATGTAAATATCTCAGAAAATATTCATTTTAGGTATAGGTAAGTATTAAGAAAAGTTGAAGAAAAACAAAAATGCAACAAAATGACGTAATAATATACAGGGTGTTCCATTTGAAAAAATAAAATTATTGATGTTTGAAAATTGGGAAGTTGGCACATCTATAAGAAACACCCTGTATAATATAAATTAATTTTGATGTATTTAGACTGTGACTACACCTTTTGACTTAGTATGTGCAAAATATCATATGCCAATTATTATTCATAAGGTTGTGCTCTTGATAAGTATTGTACCCTGTTTTTCTGGAAATTCAAAGATTTTTTAAGATAAATTGGCAACGTCGCAAAAAAAATTAAAAAAACAAAATACTGTCATATGGAGATTTTCTTGCTGAATTCGATTATGCAAAAATATACTGGGTGTTCAATTTAAAAAAAATACCTTTAGTGACGCCCCACTTTTATGAAACCCCCTGTATACTTGAAACTAATTTTAAAACATGCACGTGTAGAAATACTATAAGTTTCATTAAAAACTTTTTTTTATTAAGTTGACATTAAGGGCAATAATGGACTTTATCGCACTAATGGCGCACCCTGTATGTATGGTACACAAATAAATTTCCTGCGAACATAAATAATTTTAAATAACATTAATAACACGTGGGTTTTTTAAGCGGTTTGATAATAATTTTTGTTTTTAAAGGTAATTATTTGTCATCGTTAAAAAAAACCGAGATGAATGAAGAAACAGGGTGTTTGAAATTTGAACTTTAAAGTAGAAATCTTGCTTATTAACATAGTTTTAAAATAAGCAAAGTTGCTAAATATTATGCTGTAAAATAGCATCCAAACAGAATTCAAATATATGCAACCGTTTAATTATTTATGGATAAAAAATTTGTAAAATCACTTTTTTTTATTTTCACTTATTGATTCTAACGACTGATTGCTAGATCGATTTGGTTTTAAGTTTTGGACATATTTTTTAAAGACCTCATATTTGAGTTTCACATAGCTGACTTGAATTTCTTTGTTTATTTATAAAATATGTACCTTGATTATGTTTTTTAAATCAGTAAAGAGGATATAGTTGAAAATACATATTTTACACAATCAAGATGCCCTTTAAAGATAAGAAGGAAATGGAATATTCTTATTTTGATTACAAAATAGTCCGGTTTGTAATCTTACCTCCATGGTATACGATGCATTTTATTTGGAATGTAACATAATATAAACACGAGTTTTAAATTTGGAATGGAAATGTTAAAAACGCAGGAAAAGATTATTTATACTATTTTCGTGAAAACTTAAAAAGAAAATACATGTAGAAAGCTTTTTACTAAAGCAAGTATTTTTTTATTTTCTTGATTGTGTAAGACGAGTTTTTCACAATACTTATTTTATTAATGTTAATAATAGTATCACGTGATGTAAAAAAAAAACTTAAGCTGAGTCTGTGAACACTAAAGATGGTGCCTTTAAGAAGAAAGAAGTTTATATTATAAGCACTACAGCGAATCGAATAAAAATTTGATTAGTCTGTAGAGTTTTAATAAAATTTCAAATCAACGAAAAGACATAAACGGTTTCTTACGGTTTTCATTTTTTCTAAAAAATATTACAGATGTGAAATCAATTTGAATAATATTATTCAGGATAATGTTTGCATAATTTAAACCCGTGCTAGCCATTGGTAGGTACACCCAGCAAAGTAGCACCGAGTCGGATCGGCTGCAATCATATACTTTTTATTTTATCAAATTAGCAGTACAAATATTTGTATCCGTTCAGATCCGCCCCCCTTTTCCCCAAAATCAAATCCTGAGTGCGGCACTGGTGCTAACTCTAACAAAAGCGAGGTCCCCATGGTCGTTTTTTGGCATAACGGGTGTAAGTAAACGAATATAGATTCGCCACCTTTTTTTTATTTAGTTTTTCATTTAAACAGACGAAATTTCAAACCGGTTATACAGGGTGGTCCACATAGAAGGGTCACTAATGGGATCTCGTAAGAGCTACAGAGAAGTTTAAATTAGACGAATTGTTCCCCTTTCTGAGACCTATTCAGTGATGTTTTAAAAAAGTTCCATGGCAAGCTAGATAATAAACAAAAATCAAAATGGGCATTTTTTGAAACATAACTCGGTTATACTTGATGGTACAAAAATATTTTTGGGCAAAAGTTGTAGATCTTTTTACGCACTGTAGAACGAAAACATTCATTTGTATCAATATTGTTTAAATTCTTGGATAAATTACAAACTTGCATTTTTCTAAATGGAAATCATTGTTGGCTAAGATCCCATAAAAAGCATATTTTTCCCAAGGTTTGAAAACCAATAAAATTCATCAAAAAGCTTTTATGAAGCTATAAAGTGCCATGAATTGAAACAATATTAAAACAAATGAATGTTTTTATTTTACAGTGTGTAAAAAAGTATACAACATTTTCCCCAAAAATATTTTTGTACTATTAAGTACAACCGAATTATTAACGAGTTAAAAAAAAAAACATTTTTTATATTTCTTTATTATCTAGCGTGCCATGAAACGTTTTTAAAACATCACTGAATAGGTCTCAGAAAAGGGAACAATTCGTCTAATTTAAACTTCTTTGTAGCTCTTACTGTTTAAGAGATCCCAATAGCGGCCCTTCTATGAGAACCACCCTGTACATGCAAAAAGTTTGATGTATCCACTCCTTACACCACTTCTGGTTGCGCCAGAATAGAACACACCGTATATTTTCACGTTTTTAAAAAAACAAAAGCAATTTTTGTACTAACATATTTTGAAGACTTCTTAAAACCTCAAATATTTCTTGATCAAAATTTATTTTTTATTAAGGATGACGTGACTTGTAACCTATTTAAATTAAATTTTGTGTCATCAAGGGTCCAATTTTTTTTAAAGTTTAATAGACTTCTTGGCTACTTTGATTAGCTTTGAATGTGTCGAAATCGTTTTTTTGACAAAGATTTATTTTAAATGAAATTATGTATAATGGCTAATGCGGTTATTTAAATACAGTATTTTTTAATGAATTTATAATAGTTACATTGGTATAGTTTTTCTAACTTGTATTTTTTATAAAGCGGCTGCTTAGAAAATTTAAATTTTGTTAGTTCCTATTAAAAACTAAAGATAAAAGCGTGTAATGTAAACCTTATTTCGTTTACTCCCGACATGTATAAAACTAAATCTATAGTATAAGCTGATTTTGCTTGTATAAATTTGTTTAATTTTTAAGGATGTACCTACTTATGAACCAATTTTTTTTTTTTGTAAATGTGTATTTATTGAATATAAGCGAATTTCGGAATCCTGTTTTTTTAAAAATCTCATTTGAAAACTTCCAAACACGTTTTATTTAACAGGTCGGTCATTATTATACAGTACGACTTATCCACGCTCTTTTGATATTATTTCATAATTTGTAATTGTTTTAAAATCGCCACTTAGAAATCGCTAGCCCAGAATTTAACTCACTCAATTATTTTAAGCACTTTCGATGTCACAACCATAAATTAAATTGCATAATAAATGACGTATATGTATTCTTGTGGCAATCATAATGTTCGAAATTTATTCATACTGCTAGTAAGTGGAATACGAGTTACTAATTAAATTAAAGGAACAAATATATTTAAAAATCAACGTTCATTACATTCAAAATGTTTTAAAATGTACATATCGTTCAAGTTGCATATAATCAAAATTTTAAGGACAACAAGAAATATTTTAACGAATTAATTCACAACTGCAAACATTCTCAAATTTATACAAGGTGTTCGAAAAGTCTTCTTTATTCACTTCGACTTTCATAGTTTCCCAAATATAATAGTCTAAAGGGCTCAGATCAGGTGATCTGGGAGACCACAAGTCTTAAACAGTTATACGGTCGCCAAAGATCTCCGAAAGGATTGTCCAGCAGCATGTGCTGTGGCGCTATCTTGCTGGAACCGCGCATTATTTATTTCCTTCTCGTTAAGTTCAACGATTAATGGGTACAAAATATCATTACAGTATTGCCAACTGACCAATGCAAAATGTCCCATATCATTTATTTTATTTATTTATAGTAGGTGTATAGTTACTTTTCAAACACCCCGTATAATCATTTCAACGTTATAAAAATAATATTATTTTTAGCGGAATTAAATCATTGACGTTTAAGAAATTGTTTATTTAATGTAAGGAGCAGGGCCTTTCAGAGAAAACACGAAGCCCGGGGCAGTGTGACTAAAAAAAAAAGGACCTCGCTGTCTGGAATTGTATTAAAATCGGCCCTGGTTCAAACTGATGACCCGGGACATTTGCCACTTTTGCCCCCCCCTCCTCTGATAGAGCCTCGTTAGGAGCATTATTTTATCTGTACATATGAAGATAGTAGTAAAGTAAAACTATAGGAACGGTTCTTTTAGGCGCCATTGTTGATGTAATTTGACAAATAAAATATTTTCGAATTCATTGCATTACTTTTTATATTAAAAGGTTTTATTATGAAATCTCATGTTTGACCGTAATCGGTACACAGTACATCAATTATTTTTTTTTTGTAAATTTAGCTTTAGTAAACCACCTTGCAACGCATGTTTAAGTGGTCAGATAGTGTAGTTAAACGTCAGTTGTTATTTCCGTTATCATGTTTTAATTTGTAATTTTTTTATCGTAAACTTCACGATAATGAGTTACCGACATATAATAAAAACATTACCGCTACAATCTACCTTAAATTGATATACATGTGTATATTTAAAAGAAAAATGCTATTCTTGTACGGACACATATTTCTAGAATCGTCTTTTGTACCGCCCTTTAGAGAGCCCGGTAGGGGAACAAAATTGTTATATTATGATTATAGCAGTAGGTAATATAACTGATTCGTTCAGACGATTTTTTTTTATCAAACCACTCGATAATAGTCAGTGATTTTAACTAAAACATCGATACATGGGCTGACTTACTTAATCACTTTTATTTATATTGAAGACAATCTAAAAAATGCAATTACAATACGATAAAAACATCTTAAAATAAGGCTGAAACATTAAACGTTACAAAGTGCGACTATAAAATAGTGCATTGAAAAAAAAATTGGGGCCTTTAATGTTTGATAGTTTTGATTCCATTAAATTAAATAACAGGATAAAAAACAATTGTCACTTTTTTTGGGGCCTCTGAAAATTGGTCTAGGCGCGTCTTATACGTCTAAGCCTGACCATGCCACTACTTCTAATGTAGTGAAATAACATTTTTACAGTGACGTATGCAGGTGGGGTTTAAAGGGGGTTGTAATTGTCCCCTCCCTTCAAGAACAGGGATACATTTAACTAAGGGCGTAGGCAAAATTTTAATTTAATTTTAGTATTTATATGTTCTTTTATATCGTCTTTATATCTATATTATCTTCACTTTATTGACCCCCTTATGAAAACATTTTGCCTAAGCCACTGCGTTTTTATATTTAAAATGTTACGTTTGTTGCTTTATAACGCGTACAGGGTGTCCCACAAGGTAGGCCTTCGCAAATTTTTTCATAAATCGAATGTTTCGGACCTAAATAAAAGATTTTTAGCAAAGAATTTTTTTGTGTCACTTCATATACAGGGTGTCCCAGCTATGGTGAACAGCATTGGAATCTCGTTAACGGTAAGAGACCCAGAGTTGTTTAATTGGGTCAAACTGATTTATGATTTAAGAGCAACTGAACTATGAAAAAAAACCTTGAAAACAATTAATAGTTTTTGCGCTATTGTAAAAAACTAAACGCATTAGTTTTTAATTTTTTGCTTATAACTTGCATATTTGAAATCACACTCAAAATATTGTACGACTTTATCTAAGCACTTTTTTGCGTAGATTTGAAATTTGTCAACAATTGTTACCTATCTTCATTTGTTTTTGTTTTTTTAACAATAACTTACTTATTTTAAATACGACTGATGTTAAAATTTAAAATAACAAAACAAATGAAGATAGGTAAAATTTATTGACTAATTTCTAATCTACGCCAAAAAGTTCCTCAATATGTTGAAAAATAAGCAAGTGATAAGCAAAAGTTAAAACCTGATCTGTTTTGCGTTTTATCAATAGCGCAAAAACTACTTGTTCATTTTGTTTAAAATTTTTTTTTACAGAACAGTTGCTTTTAAATCATAGATCATTTTGACCCATTCAACCAAATCTGTATCTCTTACCGTTTATAAAGATCCCCATGCTGTTCACCATAACTGGAACACCTGTATATAAAGAGATACATTGAATTTTTTACTAAAAAGTTTTATTTAGGTCCTAAACATTCGATTGATGCAAAAATTTGCAAAGGCATACCTTGTGGGACACCCTGTATTTTATTTACTACTCTTTTTTTAAGAAAAAATTACAGAAAACATAATATTTCTATTTTATTTTACAGATGGTATTACCAGCCATTCTACCGGTTCCCCAGACATCTTAACAGAAGAACCAATTGCCATTGGGACGTTAATTGTTATTATCATTTCGGCGATATTGAGCATAACATTATTGTTCGTCGTCGCCATTTTTATTGACTGCAGGCACCAGTAAGTATTTTCACAGTAATTGTAGCAACAAAAACCCAGTTCATTTTCAAATGTCGCGAAAATATTAATTATTTATAAATAAGTGTTTATAACTGTACAATTTTTGTGCTTTAAGTTTTATCACTAACTTTAAATGTGGAGTGCATGTTAACAAGACAGGGCTACACCTCATTCTTTGATTCTTTAACATTAGAAAATAGCAACACTGTTCTATCAGAATGTATTTCTTACGTATTGGTTCCTATTCTTTTCTAGAAAACTGGTTAGCAGGCGTGGAAGAAGATGTAGAAAAATTCTCAAAATACCAAGATTGGCGAAAGAACCGGGTGATGAAACAGCTACATTTGCAGACAAAATGCATGTGCCTGAGTACGTTACTCCCTCCGGATCAGTGGTTTGATACACACTACAATTTTATACTCCTGATTTAGTCGAATGCAGCTAACTCCCAGTTTTTAAAGTATTTTGATATCTCATACGCATAATGGGTTAACCAGTAAAAAAAGACTGAAATTTTGTACAGTATGTATTATTATTATAATATGCGCTAGTCTAATATATCTTAATATAAATAATACTCCTAATAATCTTATGAAAATTGGTGTACATATATAAGAAAAAAATGTATATACTGTTATGTATAGTTAAACAGAAAAATATATTTAGCTGTTGAAAGTATTTTATTCTTTTATACATTAAAAAATTCAGTTTTCAACACTTTCCCAATACCATAGCCAGTAGAGCCATCCGCACGTACATTCCACATTCAGCTTGCCGGAAATACGCCGCCCTTGGATCGCTATCAAATTCAGGACTGATTTCAAAAACTCTCGGCAGTGGATGCAACACCACCATTTTCCGCTTAGCGCGAGTCATCAGTTGCGGAGTTACCACGAAATGGCCGCAAGCCTAAAAAACATAAAAATTAAGCAACCTTACGTTTCATTTTCAGCGCGTTGCTAACCTTATCGTAATCCTCTTGCGTTTCAAAACGTTCTCGTTGGATTCTGGTCATGTACAAAACGTCAGTGTCGGGCAGAACCGCTTCTAAGCTCGAGAACTCTTCCTGCACTATGCCTTTAGAAGCAACGAATTGGACGACTTGATGGGGCATCCTCAAAGTTGGCGGACTGACGTAGCGTAATTGCACGTTGTACAATGTTAAAAGTCGTGCTAATGAATGTACTGTTCTGCCATTTTTCAAATCGCCTACTAAAGTGATTGTTAAGCCGTTGACAGTACCAATTTCCTCACGGATTGTAAATATATCCAATAAAGCTTGCGTTGGATGTTCGCCGACGCCATCGCCGGCATTAATCAAGGGTTTACGACAATGATGCGCCGCTTTCTGTAGATTAAACCACGTTTATAGGAACAGTTCAAAGCAAACCGAAATGTTTGATCAAACTTGCAACCATTTTTATTCATTTGCCGATATTCGAATCACTAGAACTCAACGGTTTTTAAATAATTATATTTGAGAATTTAGCTAAAAACACACACCTAATATTGTTATAGACGGAGAAACGATAGAAATGCAAATACATATGGTAGAGAAAGCAATAAAAAACATTGACAGATGTATGGACAACTTGTTCTGTCTAAAACCATTAATCGAGAAGAAAATAAGAACAGTAAGTATTTATATTTGAGAATAGATTTAATTTTCGTGAATTCAAAAAGTAGATACTTAGCTCTTAAGTTGTAGCTAAATGTTCTGACCAAAGCGTAAGCTAAAAATTGCGAAAATCGATAGATAAACAAAAAAGTTATAAACCATTTTGTGACTTACCAGAACTGATCCTGGGGTGGGATGACGAAGAACCACGACGTCTGCATAACCTGCCATAACAGTGACTGAATCTTCTAAAGTTTCACCTTTTTTGACGGAGGAACTAGTTTCGTCCATGTAAATCACTTTTCCTCCAAGTCTCTGCATTGCCGCGGCAAAACTGCACGAGGTTCTTGTACTGACTTCGTAAAACACTGACGCCATAATTTTCCCTTTAAGAATATGATCGAGAGGCCTGTCCTTCGACACGTTGACGTGAAATGTTTGGGCCAAATTGAAAATATCGTTAAGCTGTTCTTTGGTAAACATGTCCACGCTCAAGACGTGTTTTCCTGTTAGCCCATGAATGGGCACTTGCGATTGAGCAACAACCGGGTGTATTGGTTCAGGAAAATGAAGTAGGCTTGAGTGGCTGTCACTTTTATGGCGTGTTAATCCTAAAGGTGCGGGCGACACACTTCTCGGTATTTTAATTTCAGGCGCGTGTAATTCCGAAGCGAAATGGACTTTGGTAGGTTCAGACAAAAGGCGGCTAAATATTTCGTTCGTCTGCCTGTCCGTATCGTAATCTAATTTGTCTGATAAGCTCAAGTTAGTAAATAAGGTTGATACAGCAGGGGAAATGGGACGGTCCAAGGCAGAAGATGGTCGACTGTCCAAAACAAATCCAGATTTTTTAGCTTGCCAATCGCGAACGTTCTGTCCAAACCCTGGTTGAACCAACATTTGCCCATCTACGTAGGCCACTTCGCTACGGAGCACAACTCTATGCACCGAACCACGCACCTTCCTGCCTGCAAAAGGTGTCCACTTTGATTTACTGTACGGCATAGATTCAGGAATCGTCCATTCTTCATCGATGTCAACTTCCACGTAAGTGTTTGCTTGATCCGGCAAATTAAATATGCGCTTGGGATTACGATAAAACTTGTTGACTATGTCATCCATCGTTAATTTTCCTTCGTGCATGGCATTTAAAAGAAGTGGCAAGATGGTTTCAAGGCCTGGGAATCCCGGGGGTGCATTTTCAGACGTTTTTTCTTCAACGGTATGAGGTGCATGATCCGTAGCAAAACAATCAATTACGTGCAGGTTTTCCCATAATGCTTGCTGATCTTCTGGCGCACATAACTGAGGTTTGACTCCACTTTTAACACCTAGATGTGGAACATCGTCGGTGGAAAGGAATAAATGATGAGGGCATACTTCACAGGTTACTTTCAAGCCTTTTTCTTTGGCTGCTTTAATGATCAAAATCTCTTCCTTTCTAGCTACGTGGCACACATGGATAGGACGATTGTGCAAACTCGCTAAGAGTAAAATCGCAGCGGTTGTTTGACTTTCAGCGTGAACACAGAGAGGCGACTTCTTGGGCCAGCTATTTAAATGTTTCGACCAAACAGTCAAATCATCCAACTTTAAAGTGGTGAAAGTGTCGTTGAGGTACATTTTTAGAGCTGCAGCTTGAGACGCTAGCTCTGGAACCGTTGCAGCGTTGTCTGAAGAAGCCCCAACGAACAGCGCATAGTCGCAGCGGGCGTTTTCTTTGGCCAACTTCTGGACTATATGTAAAGTATCTTCATCCACTATGGCGGGATTTGTATTGGGCATCGCACATATCATAGTAATGCCTCCTGCTAATGCTGCTGCCGTGCAAGATGCAAAGTCTTCTTTATGAGTGGCACCTGGTTCTCGTACGTGGACATGAGTATCGATAAATCCTGGTAGCTTAATTAATTGTCGTGAGGTCATGCAGTCGATGTGAGTTTTCATAGCAGGTGCTTTTCCAATTCGTCGCAGAGCCTAAATTTAAAACTGCTTAAGAAACACCAACAAAAAAAACTGCTCAAGAAAGTTAATGCAAATTAATATTAGAAAACCCTAAATTATATATTTCTACGTAATAAATAAATGTCTATTATTTTTTGTTAACGCTCATAAAATTTCCATTTAGAAAAATATACAGGGTGTTTCTTAAATATTGCCAATTTGTTTTATGATTTATTATATTCAAAACTGCAAGACATTTAAGGAAGTCGTACTTACGTCAAACGTTTTACGAGCTCATAGGCAGTCAAGAGTGTTCCTTACATATTAAGAAAAAAATCGGGTGGTGATTCCTTATCAAAAATTAAGGGGGGTCTTTCATATAAAATTTTTTCCTTGGACGTCTCCTTTCGGAGTTACACCCTCCTAAAGGGGAGCGATAAAATTAGCTTTTTATTTTATGTTTCAAATTTGGATAAATGTAGGAGAATGATATTTGGTAGATGTTTTATACTTATTAAAAGGTCTCCCATAGTAATATTTTTAACTATTATCTCCCACCTCCACAGGGAGCTGAAAAGTGCGATCCCAGTTGGTTTTTTTAACAGAACTTTTTGGTGGGTTAAAATTTTGCAATTAAAAAATTTGTTTGAAAGCCTGCTTTATTTAGAAACTTTTTTTGTTCTTCAGTTTTTCTCGTAAAACCTATAGTTTTTGAGTAAAAAATAAAATAAGTAAACATGCACCATTAAATATTACAATATAAAACGATTCATTTTGGTGGTTGCCATGGTTTGTTTATGTTCATTTTGGATAGAATTGACGGGTGTAATTAATTTTGACGTTAACGCGGCGACAACGCAATTGCAAAATTTTAACCCACCATAAAGTTCTGATAAAAAAACCACAAGGGTCGCACTTTTCAGCCCCCTGTGGAGGTGGGAGGATTGAAAATATTAGTATGGGAAACCTATTAATAAGTACAAAACATCTACCAAATATCATTCTCCTACATTTATCCAAATTTGAGAAGTAAAATAAAAACCTAGGGTTACTGCTCTCCTTTAGGAGGGTGTAACTCCGAGAGGAGACATCTAAGGAAAAAATTTCATACGAAAGACGCCCCTTAATTTTCGATAAGGAATAACCTTCCGAATTTTTCACGAAACACCCTGTATATTAAACATTAAACTTGACTGTCTACGAGCTCGCAAAAAGTTTGACGAAGGACTTCCTTAAATTTCTCTTCGCAGTTTTGAATATAATAAATTATAAAACAAGTTGGCTATTGAACAACACCGAAAAAATTAATTGCAACTGCATTAATATTGTATATTAATATTCAATATTACGTATTTATCTTGTCTGAACGTTAACGCAAATTAATAAACTCAGTAGCGTCAAACGTTTTTAACCAGCCTGTCCATGTGTTTCTGTATTTACCTTTGCAAAACCCACATAGTTAAATCAATTTAGCGCGAAGTATTTTCATGATGGGCAAAGTCTTTATTAGTTTTTAATTGAAAGTGTTTGAATTAAGAGTTGCCGCTTCATGCTTTTTGAGTATTTGTCAGTCTACAGTAGCAATATGGTCCAATTTATGCTTAAATGAAGGAGAAAAAACACACACATTTCATCAAATTATATTTTTAATTGCTCTATTTCTTATTGTCGATAAAATTATTAAAACAAATTTGTGTTATCTGGAAAATCGCTGCTGATAACGAAAATGGTAATTAAACATGCGGGAGAGGTACCGACTTTTGTTTTGTGTGCTAACTGATAAGCAGTAATAGTAATATACCGGGTGCTAACTTTGCATCGACCCAATACAGAAATATCCGGTAACCAATAAAGTTCGTGCGGTTTTTGATGGTAAAATATAACAATTTATTAGAAACCAGTAATACACTATTATTTATCGAAATGATTACTATCACACTCAATGACCTTTTGCCAACGTGACGCCAACTTTTGTATGCCGTTATTGTAAAAATCTACAGATTTGAATTAAAAAATTGACGAATGCATTTTTTACATCAGCTCGAGTTTTAAACTGCCTATGCCTTATACAGTTGTCAAGAGTCAAGAAAAGGTGGTAATCGCTGGGCGAAATGTCAGGAGAATAACGAGGATGTGGTAACGTTTTCCAGCCATGTTCAGAAATTTCTCCCTGGGTCACGTTTGCGGTATGAGGTCAGGTCTAGCATTGTCCTGTAATAATAGCACTTTCTTTCGATTGATCAAAGAAGGCTGTTTCTGAATTAGTGCTACTTGTACTCGCTGAAGCTGTTCACAATAGAACACAGCAGTGATGGTTTGACCCGTTTCCAAAAACTCATAATAGACAATTCCGGCTGCTGTCCACCAAACACACAATAAACTCTTTTTGGGTGCAAGGAAGCCTTTGGAGTGTGTGGTGTTGGTTCAGTTGGTGACAACCAATGATAAGAACGTTTAGAATTGGAGTATAGTATCCACCTTTCGTCGCAAGTTAACAACCGATCATTGCGTGATAAGTTTGCCGAACAAATGGAAGACGGCTGCATTTGTTATCATTTGAAAATTCATGTAGGTCCCAGTTGCTTAACTGCCACGTTTTTCTTATCTGGTGAAGGTGCAAACGAATTGTTTTATCATTCACATTGAGCCTTTCTGCAAACTTAGGTACGTTGCGCTGGAATATCTATGGAAACGGCGATGACTTTCGAAAAAGCATTTTGAATGATAGAAGAAAGATTGTATCAACTGAATGAGAATTCGTTGGATAATATTAATTATTAAAACAAATCTTACCTCAACTAGCAATTTTGTACATTTGACGTCCGTCACCAATGGAATCGAATAATCTATTGCCAACCGACGAGTTCTATATCCATGAGTCATGAACGAAGACACTCTTCGAGCTCCACCATCGCGCATTGGCAAGTTAATCACCAAATCAAATTGTTTATTGGCTAAAAATTCCGCAAGCGGCTTAAGCTCTCCTTGACTGGTGATGTCGTCGATATTTTCAAATGTCCATTCCACTGACTCAACCTAAACAAACGATTAACAAGCTGATTAAATAATAAATTCGTTAAAATCTTAACATCATTATAATAATAATTAGATTAGTAATTTGTTCCAAGATTACACTGGCCAACAGTCATCCAGTAACATGGGTAAACACATGTGCCTCTATAAAAATACTATATTTTTTTGACTGAATTCAAATATGCCCTAAAAAGTTGCCATCACATACGATATTTTTGTTATTTATCCTAATACTGGTATCTTCAAGAGAAGAGAATTTTTTGATTCCGAAAGAATTTATTTAATACAATAAATCATATGAAAATATGGAGCGAACCTTTAAAAGTTTGAAGTACGAAGAACACAAGTGTACTATCCTTGACTATCTACTATGCAGATATTTGAAGGTTATACTCGTACCTTTGTTACTCGATATGCAAGGGGTTCACAAAATACTATTGTTTGCTCCGTTTATGGAGATACAGCAACACACCATGATACGAAATACTGACCCCAAAGAAATGATTCACTCCAGGAAAAACTTATGTCCAGTTTAGCCCTTTAAATGACCCACATTTTTCTTAAAGCAATGGACAAGGAAGAGGAAGATAAAAATACCCAAGGAATTTTTGTTGTTGTTAGTAATGCCAAGTTGAAAGAAGGCATTTTTGTTGGACCTCAGATCAGGAATGATCTAGTATGAGCTTTTGAGTCCTAATAATAACATAAAGTGTTGAGTATTACTACACACAGCTTGATAGACTAAACATCGCTTTACTTCAAAAACGTCCTAGACTGGTTAACAGGAAGAGTGTCATTCTCCAGCATGATAACGCAAGACCTCATCGCCAGAATCATTCAAGAAAAAATTAAGGAGTTGGGCTGGAAGTCCTACCTCGCCCGTCTTAGCGCCCCTGCACACGAGCGTCAAGTTGACGCGCGATATATTTCGTAACGCGCGGGTGTTATCGCTGCTCATAGTTCAGTTTGACATGCACCAGCCTATCCTTTGACGCGCGATGTGGCAGATCTCGCGCGTCTATAAATTATCGCGCGTCAGTTCGTACCATCGCGCGTCTATTTACCGCTGGTGTGCAGCCGCCAATATTCTCCAGATGTTGCTCCGTCAGACTACCAGGGCCGTTTCTCGAAATTTACAAGCCTTGTAATACAAGTCCGTAGCTTAGCTACACGTGTAGTTTCCATGGAAACTACTGGAAACTACACGTGTAGCTAAGCTACGGACTTGTATTACAAGGCTTGTAAGTTTCGAGAAACAGGGCCCTGCTCTTTAAACCAATGAAGCATTTTCTTCATGGGAAAAAGTTTACTACCGTGGCAACCTTAAAAACTGCACTCGAAGAGTATTTTACCACAACCCATCCTCATTTTACAAGAAAGGAATTGAAAATCTAACAGAGAGATGGAAGAAGATCAATAATGATGGGAATTATTTTGTAGACTGATTTGGAATAAATGTTAAATGAAATAAAATTTTGTATTTGTATCAAAAAATAACATTACTTAATGGAGTACCCCTTATAGAAATATAATATTCTTCCCAGGTAAGTTTTTGTTTGTAAGTTAAATGAAGTTAAAAACCATGACAAATAATAATATTTTTAGTTGTCTAAAGCAGTGTTTCTGAAACTGTGGGTCGCGACCCAAAAGTGGGTCGCGAGAATTTTGGGTTGCAAACCATATTGAAACTAATAATAAAACTTTATTTATTTAACAAAGCCGGAAATTAATATTTTATTCATTTTAGGTAAAAGTAATTTTTTGTGTAATGAGATTTTGATACATAAATTTTATAGCAAGTTTAATAAGCAAATTCAGTATGTTTTTTTTATAATTATAAAAATAATAACGGTTATAAACAGGGGCCCGAACCGTAAAAAATAACGGTTCAACTCCGGTTACCGGTTCGATAAATTTTAACATAACGGTTTAAGTTCCGAACCACCGGTTTTATTTTATAATGATTCGGCAACCGGTTCGGCGGCAACGGTTCAGTTCCGGTTCCGGTTTAATGCCTTTTTGTTTTTAATAGGAAATACATTATGCAAAAATGTTCATGATGACGATGCATATGTATCAATTAAACTGTCCGACATTTTTTTTTTTGATCAAATGTAATCAAAATTACGAAAATAAAAAATATGCAGGGTCATTACAATATACAATTGATCCGAATTGAACCGTTTATAGCGGTTTCTACCGGTTCACACCAGTCGTTTCGATTCGATTTTTTTTTTAACTAAAAGGTTCGGTTCCGGTTTACGGTTCTTGAAAAATTTACCGGTTCGTTATGGTTTTTGTCCCAGTTCCGGTTCGGTTCGGGTACATGGTTATGAATGGTTAATCTGAAGAAGTATATAATTTTGAAGTATCAAAATTTTGTTGGGTCGCGACAATTTTTTGGATTGGAAAGTGGGTCGAGAAGAAAAAAGTTTAAGAAACACTGGTCTAAAGCACGGGTAGATTAATTTATTGCATAACAATGGCAAGTGCGACATGAGAGATCAGTTCCATAAAACAAAAAAAAGTACATTAATAAAGCATTAAAAACACTTAATTAAAAATCATAATTTAATCTTATCGGATAACAATAATCAAAATGATATAAATTCTTTACGTTATCGATATTTAGAACAATGTTTCAGTTTAACAATTGTCGCTAAACAAAGCTATTATGTGCGTGCGGTCGCGATAGTGATTCGTCAGCAGAAAAATGGGAAACTTTTGCAGCAAAAACACCAGCACACAGCAGCAAACAGCACCCAACACCGAGCAGAATGATCCCAACGACGGTATCACCGTCAATTCGGCCGAACAATACGACAAGCGAATGATAGAAATTCTTAAACAAGAATTTAAGGAAGACATCCAAATGTTTCTGCTAAACCATATCTTAATGTGTGTCATGTTCTTTGAAAATTATGAAAAGTGAGTATTTACATCGCAAAGTGTACTTGTGGAATAAATATTTGAATTATTTAAGTATACAGTGTTTCAAAATAGGTTGGCTTGCTACAAGTTCGCTTAAAGTACTCGCCAATACAAACAAAAAAAAATCTTTAAACATAATTACTTTAAGACATTTCGTTTGTCCGTTAAGGCCATCTTGAATTTACTTTCATCTACAAAAGCATTCGTTAAAAATTATTATCAAGAAATATTACTACGATTTTTGTAACCTACTAATTAAAAATCTATATAATAATTTTTAAAATCACTTGAAATTTTTTCTTCAAGATTACGTCAAACTTTAATTTTTCAAAACCAAAATATTGCAATATTTTTAAAAATACAGGCGTACCGGGTAATGCGTAAATTGTCATTTCTGCGTGTTTTTCTTCGTTTCAATTTGTTGAGTATCCATTTTTAGTTCAAATGTACGCGTTTTAAGGAACACGTTTTTTTGACACCAGTGCCGTATCGGTGGAAATAGCTAGTCGGATGCGCACAGTGAATGAATTATGGTGGTCGTATCTGCGGGTTGTTTTATCGTAGGAATATACGACTTGGGGTACGCCAGTTCATTATATTTTACGTGCTCGGTACAGGGTGGGCAAATTTCGATGTTTTCATAGGGAATCTGGGTAACTGTAAGAGGTATTGAAAAACGGACCCCCGTTCCTCGATCTCTTTTTTCGAGAAAAAGTGAATGGTGGAAACTAAAATTGGTTATCGTCTTTTGTTTTCCAGTTATCGCCGATAACTCGATTTTTCGACTTTTCGTTTTATGACTATATCTCACTTGTTTATGAAAATAAAGAAAAATAATTTTGACGTTCTACAGGCACTTTTTTGATAACAATGCAGTGGCGTAGACAATTTTTCAAAAATAAATTCCAAATTCGAGTTGTGACGTCAAGTTGTATTTTTTAAAATAGAACCCATAGTTGGCTGTGGCATCACGAGAAAGAGAATTTTTTCCCCATTCCAATAATATGTATCAAGTGGGGTCGATTTATTCATTTTCCTTACATTACAGCAAAAATTAGGTAATTTTTCGTATTTTATTTTTTAAATGGCAACCATAAGCAAATTATATATTTTTGATAAGCGCAAAAAAGAAGCTTTCGATTCATGTCAAAGCCAACTATGGTTGCCATTGCACGCAATTTTTTAATTATTCTCTGTGATTGCCCATTTTTCAATTTTTGGTTCTACATTATAGTCTCTATGTTGATTTAAAATGAAATATCTAAACTAATTTTAAAACAATTGCAATTCTTAAAGGTAAAAAACGTTATCGCTTTATCAGTTGTTCTGTTTTCTGCTACCGATCATGGTCACTACCTATTTCTCTTGTAATTTTGAAGTGCTACAAGTACGCCGACAACAGAAACGCAATTAAATTAAATGTTTGTAATCATAGTCTATTTTAAGCTTAATTCCATTTATGAGTCGATTATATGCTCAGTTTTTCTAATGAAACAATGCAATTTTAAGTGCATGAAATGTGCAAATAAGCTTGCTAGTCTTTACAGGGCCTATCACAGGAGGGGGAGACGGGACTAATTCCCGGGGCCCGGTGTTGCAAAGGGGGCCCCGATTCGAGCTAATATAAAATGTTTGACTTTTTTAAAATTTATGGAAATATTGTTTATATTTTGTTTACCTAAATAAATATTATTAGGGAAAGTTTTTACTTTTAATAAATAAAGTTTGTGAGGAGTGTAAAAAAAATCAAAAGAGTTTGCCATAAAACTGCAATTTTGGTGATAGAATATGCCCTCTACATAATCTAATTTGGCATTAAAACGTTTGATCTTTTAAAATTTAAAAAAATCGCCTGCGGCGCATTTTGTCTCCTTCTCCCCACTTTGTTTTGTCAATTTCTTGGGATTACAAAAAAGGTTGTCGGGTCCCGGTTTGACTTTACGAAAATATGGTAGGCCTACCCATAGGCCTGTAGTTTATACCCATCTATATTTGTGTTGTCTATGCTGCTTATACAGGGTGAGGCATCACTTATGACACCCTCACTTATTTTGTTATTGGAAAGAATTATCAAAAAAAGTTTTAAATAAAAGTTGTTTGATACACTATTTCCCAAACTATTGTCATGTCAAATTTTGGTTTTCTTTTGTTTTTTTGGAGTTACGGCACCATATTTGTTTTTTTTTAATGGCAATATACAAATTTTTTTAGACGGTTTGAAAGACATTTTGTTTCTATTTCCAACGCACTTAAACTTTTATACCCTTACATAACAAAATTTTTAAGAAAATCGCAAAAGAAAATTTTTGTTTTAAAAGCGTACTTTATTAATTAATTTACATTAGTAGGCTTAGAAAATCATACAAAACGGCAAAAGATCTTAAAAAAAGTTAATTAGGTTACAACGGTAAACACAAAACTATTGTAATAATTTTTTTACCGTTTTGTATCATTTTCAAAGCCTACTAATATAGTGTGAGGCATCACTTATGACACCCCCACTTATTTTGTTATTGGAAAGAGTTATCAAAAAAAGTTTCAAATAAATGTTGTTTGATACACTATTTCCCAAAATATTGTCATGTCAATTTTTTGTTTTCTTTTGTTTTTTTAGAAGTTACAACACCATATTTGTTTTTTTTAAATGGCACCATACATATTTTTTTATACGGTTTGAAAGACATTTTCTTTCTCTTTCCAACGAACTTAAACTTTTATACCCTTACATAACAAAATTTTTAAGAAAATCGCAAAAAAACTATTTTGTTTTAAAAGCGTACGCGCAGTGGTTTCCAACCTGTGGGGCGCGCCCCCCTAGGGGGGCGCGAGACTATTGCAAGGGGGCGCGCAGCTATTAGGCTATTACCAACATACTATTTTTGAATACTAACAGACAAAAAGAACTTTACTTATACAGAATATGGGTATATGGTATTTATGAAATTAGATTGTCACGAAAAGGGAGAAGGGCGCAAAAATTTTTTCATAAAAAAGGGGGCGGAGGTACAAAAAGGTTGGAAATCGCTGGCGTACGGTATTAATTAATTTACATTAGTAGGCGTTGAAAATGATACAGAACGGTAAAAATTATATTACAGTAGTTTTGTGTTAACCGTTGTAACCTTATTAACTTCTTTTAAAATATTTTCCCATTTGGTATCATTTTCAAAGCCTACTAATGTAAATTAATTAATACCGTACGCTTTTAAAACAAAATTGTTCTTTTGCGATTTTCTTAAAAATTTTGTTATGTAAGGGTATAAAAGTTTAAGTTCGTTGGAAAGAGAAAGAAAATGTCTTTCAAACCGTACAAAAAAATATGTATGGTGCCATTTAAAAAAAACAAATATGGTGCCGTAACTCCTAAAAAAACAAAAAAAACAAAAAATTGACATGACAATATTTTGGGAAATACTGTATCAAACAACTTTTATTTGAAACTTTTTTTGATCATTCTTTCCAATAACAAAATAAGTGGGGGTGTCATAAGTGATGCCTCACCCTGTATACCAGGTGAAATTTGTTTTTAAGAAATATCATTATTATTTTAATATTTTTAATACGTTCAGGTACGTCGCTACTCGCTAGCACTAAGGTCTGAGAGCAGCAATTCGTAGGGCGGTAAAATTATAAATGACCACAATTGAAAATAAAAATTGAAAGAATTGTGCGATAATTTGTTTTTTTAATAAAAAAAAATAAATAAAAAATGAAAATGTATTGTTCGTTAGTTACTTTTGAAGACAACACCAGAAATGGGCGGCGACATTCCATGGCACGCTAGATGATCAACAAAAATCAAAATAGACATTTTTTAAAATCGTTAATAACTCGGTTACACTTGTTGGTACAAAAATATTTTTAGGGAGAAAGTTGTAGAATTTTTTACGCACGGTAAAATAAAAGCTTTCATTTGTTTAAATATTTGTCAATTTGTCTAATTTGAGCTTCTTTGTAGCTCTTATCGTTTACAAGATCCCTTCTATGAGGATCACCTGTACATCAAAATGCGAGTCATAAATTTATACCTTTTTTAAAAGAAAGGGGGCCCGTTATTTATTGCTTCCCCGGGGCCCGGATTTTCTGTGAACGGCCCTGCTTGAAGATTACATTCTGGGCTGGTATTCTCAACTCCTCCTGTTCAGCGATATCGCTACCGTTGAACGCTAGGGGTGCACAAACCACTGACAATCGTATTCCCAACGTCTCCTCTCGCAGGCGCTCCATTCGCGTTCTACGCGAGTGGGTAGACCCACTCCTCTTGGCAAACACCGCTCGCTTTGCACTCAAATCGTAACCTTTGTGTGTGTTGTGAGTTGTTGTTTTCTTTTATTATTGATGATATTAAATTTATCAATTTAATTGAGGACAGAACAGGCTTAAAATGATGTGGCCCAACCTTATAATTTAATATTATTAAATTCATTTATATAGGGTTGCCAGCATATCACTTTAAAGAAACATTTTCTCTTTTTTAATTCTGATATTTCTTTTTCTTTTTTCATGTAAAAATGTTCACTTTTGTTCTCTTTTTCGGTTACCCTTTTTTGAAATGAGATTGTTTAGTAAAGTTCATTTAATAATCGAACTTAAACTTAATGCATACAATTACAAGAATATTTCTTGTAATTATTTTTATGATGAGTTTAAAAATAACGCAGAAAAAACATCCTAACATCTATTACTTCAAAAATTAAATTTAATTAAAAAGGAATAAATGTATGAAAAAAATGTTTCTTAAAGAACCAAAAGATTCTAATAAATTAAATAAACGAAAAGTTGCTGGTTTTCAAACAGGTTTATTCGTTGCAAATTTTAAAAAAGATCCGACATGTTTCGCCGATGTTATTTTATCGGCATCCTCAGGGATGTTTTTTTAAAAAGTTGAAAAATGTTGAATTATGTTAAAATTGTTGAACATTTGTGAAAAAATTGAATTATCTGTTGATTTTAAAACAACACAAATGTTCAACAATTTTAACATAATTCAACATTTTTCAACTTTTTAAAAAACATTCCTGAGCATGCCGATAAAATAACATCGGCGAAACATGTCGGATCTTTTTTAAAATTTGCAACGAATAAACCTGTTTGAAAACCAGCAACTTTTCGTTTATTTAACCTATAATCAAACAACAGGAGAAACCAACTTTATCGATTCTAATAAATTTAGGTATTTAATGAATAAATATTTTTTTCTTATTAATAATATGGAAAGGAATCTAAATAACCGATTTTATTGGGGAGAAGGCTGCTTTATACTAGGTATGTTAGTTTATTAGGACGTGATTTCTCCAACCAAAGAAACTAATTTTCAATGATTTATAATATATGAATATATGAATATATGTAAATAATTTTACTGATATATGTGTAATTAGAAATAATATATAGGAATAATCTATTTTTGCTACAATTGCGCAAATTTTTTCTTAATAAATGTGTTTTTCAGTTAATTCTGCAATGTTCTCTTTTTTGATTTGTATTGTTCTTTTTATACATTCAGGATATCTGGCAACCCTATATTTACACAATTAAATGTCGATGAATTTCGAATAAATAAATAAATAATGTAGACTTTCGAGGGATACTCATTCCAATACATTTTACATACTATTTAAATTTGTAGCAATTACACTCCATTGCTTTTGGGCATCGTTATATGTAAAATTTTGTGAAAATTTGCCACAATAATTAACTATTCTCTCAAGAATTTCTACTAATGCTGGTTTCTGCTGCTCCGTTAATTTCCCCATAATCAATCAAAACAAAAACCACAGAACATTCAAAAACTGGCGGCAAAGTGACAGACCACGCAAAATTCCAATGTTGCAACATCTACCCACTCGCGTCGAAGAATTGCAAAGGCAGGGGTAGATGAGAATACAGAAGCGACCACTCCACTCGCATTGACGACGCTCGCTTTCATGAGCACTGCTGTTCAAAGCGAGCGAGTTGGGATTAGCGCCCCTGGTTAAAATATTTGCAAGGGATGCGAAAAGAATACTTGATAAAAACACATACAGAGCATGGCAGAATCTCAGTACCATATATTTGTTTTTCTCCATGAATGTAAAAGCTTAATGTAATAAAATATTCACTTAATTTGACTGTGGCACCCCTATCGCTTTGTTATTTTAAAAGGAAGCATACATTCTCTATAAAATGGTGTGAAAATGTTTTTCCTTCGAATATATCAGACACAGATGTCCTCTGTATGTAACACGTTGAAAATACGTGCAGAAGTAATTCGGTAAAAGGTCATTTTCTTCTTTTTTTAATTAATACACTTTCCGTTAGTTTTAAATACGTCTTTTATGCACGCCATGAATGTTTACCAGTTCTGGTCTTTTTTTCTGGCAAATATGCTCCCATGCGGTTAAAAATTAAAATAATATTATCGTGAATCAGCATAGACTGATTATTATAAAACGCCGCAATAATTTTCGGTGACGTTTTTATCCTGTGACTAATAACCGAAATATTTCGAAAAAAAACTGCATAAAATAGTTCGCGCTTCATCCTGTTGGAAAATATAGACTTCTCTTAACATTGATTGCTCAAACCGTGAAAATTGTTTGGATAGCATCCTCGTATATGACTAGGTATTAATTTTTTCTTCTGTGAAAGTCGATTCGGTTTATACATACAGCCAATTTTACCCCAAATCATGCCAAAACCACCCAAGTTGTAACGCCTTATACGCTTCTTACAACTCTTGTTATGTAATATACTATTATTAACAACTAATCGAGTAAATATAGGATTATGTTCACTGGTGTAATCTAAATATCAATGTGCGCTAAGAATTTTTTAACAACTTTGTTTATATTTTCCTCGACAACATCTCTTGTTATAACACGTGTAGTTTGCAAAAAAAATATTGTCTATTTGATATTTCAATTACTTTTTTATATAATTTTAGTAAAACACCTACAAACCATGATTTGGTTGCATTCAACCTGTTGATGGTTTTGAACAAAATTGCATAGGTTTTGTCTCTCAAAAAATAACAATCGAATGTGTGAGTAAATAATTCGTTACGAAATTGCAATGAACGCATCAGATACGTGTAATCCTGTAATCTGATATTAGTGATGGTATTTCTCCTTGATCTGATAGGGCAGCAATTAAAAAAAAAATTGAGACTTAGTTAAAGGTATTGTTAAAGCGATAAATTTGTTTTTAAGAAAATCGTTAAGATTAATTTTAGGTTTAATTTTTACAATCCAAACTCTCCGTATGTAATTTAAGTCATAAATTTTATTTACTGCACAGGTTGGACCAAATTGGAATGTTTTACGGGTATCTGGGTTACCGTAATAGTTAGCAAAAATCTGATATCAGTTTCTTGAACTATTGTTTTGAGAAAAGAACGCATATGTAAACAGATTTTTTTTAACGGTTTTTATTTTGGCACTATAGACGAAAAATGAAATTTCATCATTTTTGAAAATTTGCTATTACTTTGTTATTCATTAAAATAGAACAAAACGTTATAAAGGTTTTTTATACAGATTTTATGCTTAATTTAAAAACAAAAATAATTTTTTTAGCTACCTCGACTTTCGAGATATGAAGTACACTTATATTTTTTTAATTAGAAACCCTAGTTAACCATGACTTTATATCCAAGAGAATTTTTTAGCTTTTCAAAAATATATAGCGTTATATATTTTTCGCAAAAAATAATCAAGACAGGGCTAATTTTGTAAAAATTTCCTTATCAAAGTTTGCCATGATTTCGTAAACAAGTGATGTTTGCAATTATTAAACAACTGAACGCCATTTCCAAGTAAATTTTTCAACTTTTAAGCAAATCCCTGTATTATTTTGTATTTTATAACTGTTTATTGTGGTATTGTGAACATGGCTAAATATGAACTTTTTGAAAAGTGTAATATGTTAGAATATTACTTTGTAAGTGGTAAAACGTAGCGGCTGCTGAAGAATTTGCTTGGAAGTGACGTTTAGTTGTTTTATAATTATTGCAAACATCAATTGTTTACGAAATCATGGCAAACTTTGAAAAGGAAGGTTTTATAAAATTAGTGATATCTCGGTTATTTTTTCCCAAAAATATTTAAAACTATATGTTTGAAAAGCTAAAAAAATTATCCTTCACATAAAGTCATGTCCAACTAGGGTTTCTACTTTAAAAAAATATAAGTTTACATCATATCTCAAAGTCAAAGTCGCTAAAAAAAAAAAATTTGTTTTTAAATTAAGCATAAAAATCTGTATAAAAAACCTGCATGATATTTTGTTCTATTTTAATAAATAAAGAAGTTATAATAAATTTTCAAAAATTATGAAATTTCATATACATAAATCTTCTGTAGTGCAAAAATGGAAAACGATATAAAAAATCTGATTACACAGGCGTTCTTTTCTCAAAAAAAAAAGCCAAAGTATGTAACCGATATCAGATTTTCGCTAACTATTACTGTAACCGAGATACCCCGTAAAACATTCGAATTTGGCCCACCCTGTACAAGTGGACAGCTAGGTACAATAAATATCCAGTCTAGATCATTTTATACATAACAATAGACAAGTTGACGGTAAAACGCATGAACTTTTATCTTTGTATTGATAACGATAAATTGTGAGTCACAAAATTACTTAACTTGTTTGTATTAGGTTGGTTATTAGATAGTACTCAATGTCCAACTGTTGGCTACTCATCAAAAATTGAAGATAAATATTCAAAATAGTAAAAGTCTACTATTGAATATTTTATTTTAGCTGTCCTTTAAAGAAATTAACCGATGTTTATTATTTCCTTCCTTGATTTTGTGCTTTTTCTTTGTGTACTTTAATGTAAATTCTTTAACTTCGATCTCTTGTTACCTGCTGCTTCGAGTTATTTTAAGTCTTTTTAATAATTTAGTTACGTACTTCTGCCTTTAACAATTGTACTTCTTTAGAATATTTTTCCATCAATGCTTTTCAGTACGGTAACCGAGATACCCCGTGAAACATTCGAATTTGGTCCACCCTATACATGCTTTTCAGACTTTTGATTTATTTCGATTTTTTAATAGATTCTAAGACAATTTGTAACTATGTTTTTCTTTCATTCCTGAAGCTTGGATATTCGAGATTCTACGAATTGCCTTGTGAGGGACGCGCTAAAAAATCGTCTGCAAATCTTTATTTAACTATAATGTATCCAATTCGTTCCTCTGTACGATATTATCTGTTGACCGTCCTTATCTTGTTGCTTATATCATTTGTTCCTAAAATATATTTTTGTTAATGCATTTTCTTTGTTAACAATGACTTTTATCTACGATAACTCCTTACATTTTTAATTACTAGAACAATTTAGAATATCTCCCTTTTTGGTACACCTAATGCGTCCTTTCATGATTTGGAATTTGCTTTAAATCAAATTCCTCAAGTTTATTGGTGGTGCATTTCTTTTAAATTTCCCTTCATTACTTTTGTTGTAAACTATTCTGCATCAAATTCTTTTCATTTGTTTTTGCTGTCGCAATTTGTTTTCGAAATTATCTGGTGTCTCAAATATTTATTACATTGTGAAATATCCATTTATTGTTGTACAAACTGCAAGGACTACAACTATTTTATATTTGCACCCCTCTCGTCTACATTACATTTTATTGCGCCCCTTTCAATCCTTTGGTTCTGCCAAAACACTTCTCGAGTATCCTTTGACTTAGTGTATTGTTTTAAAAATGTGCGTTTTTCTCATAACCTTTTTGCTAATGTAATTTTTAAAATATATTGACATTCGGACATTAGGCTCACTAAAGCCTAGTCCAGATTGTAAACAAATGTTTCGGAACAATATTGAACACTGTGCCTAAACAGTTGCGAAACATTGTTTCGGAACAATCTGTATACGTTGTTCCGCGTCCAGACTAAAGCCAGTGTTTCGGTGTTTCTCAAGTGATTATCACGTCCAGTGAGACTATTGCAGGAATTTGTGCTGCCAATTTATATATTTTACTTAACGGCCGAAGGAATAAAGAAAAGAAAAAAATAAGGTGGTGGATACGGAAAGCACTAATGTAAGGCACCAGTTATGGCAATGAATGAGGAATGGTGAAGAACCACTTTTCTTAGTGCCTTGCAGTTTTTTGTGTTCCAGTCGAAATTGGGATTTTAGCATGTGCACTTTCTTTTCAACTTCAGCAACTGTTACATCACATGATTGCGCAATATTTCCAAAAGCATCCCTCTTTTTATTCCTATTTTTGTATTCACCACATGTGACATCCCACAAACAAGATGTGCTATGCACTTTTTCCATCAGTTGTAAAGTTTTTTCTTGATTCCACATTGTAATAAATATATAACCAAGAATCACTCTAACCAAAACTCTGTTTGACTGAACCGTGTTTGACAACAGACTTGTTCAATGTTCCAATGTTTCCCATATAAACGGGAAACAAGGAACAGGGCTTTTTTTGTTTCGCAACATTAGTGAAAAAGTTCCGAAACAAGCTAGAAACAAAGTTGAGCTGTTCCGAAACATCGGGAACATTGTTCATGAACACTGTTCCGAAACATTTGTTTACAATCTGGACTAGGCTTTAGAACCTATCGTATTAATGATTGTTGTCATTTTCAGTGTCTACTGCATGTTATTGTTTTTTTTTTTGTGGTTTTAATAAATAATTTTGCTTTCGATACCAAATTTTCTTCCCGCGCCCCCAAAAGAGGCGCGCTCCAAAGGTTGAGAATCACTGGTCTATAGTTTTCTTTCCTTTATTATTTTTTGAGTTGTTACATGTGTATGTTTCAACTTGAGGATCTTGGGTCTCTCGAAAACCGTTAATGATAGATAATATAGCAAGGAAGTGCGTTTTAATTCGCCTACTAAGAATGTAAACTTAAAGTTGCCAGTGTGTCCAGTTACTGAAACTATTCTCAAAAATCTAAAATACGTAGTTTTCTTATTTCCATTATAACTTTTTTATTGACTTTTTTTTTGAGTTTCAATCTTCAAGTTTACTATTAAATCTTAGAAAGAGCAGACTGGGTTTATTTTGAAAATGTCACTTGATCAAAAATTCTCCCTAACCTTGGAATACAAAATTTTAGATGTGTAATGTTCATAATAAAACAGTTATAAGGAAACAAATTTTTTTTTCAGTTTTCTTCAGAATATTTCAGAACTTGGGCACAGTATGGAAACTTGCATTTAAAGTTCTCGGTATTTATAACAGGGTGAGTCATTAGTGGCGGATCGGTCGATTGTGGCTAAACGGTTTGAGATAGAAAGTTGGTTCAAACAGTATTTCATACAGTTTTTTCTTCCGAACACGATAAAAGTATTTTTAAATATACAGGGTGAGTCACCTCTCTGGAACCAATAGCAACTTTTATATTTCAAATACAACACCCCATGTTTTATTTAATATTCTTGACCGCCTTCATTTTAGCTTTACATCGATATAAAATACTACAGGTTTTTATGCGGCCTTGTCACTAAAAAAAAATCATTTTCAAAATTTTTCAAGGTTTCAAGTCTTTATTTAAAAAATTCTCCTGAAGTCATTTTTCGAAGCACAGAGTTGTAAATTGGTAAGGACCTGCAGAAAACATTGCTCTATTAGCTCGATATGAAAAAGTTTGAATCACGCATACAGGGTGTTCATAAATAGGTGGCAACTTTCCTGATTTTCAGAAGCTCGTAATTCATTTTTTTTTTTATGCAAACCCCTGTATTTTCTTATGTCATCGAATTCGTCTTTAAGAGAGCTTCATTTTTTGTTAAGTATCTCCTATACCCAAAACTCATACTTTTCGAGATATTCGACATTTTTTTTCTTCTAATCGGTATTAAAGCAAATAGGATGCCGTGGAAATCGAAAAAGCTGACTGTTCACTTCACTAACGTCAAAAACTTGTCATTTATTTCTTGAATTATAGCATTTCCATAATTAATTTCACTTTACAAGAGCAAATTGACATGGTTTATTCACCGTTTCGTGTATTTAATTACTAATAGTAGGTAGATATTAGTCTTTTGGATACAAGCAATAAATAAATTGGCAACCAAATCAATTTTATTGTTTTTGAAGTTAGTGTAGTGAACAGTCAGCTTTTTCGATTTCCACGGATTTAATAACGATTAGAAGAAAAAAATGTCGAATATCTCGAAAAGTATGAGGTTTGGGTATAGGACATACTTAACAAAAAATGAAGCTCTCTTAAAGACGAAATCGATGACATAAGAAAATACAGGAGTTTGCATTTGAAAAAAATGAATTACGAGCTTTTGAAAATCAGGAAAGTTGCCACCTATTTATGAACACCCTGTATGCGTGATTCAAACTTTTTCGTATCGAGCTAATAGAGCAATGTTTTCTGCATGTCTTTACCAAATTACAACTCTGTGCTTCGAAAAATGACTTTAGGAGAATTTTTTAAATAAAGGCTTAAAACCTTGAAAAATTTTGAAAATGATTTTTTTTTTAGTGACAAGGCCGCATAAAAACCTGTACTATTTTATATCGATGTAAAGCTAAAATGAAGGCGGTCAAGAATATTAAATAAAAAATGGGTTGTTGTATTTGAAATATAAAAGTTGCTATTGGTTCCAGAGAGGTGACTCACCCTGTATATTTAAAAATATTTTTATCGTGTTCGGAAGAAAAAACTGTATGGGATACCGTTTGATCCACTTTCTATCTCAAACTGTTTAGCCACAATCGACCGATCCGCCACTAATGACTCACCCTGTATAATAACGCACTCCTTTGCTAATTTAAGCAACCTTTAATCTGTTCCAGTTTCAAAGATCATCATGTTCTTTACGTTAAAACTTACACCCTGCTCCTTCTACATATGCAAATATGCTATACAGCTACACGTGTTTACATTTGATTTTGCTTCTACAATGTTTTCTTCTAGTACACATACTTATAAAAGTGTTTAGCTACAGTCGAAATCTTTAGTGTAATCATTTTACCAAATCATTTAACTATAATAGAGCAGTATCGCTGAAAATTTTAGCAAAAATAAATTTTGGAACATCGGAATTTTTATAATTGACAGCTACATGACACTATGGTATTCCCATCAATTCACAGACACTATCTTAGAAGGCTTTTTTTTTACAAATCTACCAAATTTAAAATCAATTAACCTGCCAAAATGTTCTTTCATATTATAACGGATTATTTTTTTAAACAACAATCAATCTTTCCTTAATTTAATAGCGATTAGATTAATTTTCGACACATCAAGATTGATTGTTAACAAATGACAAACTGAAAAGTAGCAATTATTTCCTAATGTTTACGAAAATTTTTACTTAACAATATAAATAAAATAACTAGGTAAGTGCGCAAAAACATTTAGCACGTGGTCAGACGAAATATACAATCGTCAAACCAAGATATGCGTAATAAGAATTACAGGATTATCATGAAAATATTGCGTGTAATCGACTTTTTTTTAAATTGGTACATATTTATAAATATTGCAATTTTTTTGTAAACTTTTCGATGATCCAAATTTTTATTTTTTAATTTAGTTTTTTTAAATAGTCGCATGTATTATTTTACTTTAAGTTTAGACAAATACGTATTTATCTATCCATGATCCAATAATTTGCAAAAATAAACTACCGCTTGTAAGAGCTAAGTCAAGGAAGTTTAAGGCGCAAGAATTTGTTTCTAAAATTTGTATTATTATTAGATTATCCATACCTTAAACCAGTGTTTCTTAAAACGACCCATTTCAAAATTAAATGCTTACAGACTACGCAAATGAATGGTTTTGTATAGAAATTGTCAAGTTTAAACTACTTCTCTACATAGTTTACACCAATATTGAGGCATTTGTCATAACAGAGCACCAGGTTCTGTAAACCCTTCTCATAGAACAGGGCCGCCTTTAAAGATAGCCAATCCGCCACCGCTCCAACGTCATCGTCGCTTTCTTTGCATTTTCCGCCAATTGTGCTCATACTGGGTGCCGAAGATGCTCTCAGAGCAGCACGCACTGCTGCTCAAACTCTCAAGCCTTCATCACGTCATTTGACTGATTACAAATGATTACCTTCTGCCCAAAGTTAGAGCCAAGTGATTTTCATCTGTTCCTGCATCTGAAGATGTTCCTTGCTGATCAATATTTTTTCGTCAAAGGAGCAGTGCAGAAGTGGCTATCTTCACAGACAGTCCTGTTCTATGAGGAGGGTATAAAAGCTGATGTCCCGATAAATGTCTCAATAATTGTAAAAACTAAAAAGTATTGAGATTTGTTTAAGGTATGGCAAATCTAATATTTTTTTAAGGAATTCTCGTTTTTTTTTTTTGTTAATCGGTACTTAATTTTCGAATTTGCCTCGCATATGACATATAAATAGCACTATGTGAAAAGAATTTTGCTCTACGACGCTGGAACGTAGAGACTTAAGGAAACCGGTAAATAGACTGCAGAGATGTATGAGTTTCAAAAATCATGTAGAATTTCAAGAATTACCTAAACAATTAGAAAGATGATGAAACACATAAAATACCACCAAAGATGACATCCACAGAAAAGAGCTTGTGTGGTTAGGATACCTGAAACGGATGACAGAAGAAATACTGCTGGAAGTAGTCATGAAGATGGATACTGTCTGAATGAAGGAAGCGCGAAAGACTTTGAAGATTTTGAGGAGAGAACATTAGACAGACGATGGGTGAAAATAATTTTTTTAAAGAACAATTTTAAATAGAGGAAAAAACTGACAATCGGACAGCGACGACAAACTATAAACCGATCATATATACATTGTATAGGTAACTCATAACAACAATAGTTTGATTTATATAAACACTGCATTTTAAGTTGAAAACTATGTGTCGGAAATAGGCTCGTAAGTACAAAAGGAACTGAATATTTGATTGCTAAGTTATCATGTGATTTTTATCATGCACTTTTGTGACGAAAGTGGATACGATGTACAAAGTCCTAGAGGATTCACGGAATGCTTTATTTTATAAAAGTACACGTCACACTTCATTCTATAACAATTATTTAATACTTATAAATAACGTGTTCGTATCTATAGATTTTTTTTTATCTGTTTGAGAGTGAATAACTAGACTATTACGCTCACATTCTTAAAAAGTTATATTTTTTGAACTCGTCACACATGCTCTAATTTTCGCAAGCCCAGCGAATACATTATTTTGATATTCCATATTTGTATTATGTAAATTGACTGTAACACTTTTTGTAAAATTCTAGTTTACGCCGATATGTTAAATAGTTCGTTTTTTCTTCTTTAAATCTATCTGCTCTTTGTTACTTCAGTATTACATAATTATATGCGCTGTATCTTTTGCAGTATTTAATTTTTTAGTCTTCTAAGTTCATACTAATATACATATACAGGGTGTCCCAGCCAAGACGAATTATTCGATAGCTCTGTTATTAGTAATAATATTAAAAAAAGTTAAAAATAAAAGTTGTTTGTAATCATTTACTACATAACCTAAAATTATTTTCAACTATACACAGTGTTTTGTTTTTGCGCTCTGATACCAAACATAGTTTTTTTATATAAAACATTCTGTATATTTTGTAATTTTTGGATGTAAAATTAAATTCTCTTTCAAAAATATTATGGGTTGTTTATGTCTAAAATGAACCGTTTTTGAGTTATTAACGTTTTTTTGAAAATTTTGACATGCAGACCTTTATAAAAATGTTTATACTTATTAACATAACAACACCAGAGCAATTTACTCTCGTAATTTATTAGACAATAGTGTCATAGTGATTGTTGATTGGTTAAACTTTTAAAATAATATACAGGGTGTTCGTTTTACTCGGTCCATTTCGCTAAACTTTAAACGCATGTAAGTCATTTTTTTTTAAATGAAACACCCTATATATTTTTACATTTTCTTGTAGAAAATTTAATTATCTTCCAAAGTTATTAAGCATGTTTTATGTCTAAATATAATATTTTTGAAGTTATTTCGTTTCTTATGATTTTTTGCGAGTATTTTACTTTAAATATCGGTAGTAGCCTTTGAAAATTCAAGACAATTTGTATGAACTGTCAACCAAAATACTTAATCGGCACAATTTTCACTATTATGCCACTAAAGATCCATATTTTTTAAGAGTTGTAGTTCTGGTGTTATTTGCTGCCATTTATGCTGTGTATTTACAACTCTTAAAAATATGGGTTTTTAGTGGCATAATAGTGAAAATTGTGCCGATTAAGTATTTTGGTTGACAGTTCATACAAATTGTTTTGAATTTTCAAAGGCTACTACCGATATTTAAAGTAAAATACTCGCAAAAAATCATAAGAAACGAAATAACTTCAAAAATATTATATTTAGACATAAAACATGCTTAATAACTTTGGAAGATAATTCAATTTTCTACAAGAAAATGTAAAAATATATAGTGTTCCATTTTAAAAAAATGACTTACATGCGTTTAAAGTTTAGCGAAATGGACCGAGTAAAACGAACACCCTGTATATTATTTTAAAAGTTTAACCAATCAACAATCACTATGACACTATTGTCTAATAAATTACGAGAGTAAATTGCACTGGTGTTGTTATGTTAATAAATATAAATATTTTTATAGAGGTCAGCATCTGTCATAATTTTCAAAAAAACGTTAATAACTCAAAAACGGTTCATTTTAGACATAAACAATTCGTAATATTTTTGAAAGAGAATTTAATTTTACATCCAAAAATTACAAAATATACAGGGTGTTCCATATAAAAAAACTATGTTTGGTATCAAAGCGCAAACACAAAACACTGTGTATAGTTGAAAATAATTTTAGGTTATGTAGTAAATGATTACAAACAACTTTTATATTTAACTTTTTTTAATATTATTACTAATAACAGAGCTATCGAATAATTCGTCTTGGCTGGGACACCCTGTATATGTACATAAAAAAAACACATACATTTTAAAACCAAAGTTCGTGTCGTCGACCTGATTTTTATTTAAAAAAATTGGCCTGTTATCGCTTGCAATAAATTTGTACTAATTTAAATAAAATTAAAAATTACTATAATTCTTATACTTTCAGAGAAATCGCAACGTACGCTAAAAAACCAACTCAACAATGTTGGAAAAGTAGAATCAGCAACACACTCACTACTAATCATCAAAAAGAATGTTGGTCTCCAGACGTTGTACTGGACGGTGTGAGTCAAAATGTTCGTTATCTACCTGTACATGGATCTAGAAGAGAAAATACCGAACCACTAATGGCCCAAAGAATGTACATAATTCACAGCAATATTGAAATATCAGAACCAGATCCTAATTATAGTGATATAGATAAACCATCGTATAGGGGCAGTATATTGGAAACAAGACGTAAAGGTATGGAAATTATATTTTTTAGGTGTGGATGTAAACTTTAAAACCTCTCCTAACCTAACAAGCAACTTCTTCTTAATCGGTTCTTCTTGTACCTTTCGGTGTCAAGGTATGCTTTTCTATTTCTGTATTAAGTTTCTCCACTGGTGCCTATCGTTAGCTAATTGTGGCACATCTCTCCAGCTGGTTCCTTTTTCTTCTAGTCTCTGCCTCACCTCTTTTTCCCATTTTATTCTTGGTCTTCCTCTATTTCTTTTTCCCTCTATCTGCATTTTCCATCCTATTTTCGCGTATTTACTTTCTGGTATGCGTAGTAGATGTCCAAGTCATCTTAATTGATTCGTCTCCATCTTTTTCTTAATATCTGTTACTCCTAGGTTATTTCGTTACTGATTTTATCGATCAGTGTACATCCCTCTATTCTTCTCAGATATCTCACTTCCTGTACCTGTATTCTTTGTTTTCAATTTTGAGTTAGTGTCCAAGTTTCTGAACTGTACGTGAGAATGGGTACGTACAGCGCACACGGCATTAAAAATTTGCGTTTTTGTTTCTTTTGTTATTTCCTTCTTACTCATCAAACATTTATTAGTCGCGTAGTAAAATTTCGTTGCTGCCGCTATTCTGTTATTCAGATCTTTCTCCAATTTACCATTCCCTGCAATTATTGTTCCTAAATATTTAAAATTTGCTACCTGCTCTATGGTTTTTTGATCAATATAATTGTAACTGGATTTTTCGCTATAACCATAACCTTTGTCTTTGTTATTCTAATACTCATGTTATACTTATTTAATGTATCTACCCATATGTCTAGATTGAATTGCAAGTCCTTTTCGCTTTTAGCTAATAGTGCCTCATCATCTGCAAAGGCTAATTCTGTTAAGGATATTGGTTTTAGTTTATTGCAACCCCAGTAGGCTTTCTCTGTGTTTTGCTTACATTCTTTGATTATTTTATCCATAAGAATTATAAAGAGCAGTGGACAGTGGAATGTGCCTTCTTATCTTACTCCCACTGTTGTTATAAATTCCTGGGAACTGCTGTTATGGGTTCGCACATATTCTACTAGGTACTCCTATATAAACTCTTGATGGCGTTTAATAATCCTTCTACCACTCTACTTTGTTTCAATATCTTCTAGATCTTTTCCCTTGGCACTCTATTGAAAGCTTTAGATCGATAAAGCACAAGTACACCATCTTTGAATGTTCCATTGTTTTTTCACTTAACTGTCTTAACGTAAAAATTAGATCCTGCGTGTTTCTACCCGGTCTAAAGCCACATTGCTCTTCCAAATTTCTTTCGAAGTGTTTCCTTAATCTCTCCTCTAAAATTCTAACATATAATTTTTCTACTACACTAATTAGAGATATGCCTCTATTCTATAGTATTCGCATTTTTTACTATCGGCGGTCTTGAATATCGGTAACATAACAGATACCTCCCAGTCCTTTGGAATATATTTTTTCTGTCATGCTTTATTTACTATTCTTAGCAGCATTTTCTTTCCATCTCCTCCCATGCACTTAATCATTTCAGGTAAAACGCCATCATGACCTGCTGCTTTTCCAATTTTTATTTTATGTATCGCTCAATCCAACTCATCTTCGGTTATTTCTTGTTCATATTCTTGTTGCTTTGTTTCGTATTCCTCCTGCGCTTGCTCTTCTTCTTCGCCATTCACTATGTTATCACTTTCCAATAACTCCTTAAAATAAATTCCCCATCTTTCGATAATTTCTTTTTCTGTTGTCAGTATTTTTCCCTGTTTATCCATTTGCTATAATGTATGGTTTTTATCTTGTCTTAGGTTTTTTAATACCTTGTAGAAAAGTTTTTGATTGCTCGCATAATGTTCTTCCATTCTTTTCCCACAGTCCTCCCAAGTCTTTGCTTTTGCTTCCAGCATAGTCCGGTTTGCCTTTTCTTTTTGTTGTTTATATTTTACGTAATCTGTTGGTTTTGCTTGTTCTCAGGTATTTTTTCCATAGTCTTTTCTTTTCCTTTACTTCTCTTTTGACTTCTTCGGTCCACCAGGCAGTTTGTTTCCTATTCTTACTATTACCCTGTTTCATTGTCCCACATGCCCTTTCAGCAGACTTGAAAATAAGTCTTTTGAAATAAGTCCATGAATGTTCCAAATCCTTTCCTTGTTCGTCCCCTTCGCGCTTTTGCTTCTCTGTTTTTATATAATCTTAAAAGTTTTGTTGTATCTCTTTCTCTTTTAGTTTATATGCTTCTATTTTTGTTATATGTTTCTTTTCATCTTGTTCTATTATTTCTGGGTCATTTTGCCTTATTTAAATTGCTGCCATAAGTAGATAATGATCACGATCACAAGCATATGCTATATAAATATTGAACTTCATCAATTACACATATTAGATTACGTCGATAGGCCAGAAACACGATTGTTTCTAGACTACATGCACGACTTTATTTTCATATTTCCCTTTTTTTAATTTGATTATGGTATTGCAATTGCAAAATCTAATTTAACGATCTGGAATTTCGTATTCTTTTATCATATCATAAACTTATTTAAATTGGACGTTAATTTTTCAGGCTACGTAAAAATTCGTCAGTTGAAGACCTCATTAAAACGATACTCCGATAGTAAAAGGCCATCTCCTGATTCAAGTCTTTCAGCTCTTTACGACGAATACGCGCCTTACACGAATGGTGAGTCGAGCAAAGGACCTTCCTCATTCAGAAGACAAAGTAATTCGAGTGACCAGGGACCATCAACATACATCACCCCCGAAGATTCTGGAATCGATGTGAACGCAACTTCAGAATCAGAATACGACTACACCACAATAACCGAGTTAAGAACACCAGCCCTCTTAGATATTGCAGAGAAAGACAAGTACACGCACATGCATTTACTTCCAACAAATTGTTTAACGGTGGTTAAAGAAAAGAACGAAATAGATTCTGATGATGAAGAAGAAGTTGTTGCACAAACTATGCCAAGCGAAGAAAATCTATTTTTAAAACAAATATATTTTAATTCTGAAAACTTTATGGATCATTTTAAAAGCAACATATTTCCTAATTACCTGGGGGAAGCTTTAGGTCTTGCTTACGATGAAATTGCCCGAGCTAAATCTGCCATGGCCACCATATACTGTGAAGGAATGGAGGATAATTCCGATAACTTAATTCTTTTTGAAATAATTCCAGCAATCTCGATTACATGGCCAACGCAGCTTGCTTACCAATGGCATTTACCAGGACGACCAATCATAACAGATCGTATAAGAGGCCGGAGCTATCAATGGCCGACAGATAGCATGATACACGAAATAATGGAAAGATGTAACTGCGTCTTAATACCAAAGGGCTTCATCCCAAAACGTGGCCATAATCCACAAGCTAAATTAGAATGGGAAGTTGCGTTCCCCAAAGCCGAAAGATATTTAGAATCAAGAATGACACACGCACAAATGAGGGTATTTTTGTATTTGCTAACGGTACACAAAACTTTCATAGAACCTCTTACAAAAAAGAACGGATTATTGCCGGAACACCTACGAACGCTAATGTTTTGGCAATGTGAAACTAATTGCTACGATTGGGCCGAACATCGATTGGGTACAAAAATGAAAGCCATCCTCAACATCTTAAAAGAACATCTATCCAAAGGCTACTTGAAAGATTACTTCATTAGGGATAAAAATGTTTTTGAAAACTTACCCGATAAGTATTTAAGACCGGCACAAGAACAAGTTCATCAGATAATCGAATCACCAGTTTTATATTTCTTACTTACACTGAGGAATTTGAGGTACACGTCAGGATCGTTCTATCCTTCGGTAAATTTCAGAAAACTGTACGAAATTTTGACCAAGGATGCGATTATGATGGTCAATCCGGTATTAGGCCTCAAGTCCAAACAGGATGATTTGGTTGTTAGGGAAATGACGAAAATACGTGACAAAGAACAAGAATGGGATAGAAGACTTCTTGAAGCAAAAAGGTTAGAGAAAATAAGGAAACTAAAAGAAAAAGAGGAAGCTGAGAATCTCAAGTCAAAGCGGAGATCATCTACCGATTCAGTAGACTTAACAGTAAGTAACTGAATTTACGTTGATTATTAGAACTTGTTTGTTCAGTTTTACTCAGACAAAAAATAAGTACAGGCTTGGCAAATTTCGATGTTTTCAGAAAGAGTCTCGGTAACTGTAAGAGGTATCGAAAAACGGACCCCACTGCCTCGATCTCTTTTTCGAGAAAAATTTAGTGGTGAAAACTAAAATTGGTTATCGTCTTTTGTTTTCGAGTTATCACCGATAACTCGATTTTTCGAATTTTTGTTTTATGACTAGGTATATCTCGCTTGTTTATAAAAATAAAGAAAAATTATTTTGACGTTCTACGGGCAGTTTTTTCATAAGAATGCAGTGGCGTAGATAATTTTTCAAAAAATAATGAGAAATTCGAGTTGTGACATAAAGTTGTATTTTTTTAAATAGAACCCATAGTTAGCTGTGGCATCACGAGCAAGAGGATTTTTCCCCATTCCAATAATATATATCAAGTGGGGTCGATTTATTTATTTTCCTCACATTATAGCAAAAATTAGATAATTTTTCGTATTTAATTTTTTTTTCTGGTGGTAGGCTTATGTCATTAAGAATATACCTGGTAAAAAAAAACTGTCATTCTGTTGTTTTAACGATAATTTGACAGAAACAATCACGTTTTATTGTTGATTGTTTTTATTTTTGTACCTTAAAAACACGAAATGGCTTACGAATATTACGAAAAGTATGACTGGTCAGAATGTTCTATTCAAAGTAATAATTATTCTGAAGCTGCAAGTGAAACTTATTTTAAACGTTACCCAGAAAGAAGGCAATCTAATAAATCTATTTTTGGAAGATTAAAACAATATATCATTTTGGGAACACATTAAAGACAATTTATATAAAAATATTAAGCAATTATAATTATTAATGAACTAAGAAGAATTTTTATACAGGGTATTAATTCTATTTCTAATATCATATTTACAACGCAGTTTAGAGTGTTTCAAGGCGATGTGAATTTTATGTGTTGCAAATAATGGAAGACAATTTAAAAATTCAAAGTAAATAGTTTTATATTATTTTTGAATTATCTTCTAATTTATTTTATCCCTGCTTTTTTGAAAATCGTAGATGATTTTTGGTAACAACCTCTTCACTATTTAATTTTGTATTACTTTGTTCTGGGTTTGTTTAAATGTCCCACAATTAATTAGATTTTGTTTTAATCTTTTAAAAATAGATTTATTAGGTTATCTTCTTTATGGGTAACGATTAAAATAAGTTTCACATGCAGCTTCAGAATAATTATTACTTTGAATAGAACATTCTAACATATCACACTTTTCGTAATATTCGTATTTTTAAGATGCAAAAATAAAAACAATCAACAATTAAACGTGATTATTTCTGTCAAATTATCGTTAAAACAACAGAATGACAGTTTGTTTTACCAGGTATATTCTTAATGATATAAGCCTACTACTAGAAAAAAATAAATGACGAAAAATTGCCAAATTTTTGCTATAATGTAAGGAAAATGAATAAATCGACCCCACATGATATACATTATTGGAATGGCGAAAAATCCTCTTTCTCGTGATGCCACAGCCAACTATGAGTTCTGTTTAAAAAAAATACAACTTTATGTCACAACTCGAATTTCGAATTATTTTTTGAAAAATTATCTACGCCACTGAACTCTTATTAAAATAGTGCCTGTAGAACGTCAAAATTATTTTTCTTTATTTTCATAAACAAGCGAGATATAGTCATAAAACGAAAAGTCGAAAAATCGAGTTATCGGCGATAACTCGAAAACAAAAGACGATAACCAATTTTAGTTTTCACCGTTAGGTTTTTCTGAAAAAAAAACTGAGCAAGCGAGTCCGTTTTTCGATACCTCTTACAATTACCAAGATTTTCTATTAAAACATCGAAATTTGCCTACCCTGTACATAGTTTGTAAAAGAAAATGCAATAACAAGAGACACAAAAGTTTTTTTATAAGTAGATAACACTTTAAATATAATGTTTTGTTTAACGTAATTAACCTGATAATGCTAATTAACTCTATGAATCGATATAATTTTACGAATTCAAAATGTGAGCAACAAATGACAAAAATGATTGCATATCAGTAATATAATATTTCATTTTGTAGTATCCCTTGGAAAGAAAAATGGATTTTTTAAAAAGAGAACTGATTCTGAAATTCTTCATCGAGCACTTTATAGACATAGCTAAGAAGAGCAATAAAATAGCATCAACAAACCAAACACAGTTTTACATAAAACAAGCATATTATCTCAACAAAATTCTGGAAGAATCCGCAATGGGAGAAGCAGATGCAGATAAATATGAAAAACAAATAAGAGAATTAAACGAACAAAGTCAGAAAAAAGCCGCAGTAGATCCAAACACACCCACAAAGCGAACTTCTTCGAGCCTTTTCCAAACAAATAACATCGTCACATATAAAAACAATCAAATAAACATAGCAAAGTTTCAACAAACTCACAACGCCGGCAATGTAGCAGTGGATAACAGATCAACGGGGGTATCTCAAAAACTGAAACACAGACCAAGTCAACTAATCATAGCAGACGTTCACGTGCATGAAGCGAGAAGCAATCAAAACAGTTCTGCTAATGAAAGAATTTTCGAAAAACAGATCAGTCGCCAAAACAGTGCTGAATCAAAGTTTATTCGGCAAAACAGTGACCAAACAGAACATAGTCCAAACTCGATAGAACCGGTTAGAGAAATAAATAACAACGAACTTGTTAACTCAAATAAGGGCAAGCGAATCAGTTTTGCTTTAAAACAAAATATAGCAGAACCTGTGGTACGACGTCAAAAAGTTGTTGAGCAAAACGACGAAATAAATAGAAGTCAAAATAATAGGTCTGAAACTTTAGAAATCCGAAGAACCGTCTCATTTAATCCAGACGAAAAATATATGAACGACGAATCAACAAAACTCTAACCTTTTTTATTAACAGTGCAATATAGCATCAACTTTAAAATAAGCTGCGAGTAGGATAAATAAGTTTGTATCTAATTCTAAATTAAAATTTAATCTAAAAACCGTAAATGAGTCGCCTAGATGCAAACTCGGTTATATCCATTTTGGGTGCAAATTAAACTGACAGTGCCATCTTGTAGAGAATTGAATTCTCTGTGAATATAGACATACCCTGACATTCAAAACCGACTAAAACATGTGCTCCACACCGTTTAAATGCAAAGGTCCAATGCAAAACCGGGCAATTCCTATTTTACATAGTAGCAGAAACGACTAAATCAATATCGATGCAAAATCGGTTATATCCAATGGCAAAATTTATCTTTAGCTACAAATACGGTTAAATCCATTTTCATAGGTTTTACGAATTATTTTAAGCTTAAAACAAGTTCGAGTTGTTGTGTACAAGCACGTGTTTGAAAGAAGATGGATCCAGAGCGATTTGTAAGTTTAAAGTTTCCAAAGGAAAGCCCGTGCTAAAGCATTCTTTGGGCTTCTTAAGGAAGAGAGGAAAGATTTACTCACCATTTCGTCAGAAAAATTTAGTGCTCCCAAAAATACCTGACCAAATTACATATTATAGTGTCAATTTTATATTTACAATTTTTACGGTTGTTGTGGGATCGTCAAAAAGCAAATTGTCTCCCCAAAATGTTTTCATCTACACTTGGTTTGAACACGAAAGTTCAAAATCTTCTAATGAAATTTTATCAGCAGTGTATGACTGCATTATTAAAATTGAAATTGATGATGATACGAGGGAGATTCGTTTAATGGCCGACGGGTGTACTGAACAAAATAAGAACAAATGTATGATTGCAATGGCTTATAAATGGTTTTCGTAAGCGCCAAAACAAATTAATACAATACAGTTAATTTTTCCTGTCACTCGGCACTCATGTCTACCATCAGATCGCGTATTTGCTCAGATAGAGAAACAGGTTCGTAAAAAAAGATACCATAACACATAGATCCAGAAGACTATATCAACATTTTCAAAGTTCATGGTACTGTGAAGAGACTCGCAGAAGATTGGACGGTATTTGACTGGAGGAACGCTATAAAAAATGTGATGAAACCAACAAGCTGTTTGCCTTATAAGCTATCCTCTTGTAAAAGATTTGTTCTAAGCAGAAGTAAAAAAGGAAAAATTTTTGTGAAAGGTAAAATGAATTATAAAAATGACTGCAGTGGCTCAATCAATTTGTAAAAGGGGAAAAACCCTTTAGATGATCGCTCCAAAGTTTTTACCAGTAGGCAATCGGCCCATCAAGCAACAAAAAAAAGACAATGTAAATGAGTTACCAATCAAACATTTTGGAAAAGATTGGCTCTCAAAGTCAGAAGAATATAAATTAAATTTTCATAAAGACATTATAAATTCTGTTACCGATAATAATGGTACAGATGAAGTAAACGGTTTATGATATTATTAAATGAATGCTATGTTTTTAATTCAAATCCGGGCAAATCCTGAATTAGCTGCAAAAGTGGCTAAATGCGTGCTTAATTTTCATTTTTCTCTTAAACGATTTGAGTTTGGTTTTTGAGGTTCCGGTGGATTATTCTTAATGTTTTTCCTTAATTTTGTCAACAAAAACAATAATTTTAACTAAACTGTGCAAGTCGTTATAGTTTTTCTCAATTATCTCTTTTCCAATAAAAGTGGAGATAGTCAGTTTTGCATCTAGGCGACTCAAATAATGCTGTAATTTTTAATCGTCCTGTTGGATTAATAACTTTAAAATGTAACACCATGAATACTCGAGTAGCTCTTTAAATTTTTGTTAAAGTTGATAATAAACGTGATATCGAGTACAATGACGTCCAGTGCGTATATTCTACCCACAAGTAAAACCAATTATGGTAGGCAGGTTATTTTGCGGATAATCGCAAACAAGACGATAACTATAGAAACTGATTTGGCCAGCTGCACAAATTCTGCTTAGCTACTAAAGGTGGGTACACACGTAATAGGCCGTTTACACTTACGGTTTTGCACGTGGTTTTAAAATCTCAGCGCTAGATTCACTTGTGCATAACCAATGTCAAAAAAATCGCTTGGTTTTAGCGTTCACACATAAACGATCATAACCACATGCTAACCATGTCGGCAAAACCAGTAAACAGCCTATAACTGCAAGCTTGAAAAGCATGCATGATTAATTTTTTATACAAGCAGGCACAATTTCCCTTCGCCACCACACGGTACAACCATGCTTAGGACAAGCGCCAGTTTGTGATTGGAATATGTCGAACTCGAGTGACGATGCGCTCGCTTTGGCTGGGTTTGTCCTTGTGTATAAGAGAAAAACGCAAAAGAAGAAACGTGTGATGTAAAGACTGGTTAATGAAAAGGAAAAACTATTCCCACATTAACTTACTGAGTGAGGTATATCCGTGTGACTGGCATCACTATCTCAGAATGTATAAAGAAACTTATTTGAGCCTTTTGTCACTCGTAACACCTTCGATTAAAAAGAAAGATAAATCATGAGTGAAGCTCACCGCACGGAAGATTAACAGCAACATTGCGATTTCTCGCGACTGGAAGGAGTTATGAAGACATCAAATACTCTACCATAATTTCATCACAGGCACCAAGTCACATCGTTTCTGAAACCTGTCATTCTATTTACAAGGTGCTGAAAGACATGACTAAGTATGTACGAAGAAAATCTTCAAGCAATTCACGGTTGAAGCAATGACCGACAGAGCTCACTCACGACTGACGTTCGCTTGTACAAGCTTCCACATCTTTGGTATACACCTTCCGTTTTGCTTGCGCTCATGTGGCTTGTTCAAGCATGCATAATCAAAATTACATCTTCAAGCCGCTTGTACAATCAAAATGCTTGCGCAAAATTATCCTACAGATACCCAAGCAAGCTTCTACAAAAAGATTGATCATGCATGATTGCAGTTACGTGTGTAACACTGGAACGACCAATAAAGAAGTTTCTATTTTCTTTGTGAAAACTCTTTACATGTTATTATTGTCCAAATCTTTTTCATTTTGTTTAAAACGTTTGTATATAATTCCAATACGATGACGAGGCGGTTTGACGCACTTAATTTTAAAAAACTAACACATCATTATACTCGCATCACGGTTGATAAGTTTTTGCTATCAAAAATACAAGTTTTCGAGTTCTTATTAAATAACCCAAGTTTATACTGTGCACGTTTTCATGTACTATAATATATCATAGTTGTAAATAGTTGTACATTTTTAAATCTAATTATTTATTAAATATTATAAATTAACTTACATTAACTCCATTTTCTGTGTAAAAATCGGCTGTCCCTAGACTAGCATAAAGTTTGTAACCCATTTTGTGTAGTGCTCTCATACTAGGCAGTAACTCCATTTTGTGCTATTAAAAATATATTTATTTATATAAGCTTCACTTCAATAAATTGTTTTATTAAGTACCTACCTTAAAACTTCCTATAGACAATAGTATCGACTTTTTTGGAATGCTGAATCCGGTGCTCATCATAGCTTTCAGGTAAGCTTCGTATCTGTTATCACCAAAGCAGGCAACCTCACCAGTTGATGCCATTTCCACTCCTAACATGAAATCTGCACCCGCGAGGCGAGAAAATGAAAACTGGGGAACTTTAACTCCAACTTTTCCGCACCCTCTTAGAACATCAACGGGTTCTACAGCCTCACCGACGATTACTCGCGTTGCCATTGCTACAAAGTCGTGGTCAAGAGTTTTTGATACAAACGGGAATGAACGTGAAACCCGAACATTGCATTCGATCACTTTTAGGTCGTTATCCTGGAAACAAGATCATTACTGTACGGAACACAATAATTTAGACAAACAAGTACCTTTGCTATAAGCTGCATGTTAAAAGGTCCAGTCACTTCCAAAGACGCTGCAATCGCTTTGGTGATATGACGGATTTTGGCGAGGGTTTCTTGATTAATGTCTTGTGGTGGTGTAACAAGAGTAGCATCCCCAGAATGGACTCCAGCATTCTCTACATGTTCTGAGACAGCCATGCACAGGATAACTCCATCACAAGCAACAGCATCTACGTCGATCTCTTTAGATTCCAGTAAGAATTTTGAAATAACCACAGGATGTTCTTTGCTGACATCACTAGCTGTTTTCAAGTATGTTTCTAAATCTTGGTTAGAATGAGCTACGTTCATAGCAGCGCCGCTAAGCACATATGAAGGGCGCACGAGACACGGGTATCCTACTTCTTCACAAAACTTGATCGCGGAATTCAAATTGGTAAGTTCCTTCCAACGTGGCTGCAAAATGCCGATACGATCGAGCATTCTGGAAAATTTAAAACGATTCTCTGCGCCGTCGACCGATTCGGGGGATGAGCCCAAAATCCTCGCTTGTTGCCTATGCATATCCATTGCGATGTTATTAGGCAGCTGACCACCCATGCATAAAATTACGCCACTAGGATTTTCCAAGTTGTAGATGTCCATAACCACTTCAAACGAGATTTCTTCAAAATATAATCTGTCTGACATGTCGTAGTCCGTACTGACCGTCTCTGGATTGTAGTTTACCATGATGGTTTTCTTGTTCAATCGTCGTAGTTCTCTTAGGCATCCAACAGCGCACCAATCGAATTCTACTGAGCTTCCTATGCGATATACACCTGAGCCGATCACCATCATGTGCTGCTCATCAAAAGTTAAGTCGTGAGAAAGGGCATTATAGGTCACATACAAGTAATTGGTGCTAGCTGGCCATTCTGCTGCTACTGTATCAATTTGTTTAACGAATGGAGTGATCCCAATTTCCTCCCTTTGCTTTCTAATAGATAATTCCGTACTCCTAACGGCAGCTGCTATTTGTTTATCGGAAAAGCCAATTTGCTTAGCTCTTAATAAAAGATTATGTGTTAATTTGTGCTGATCAACTGATTCCAAAATGTTTGTAAAATCGATTATATTTTTCATTTTTTGCAAAAACCAATGATCAATCTTTGTTAATTCATACAATTTATCAACGGAATAACCGTTTTTAAGGGCCGCTGCTACAACAAACATTCTTTTATCGGTTGGTTCCTGCAGTTCTTCGTCATTCACAGCTTGAAGGTATGGATCAAAACCTTTTACGTTTTCATCTACCATGCGCAAGGCTTTTTGAAACGCTTCTTCGAATTTTCTACCAATAGCCATGACCTCTCCTACGCTTTTCATGGAACTGCCGATTTTGGTGCTGACCCTGGAAAATTTGCTGAGGTCCCAACGTGGAATTTTCACAACGCAGTAATCTAAACTTGGTTCGAAACAAGCCGTGGTAACGCCTGTTACAGAATTTTTTATTTTGGGCAAAGGGGTGCCAAGTGCCAATTTGGCCGCAACGTAAGCTAACGGATAACCAGTTGCTTTGCTGGCCAATGCGGAGCTTCGCGATAACCGTGCGTTAACCTCTATGATGTAATACTCTTCAGAATTTGGATTTAACGCGTATTGGATGTTACACTCGCCAACTACGCCAAAGTGACGAATCACGTTTATAGCGGTAGTCCTCAACATGTTGTATTCTCGATTGGAGAGTGTTTGACTTGGTGCAACTACTATGGATTCGCCTGTATGGATTCCTAAAGGATCCACGTTTTCCATGTTACAAACGGTAATGCAGTTATCATAGGCATCTCGAACGACTTCATATTCTACCTCCTTCCAACCTTTTAAAGATTTATCTATAATTAGTTGGCTCGAATGCGCGAGGGCTTGTAGGGCTAAACTTTTCAGTTCTTCTTTATTATTCGCGAAACCTGATCCCAATCCTCCTAAAGAGAATGCAGCACGCGCCATCACTGGATAACCTAACTGTTCAGCAGCTTCTAGTGCTTCTTGAACGGAATAAACAGCCTGGCTTGGAGCTACTTTTTCGCCTATAGCGGCGATTCTCTCACTGAATATTTTTCTATCCTCCGTGTCAATAATCGCTTGAATAGGTGTGCCCAGGATTTTAACACCGTATTTTTCAAAAACGCCAGCTTTTTGTAACGCAACGCCGCAGTTTAGAGCGGTTTGCCCACCAAATGTTAAAAGGACGCCGCTAGGTCTCTCTGCGCGTATGACTTGTTCCACATACTCCGGAACTAGTGGCAAGAAGTAAACTTTATCAGCTAAACCTTTCGATGTTTGAACGGTAGCTATATTAGGATTAATCAGAACGGTTTGGATATTTTCTTCTTGGAGAGCTTTGATCGCTTGCGAACCTGAATAATCAAACTCTCCTGCTTGCCCGATAGATAAACCACCTGATCCTATAATCAAAACCTTTTTGGGAATGTCACAAGTAGTTGGTATATCGGGAATATACAAAAGTTTTTCAGTGAGCAATTCTTTTGGGGTTTTTTTTTTCGTGCCGTAGTTTTTAACTAGGTCTAAGAAAACATCAAAAAGGCATTCAAGATCTTGTGGACCGGCTGTGTGCTCAGGATGAAATTGGACGCTAAAGTATGGCAATGCTTTATGGATGATTCCTTCATTGGTGTTATCGTTCGCGTTAGTAAACAACGATTCCCAGTGATGTGGTAAAGTAGATGCATCGATTTCGTATCCGTGATTTTGTGAGGTCATGTAGCAGCGTGCAGTACCATGATGCATACAAGGTTGGTTATGGCCACGATTTCCGTATCTTTAATCAACATAAAAATAGCTTGATAAAACCAAAAAATTCAAGAGGGTATAGAACACACTTTTAAGACAGTACTGAACACAATTTGTAAATTAATAGACCAATTTTGTACACACTACATTAATCAGAATTACACAGAAAGAAAAGAATTAACACATACTTCATTTTGTAGCTTGAACAACCAACAGCAACTGATAGCAGCTGATGACCAAGACAAATTCCAAATATGGGTTTAACCTCAGCGGAAGAAAGAATCGCTTTTACGTTTGCAATCGTAGTCGAGCACATGACAGGATTACCTGGTCCATTGCTCAAAAATAAACCATCGAATTCCTTAACATTTAACTTGTGATTCCAAGGAACTACATCAACTCTAGCTCCTCTTTTCAAAAAGCAACGAATTTGGTTGTACTTTAAACCACAATCGACAGCACAAATTCGCGGTGTTCCCGTGGGATTGTACGTGACTGGATTCTTAAATATAAAAGCAATTAAAACACCCTACATACATCTTGGGTTTCACTTACTTTCACGGATACTTCTGCTACTAGATTACGTAAATTTGGATCTAAAATCGGTGGAATGGATTGTGTGGGTGCGGTGTATACTATACGACCTAAGATAGTGCCTTTTTCTCGAATTTTTTTAGTGAGTTCTCTAGTGTCGATACCTTGAATTCCAGGGATGTTTTGTTCGGCCATCCATTGCGATAAAGTTTTTACGCTGCGCCAATGACTAGGGTAATCGCAATATTCGCCAACTACTAAGGCGGAAGCCCAAATTCGATTGGATTCGAACCAACTATAACATTAAGGTTGATCATTTAAAAAAAGTCTAAACGCGAACTTCTGGTCTAAAACATCTGACGTTTTACAATAACATACCTACCAATATAACTATATCAACATAAAATACAGTCACATACACTAGCAAAAAATTCAATTGCGAAGAGCTATAAATGCCAACAAAGATAATTTCGAAAAAAATATACGATTCTCTGAAAGTTTTCCTATCAACTTTACTTTTATATGAAAATAAACAAGACATATTGAAGGATAGAAATTTAAATTTATATTTCGTAAAGGCAAATTTAAAGCCCAATTAAAATTGATTTACAAAAATATCGTCACAAATTAAATACAATGACCAAAAGATTCAGTTCAAACATGTTTTTGAGTTTGCATGTTTACCTGAAATGATTAAGTACATGGGAGTAGATGAAAGGAAAATGCTGCTAAGAATGATAAATAAAGCATGGCAGGAAAAAGATGTTCCAAAGAACTGGGAGGTATCTGTTATAGTACCGATATTTAAGACTGGCGACAGTAAAAAATGCGAAAATTATAGAGGCATATCTCTTCTAAGTGTGGTAGAAAAATTATATGAAAGAATGTGGCTTTAGACCAGGTAGGAGCACGCAGGATCAAATTTTTACGTTAAGACATTTAAGTGAAAAAACAATGGAACATTCAAAGATTATCGATAAAATTAGTAACGAAAAAATTCGAAAAAAAATAGGATTAATAGATATTAAGTAAGAATGGAGACGAGTCAATTAAGATGGCGTGGAAATCTACTACGCATGCCAGAAAGTAGATACCTACGCGAAAATAGAATGGAAAATGAAGATGGAAGGAAAAAGAATTAGAGGAAGACCAAGAATAAAATGGGAAAAAGAAGTGAGACAGACTAGAAGAATAAGGAATCCGCTGCAGAGATAGGCAGGAGTGAAGAAACTTAATACAGAAATAGAAAAGCATACCTCGACACCGAAAGGTGCAAGAGGAAGCGATTAAAAAGAAGAAGAAATTGTTTCACTGATTATTAATAAATGTTGTAAGACTTACTATGGCAACCCATATTCATCAACTTTTGAATCAGGAACTCCATAATTTCCGATTATTGGATAAGTTAAAACTAAAATTTGAGCATGGTAACTGGGATCCGTTAGGGATTCTGGATATCCCACCATTCCAGTCTGAAAAACTAAGAAAATAGATAAAAATTAATATTAAGGGCGTGTATCGAGAAACATTTTAAGAATTTTTTTTTAAGCCTACATAAAACTAAAATACTGGCTAATAAATATTGAATAAATTGCCTTATAAACCATGAACCACTTATTTAATTTACAAGGCAAGTGCCTTTTGCGAGGGGTAGTACTAACAACTCCTTAAATCTCTAACTTTTTTTGTTTAATAGTTTAAGAGAACGAGTTTTGGTATGGATGCCAAAATATTTAGAGGGCTTGCTAAGAATTATAAAACGATAGAAAGTGATAAAAAGTAACCAGAACTTCTCCATCAGTGTAACTGACGAAAATAATTTACAGGTAAAAACATAAATTAAATAGAAATATATTCAATTTTTGATAATCTATTTAAATTTAGTGAATTTCATAATAATCACTTGCAGGTTTTTGTTTTTAATTTTATTTAATCTAGGCTTATAGTTGTTTACTTCACATTATTTTCATAAACAATAGTTTATCAAAGAGTTCTATTTACTTTGATTTTTTTTTTATTGCTTATTACGTTTTACAGCCAATTTTGATTGATTAAATGTTTCACAATTACTTATCACGTAATACAAATTACAAGGTAACGTAAATAATGTGTTTAAAAACATTGTTTGCCTTACACAAAGCAATTAAATAAAATTTTACATCATTTATGTTTTTGTTCACTATTTCCTTCATTTATTGAAGACTTCTAACTACTTTTTGTTAACCGTTTCTCAATTTTTTCACACATCACTTTAACTTATTCAAATTTTTTTTCATCTAAAAAACGACGCAAAAGATAATTAATTTATATATTAGGTGATATAAATGGCTTTTAAATGATGTATTATAATTATAAAACTTTTCAGCCCCCTGTGAAGGTAGGAGTTTACTAAAAATATAACTATGGGCAACCTTTTAATAAGTACAAAACATCTACCAAATATCATTTTTCTACATACCTATATCCATTGAGCATTGAGAAATAAAATAAAAACCTAATTTTACCACTCCTCTTTAGAGGGGTGTAACTTCGAAAGGAGACGTCTAAGGGAAAAAAAAACCTTAATTTTTTATAAAGAATTACCTCTCGATTTTTTCGCAATATTTAAGAAACACCCTGTATAGCAGATATTATATTCTTCCTAGGGTTTCTCAAATTTGACCATTTTGCTTGTCCCGGGATTCCGGGAAGAAATCGGCCTTTGTCCCGGGATTTCCCGGGATCCCGGGATGTAATAAATTATGTCAATATATTTTTAAATAAATAACCCAAAAAATTAAGGGAACGGTTTATTACTTAAAAACAACTCCAAGTCATATATGTAATACATTTTGCTCCATGATTATTATAAATAATTCAATAATATTGGTGAGAGAAACATACATTTGGGAATTATACCCTTTCTATTGCAATTTCATATTTATGAATACAATAACATAATTTTTACAATGAATTTTTGTAATGTGATTTAAGAAAACAAAGGTGATCTGTGCTTCAGTCAATTAGTATTTTTCTTAATTTATAAGAAAAAGTCCTGCTGCATAAAATGCTCTCTCAGTATTTATTGACGTAGGTGAAATTGTCTTAAGAGCATCTAGCACCAAAGAAACATCGTTATCATCAATAAAATTTCATTTATAAGCTATTTTGCTTTGAATTATCAGGGTACACAAAAATAAAACTGTAAAAGTATTTTGAAGATATTAACTTTGTCATGTAGACCGGGCTTCTTTGCGCCATACTAAAAGAGAAAAATTATTTTGAAATAAAAATAAAGTTTTTCCATAATTTACTGTTAGTAAAGATATTTTAAGTATAAAATTCTGATAAGTTATGATAGTATTACAAAGATCTTAGCACAAAATAAACGAAAATAACACTTTTTTAAAATCCCGGGAATTCCCGGGACAAAAAGCATTTCCCGGGAAATATAAAATAGCTTAAAATGGACCGGGATCCCGGGAACCCGGGATCCCGGGAAAGAAACCCTAATTCTTACCGAACTTGTAATGAATATTTTTGCCAGAAACATGCCTTTATGGTCTGCAAAACCTGCTTCGATGATAAAATGGACAGTTATGAAATGTGAAAAACTACAAATTTTTGTGAACTAATTTTTATTATTTATTGCATTTCATAAAATAAATCCTATTTAACTGAATTTGTTCGAGTTTTTGATATTTTCTTAGAATTTTTTAATGATTATTAAAATATATTTCCTCAAACACATCAAAAAAGACTTTCATTTACATTGTTAAGTACTTTTTTTTTTGTGTAAACATGTAAATCATGATAATAAAAAGATTATAATAATATCTAGTAAATATATTGTGCCTGAAGAAGGGTTAAGTTTCTAAAAATTAGTTTAAATTTTAATTTTGAACTTTAAAGCAGTTCATGGGCTGCAATTTTTGCAAATGTCGTAGCTTAGACATGGAATGCTCATATTTATTTGTTGATCTGTAATGATCTTGATTTTAAAACATTCTGTATTAGTTTGAATAGAATGACGGGATAGTGGTCCTTAGGTTTATAAAGAAAACTCTTTACATCAGCTAAATATTTCGGATCTTTACTTGATCCTTCATCGGTAGCTATAAACAAAATACAAAAAGTCCTTAGAATTATAATTTAAGTCTAATAAGGTGCTACTCACCGATGAGCACCTTATTAGACTTAAATTATAATTCTAAGGACTTTTTGTATTTTGTTTATAGCTACCGATGAAGGATCAAATAAAGATCCGAAATATTTAGCTGATGTAAAGAGTTTTCTTTATAAACCTAAGGACCACTATCCCGTCATTCTATTCAAACTACTACATGGTCGTAATTTTTGGTTAATTCTGTATTAGTGTTAACGGTTTGTCAAGATTTAAAAAATAAATTTCGTTGCCCATATTGTTGCAATCTTTTGAAACGAGGCGGGAATGTTATCGATTGTTAGTGCACAGCGAGCATGCTCAGCTGGTCTAATTTTTCTTATCGCCACACTACTAGCATTCCAACAAACATTCGCAACCACGTGTTAACATACCAACTTCGCCGTCCACCTGTTTTTTCGCTCCAAACGACTCCCCCGGTAGCACAGTACCATCTTCCAACACCAAAAAGCATGGCATATTATGATTATTCACCGTCATAGTCACTTGTTATCACTATGGTAACGTATTACAAGCCAAAAAACGATTTTGCCGGCTTGTTTTATGTTGTGTCGACGCTATGACCGATTATTTGAATTTACTAACGCGCACTCGGATCACCTTGAATTTGAATATCAGTTGTTGTTGCGACAATTGCACTGTATGACTCAATTATTGTCGCCGTTGCATTCGTGGAAGGCGACTAAATGAGATCTGTTAAGAACTTGCTAAACTTAAGATATGATTAGAACGGACTGTTGAAAACGTGTATGTTGTTATGAACCGGTTAGTATAGAACGACAGTCATTGAAGAGATCTACAGGTAGTTGAGGGACAAGAAGGCCTGGACCAGACTTCCCAGTGACGTCTATTTCGAATCGGTTAGAACAATTGGGCAGTTTAGTGCCCCCGGTACTGATAAGAATGTTTTTGTCAACCAATCATTTTGTTTATGGCACAATATGTGTAGACCTGATGGAATCTTTTTTTTACTGTTAAAAACTTTAAAAACTTGTGTAAAAACTAAAATATTTTCTAAATTTTTGATGTAAGAATATCATTAGTCTTAGAGTAAGTTAAATAATTCAGTAACGATGCAAAATTTTGTTTATGGTAGGTCACAGTGAAACAATCGGTAATGTCTTCAATTTTAATGAACACTTATTTTCCTGTACAGGGTGGTCCACTTTTTTGTAGCAGGAATGTAACAGTCGATACAAAAACTTATTTTAAAGCAAATTTTCAACATGGGTCCATAAACGTTTCATTTTTAAGACACAGGGTGTTGAAATGTTCAAAAAAATATCGATAATTTTTAACCGTTTCCCAACCAGTAGATATATTTAAACCAAATTTGGTATACAGCACCACCTTACAGGTTACCACAATCAGTGAGAATGTCAAGCCCCACAAGCAACCAGTGGCGGAGTTGTGGGGGTTCAGTTTCAATAAATTTTATAAAAAACTAGTACGGCCCTGTTCAAAATCAAACTCGAACTTGTTTTTGGGTAGAGCATTTTATTTTAAATAGACCTAGTATATTTTTCGTTATTTAGATTCCTAATCAAATTCTATTTTAAAAATGTATAAGGCTTATGTACCTAAAATCAACATTTTAAAATTATTTCTAGGTTTAACTGTAATTTATTCTACATAAAGGTTTTATGCACCTGTGATGAAGCACGTGTACAATAGACATTGTTGCATCGCGAATACTTCTTATTGCACTCGAAAAGTTTCATTCGTACCGTTTCAATCGCTATTCAATTTTTTAAGTAAATAATTTAAAGTAAGAAAAGTATTTAAGTATTTTATTAAAACTTTACATTAATAAACAAGCTAACAACAACAAAATGCAAATAGTTATGCAGACACGTGGACGTTTTTCCAACAATTCTCTTGTTTTGTAAACACTAGACGGTCAGCAATATAATTGTCCCACGATAAATAGAAGTCAAATTTTTCTGGTAATATTTTGTAACCCACACTGAAAAATAAGCTTAATTTATTACACATATTATTTTAAAATTATAAGATACAGGTCACATAATATAAAATGATGAACTACAATGACTTTTAATTTAACTAAATATCGAAAAGGAGAAGAATAATACAATACTTCCCTTATAAATACCAATGTTTTTATATATACAGAGTGACAATAATCTAATGCGTTGCATAGACTACTTAGATATTTTAAGATTTATAAAATATATAAGATTTATAAAATTATGAAACAAATTAAATGACTTTTAAAAAATGAATTGACATTGCCAGTTTCATGAGAAAACTGCAGAAAAAAAGTTGTACAAAATCAATATTTTGGTAGATTTACTTTATGAAGGCAACAACAATATTATTTTAAGGTGAGTGGTTTCCAAAAAACATACTTAATGTACGTTTTTTAAAAAGGCAACCAACGTTTGCGATGGGTTTATAAAGAAAAAAAAAAAGTTTTTGATTGCATTCATTTATGGGTTATTGTATGCAGTATGTTTTCTTTTTTGAATTAGAGAGATGAATATGTAAATATTTATTAAAATCATTAAAAGCTTTAAGAAATTCCAATGTTTGTATTTAAACACGAAATTAAATGTCAACCAACCTTACTTTATCGGTGTATTTAGTAGTATCATATATGTATTTGCCATAAATATCTAAAATAATGCTTTATTTCATAAAGAGAAAGTGTTCGATGGGAATACACAAAAAAGCTACTTCGCTGGTTATACTAAAATTTATAAAACGTTTGTTAAAACATTATGTAGTCTTATTTTTAAATTTTTCTAAGCCTTTAGTTTTTTTTTCTCTTTACACTTGTATTAAGAAATCCACATTTTTCATGAGGTTTTTACCATTTTTCAGTTTTCTCAGGAAGTTGCAAACACTGGTTAATATTTTAAGCGAAATTTACTGGTTTACTTAACTGTGCAAAACTGTAATAATTTAACCGACTGTAAGTTTTACAATACAAATTATCCACGTGAGGTGGTAAATTATTGTCAGATTGTCACCCTGTATATACCCTATATTTGATCAATTATTGTGCAATGATCCAAACAGGACTGGACCAATACAAGAAAAGAAAATGTCTAGGTCCCGTAATTCAGAGGAGCCCGATTCGACTCCGAAAACAATTTATTTTTATAATTGTTTGTAAATGAGTTCTAAATACATGTTTCTTTCAGCTCTAAAAGTCTATTGGTTGAATTCGAGAACGTCCTCTTTAAATGGGACCCAAATGCTAAATTTTGTCTAGGGCCCGCTAGAGGCTTGATGCGGTACTGGATCCAAGGGATATTATCCAGATTTTATCGTGAATTGAAATCTTCTAATTTTGAGTAAAACTTACACATTTTCTGGCATCGGCAACTCTCGCTTATTCGTCAAAACATCCTGTAGTAAAGTGTCGTGTCTTTGTTTCAATTCATCATGATCTACTTCCTGGCTTTGGTGACAGACGTGAGAACGAATTTTGCAATATAATGGCTCACCTTCGTAAAAATGTCGGTAGCTCTCTTTTTCCATTTGAGTTGCTTTTCCCTCAATTCTTACCTGAACAGGAAAACGAAATTAATTTTGAACAATGATTGTGTGACAGTAAAGTTTCACGGCCAATATTATATAAAATGCGCTCAGCGTCTGGAATATGTGTCGATTGTTTCTGTTTTAACTGCCGGCCTTAACATAAAGCACAATTTAAATTAAATATCATTGTAACAACGACAAATTTTATTTCCTGCTTACTTGTTTTGATATGTTTTTTTCATCTTTAACATAACACCATAGAAAAGTTGCTGCAACACTGGAATTGCTACACTAGAAAAAAAAATTTATTCAGTATATTATTGCAGTTAAAGCAAAAAGACGTACAATATCTTTTGCCTTTTTGCTTCTTCCATCGGTAACAATTATGAAACCATCGTCAGAAATTTCTCTCAGTAACATATTTCTACTGCTAACTGTTCCTTGTCTGTAGAGCATAAAATTAAATTTCTTAGTACCTAATTTTTGTCTTTTTTAACTGTGACTGAATTCTTTAATTTTATGTGTCATTAATAAAAATGTGTTGCTATGGCTTAAAAATGTATGTACAGGGTGATTCAAATTCGAGGGCGACCATAAAGATCTCGCTTATTATAATAGCTAGAATATAGGTTTAAATTTGGCAAAGTTGCTAAATTTCGTGCTCCATAATAATCTGAAGAGGAATTGATAAAATCTCAAAAGGTATTCAAAAAAATACGATTTTTGAAAATCTTCTATAACTCCTTTTGAGTTTGAAATATCTTAAATATGTAACAACATTGCTTAAGCAACTTTTTAAGCCGCATCGGACGGTGGTGACAAATTTTTCCTGGATCGATTCGTTTTCGTTTTATAACAACTAACTTTATTTTTTCTTATGGGAGCAATTTTTTCTATTTACATAGTCAAATAGCATTTATTTTTCTGAATCCGTTGATGTATCACACATGGTATTTTACATCTTTATTCACTGCCAAATTTAAAGAAAGGGTTTTAAACAATAACTATTATAAATCAGGTTGGCCGGTCATTGTAGTTTATGTTGTTTCCATGACAATCAATCAACAAACTAAACGTTTTGCAAGCCTATTACTTGTCACATTAATAAATTCGTAAAAATGAACTTTAATAGCGAAGAAAAACGCGATTTTTTAATAGGAGGGTTTGGGTGGGATACATTTGTCCCAGCGGTGGTGCACGCTTGGGATAAATTTGATCCAGCAGTAATTAATGAAGACAAACATAACCAGACAACAACCGTCTGAGAGAAGCCATATGTGTTCCTGATACAAATTAAAGTGATTCACATGCATGTGTGAGCCCAGAACTACTAAAACATCCCATCCCAGTGCGTTATAATGCGACATATAATTCAGAATTTTTCAAAAAATTTTTGGGACGTATACCGGGTGTAACTTAGTTCTGGTACACCCCTTTTTTTTCTTTAATTTTGATTTTAGATAAATGAAAGGTTTGTCATATGCTATGTACAAATAAAAACGGATTATTTAAACATGTGTGCTTTATTGTTGCACTTCCGGTTTCGCCGGAAACGACCCTAACTTTGTTATTTCAAATGATATGCCCTGTATATTTTTACATTTTTGGAAAGAGGAACCAATTTTAAATACTACTGCATCATTTTGTATTTAAAATGGTTGAAATAACAAAGTTAGAGTCATGTTCAGCGAAACCGGAAGTGAAATAATAGTGTATAGGGTGGCCTATTTTCGATGCCCATACATGGTATCTCGGTTATTATTAGAGATAGAAAAAGTTAAGTACGTAGCTAAATTTCTTTTTTCGAGAGAAATTTATTGCGGTAAACGGATTTTTTTTAATTTTCGAAATATGTACAAGTTATACAGGGTGTCCCAGATTACATTTCCAGCATGGGGATCTCGCTTATTATAAGAGATACAGGTTTGTTTAAATTAGATGAATTATTCCTAAGTATGAGAGGAGCTACAAACAATTTTTAAAAGTACAAAATTTCTTGTGCTTCAGATGTTATAGCAAAAAATATGAAAATGTCCAATTTCTTTTTTCTCTCATAACTTTTTTGTCGTAATCATTAGAACAATTTTATTTGTACTTTCTTAAGGCACTTTTTAATGGAGAATGTAACTGTTATTTTAGATTATTTTTAACACCTACCATTTTCGAGATATTAGGTACCCCTAACTTCATTATTTCTTATGGCCCGCGAAGTTGGCTATGGAATAGTTGAATGTGCTTTTTCACAAAATCAAGAAAAATCGTATTTTACCTATCACTTATCAAGCTATCTATAATAATAAAAACAAAAAACAACTAATTATGTGTCAAATGACAGTTACCATTTGTCTGCGGTATCATTTATTAGAATTTTATAGTATTGTTGTATAATTCGATAGTCTTTGTAGCAAATTTGTTATCATATAATTATGAGCACATTTACAACTAATTAAAAATTGTATATGTTGAAATGCCACATTATTTACAATAGAAACTGTGTAAAATAAATAATTCTAATTAATTATTGATTGGTTTTGGATTTTTGGTTGGTTTGTCGAAAAAACTATATACTTTTAAATTTATTTCCAAAATTTTGTAATTACGCATCCTTCGTTGCCTTTCTCGGGATATAGCTCTAATTATATTCGCTCAGCTTCTTCACAGTTTTTATGGCAAAGAATGTAGCATCTCAACACGTCAAATTAATTGCCATTTTTAAATGTTGCTATCATTATAACAATTACTACAAAGACTCTCAAATTACACAACAATACTATTAAATTCTCATAAATGATACCGCAGACAAATAGTAACTGTTATTTGACACTTAATTAGTTGTTTTTTGTTTTTATTTTCATAGATAACTTGATAAGTGTTGGGTAAAATACGATTTTTCTTGATTTTGTGACTATTTATAAAAATAAACGTAGCAAGTAATATCTCATTGTAAAGAGAAAAAAAAAGCACATTCAACTATTCCATAGCCAACTTCGCGGGCCATAAGAAATAATGAAGTTAGGGGTAATATCTCGAAAATGGTAGGTGTTAAAAATAATCTAAAATAACAGTTACATTCTTCATTAAAAAGTGCCTTAAGAAAGTACAAATAAAATTGTTCTAATGATTACGACAAAAGAGTTATGAGAGAAAAAAGATATTGGACATTTTCATATTTTTTGCTATAACATCTGAAGCACGAGAAATTTTGTACTTTTAAAAATTGTTTGTAGCTCCTCTCATACTTGGGAATAATTCATCTAATTTAAACAAACCTGTATCTCTTATAATAAGCGAGATCCCCATGCTGGAAATGTAATCTGGGACACCCTGTATATAAAACCTTTAAAAACCCATGTGGTACAAGTTACAACGGTTTTGTTATTTGTTGTTAAGATAAATATTTGAACGTAAGATAAACAACAATATACTACATAACTGCTGATTCTGACAATATTATTGTTATCTTATGTTCAAATATTTATAATGTTTATCTCAAAAAAAAAATTACAAAACCTTCGTAATACGTACAACGTGAGTTTTTACAGCCTATGTTTTTCTAAAGAAAACTAAAAAACCTTTGTAACTTGCGTATTATTGAAAATAACATATATTTCGAATGAGAAAAAAATAAGGAATTCAAACAGGGCATAGCCAACTACATCTTCCATTTAAATAAAAGGTAAGTTTGTGTCAAAAGTATTTAACGGCGAGCGTTTTTTTTTTTGCTAATCGAATTTAACATAAAAATATCTAAAAATAACTTTCATAAATGTTACAATAATATCGGAGATATGACACATTATAAATATGACAAAAAAACACTTTTATTATAATAACTTAAAAACCGGAGATAAACGAATATTTTTGAAAACGGTTCTAAATTTGTCTCAAAAAACTGCACGTTTTTGGTAAATTAACCGTTTCTCTATCTTGAATATTAAGCGAGATACCCATCGAATTTGGACCACCCTGTACAATTATAAAATGGTTAAAAGAGCAAACACTATTTTAAAAAAACAGCCACTACATATAAATTACATTAAATGCTTTAAATTACAAATAAAAATTGTAGTACATTTCAGTAAAGATTTCAAATGTGTAAATTAAAATACGGTTTTAAACGGTAATTACTGCTTCAGTACAAAAATAAATTTTGTTTTGGACCAAAAAATTGTTTGAACCAGGTAAATTAAAACACAAGAGGAATTTAAAATTTTTGTTGTTGAATATAGTATTAATTATCAGCATTTTTTTTTTGTCAAAAAGCTGGTGAGTTATAAAGTTTAATTATTCAGCGTAGAGCCAAAATTCGTTTTTAATATAAAAATAAAATAGTGTAGTAATATGAATAAACGTTGACACTGCCATTTTTAACTGGATAAAATCAACTACGTGAATAACACAGATTGATTTCTATAAATATTTACTTACTCTGAAACAGTTGCCAAACACATGGAATTTTTAGCACAGGATGTCAGAGCGGTTGCTTCTAATTCGTCTTTCCATTCGTTAAATAAAGTAAAAGGATTTGAGTGCTTTACTTCAATAAATGCTAATCCAGACACAACACTCTGCATCTTAAAAGTGATATAGGTCGGCTTTCGATAACTGTTCGCGCACCTAATCATTTGTAAAATGCGCATACTGATGAGCTGTGCAGCTGTTAGGCGGGATGTACAGTGTACACCTAGTGTGGACTTTTTCCAGGTCTTCGCTTCTTATAATGTAGAAAAAAAGTTTAAAAGATTTTAGAAATTAAGCTAGGTACATATTTTATATTTATTGTTCACTTAGTTATAATAATAAAAAGAGTTTTTATACGCCCGCCATTGCGAGACTGATTTTCTAACTGTCAACTCGTGACAGAAACTTGACGTTTGCCGATGAGCCTGCGGAAAAATTTCATTGCCGCTCTAAAGCGGAAAATAAGTTTCTACGAATGGATAGGTTAAATGAATAAACTTCACAACATTTGATAAATGTACTTATTGAATATAAGTTGTTTCCAGGTTGAAACCGCGTCGAAGGTTTTTCATATCCGACGTTTCGTCCTCCTTTATTGGAGACATTTTCAGGGTTGTTGAAAACGAAATATATCGTTTTCGTTATTTTCGTTCTCACTCAAAAAATTCCTTTTTCGTTTTCGTGAACCGAAATAATAACGGTTAAAACCGGTTTTACAGTTTTTTTTTTATCGTGAAAATATCGAGGACTTTAATTTTTTTTTTCAAGTCACTACAACCTTCTATTAATACGATAACAATATTTGCGTCCCCACTAAATAATAAACGATGACGATGTGTTTTTATGCTCACAAACAGCATATTTTAGACTGGCGAACCGCCGCCATATTGATAAATTTACGAAATCGTTAAACACATTAAAATTTAACCATTTTATTTATAGTATAGCACCCGTAAGGTGCAAAAACACAACTTGATTTGTTTAAATTGTACAGACGATCATTATCTAAAAATATAAAAATATAGTAGTGCTGTTTTAAATTGGTTTTAGTACTAAAATTCTATGCATTTGAATTAAATTAGATCCTGCTGTAAGTATTAAAAAAAAAAAAAGAATTATTTCAAGTGGGTAATTCATTAAATGTTTCCATGAATGTTATTAATAAAAAGAGATATTAGAAAAAAGCTTATATTAACTCTTAACGCAAATAAAACATACACATTAATCTATATATATAAAAGAGCTTGTTTGTGTGTTTGTTTGTTTGTTTGTTCGCTATAAAATCCTAGGTCCGTTGACCGATCGGGACCAAATTTGGCACAGTTACTATTTAGGACCTTGCAGATCTAACGCCAAACTTTAAGTCCAAGCACATATTACCAATTAAAAAAATATATATATCACTTGGACGGGATTCGATCTTACGTCGGCAAATACCTGGTCAAAACACGATACGGCGCGGTGTATTTCTCAAGTAAAGGTTGTTTTGTATACAATTAGTAATAAATGTACATGAAGTATTATTTTTATTAGTACATTTTTAATTGAAACAAGACGAAAGAAAATAAATTTGAGTTATTATTCAATTTTTAAGCAATAAATAGTTATTTTTTAATGAATTATAAGAAAATGAAAAGATGATTGATCAGAGTATGTCATTTGTGTATGATTTGGAATTATTGGGCTAATTCAAGTTAAAAAAAGTATTTAAAATTGTAATCGCCCGTGCAACGCCGGGTAAATCATCTTGTAATATAAAAAAATTAACTTGAAATATACTCTAACTTAAAAGTTTGTACATAGCATACAATATAAATTTTCACATTCCATTCAATCTTACTAGCAACACATCTTTCAATAAATTTTCTTTTACATTAGTCCTTTTCGAAATAAGAATAAATTTTACTTTTATTAACTCTAAACGCAAATAAAACAACACATTAATAATATAAATCCAATCAAGTGTACCTGTATTCTACATTCATGATTCAATCAACAAATTAGAAATAGAGAATATCTGTACCGTTAGTTGTGTTACACGAAATTGCAAGTATAAACAATAAAGTTGTTAATACATAATGTACCTATATGGAGAAAAGTGAAACTCACTTATTTCAAATGAGATATTTTACTGCCTCGAGAAGCCTCCCCAGCATAGAAGGTAAATTCGCCTTTGTGTTTAACAAATAAAATTTAAATAGTGATAAAACCAGTTAAAACCGGTTTTGGAAAACATTTATTTCGTTTTCGTTCTCGAACGAAAAATAATTTCGTTTTTGTTTTAGTTCTTAAAAAAATTTCGGCTAATTTCGTTTAACGTTTTCGTTCCGTTCTCAGTCCCTGGTTAGAAGTTAAGCATTTGCGATAAGTTTTAAAATTCATTTAAATTCCTGTTTCTATTTCTTAGCGCTTTTTGGGTCTCCACTAAAATATAAACAACGATATGATGGGTTTTGATCCTATTTCAATGCGAATTCCGCAAAAAATTATTTTTTATGATTAATCCCATTTTTTTGCTTTGGCAGAATAACGAGCTGTTATTTAAAACATCTAAATCTTTTATACTTACAACTTATAAAATTAAGTTGTCTTAATAAAAACTCGTGTTTACAAAAGGCAATATAACAGAAATTATTAAAATGTTGTCAACTAACCTAGCACTTACTTATGTTCCAACTAGGGTTGTACCGATTAATCGATAGACAATCGGTAATCGGCCGTATCGACTCTTGCCGATTAATCGGTATTTTGGACGTTTAATTGGTTCTCATTAAATTTAAAAATCCAATTGATTAGATTGATATATTATATGGAAACAGTTTAAACTGTTCAATGTTACCCTTATTTTTTTCTATTTGTCTGCTAATAAGTATCTGTTTATTGATTTAAAAATCACTGTAAGTTAACTAAAAATTTAGATTAACAAACACATAAAAATGAAATAATATACGTTAATGTCCAATCATGCGTCAGATCGCTTCAGTGGGCGCTCAGCCTTACATTCGAATGTTGTTATCTCCCGACGTAGCGTGCATTGACCGCCAAGTCAAAATTTATGATGCCTCTGTTGTAGGTTGTAGTAACGTGTTAATACAAATAATACCTGATGAATATATAAAAATACTTTATTTTTTTTCTTATACAGTAATTACCATTTAAAATATATTAAGTTATATATACATACATACTTACATACTTACATACAAACAGACATATACAATGTAAAGCTCCATTATACAAATAATTCCAAATAGTTAATTGGCTAAGATGGGAGAGATAATTAAAAACAAAAATTAATAGTTTACCATTTAGTTCTATATTTTAATCTAGAACGGGGAAAAAGTGCGAAGAAACTTGTGAAAAGATGATTGTTGAGTTCAGTCATTAAAAAACAAAACGTTTTGGAGATCATAAAACACATTCCATAGTCATTAATACATCGTAATTTTTTTTTACATAGGTCAAAAAAGTATGCAAAAATAATTGAAGATTGAAAATACGAGTTCTTTTATAATTTATTTTTAAGCATCTCTCGTTTAGTGTTTTTAATAGTTCTATTTCAAAAAGTTCGTTGCACTTTGCCGTTTTGTAAACGCGCACTTTTTCACTAAGAAATGGCACTAACTGTGTCATGAATCCAATCAACATTCGATGTTATTTTATCGTACATCCTAGGCCTGTCTGCTCCCGATTTGGAACACGCAATCCTCCAGTTGCTTACACCTACCAACGACCATCGCACACCATCTGGTAGAAGACATAACATCGGACTTCCTGCAAACTCCTCTTCCTAAAATGCAAAAAAGTTGTTGCATCATACTGAATTATAATGGATCGTAATGTGTTTTAGCGAGCACAATAACCTTGTTGAGGTAATTGTTTTGAGAATATTGCATAATATAAAAAAAATAGAAAACGAAGTATGCTTGTAACAAATTGTAGATTGTAGATTATTATAAAGTTTTTGTTTTAAAACAATACCATATTATTGACAGTGACGGCTTTAGTATCCTTGGCGTTCTCGGGCGGAGTTTTTTAGGGCACCCCTTTTAAAATGAGAAATTGGCAGCATTTTACTATACAAGGTGATTGATATTTGACTTTAAGCATGGGGATCTTGCTCATTATAATAGCTAGAGTATAGGTTTACAATTGGCAAAGTTTTGAATTTTGTGCTCAATAATAATCCATAGAGAAATTCAAAATATCTCAAACGGCATCCGAGAAAATTAGGAAAACCTGGAAACTACGATTTTTGAAAATCGTCTATAACTCTCCTTTCGAGTATAAAATATTTTAAATGTGTAAAAACATTGCCGAAGCAACATTTTTAGGCCAGATCGGATGATGATCACAAATTTTTCCTAGATCGATTCGTTTTTGTTTTATGACAACCAACTTTATTTTTTGTTATAGGCGGAATGTTTGCTATTTGTATAATCAAATAGCATTTATTATTCTGAATTCCTTGATGTATTACACATGGTATTTTACTTCTTCATTCATGGTCAAATTTAAAAGAAAGGATTTAAAACAATAACCATTATAAATCAGGTTGGCCGGTCGTTGTAGTTTATGTTGTTTCCATGACAACCAATTAACAAACTAAAAGTTTTGAAAGCCTAATACTTGTTACATTAAAAAAATTAACTTTGATAACGAAGAAAAACGCGATATGCTGCAAATTTTTCATTCATTGAGTAGGAATTCTATATTGTCAGGTCAACGATATGTAGAAACATATCCAGAAAGAAGACAAACCTCGCACACATGTTTTTGTACGTTGGACAGAAACTTGGGTAAATGTGGGGCTTTTGCCAAACAGAGAAAAATATGGCAGAAATGTTTCAGATGACATAAAAAAAAACATTTTTATTACAAACATATCCGGGAAAAACACTATTTTTCTATGTTACACAAAAACTTAAGTAAGTTTGTATAAAACATGTGATAACGCATAACAAAACTTAAAAGAACGGTATAAAAAATTGGCCGAATTTCGCGGTTTTCTTCGTTATTAAAGTTCATTTTTACGAATCTATTACGATGACAAGTAACGGACTTTCAAAACTTTTAGTTTGTTGATTGATTGTCATGGAAACAACATTAACTACAACGACCGGCCTACATGATTTATAGTCGTTATTGTTTAAAACTCTTTTTTTTTAACCTTACAGTGAATGAAGAAGTAAAATACCATGTGTGATACATCAATTAATTCAGAAAAATAAATGCTAATTGATTATGCAAATAGCAAAAATTACGCCCATAACAAAAAATAAAGTTGGTTGTCATAAAACAAAAACGAATCGATCTAAAAAAAAAATTTGATTCGGCTTAAAAAGTTGCTTTGGCAATGTTTTTAACCAGTTGAAATATTTCATACTTCAAAGGAGTTACGGTTTTTCCTAATTTTCTCGGAAACCGTTTGAGATATATCCAATTTCTCTTTGGATTATCAATGAGCATCGAATTTTGCAACTTTGCCAAATTTAAACCTATAATCTAGCTGTTATAATAAGGGAAATCCAAATGCTTAAACTCGAATTTCAATCACCCTGTATAATTCTTAGTACCTACAAAAACACATTGATTATATCTTTAGAAAAAATGAACAATTTAGCACAAAGAACACAAACAAAATTTTAAACCAAGTTAATCAATATCCAGGACTTAAATCTCAGATATCTTGATAAAACGAAGATCCGAAGTTATTTTTTCTGGCTTTTTATTGGCAAAATCTTTAATTATAGCAACAAAAAAAGATTTTCGGCGATTTCAATGGAAGGAGTTCCCAAACTGGAAAACCTATCTTGTGACATTGTAGACCTAAGATAGGTCTTATTTAATTTTAATATTGAAAAACTTAGTTCTCCTACTGCTACAGTTTGAATATAGATATCTTGTAAGCTATGTTGTTTTTTTTTTTTTTTTTTTTTGGGTTGTTTGGCATTGGATTGTAGTCCATCAGCCACAGATATTTTATATTATCGATACTTTAAATATTTAAATTAGCAAGTCGAGCAAAATTAACGAGAACGTCACAAATGTCCCTTTATATTACAGATAGAACCGATACTATGTTAACAGGGAGGTGCACCCCCAACGATATCAGCTCTTTGTAGAGCTTTTCTGTTAAAGTTGTATTATGACTACACGAAAAGAATAAATGATTTAAGTCCCCGTAAGACTGCCCATCACATGGGCATGATGGGCTATCCTTTATGCCAATTTTATACAGATGGGAGGGGAAGTTGCCATGATTTAATTTTAAACGGGTGATAGTTGTTGAATATGATTTGCTGACATTAAAAGATGTTATGTGTGGAATTATTTGCGGTAAAGTGGGATGTATTAAAGTATATTGTGTAGGTGAAGTCTGTGTAAACCGATCCCAACTTTGTCTCCACAGAGTCCTGGCGTGAAATTTGAATTGATTATTGACATCGTCAAGTAAGGCAATATTCTTGTTGACTGCCAGAAAGGTAGCTTCTCTAGCCAGGTTGTCTACAATCTCATTACCAACGATTCCTGCATGGCCCTTTGTCCACACGAAGTCCACTAAGCATTGTACTTTCGTTAGATCCAGAAGATGTTTTTTAATATTAGATATTACATGTGGAAGTTTTTTTGTTAAGGACGTACTTTGAATCGAGTTTAATACAGATCTCGAATCGGAAAGTATAACGATGTTTCTAGCATTATAGTTAGTTTTACTGTATTTCAAAACTCGCTCGATCGCATATGCCTCAGCAGTGTAAATTGAGCAAATCTTAGGAATGCTGTATGTTTTCGAAATATTGTCATTTTTAATAATAAATGCACTACCAACACCGTCAATCGTTTTGGAGCCATCAGTATATACAACAACTGGGTTGTTGTAACAGTTTATAAAAGGTTTTATAATGTTGTTGTTTAACACTTGAATATCAGAATAGACAGGATAAATGACACGAGGCTTATAAAACAACATATTGTAGCCGAAATCAAAAATTGACCCCTTATGGTTATTTTCTATTAATTCTGCGTATGGGTTGGTATCGTAAAAAGCCTCGACTAGTGGGGGGCTGTTTTTGTTTTTCCAGTATCTGTTTGTAAGATTTTCAATGCTTAAATAATAAAGTTTATTGGAAATTTTATTTGGTTGAGTAATTTTATCTTTAGCTTTACCAAAAGAAAAAGCTTTAACTGATTAGTTCATTACAAAGCAGTGTACTATCAATATCACATTTCGAGTTCCTCTACAGTTTAATTTGAAGATCGGCACAGACTTTACGACGTTCTATTTTATCTGGTAGATTTCTACATTATACAAAAAATCCCAGGTTTTTCAATATTCATTCAACTGTTCAAATCTTTCTTTTATCGACATTAAAGATTTATCTAACATAGGATTGAAGAATTCGACTTCTAACTTCTTCTCTGGACAAACGATGGGTTCATCCTATGCAATTTCATAACGTTTCATCCATTTTAGTGGTTTAAATACCGACTCAATTTGTTGTTCGTCTGCTGTATCTTTTGCTGTGATAACAGTTCTTTAAAGAGGATTTTTTTCTACAATCTTTGAAAAATGAACAACTTTTTTTCGCACAAACACGCTCGGCACCTCCGGGTGGGTCCCAATCTCGCACCCCCAAAAAACGATAGATACTGATTTTTGAGTTATAGTTATCATTTATAATATGTTCATCAAAACTTAAACTTCGAGTAACAGCTATTTTAGAGCCCCAGAAAAACAGGGAAGCTGGTACTGTAACCATTTAAAAGATTTTTGTGTTTTGTCGATGAAACCATTGTAATTATTTTATATTTACATTTAATTTAATGAAAGTTTAGGCGTCTTATAAAAACGAAAATATATTCTTATACACTTACATGGCAGTCAGTTCCAAAAGCAGCCTCCGTGCACAAGCTGTTTACGGAAGATATGCTAATGTTTTCACATTTTTCCATCTGCGTCACCTTAACCTGGACCCTTTGCAATTGTTCTCTGCTTCTTGTCCACCCTAAAGTGTTACAGTGTGTCATATTGCTCGGCAGAATTCCAGCTTTTTCTTTCGGCAGACAAACGGGCCGGACGAAATCAGATAAGATGATGGGATGTTCGAGTTTTACCATCGCTATAGTGCTGCCTTCGACTGGAGATTTTACCATACCCACAATTCTTCTTTCTTGTTGCCAAGGCGATGAACTTGCCAAACGTATTGAACCCATGCGTGCTGTCCATTCGGCCTTCGGTTGTCCTTGGAAACAGGACGCCGTTGTCACCAACCAATCGGGTGACACCAAAGTAGCGTCGCACACGTGGACGTCTTCTTTGAAAAGAGTTACATGCCAAGGCCAGTCTCCGTGAGATGCCATCTTCGAGAGACCTTGAACACCTGCCAAACTGTGCGTGCTTTGCAAACCGCATTCTAAAAATGTAAATAATGATGTACAGTTTTGAAACTAAATATTGACAGTGATTAATTAAACATTAACGGTATACGTTCAGATGTGTGTAAATATTGGCAAGATGTTGATGGAATTTATTTGATGAAATAACGTTTTTATAATATTTTTGAACATCTTAGCAATAGTATTTTATTGATTTGGATGGAGTGACTCAATTTACCTATAAAAAGGGCAACAATGCAAAATGCGTGAAAAAGCGCTCGTGGGATAAATAAACAAAGAAAATAAACTTTGTTTACTTATTTGATTTTGCTTAAGTCGTCCAAAATATACCGACTAAAAGAAAAAACCGAATAATAGAAAAATAAAATTAAAGTCTAAAAAAGTTTACATATTTTTCTAATTTCAATAGTGCCGGAATAAGCCTTTAGCGGGCCCTAGAAAAAACTTTTTTGGGCTCCATTAGTGGAGGTAGTTTGCGAATTAAACTTTGAACATTTTCGACCCATTGAATTTGATGATAAAAAAGTCCTGACCTAACCTTTGTCCATCTTATACTATAAATTTGGGCCCCTTTAAATTACGGGCCCTAAACATTTCTGCCTTGATTTAGCACTTGCAAAGCCATCTATCAATTTTGGGTGTCTATTATAGAACAGTTGGATGAAGAATTAATAAAAATTACTATTTTAAAAATCTAGCATTTAAACCATAATATTTTATGATAACCAGCTCAGGAAACTTGCGAATGGTTACAAGATTATTAATTTCACTTTTCAAAGAAGTGATTTTGGATGATAAATGTTATTAGTCAATACATTTTAAGTTGAGAAACACAAAGAAAACGTGCAATAAAGTAACAGCAATTTCTGTTTTGTTATATGGAAGCGAAACGTGGACCATGCAGAAGGAACATGAGGTAATTAAATTTATGACACAAGTAAAGGGACGTAAAAAATTAAGCAGAACCAGGACATAAGAAACAAACTGAAGATCTTGAAAGAATGCATGCATTTTAAATTATAAGCCAAGAGGTAGGTACAATTGGGGCCAATTTGTTTCCTAAAACGTCTTCTTTCGGAGTTACAACTTAAACCCCCATAAAGGAGAACTGTGAAAGAAGGTCTTCATTTTATTTCTCAAATTTGGAGAATGTAGAAAAATGACTTTTGGTAGATGTTTTTTAATTATTAAAAGGTTTTCCACAGTAATATTTTCATTGATCTCCCACCTCCACAAGGGGCTGGAAAGTGTGACTCCTGTTGTTTTTTTTTTTATCATAACTCTTTGGAAGGTAGGAATTTTCCAATTAAAAAATTGTTTTTGAAAGCCTAATGTATTTAGAACCTTTTTTAATTCTTTAATTTTTCGCAAAACCTACACTTTTTGAGTAAAAAATTAAAATGTAAACATGCATCAAATATTCAAAAATAAAACGACTAATTTTGGTTGTTACCATGGTTTGTACATATCGAGTAAAAGTGACAAGTATTTTCGTAGCCATTTGGTTGTGAATGTTCACTTATTTTATATTTTACTCAAAAACTGTAGGTTTTGCTGGAACAGTTAAAGAATAAAAAAAGTTTCTAAATAAAGCAAGGTATCAAAAAAAAATTTAAATTGCACAATTTTAACCCTCCAAAAAGTTCTTGCACTTTTCAGCCCCTTGTAAAGGTAGGAGATGATTAAAAGTATTACTATTAGAAATCTTCAAATAAGTAAAAAACATTTACCAATTGTCATTCTCTTACGTTTCTTCAAATTTGAGAAATAAAATGAAAACTTACTTTTACCGTTCCCTTTAGGGGTTGTTACGAAGACCTTTTAGGAAAACATTTTATAAAAAAGACCTTAACCTTCAATATAATAGGAATTACCTCTTGAATATTTATGAAATGCAAGCATATTTTATAAAAATATAACGCTATTATAAATATTATAATTTAAAAAAAATTAAATAACGTTTGTTTATACACTTGTATACATATACCATATAAATTTTACCCTTTTTTATCATGAAATCTGACGCCCCCATAACCTGGCGCCCACGGGCACTTGCCTAAATTCGTCTAATGGTAAAACCGGTCCTGTTTACATGCATGAAATTTACTAAGAAGAAAGTTGATCTGATTGTGAAAGGGTTGGAAGAAAAAAAATTAAAATCCGCACGATGTTTAATATCATAAATCTTCGAAGCCCTTTTCTGATCAATTGATTAAAAGTCAGGTTTAACAAAGTTTGTCCAGATGTGAGAGCTCGCCTCCTGGAATCATCGATTAGCCTCGAACCAGAGATACACCGATATGAAATAAATAAATTTAAAAAATGTCAATTGATAGGCGCAATAGCGACATGCGGATGAACGTGCGGCTAGCTAAAGATTAAAATTGATTTACCCTTGCAACGATTCGAAAATTTAACTCTTAAAACCCTGATATCTCTGCTTATTCAAACAGAGCTGGCGTATGAATGCTCAAGACATTTTGAAAATTGCGCTTTAACAAGCAAACACGCAATTTATCGATCAAAAATCACAACTGAGTTAAAACATAATGTCGTTTTTGTACCTTGAAAAACCAAATGGTATTCTATAATGTCCTATTTTTTTCCTGAGATGGTTAAACGATTCTTACACATTATGGATGTTTTAAATACCTTAACCATCGTGTTTAATTGCTAAGGCGAGTCACCTTTGAAGCATAAATTATTGAGTAAGTCATGTTTTCAGTACTTAAGCTTTAAGTTTTGTCTCGTGGTATGCTTAAGTAAACTCTCTCTACTTTTTAAAATTTAACTTACCAAGATCGTCACAGCTAACTTTCAATACTTGTTTAGTCGAACATTTCGTTCTAACAAAATTTATCTCTGTCGCAGCAGGATCCTTCATCTTAACGTAAGGAATACTATCCTCGACATCCTTTTCAACTTGCACTGAAGTTACTTTCCTGTAAATAACGAAAAAATAAAACATCTGCAAGTAAACAACATAAGTATCACTTACTGGTAGGACAAAGTTTTGCATAAAGACGAGGCAACGGTGTGTAAAATTTCTGCGGATTTATTTTCTGGAAGACTTTCATTCAGGTTCTCCGTACACAACTTTCCAATTTCACCCTTTTCGTTGAATATCACGAATCCTTCTGAATGGTAACGTGAGAGGTGTGGAGTCACGATTGGAAATGAAGTTATATTTCTGACACTTGGAGCGAGACTTACTGCAAACATAATAAAACGTTTAAATTGAATATCATGCAAGAACGACAAACCTTTCAATTCAGTTCTTACAGATACATTTGCAACACTAATTTTTAATCTTAAAAATTAAATAATCAATTTCACAAATTAAACGATTGAAGCAAATTATTATTTAATGTTAACTTTAACGTAAATACTGTTGAAAACAATCTATTAATCGATGATGTTTAATGGTGATTATGGTTTGTTTAGGAAACTTTTTCGTGTAAACAACCAAATATTTGTAAATGTATTTAATGCTTAAAGTATTTAAACGAATTATTTATAAATTTAAATAAGTTTAATTACCAATAACTTATACATACAAAGGATAAAACGATCTTTACTTAAATTTATTTGTACTAATATTAATTTGTAAAAACTGAGCTAATGTTTGCAGACGACATGGTCTTAGTCGCGGAAACAGAAAAGAATCTGCAACATAATCTAGAAACTTTAAATCAGAAATTGGAAAAAATCGACATGAAAATAAATACAGAAAAACTATGCTCGTTATAACAGAGAACAAAGAACATAACATCACGTTAAATGGGTTTAGTTTAGAACATGTAGAAAGCTTCAAATATGTAGGAGTGAAAGTCCAAGAAAAACACAGAGAAGATAGAATCAGAAATGAAACATAGAGAACAATTAAAGATAAAATCAGTCGAAACAAATATACAAGAAAGACAGCTGGGATGGTTAGGTCACATTTATAGGATGAAAGAAGAAAGGTTAACCAGAAAAGCCTATGAAGCAAGATCACAGGGAAAAAACAAAAGAGGCAGACCGAGAAAAACCTGGCAAGATGAAGTAAAAACAGCAGCAACGGATAGAAACATCAAATGGAAAAACATAAAAAAGCTAGCCATAAGAACCTCTTTACTCTCTCTGGAATATTTTTGAGGACCACGAAGAGTTTTTGTTTATTTGGATTATATTTTTCGATGTTATCGTCTTAGTATGAAAATATTTTAGATCTTTCGAACCTTGTTAAAGAGTATAGGTGGATCCCTAGAACTAAGGCCGCACTGCGGGAGGTTGGCTGGAGGGTAGATGGTAGATACACGCCGTCGCCTGGCGACAATTTGTTGTGAAACAAAGCGCCTGGATTGTCGCCAGGCGACGGCGTGTATCTACCATCTACCCTCCAGCCAACCATCCCGCAGTGCGGCCTTAGCTTAAGAGACCCATAGGTGGCAATAAACGCTGATCTATAATTAAGCCCAAATCTAGCGACCACAAAATATATTCTCGGTAATAATTTATCAAAGTTCTAACGACTGCTAAAAGTTTGCATTTAACTTAACTTGTTGCATCATTAGCGTATAATTAAATCCCTTTTTTTTAAGAGTCGCTCAAGCCAGACCAGAATATCTAAATGAAAGTAATGCTCAATAGACAATTTCTGCATAATACCCAATAAATTTAATGTCAGGCTCAATATACTTTTCCAAATAATAGTTATGCAAAAGTTGGTTTCCTTGAAAAAATTGGATCATTAAATTAAAGCACGAATAATATTATAATATCGGATATTTATTTGTAATGGTTTCCCATTTGTCAATATATTTTTTAGAAATGAAGATTGACATTTGAAAAGTTATCTTTCAGTTTTTACATATCAACCGATAATTACACGATAGAAAAAGAAACAGCAAATGTTAGGAAGCCAGTAGAGTCTGTCAGATTTTTTTATCAGGTTAGAGGCTGGCGAAACAATATAACATTAATCATATTACAAATAAAGTGGTGGCAACTGTAAATGTCTTAAAAAGACCCACGTTTTTTAAATTTTGTTTTGGAAACTTTCGATATTTTGCAACTGGTACGTGACCTGTTGATACTCGGGCAAATTTGGATTAAAAGAATTTTCATTAACGCGATATTTTAAAATCGTTGTGTATTTTTTATTGTCATATTTTCTTTTTGTCTGAACAAGGACGAGGAAAAAATTATAAAAAATAAATGAAAATAGTACAGGGTAGTCCAAATTCGATGGGATTACAGGGTTATCTCGCTTAATACAAGATAGAGAAACGGTTAAATTATCAAAAATGCGCAATTTTTTGAGACAAACCTACAATCGTTCCTAAAATATTTTATCATTTCTGGTTTTAGAGTTATTAGAGGAAAACCGTTTTTTTTTGTCATATTTATAATGTGGAATATCTCCGTTATTGTTGTAAATATCGCGAAAATTTATGAAGATTGTTTTTAGATATTTTTATGTAAAATTGGATACTAAAAAAATATTTTACGCTCGCCATTAAAAAGTTATGACAAACTTCCTTTTTTTTAAATGAAAGCTAAGTCGGCTTTGACCTATTTAAATTCCTTATTTTTTCTCATTACAAATATTTAAGGGTTAATGTAGTTATATTCAATAATACGCAAGTTACGAAGGTTTTTTAGTTTTTTTTTCTTTAACATAAAAACAAATAGTATCTACCTAGGCTGTGAAAACAAAAAAAAAACAAGGTGTAAAACCTTATTAACTCATGTGGTACAAGTTACGAAGGTTTTTTAATTTGTTGTTCAGATATTATGGTGGCTATACCCCCAGTGAGGCTGAGCCGCTTTTAAGCTTTCTAGATCCTTTGTTAACTACCATTTCTTCTGTAGCTCCTTTCCGAGTTCTGATACAAATAGCAGTCCTTTTCATTATCATTACAGTCATTTTCCTTAGTTTCTTTGATACACCTAATTCTTTCAGTGCCGACATGAGTGGTTTTCTTTTTATAGTCAAATGCCTGTTCGAAATTATGAAGAGCATTTCTAGATCTGTTTAATGCTCATATGTTTTTTCCATTATTTGCTTTACAGCATGAGCTGCATCAATGGTTGATTTTCCTTGCGTAAATCCATATTGGTATTGTCCAATTATATTTCTTGTTTTCTTGGCTAACCTCCTTTGTATTATTGACGATAAGATTTTATAGGCTACAGTAAGTAAAGCCTTTTAAAACTCATGTGGTACAAGTAACGACGGTTTTATAATTTGTTGTTGAGATGAACATTATAAATATCTGAACATAAGATAACAATAATATGGACAGAATCAGCAGTTATGTAGTATAGTGTTGTTTATCTTATGTTCAAATCTTTATAATATTTATCTCAACAAAAAATTATAAAACCGTCGTTATTTGTACTTCAGGGGTTTTAAAAGGCTTTACATCCTGTTTTTTTTTTATTGTTTTCACAGCCTATCTGTTTTTATTTTTCTTAAAAACCTTCGTAACCACCGTGTTATTGAAAACAACTTCATCAACCCTCACATATTTGGAATGAGAAAAAAATAAGGAATATAAATATATAGGTCATAGTCAATTTTGGAACGGCGAGCGAATTTTTTTAATATCATTAATTTTTACATAATAATATTAAAAAAATAACCTCTTTCAATTTTTTTAATATTTACAACAATAACGAAGAGATGACACATTTAAAATATGACAAAAAACTGTTTTTTTTTTCTAAGAACTCCAAAACCGGATATGATAAAGTATTTTTGAAAACGTACCTATTGTTTCAAAAAACTGCACATTTTTGATTATTTAACCGTTTCTCTATCTTGAATATTAACTATTAAACAAGATACCCATGTAATCCCATCGAATTTGGACCGCCCTGTACGGTACGGAAACAAAACCGTAACGAATTTGTGATTTTGTTTGACAAAATTGAAATGCAATTCTAAAAATAACGCTCCTTAAATTTTTTTCGTATGTTTCTAGTATACGCTATTTTTCTACCGAGTCTGCCAATAATTTAGGTGTGATAAATAAATCATTAACTATTTAGTTTCATTTTGGGATACCATTTAATTTTTTTTCGCATCTGCAGAAGAATTATTATAAAAATTCCAGTTTTGTACCATATCAAAGTGGAATAATTCCAATTATTGTAGTTGACATGTATCTGACGCGTGCACGATTTTTTTATTTAACGGAAACAACATTTTTAATAAAACTTTTTGCAAATGAACCAAATCCAATCTAAAAATTTTTGGTTCCTAGTTCCTGATTGTGAGCATGCCTTACAAAATATTAAACAAACGATAAATTGTCACAGGAGGAAGTTGTGAACAAAAAGCAGAGATCTTAAAAACTACAATTATTAAATAATTGGTGCTTTAAAATCTAGAATTACGTTGTAATAGAATCTTTATTGTTTTGTTTACGCAACAATTTCACGCATCAAAGTAACTATAAAACCATTCAACTAGAAAAAAATAATCTGTCCAGCCAATCCATTGTTTTAGTTCAGTGAACGGCAGCCTGTCTATAGTGACCAAATAAAGCTTCCATTGCTTGCGTTTACCGTAACGCCAATCGCTTGAATAAACGCGCCTACTCTAATTAATCCAACTATTGATCATATTACGTACGGCAATTTCTTTCGTCGCTCCCGTCGGGACAGTCCTTGTGGCCATCGCACCGCTTGGCGGAGTGGATACACGCCCGTCCTATTCCGCAGTGAATGTGGTCACTGGGACAGTAGGTGCATGACTTCTCATCAGATAAATCTTGGCAATCTACAACTCCATCACACACGCGAGGAGAGAGCGCTCGTGATTGCATCTCTTCTACGCAACCTGAAAATAAGGTCGATTAGTTTTTGTAAACAATAGGAGCTCATAGTAATTTAAGCAGCGCAGTTCACTTGATAGAAGATTAATAGTAACGCGCTGAGAGTTAATAAACATCCAAATAAATACATTATATCAATTCGATTTTAATTTTACCTCGAAGTTGCTGGAATTTTTCATCGTTAATAGTTTATAAAAAGTGTGTTACAAAAATAGATTTTGTAAACTAAATTGAACATTCAAAAGTCATAACGATTAACGATTATCTTCTAAGCGTTCTTACAACTTTCATATTTATAAATAATTTATAATTTTTTAGACATATAAAGTCAAAAAAATGGGCAAAAACTGCTTGAGAGAGAGTGTAATATAAATTACTAGTTAAAAATCACTTAAATTGTTATCTATGAAAAATCTCTTAAGTAAAAATTAAGAAAGCTACTGACAAAAAGATGGGAATCTCTAAACTGGTCAAGCTTTTTTTTACAAAAAGATTCTTTATAGATCAAAATGTAAATAATTTCTAACTAAACCTTTTTATTTGACATTTAAAATCATTAATCATTAATAACAAACGTTTACTTTAGGAGAAATTTACAGGCAATTTTGCTCTCCCAAACACAAAACTTTTGGGATTGCTAGGTAAGGTATGAATAAACAACCAAAATTCTGCAAATTTTTTTTAGTGATTTATATAGCGCCATTCAAAAAGTCTGCAACAAATGGAAAAGTTCTTTATTATTAATTTCTCAGAAAATTTTATTGTTGGTAAAAATTGGTGCATGGTCTAAAATGGTCTAAGATTAAAAACAGTTCAATAAAAAGTCATAGAACACTAGATTTTAGTTGAGATACAAAAAAAAGTATGGGAAAGAATGATTTGAAACCTAAAAATAAGGCTAGATATAAATTTTGACGGTCAAATTCCAATTTTTATTTTTTAAGAAATTTTAAAGCACTTTATTCTTGCGAATTTTTCAAAAATCACTAAAATCTAGTGTCCTATGACTTTTCATCGAACTTTTTTTCATCCTACTATTAGTTTTAGGTTTTAGACCATGCACCAACTTTTATCAATTATAAAATTTTCTGATAAATTGATAATAAAAAAGTTCAATTTGTTGCGGACTTTTTGAATGTTTAAATTTCTTAAAAAATAAACATTGAAATTTGACCGTCAAAATATAAATCTAGCATTATTTTTAAATTCTAAATAACTTTTTCTTATAATTTTTTTTTGTATCTCTTAAAATAAGGGAATATTTCAAAAATCGCTAAAATTTTGTGTCCTATGACTTTTTATTGAACCTTTTTTTCATATTACTATTAGTTTTAGACCATGCACCAACTTTTATCAAGAACAAAATTTTCTGAGAAATCAAAAACTTTTCCATTTGTTGCAGACTTTTTGAATGACGCTAGATTTACAAAAAGTACTGAAACATGTATGTATGATGACGTGGTTAGTGAGAGGAAAAAAGTTAGAGGAACACCGAGAAAACTATCTCCAAGTAAGCTGTATGATAAAAATTACGAAAAGTTAGATTATTTTTATTTATCCGTTCCTCTTCTACTATACAGTGTAGAAGTTAGATTAAATGATGGGATTATTACGGGAAATGAAAACGGAGATGGAGTCAGAAGTAAAGGAACTGGTGACAGTTCTGACAAAATTATGAAAAGAACAGAGGGAATTTAAAGGAGAGATTTTGCAATTCAAACAGGAAAATAAGAAAAAAAAAGCAGGATAACACAAACATGTCAAAAGAGCAGGGCACAACTAGGAAAGAGGTACAGAATGCGGCAAATAGAAAACTTAAAAAAATCTTTTAGTTAGTGACAGGTCCACCCATTACTATAACATACTTTAAGGCCTTACAGCAAGCAATGAATAAGTTTTTGAATCAACATTTAAGTGTTGAGACGCAGATCAAAAGGATGCAAGGACTTTTTTGGTCGAACTGGATGGCCAAATTAATAAGGAAATGATCAAGGCAAAGGCAATAGGGAACCAGATTCTTTAAAGTAACAGTGAAAAGTAATATTGATTTTTTTAAATTTAATTGATCACATATTATTGTTTTAATAAGCTGTAATAAATAATAGGAGTAATAAAAATTCAAAAATTATTATTTCATCATCAGGATGTTTATCACATACAACGTTGCCTAAAAATACGTTTAACTCTTTTTTATAGATTCTTTTAAATGAAATATTTTCAAGGAAAAATCGCATCATTTCAGATTTTCCTTCATAACTATTGTGTACAAACTTTAAAAAATTACACTTAGTAATGTGCACAATTTGTATACAATTTAATACTTTATATGTCTCACCATTCGTAAGATATTTTTCTTATTTATTCATGTCTGAAAAATTTGAGAAACTCCAAAGTTTAAAATGAAAAAGCTTATGGGCACAATACCTGGTTTTGTATTGCAAGAGCCTCCTTCGTTAAATTCTGGAAACCTGCTGCAGTCCATAAGTTCCTTATATTTCGTTAAAAGACGCCCCCCACAACCTGCCATAAAGTCCCTACAAAAACTTCTGCATGGTAAAATAGTTTCATCTTCCTTTCCGCCCTTCTTGCAAGCCGGTTGCAACACTTGACAAACAAACTCGTAAGCCAATCTGTAGCACTCAGCATCAACTAGTTCTCTGAATGATATGAAATCTTCTTCTACATCTTTTAGGCTTTCGTGTCCCAGAATATTGGGATAGGAAGTTGAGTTGTAATTCAATTTTGAGCAGTATTTTACTTGTATCGGCAAACATTTTCTTGGCGGTTTGGGAGCTTGTGTGACGGCTGTTGTCACAGTTCTGGGGGTCGCTGTTGTGATGATAGATTGTGGAAGGATATGGCTTTCCTTGACTTCTAAACTTGATGAGTCTATGGTGAGATTTTGGAAGTATAGAGATTCTTCTAAGGTTATTTCGTTTATTATAATATCTTCTAAATCTTTTTCGTTAATTTTGGCGTAAGTAGGATCTATATGTATATTAAAATGTACTACTAAGTCTTTTCCCTCAGTTCTGAAATTTAAAAAAAAAAACAAAAGAAAATCAATCAGCGTTCTTGTGTAAGAGAAAACAATTGTTATTGTAAGATTGAAAATGTAATAAAACTTTTAAGTTAGATGGTCTGACTCCACTTAAGGTAAAACTTTCGGGTTTTTGGAGAACATCATGTTGTAAAGATTTTTTTTTCTTGAAATCAAATGCAATTGAATTATTTAAGTAGTACTTTTTTTATGTGAAGCAAATCGAAGCGTTGATTACGTTAAATTGAGTGTAACTAGTAACTACAATGTAGATACATTAGTTTGGGGATAACGCGAATAAATAAATAACAAAGCATATATGTTTTTTTAATTAATGGATACTACTAGAGCAATTTGAAAAACGGCAAAAAAAAGAAAAGATCCTCATTCTACCTCCTAATTTAAAAAAAATCAGCATCCAAGTTTCACGATTGTTACCAGAAGTTTGACAGCAATTAAAGTGTTAGCATGCAAATCGTGGTTTTTAATAATAGAAAATACAAATGTGTTAGGCGATTATTACGTAAGAGTTTACGACAAAATTATTGTGTTAAATTTTGTTACAAATAGAAATAAAATTGACGATACATTAATAAAACAAATTTGTATATTTTTATCTATTTGCCGAAAATTGTTACATAAAGTTGTTTCTTTGCAAACAGTTTTAACATAAATTTCGACGGTTGGTTATGTATTTTTGGTACCATATAATATTGACTTTTTAGATGACCTACTGATGAACATGATTAACATGCAATAATAGTAACTAAGTACAATAAAACTATTGATAATAAAGAGAATATTAAAAAAAATTAAATTCTGTCCTATTTTACAAAGGTTTGTTCCTCAAGTACATTTTGAACTCATGAAAAAGCGTTTTTTAAATACATTTTTAGATAATTTCTGAAATTGCACCTGTATCATTGTTTTTTAATAATAAATATATCGCTTAACGAAAACATGCGGAATATCGCCCATAAAAAATAACAAAATTGATACATAATTTAATTAGGCTGCTTTATGGAGAAAAAATCAATCTAAATACGAATAATTTGTTTTTGATTATGCTACATTTAGGCTCGTATGCATAAAATAATACTGCGGTTTAATAACAAGTTAATCCCCAAAACTAGGCAATATCAGCGCCAACTATACTGCGGTTTTGCCCAGTTCTAGGGTTAACGTGGTTTAAACCCGGGGTTAATTCCAGGTTAAATTTTCATGCAATCGGGCCTTATGGATTGTGCCATATGTTCATGTGCATAAAGATAGACGAATGATGACATCCTGAGCCAGGCAGTTCCCGAGGGCCCACAAACAAGTGTTCACGAATTGTCAGCAAAAATTGGTCCTTCAAAATCCACCATTGGTCGACACTTGAAGAAAATGGGTTTAGTTTATAAATAGCCTCGAATGAATCCCCATGATTTGATGGATGCAGAAGCTCAACGAAGGGTTGAGATCAGTGAAGAACTGCTTTAAAATCCCAGATACGAAAAGGCTGGTAATTATAAATGCAAAGTACCCAAGTTTTTCTACGTAATTCGGACGAGAGAAAAATGTGGGTTCCACGAGCAGACAAACCGCCTTCAGTGGTTCGTCCAGACCATTTTGGGCATTAGGTGATGCTGTATGTTTGATGGAATTTTGAAGACGTTTTACACTTTGAAATGATTTCTGAGGACCGGGCTATAGATGCAAGATTGTGTTGTGCGCAGCTGGATAGAATTTATAAAAAACTGCGTACTCGTTAGCCAGCAATAATCAACAGAAACCAAGTTTTGATGCAGCAGGATAATGCTCCAGCACATAGATCCCGTTTGATGCGGGAATAATTTTGAAATATGCAAGGAATTAAAGTTTTGCCTCACCCACCCGTTAGTCCAACTCTTGCTCCATCTGATTATGGCTTATTTTGTTCGACGGCATATTTTTTACAGGGTCGACAAATTAATAATTTTGAAGAAGTAAAAAATGGATGTCAAGAATTTTTCGCCTCTAAACAACCAAGTCGTATCAAGATAATCCGTCGGGCGCATACATTTTTTCACACATCAGGCGCAATGTATCAAATTGACACACACTTGACTTGACTTGAAATAACGGCGAAGGAATTGGGGTTTTTGTGTAACTTTTATGTTTTATCTTCAATTAACGACTTATTGAGTTTCCTTTCAAATGGCATTCGTTGTTTCATTAATTCTTTTTGAAATTAAATTAAATTAAATTAGGCTCTCTAAATTTTGGCGAAACATAGAAAACGCAAATGTAGGCTATCAGTTTGAGACATTCATTGCTCCAAAATTGATTGACGCGACGCCCGATATGTGTTATTTTAGTTGCTGTTAATTCTGTTTTGGTGGTCTGAACCTTTTTAACACTTCAGTAGAAGTAGTTGCAAGACCCTGGATACTTTAAAACAGTAAAGAAACTTACGCGTTCCGGGGGCAATGTATCAATTTTTTTCTAAACATACTGAGACAATACCAACATGTAACTGTCACTGAAGGGTAGCTAGAAGGAAGTCAGAAAGATACTGTACAGTAAAGACACCAAAAACAATTGTCCTTGTATCATTTTTAACGATTGCGCCCGACGGAGGATCAAATGAAACTTTTAGCCAAAAAATGGACGAACTTTATTCATAATAATGAATTATTTTCGAAGAATACGTGTTTCTAATTTAGTGTTTTTTAAATTAATTTCTTATGCACTAGGACTTATGGCACAACAATTTAAAGCACTCAGACAATTACGTTTTTTACTTGGATCGTAAATTTAATCAATTCTACAGGATAGCGTGCAGTCACGTAGTTATTCCTTTATAACATTTGTATAAGTGCGCTTTGTCTACGATTTTGTGAGGCAAGTCTTTTAATAACATTACTTAAATACATTTCAAAATGATTAAACTACAACCGCAGTTTTTAAAACCAAAGTAATAACTTTCTAACCGACTACAATCGATAAATTTATTGCACAACTTTAATTGCAACAATAAAATGAGGGTATTAGGTACCACTTACCCATCTAGAGCTAAAACTTCGCTACCGGTAAACCCGTATCTAATAGGACTCCTCCTAAATAATAAGTTCAGTCTTTCTCTGTAGCTTCGAGATCTGTTTCTAAATTTGTCTGTAGAGGTGTCGGCTAATTCTGGTGAATAAGTGTCACCGCTTATCACTTTGAATGTGCCTCTGTACACTTGTTCTTCTGGTATTTGATTTGCAAAATATGTATCTGAAACAAAGAACGAATATTAGCTTAAGTTTAAATCTTTCAGTTCTTCAGCGCGCAAAAATAATGAGTTAAACCATCTTTTTGTTTTTGTGCCGGGTCGATCATAAGGGGGAGAGACGGGACTAATTTCCGGGGCCCGGATTCAAGTTTATACAATATTATATTAAAAATGTTGGTTGTAGCGATGTGCAAAAGTATGGAAACAGACAAATATCTAGAACAATATTGCAGATAGAACAATGAAATTTAGTATCCCAGTGTTATCGCATTTTCGAATTCGATGAAAATTCTGAGGTTACAGTGCGACCTTCCAGTTCAACCGGAAACGGACTCAAACTTTGAAATTTTTACTGTTTGCTTTTATATTTATGGATTCCTCTTAAACCATGGTAACCGCCAAAATGAATCGTTTTATTTTAGAATATTTAATGGTTTATGTTCATTTATTTTATTTTTTACTCAAAAACTGTGGGTGGTTTTGCAGCAATAGTTAAAATATAAAAAGAGTTTCTAAATAAATCAGGTTTTTAAAGAATATTTTTTAAATTGCAAAAGTTCAAACCTCCAAAAGTTCTGATAAAAAAATCAACAGGGGTCGCTTTTTTCAGTCCTTTGTGAAGGTGGGAAATGATTAAAAATATAACTATGGATAATCTTTTAATAATAAGATATATCTACTAAATATCATTTCTCTACATTTATCTAAATTTGAAAAATAAAATAAAAACCTAATTTTACCACTCTTCTTTAGAGCGGTGTAACTCCGAAAGAAGACGTTAAAGGCGAAAAAAAACCTTAATTTTCGGTAAGGAATACTTCTAGATTTTTTTGCAATATTTAAGAATCATCCTGCATATGTTTAATTAAGCTTATTCTACATTAAAAAGTATCAATGAGTCTTGCTATACCAGATTACATTTCCAGCATGGGGATCTCGCTTATTATAAGAGATACAGGTTTGCTTAAATTAGATGAATTGTTCCTTGGTATGAGAGGAGGCACAATCAATTTTTAAAAGTACAAAATTCCTCGTACTTCAGATGTTATAGCAAAAAATATGAAAATGTCCAATTTCTTTTTTCTCTCATAACTTTTTTGTAGTAATCATTAGAACAATTTTATTTGTACTTTCTTAAGGCACTTTTTAATGGAGAATGTAACTGTTATTTTAGATTATTTTTAACACCTACCATTTTCGAGATATTACCCCTAACTTCATTTTTTCTCATGGCCCGCGAAGTTGGCTATGGAATAGTTAAATGTGCTTTTTTTTCCTCTTTACAATGAGATATTACTTGCTACATTTATTTTTATAAATAAGTCACAAAATCAAGAAAAATCGTATTTTACCTATTACTTATCAAGCTATTTATAATAATAAAAACAAAAAACAACTAATTATGTGTCAAATGACAGTTACCATTTGTCTGCGGTATCATTTATTAGAATTTTATAGTATTGTTGTATAATTCGATAGTCTTTGTAGCAAATTTGTTATCATATAATTATGAGCACATTTACAACTAATTAAAAATTGTATATGTTGAAATGCCACATTATTTACAATAGAAACTGTGTAAAATAAATAATTCTAATTAATTATTGATTTGTTTTGGATTTTTGGTTGGTTTGTCGAAAAAACCATATACTTTTAAATTTATTTCCAAATTTTTGTAAGCATCCTTCGTTGCCTTTTCTCGGGATATAGCTCTAATTACATTCGCTCAGCTTCTTCACAGTTTTTATGGCAAAGAATGTAGCATCTCAACATGTCAAATTAATCGCTATTTTTAAATGTTGCTATCATATTATAACAATTACTACAAAGACTCTCAAATTACACAACATTACTATTAAATTCTCATAAATGATACCGCAGACAAATAGTAACTGTTATTTGACACTTAATTAGTTGTTTTTTGTTTTTATTTTCATAGATAACTTGATAAGTGTTGGGTAAAATACGATTTTTCTTGATTTTGTGACTTATTTATAAAAATAAATGTAGCAAGTAATATCTCATTGTAAAGAGGAAAAAAAAGCACATTCAACTATTCCATAGCCAACTTCGCGGGCCATAAGAAAAAATGAAGTTGGGGGTAATTTCTCAAAAATGGTAGGTGTTAAAAATAATCTAAAATAACAGTTACATTCTCCATTAAAAAGTGCCTTAAGAAAGTACAAATAAAATTGTTCTAATGATTAAGACAAAAAAGTTATGAGAGAAAAAAGAAATTGGACATTTTCATATTTTTTGCTATAACATCTGAAGCACGAGAAATTTTGTACTTTTAAAAATTGTTTGTAGCTCCTCTAATACTAAGGAATAATTCATCTAATTTAAACAAACCTGTATCTCTTATAATAAGCGAGATCCCCATGCTGGAAATGTAATCTGGGACACCCTGTATACAGCGCACACTATTTGCTACTGTTTAAAAAAATTTATTCACTAACATTTTTCGAGGATGTGGAAACAAAAATAAAATAAAAATACCGCAAAATTGCAAACTAAACTTTAAATACGTTTTTAAAATAAAATAAATATTTTGAAATGTAAAATTATTACCCATTTACAGGCAAAAATGTTAAAAGTATATAACTTTTAAAATTTGTCCTGAAACACTTATTTAAACAGTTGAATGTAATGATTAGAATAAAATTAATACTTTAAGCTTTAAGACGATATGATAAAAAATTAGTAATAAAAAAATATTTTAGTTGAAAAGTATTTTACAATATTTTTTTAAAGTTTTAATTTCATATTGATGTTTCTTTTCCTTATATGGCTTATATAATATAACCAAAGGTTATAATTGTTATGAACTGTTGTTATTCGTGAAGTGTGCGATTTTATTTAATGTTATGCATTCTCACGTTGACGGACTTGACTGTGTGTGGAGAAAGTTGTGTGTAGGTCACATCACAGCTAATGTTTATCTGCTTAGTCATTACTATACAAAGTTTAAAATTCGTTACTATAACGAGGATTGTATTACGAAAAATCTCTGATAGAATTAATAAAAATGTCTTTGTTGAAACACTGAACCAGCTGGCAAACATGATGTTAAGGCAACTAATAGACCATTAGTACTGTTATTAAATATCATACGGAGATGCAGTCGATATGACACTAATTCCTAATTAAAAAACAATAAGTCGTTACTGGATTACACCTGTTACAAACAATTTTCAATGTAGGCTGACGCCAAATGCCATGTAGTGAGTCTATTGTCCTTGAACCGCTCCTTCTGATCTAGAATGCTTTAGTGGGGATTATAAGGAAGAATTGTTATTGTTATATTGACATTTATACCGTTTGTTATTATTATGCCAAGTTATTTGAAAAATGTGCGGGTGTGACAGTACCGTAACGGTACACAATATATCTTGCGTTTTATTTTTTTAAGTGGCGTCAAAACTGTAACAGTTAATGCTTGAGTGGACTTTTGAATTGTGCTAAAAGGTTATTTATTGTATTAGGAAAATAGATGACAGCACTATTATGTTTCTCACGATTTCCCTATATTCAGTGATGTGTCACGATGTTCAGTAAATGTTAAGTGAAATCGACATAATGGAAATTTGGGTTTAACTAAAATTATAAATTCACACATCCAAAACATTGAATTTCTAAAATAAATTTAAAACTTATGTTTGTCTAAACTTATACATAACAATTTTAGAGATATTGGTGTTAGGTATAAAACGACAATCGAAAGCATTGTTTTGGAGAACGGAAATAGCACGAAAAGTCTTTTCGTGCTATTTCGGAAAAGATCGAAAGCGATTTAAAAAAATTTGGTTACCGGATTTAACAATTATTTATTCATAAGATATAAAAATCTATGATAAAAGTATGCTTAAAAGTTTCTTGTGCTATGTTAGATTAATCGTGGAAACCTTCTTTACGCCTTAAAAACGCAAAATCGACGCAATGTTAAGTTACATTTTTTGTGAAACATATTTTTAAACAACAGCGTTCAAGTGTGAATTTTATTTTCTAATTCTTTACTTCGAAACCAATAACATCGTTCATTTAAGTCTAGAAGAGTTATAAGAATATTGTAAAGTCACTGCTCAACAGTAAATTTTTTTAAATTGTAGACTGCGAATTGGTTTTGGTGGGTCCATTTTTCTAAACTTTAAATACAAGGTGGTCCATTTTTTTGTAGCAGGACTTTACTTTTTGTAACTGTTCAGATGTAATATTTACTGTAAAAGATAACTGTGTTGAAAGCACGTTACACTAATTTTAATAAATCATACTTTAGCTATGACAACTAATTTTATTTTGAAGTAACTACAGACATTGGTAAGTAAATGCAAACAATTTATGGTAACTTTTATTTTTAGTTACCACATCTTATTTATATGTTGTGCCTAAATCCACTGATAAAATTAGTTACGACAACTAATAGTTAGTATAATCTAATGGCCTATTTTTAAGAGTGTAGCAATAAATAAAATGAAAAAAATTTTTGATAAAGGAATGGATTGTTTAATGTTTTGTTATTTGAATGATTGGCCCTTCTATGTGGATCACCTTGTATATAAAATAATCATATTGCAACATTACCTTAGACGGTGAAATACTTTTATATGAAATATTTTGTCCACAATTATTGTACAGTCTATACATTGAAAACAATAATATATTTGAAATTTAACGAAAAAACTAGCAATAAATAAAATAAAGAAAATTTTTGGTAAAAAACGGATTGTATAATGCTTTGTTGTTTGAATAGCTACATTAAAAAACAAGGATAAAATATGAAGTACCCATTTGAGAACATAGTTGTCATTTACATAACGTGAACTAAATTATTTACAAATACATTTTTCAAACCTCTAAATTACTACTCTATTAATTAGTACCTACAAATCTTTAAATATTGGAATATCTGAAGACTACAAAAAAAGCCTATTTTGTTTTTATTGGCCTCTAATGTGCCCATCAAACATAAAAAACAAACGAACCATAATAAGCTCAAAACTGTTACATTTTCTCCATTTAACGCCATGATAGCAACAACAATAGTCATGAAATATTTCTTATCCTTGTTTAACACATTTTATGTTATACGTCTATTTGAAACTTATGTTGGGTAATTTCTATATCTGGGTTAATGTAGTAAATGAAAATGAAAATTGTACTTACATCCAACGTAAACAGCTGCAGCTGCTAAAAGAAGCAGCAAAAGAAAGCAGGCTATGATGCAACAGCCACATCTGTACTGCGAACTTAATTTCTTCCTTGTGAATCGGATATCCGAATCAGTTGACAAGATAGAACTTGGAGATCTTCTGTATTGGCGGGTGGCTGAGCTCACTGTACTCACAGACATCTGAAATTACGAGATCAACTTAAGACACACCAGAAATAACTACACGAGTTGAAGAAAGAATGTTTAAAAAATACAAAGAAACTAGTTTAAAACATTAGGATCATCTTTCTTTACATGTCGTTGAAGAACTAGCGCTGCACTTACGCTGCATAATTGTAAATAAGCAAAATTATCCTACACAAAGGATGAAACAATACGTAGGAGACTTTTTTAGCAAATCGTTAAACGTATTAGGAAGGTATTAGACATAATTGCTCAATTTTGTGTATAAAACACCTTGTTAATGCTCAAATATATTTACAACTGTTTATTCTGATGCACTCCCACGAAGTTTGCAACATTCATTGCAACGCATGGGTGTCGTTAACATCGAATTCGTATAAGCCATTGATGCATTTGCTGTAATTGTCCAATTGTGGGAAGCATCACAGATGCTCAATTATTATTCATGTATTCATCTGTCAAGTAGATGTATTGTGCAAGAAAAAAGTTGAAAATAGTAATTTTAGATGCAAATTCTGGCCACAATGGTGAAAAGTCGTGTCCGTCCCGTAGTTAATCAACACGTTCTGAATATGATTTATTTAATGTGAATTTAAAGTGAAGTTGTTAGCTATAAATCAAAAAAAGAGCCAATAACGGAGCTTTTTTACCGGAACTGGCATGTTTATTCCACAAAGAATACTTGAAATCGTAAATAGATTGGAAGTAATCCGAATTAACAATTTTTGCTCGTAATATAGTATGTAGTTTAAAATACCTTTCAACTAATGAAATAAGCAACTTTTGTTTAATTTCATAGCCAGTTTTCGAAACAATAATAAAGAAAACAATATTGTTAAACAGGCTGTTTGTGTTAAAACAGATTTAAGCTGTGCATTGTTCACAAAAGCCAAAGATTTGTTGTACCTACTTTTATTTATTTTTATTGTCAACAATGCCGCATTTACAAAAAGTGAGCTCGAAATAAAGGTGATTTTATTGCGCGCTTCAGAGTCCGAAAATAATTCAGTTGTCGTAAGTTCTAGCTTCTTTTATCTCGAATTTATTATGTGCAAATATAACAAGAGATGGAGAAATGTACTCCCGAAATAATAGTGTTTGTATGGTGTCGTCGGGCCACTGCAGAGTGGTTTCTTCACTTGTCAAAAATAAAAAAATCCATGTTCGTACTTTTGTTTTTTTTTTCTTCCCTAGTGAACAAAAGTAAAGCCAAACATTACCATACTTATAATTAAATTTATCTCACAAGTACAATTCATTACTTTTTTATCGTCGAATGTTACTGCATCGAACTCATTGACCACCTCATCAATAGCGCTCGAAAAAGAATAGTGTTTGTGGATTATTTCAAAAAAAAAAGTTGATTTGGTCCAGTTTTTTTTGTAATGGAGGTTTCAGGCCCAGGTGTGTATAGTAATTTAATGTATTTAATTAATAATTAGGTATGTTTTTTAGTAGTTATTGGTGTGCTAAGAAATTGCATTTATTTGTCATTTTGTATTGCAACATTATTTTTTGATTAAAGTTTTTGAAGATGTGCGCTCGCGTGCCCTTGAATATTAAAAAAAATACGATACTTTAAACTTTAAAGTATTAGTTTTAATTGCCTTCTTGCTCATCTTTTTCCACCTTTTCGAGTGATTCTACTTTATTACATCCAAAGTAAAATGTACATAATAAATAAAGGTTAAATAACGTTTTCTTTTTTTTCAGTCAATGCACGTTTCTTGGTTTCTCGCCGTATCATCAGTTGACGTTTTTTATCTAACTATTATTTATTATTTAGATCAGGGGTGGCCAACCCGCGGCCCGCCTTGAACATTTTTCCGGCCCGCGAGATTCATCACATTTTTACAAAATATATTCATATTATAATGGCCAAAGTAGTGAAAACCAATGTATTAAAAAAATACATTATTTGTGCATCCATATATTCAAAAATTAAGAAATTGTTGTTATTTGAATCGCAATTGAAAAGTAATAACGCTCACCATTTTTCATTGTTGAAAGAATTTAAGAAATCAAAATGTAACAATTACATCAAATATGCAAAAGAAATAAGAAAACTTACAGCTGCTTTTGAAAGCCGATTCAGTAATTTAGAGTTAGACAAATACAACAAAATTTTTGAAATACCTATATTCATCTCCCTTTCATGTTGAAATCGAGTCGGCCCCAGAATATCTCCAAATGGAACTGGTTGACTTACAGTGCAATATTGAATTAAAACACATTTTTGAAACATCAGTATCAAAAATAGATTTTTATAACACTTACGTCACAAAAGAGAAATTTTCCAATTTCAGAAATCTGGCACAAAAAGTTGTTAGCGCTTTTGGTTCAACTTACACCTGCGAATCGTTTTTTTTTTTCGAAAATGAAATTGACCAAACACAAAACACGCTCAAACATAACGGACACTAACCTGCAACACCAATTACCATGTGCAAATACCCAAATTGAGATCGATTTGCAAAAGCTAAGTGAAAGAGTGGAGAAACAAATGTCGCACTAGTAAAATAATTTTTTTTTAATGATTTCATTTTTTTAATTTCATTTATAATTATATATTTTTTATATTTAATTATTAGTGTTATATATTTCTTTACAATGTACGTATGGTATCATTATTATTATATTATCTATGTTTACATGTAAGAATAATAGTAAACACAATAATAATAACTCATTATGTTTCAATTTTTCACTCCAAAAAATGTCTATAGTGTATCTAAATCTAGTATGGGGATATATAATTTTATATGTGGCCCTCGGAGTTATGATGCATTTCCAAAGTGGCCCGCAAGATCATTTGGGTTGGCCACCCCTGATTTAGATGTTACTTTGAATGTAATAAAGTAAGTAATTTTAAATAAACTTTCTATTACTATTGGTACTAACATGACATTTTTTTGTTTATGTGTACAGGGTGATTCAAATTCGAGGGCGACCATGGGGATCTCGCTTTGAGAAAGTTGCAAAATTTTATGCTCATCAATAATATTAAAACAGATTTGAAATATCTTCAATTTTTTTTGAAAAAATTGAAAAAGAACCGAAAAAATGACTTCGTTTTTTTGCTAGGTATAACTTTTTTTTTTAAATCTGTTAAAACTTTTACATGGTCAGGTTTTTAATGGTACCATCAATTTTTTGCTATGCCAATTCCGTTTTGTTTTATAGGTACTTTTTAATTTTCTAAGGGTGACAAACTTGATTTTCATCTAGTTAGCTAGAATAATTGTTATACTATTCTTTATTTTAACGTTATAGAAAAATGTGGCAACAAAGTTGTAAATTTAACAAAAATGGCACTAAACAAATAAAAAAGCAGTTTCCTGCTCATTTACTTAAATGAATAAATTTTTCAACTCAAAAATTTTCATTTAAGGTTTAAGCTTAGGTTACGAATAACAAATTTTTTCTATTGACAATAAATAAGTTAGTGACAAAACTTGAAACTTAAGTTTATCAACTTTTTATTTCAAAACTGAGCAAAAATTCAAATTTTTATAAATACATAGTTTAACTAAAAATGTAAAACGCTTCTTTTTTACCCAAAATATTCATTTTTAATTATTTTTATGATATGCAAATAAAGCATTTTTTATATTATCCATTTATCTTCTTATACAATTTTTCATCGGTTTCAGATAATTAATTATAATGAAATTTTATTGTACCTATACGATACATGATCTTCATGGCAATATATCACGTTAATAATTCGTATATAACACAAAATAGTACTTATAATTTGGAAATGTGAAAGCAGTAGTTGTAAATAGGAAAACTATTTTATTTGATGCAAATAACTGTATAATATTAGCATAGAATAAAAATTGTGAGAAACAATATTTTGCGTGCGACAATTGCAAATTATAAATCCACCATAAAGCCCGATCTGCAAGTGTCTTTATTATTGCTATTTTAGTCAAAACAAGAAAATATTTTCTTAAATTTTACGAAGGTGCAGCTTGGAGCCAAAATATTTTATTTACAAAAACATATTTAAATAATAGATAGCTGCAGAATATGATAACAATCGCTTTCCGGTTACCTACTAAGAATATTTTTATATACCTACAGTAAGAAAATTAAATGCATTTTTATTATAAAAGAACCGCAAAAATTTACGATAAACGAACAAAACTCAAAAGAAATACTTTTCACATTTTATTTATTTATTTCGATAACGTTATGGTTGCGATAACATTGTGTTTGTTTATTTAATCAAAATAAAAATAACTGTGAAGTTTTACATAACTCGCTATGCTAATTTTTATAAACAAAGTTAATGTTTTTATACACCTACATACAAAAATACAATGATATTTTAGTACCGCAGCGATAAGAAACATAATAACTTTTAAATGGAATAACACATTTTTTCACGTACTCACGTATGAACTTTATTATCTTAATTTATGTTCAACATAAATCAAGTCGGTAATTGTGCATGCAATTTAATTTAGCTTACGCACTGCAGTTACTATATTAATTAAAATTTAATTACAAACTTTAGAAGATTCTGTGTCAGAAATTATACGAGGAATTATTATTGTTCCTAGAAGGGAAAGTAAGGAATACCCATTTTTCTCCGCTCGGATCTCACTTTGTTTTAACAAAAGTTACACACGTTTTAATCAGTTTTTATTATATTCAAGTTCTAAATTATGTGTAGCTTTTTAGAATTAAAAAAAAATCAGGTGGGCGCAGGGTTATTAAGAGCAGACTTGAGCTTCGGTAAAAAAATCGGTCTAGCAAGAATAAACTAACTAACTTAGAAAAAGATGTGTTTATCTTCAACATAGTCGAGTCTCTAGTGCAGCGTTTCTCAAACTATGGGTCGCGACCCAAAATTGGGTAGCGTTAAATTTTTATTGAGTCGCGAAACGGAACCGTTTTGACAAAAATACAAAGAAAAATAAAAATAAAAACAAAAAATAAAAATTTCAATTTCTGTTTGAAAATGCTTTAAAAGTACATTTCTAAAAATATGTTTTCAAAAATGTTCTTGGGGGGATGAAGATCCCCTCCCCTATGGGTCGTACTCTCATTTCTAGAAAATTATTTGGGTCGCGTGTTTAAAAGTTTGAGAAGCGCTGACTCTAGTGATTCATTTCTTACATTTTCAAAACCCTGCTGAAATGTTTAATAGATATACCCAGTGGTGTAGCGAGAGTAAATGGCTCCCGGGGCATAGTTTTTTTTATCCGCCCTCGTCCGTATTTTTATTATAGTTTGTGAGTTTTAAATAAAATAATGTTTATTATTTATTTCAATACACTCTAATGGTAATGTGAAGAAATTTTAATAAAATAATGGAATTTTAGTTTTCTGGCTTTAAATGAATGTAATAAATGCAAAAATATTTGGTCTTCGCGGCGCCCCAGAAGATTGGCATCGATACCACCCTTGCCCCACCGTCGCTGCGCCACTGGATATACCTATTAAGTTACATAACTAAAACCGCAAGCCTTAATTATTAACAATTACTGTTCAAATTTTAATGAAATCTAGCATACGAATGGTTTAAACTTTAACATTCGCATCCAAAAACAAAGGGTAATAATTTCTGGGAATATAACACGATAACTACAATAAACATATTCGTTTTGTGCTAAATAAGATAACCAGGGCCATCGTTAAAACCATTTTTGTTAAAATTTAAGGTTTTCCTGGAATACAAATATTTCTTAAAGCGTCATACTGTTTTGTTTAAATTGAAATTTATTAAGTTGCTAATGTCATTATTTCATGGGTTACCTTTTTATAATTCAATACCGGTAAAAACTTCTTCCACAAGAAGATAAACGTTGAATTGTTTACAATCAGTTAAACCAGTCTCAGTTTTATTTTTTAACAATTAATTTTCCTTGGTCTTCCTTCTTTTAAAAGAAGGTTAGTTAATATTGCGATGAATTTGTCTTTCTTATGTCACTGTTTTTAGCATTAGTTTCGTTCTCGTTTATAGTCAGTAGGTACTTTTAATTTTTGAAATGATAGTTCAAAAAACAAAATAGGACTTAAAATTTATTGCAAGTACGAGATATATTCGAATTTATTTCAAATTTTTTAAATTTTAATTAGATTCTCCATACTCCATACCTTAAACCAGTGTTTCTTAAACTTTTTGCTCTAAGGACCCCTTTCAAAATTAAATTTTTGCTGAGGACCCCAATACATTATTTAGTAGACAATATTTTTATTTTCGTGTGGCCTGGCAAATACATTTGGATGATTTTCAAACACTATGAAAAGGCTCGGGGGACCCCTTGAGAAGGATCAAGGACCCCCAGGAGTCCGCAGACCACACTTTGAGAAACTGCCCTAAATTAAACTACTTCTCGATATAGTTTCTGCCATTATCGAGATATTTATTAAAACTGAGCACCAGCTTTTGTATCACCTCACAAAACAGGGTCGCCTGTGACAGTAGCCATTTCTGCACTGCTCCTTCAACGTTATGATGGTTTTCCTCAAATTTCCAGAATTTTTCAAGAAATCTTCTCTACAAAATTGCGACAGATCATTTAAACTTTTGGAATTTGTGCTCACGATGATTGCCAAAAATGCTCTTTGAGAAACACACACTCGCTGCTCAAAGGCAAGCCCCCTCACGACATTTGGCTGGAAACAAACGAATCACCGTCATAACAGCCCAGATAGTGATTGCAATACCGGTATACCGGTATACCGAATACCGGTATACCGTGCCATTTTACAATACCGAAATACCGTCTCATTTGATGGTCTAATATCGGTATTCGGAATTAATTTTGTTTTCTTTTAAATTTGATTTTTATTCTTTAATAGTCTCTTTCACAATTCATAGTTGTAATAACATGAAAGGACGTTAATTGTACAACTGCAACTAAGGAACATAAACAAATAACACTAACGATGGAGCAAAAATTGCAGTCTGCCATAAATAAAAAATAGCAATAAATGCAAAACACAAAATCGTGCTACAAAATGATGTATTTAAGTTAATTAAAACAGATATGAGATTATTAGAAGACAAAGAAGTTAAAGGGAAATACCTATAAATAGTATATGCCTATCTCCTAACAATTCCACCAAGTGTTAAATTGGAGCGAGCGTTTTCTGGGACAGGAAAAATTTGTACCAAAGTTCAATCATGGCTTAGCGATGAAACAAATGATGCCTTATGCTTTTTAAGGTCTCACTTTAAAAATAGTTGAAATGGCAGTATATATATGTTTAAATTCATATGTAGGTTTGTTTATTTTTTGGGTCTATATTTTTTACATTATGGGTATTATTTTAAGTTTCTTTATTTTGTGTAAATTTGTGTTTTTACATTATACATATATGTATGTGTGAAATATTTGTGTTTTCAAAATCAATACTTTTTTTAAACAGCAATACCGGTATTATACCGGTATACCGGTATTACTTGCGAATAAATACCGGATACCGGTATCGTAATTTTGGTCCGGTATTGCAATCACTAGCCCAGACTTAGCGCCAAGCGACTTTCATATGTTCGTACACCATAAATGTTTCAACGGTGAGGACAGTACATGATTGGCTTCTTCTCAGGCGGCCCTGTTCTATGAAGATGATAAATACAGAAGCCGGTGTCCTGTTATGACCAATGTCTTTATAAGGTGGAAACTCTGTAGACAAGTAGTTTAAGATATTGCAAACCCAATGAAAAAAAAATTAAATACATTTTTAATACCTATATGCCTATACATCATTTTGTTAATAAATAATTAAACCAATAAACTGAAAGATATACCATATTCACAGTTAAATAAGATTTATTTTCAGCGCTATAGCTCTTTTAACTAATGCGTGGTAAAACGAGTATCGTTAAATGATTTTTTTGAGGTAATTTATTAGAAAATGCATACTAGTTTTAAAAGAAACAAGAATATAAATCACTGTGTCTTATACATAATTGTAACTACTAAATGACATAAAATAGACTAGTAGCTAATAACATGTTTCATAAATTTATTTAATTTTACGGCATGTGTTTTTTTAATTAAGTACGGCCGATGCTTTTATTACATATCATTGCCAAGGCCACAACTTTTTTAATTGCATTACAGTAATAACCCAAAAAAAGTTGTATTAAAAGTGTTCCGTACGCAATAAAATGCATTCCGTTAACTGTGTGTAATTAATTATTATTAATTTTTTTACGATACAACTGCAAAATGACTTTCTAAAAATATTTTACATAAATTACCCTAATTACATTAATATTGTCGCAGTACACTTTTCTGAACTTAATGCATTAATTCAAGTGCACTTTATCCATCGCTAAGTATTATTGGCCTCGGGAAATCATTTGATGTTTCAAAAATATCACAAGTATTTATGAATGTAAATACAGTAAACTATTATGCTATTTTAACGTCAAAAACTTAGCTTTAATTTGGGAAGTTTTAACTGAAAAAATCTATTGTCATTGGAACGATCCCTACTTTACAACGGCTCGCAATGTTAAGAAAAAGTACTTATTACTTTTAAATTGTTGTTAATTATGGCTGGTGATAATTTTTATAAGGTGTTGGACTCTCAAACGTTTTGTTTACGTAACACACAGGTCTAAACAAATTATGACACAGTAAGAAACAAGTAAAACACGACTATTTTAACAAAAAACTTTTTTTTTCGACCGGCTGTACATTTCTCGGTGGTAGGTTCTTGACTACATAAAGCGCGACTGTCCTAAGATTTGGGTACATTTGGCCCTCCGTAGTAACTGCATTTGTATCCTTGCCTTGCTTTTCTATACGCACATACTGAACGAGTAGTGTGTTCTACTTATGACGTATAAATTTATCAAGAAATTGTTTTTTGATCGACAGAACCCAAACACTGACGTACACCACAAGTTGTGACCGTAATATTTTAACCATAATGTGTTTTACTTAAGTTGAAATCCTCATAACTTGTTCCTTTTGAAGTGTTACTTGTTTTAGAAAATGATGCATGAGTGTTTGTTTCGTGTTATTTATTTAAGAAATTAATGAAATAACATTGAAGGAAAATAAATAATTCATGATAGGGTTCACAATATATAGGGTGATATACATAGAAGGGCCACTATTGGGTTCTAGTAAACGGTAAGAGCTACAAAGAAGTTTAAATTGGAATAATTTAAAAAAAGGGGTTTAAACAATAACCATTATAAACCAGGTAGGCCGGTCATTGTAGTTTATGTTGTTTCCATGACAACCAATCAACAAACTAAAAGTTTTGAAAGCCTATTACTTGGCACATTAATAAATTTGTAAAAATGAACTTTAATAACGAAGAAAAACGCGATGCGAATTTTTTATTCATTGAATAGGAATGCTATATTGTCAAGTCAACGACATGCAGAAACATCCAGAAAGAAGACAACCCTCGCACACATATTTTTGTACGTTGGACAGATACTTAGGGAAATATGTGGCTTTTGCCAAACCCAGAAGATAATATGGCAGAAAGGTTTTAGATGAAAGTAAAAACAAAACATTTTTATTACAAACAGATCCAAAAAAAACATTATATTTCTACGTTAAACAGAAACTTAAGTAAATTTGTTAAAAGCATGTGATAAAGTATAACAAAACTTAAGAGAACGGTATTAACAATTCGCAAAAAATTGCGGTTTTCTTCGTTATTAAAGTTCATTTTTACGAATGTATTAATGTGACAAGTAATAGGCTTTCAAAACTTTAAGTTTTGTTGATTGGCTGCCATGGAAACAACGTAAACTACAATGACCGGCCTACCTGATTTATCGTGGTTGTTGTTTAAAACGCATTTTTTCAAATTTACAATGAAAGAAGAAGTAAAGTACCATTTGTGATACATCAAAGAATTCAGAAAAAAAATGCTATTAGATTATGTACATAGCAAAAACTGCGCCCATAAGAAAAAATAAAGTTGGTTGTCATAAAACAAAAACGAATCGATCTAGGAAAAATTTGTGACCACCGTCCGATGCGGATTAAAAAGTCGCTTAAGCAATGTTTTTACACATTTAAAATATTTCAAACTCCAAAGGAGTTATAGAAGATTTTCAAAAATCGTATTTTCCAGTTTTTCCTAATTTTTTTGGTAATCGTTTGAGATATTTCCAATTTTTCTTCAGATTATTATTAAGCACGAAATTTATTAACTTTGCCAATTTTAAACCTATACTCTAGCTATTATAATAAGCGAGATTCCTATGGTAGCCCTTGAAATTGAATCACCCTGTATGTGGACCACCCTGTATTATGTTTTAAAAAAATCATACTACTGCGGTGGAATCTATAAGCTTAGTAAGTTTTTATTATATTTCATTAAAATTTAAAAAAAAAACATCAGTTTTGTGAATTTATTATCTCCAAAGATTTTTCGTTCTTAAACCTTTCTTTTATTTTCATTAACTTACTAATAAGAAATAGAGCGCAAAGCATTCACTTTGCCATAAATTAAACTGACCAAGGTGAAGTAATTTTTCTGCAAAGTAATCATCATCAAAACCCACAATATCTTTGCATCCGAATAACTACTTAGAATTACGAAATTGTTATAACCAACAAACAAATTGGTTATTTGTTTTGGTTTCTTAGCTAATAACTGTAAAATTACATAATTTAATTTGTTGCCTACTCAACTATAAAACAAACCACCTTTCAAATTTAGCGTTGATAATAACTTACTATTGTTTCAGTATTAAATTAAGTAGTTATTGTAGTTGTTTAATCATTGAAAATTGGATTATACTTAACAAAACAATTATTTTAAATACCAATTATTGGATATCACATTTAATGCAACTAGAAGTCGTTGCAGAGAGTGAAGACGACTTACAAAGACTCTTACACTCGTTCAACTGTACAGCTAAATCACTTAACATGACAATATCTTCCACAAAAACAAAATGTATGACAACTTCAAAAACACCCTTGAGGTGCAAACTAGAAGTCGATGGAGAGGTTATCCAACAGCAAATGAAATTCAAATATCTCGGGATAGAACTTTCGGGCTTTGGCGATGTGGAAGCAGAGGTAAGGGAACAAACAACTAAAGCAACAAGGATAGCAGGATGTCTAAATAATACAATATGGTGCAACAAAAACTTGGGAATTGAGGCCAAGTCTAGAATCTACAAAGCAACAATTAGACCTATCATGACATATACAGCGGAGACCAGGCCAGAAACGTCAAAAACTAAAAGACAACTAGAAACAACAGAAATGAAAGTATTGCGCAGAATTACGGGTAAAACACTTCTACACAGGGAGAGAAATGAAGAAATAAGAAAAACGTGCAAAGTAGACGATATTAATAACTGGGTAACAGACAGAAGAAAAGAATGGAATGAACATATTAATAGAATGGACGACGGGAGAATAGTAAAAATCGCCCGCGATAAGTCTCCACTGGGACGCAGGAGCGTTGGACGCCCTAGGAAAAGATGGAGTGACAACCTCAACGTAGAGCAATAGGCAAGTGGACGAAGAATAAACAGGCGAATCGCCTATAGTCAAGAAGGAAGAAGAAGAAGAAGAACATTTAATGCAAAATCGTTTAAATCGATTATCAACATAACTTCCTTACTAATAATTTGGTAATTATTAAACCTTGCTGGGCGCCTACATTCATTTGTCAACTTATGTTGGATTTACATCAAGGCAACAAAATGCAACCTGTTGCATGCTATTGGCTTATTGGTATGTGATCTTGGTGCCTTTCGTTTTATGCTTATTTGCTACTATAGTTACGACATTTAGCAAGAATTTTTCTGCTGATTCAATGGGTGCGTGTATTCAAATTTTCTTATTTTAAAAGTGTAATATTGAAAATTTCCTTCACCTGTCAAATTTGCGTTTTCAAACAATCACTAATCTTCTAGAGACTACCAATAGGACCATTATTACCCGGTAATAATTTTACAATCCCCTGTCAGATGTTGATTCTACTGTAAAATTTGCGTTTTCGCCCAATAACAAACTCAGATTTCCTGGAAACGACCAATAAACATAACCATACCCTGATAATATCCTTTCCGCAATTAACTGATTTTCATGCGTTTATTGGTCGTTTCTAAGAAATCTGAGTTTGTGATTGGTCGAAAATATAAATTTGGAGAGGGAATTAAATATTTTGGTCTTGATAATTTTTTGACGAATTTCGGCGACCAGTAGCGTTACTTTTGTATAGATTAAACCACACCCCTGACGCATCACTCTGACAGTACCTACTTGTAAAATTTGACATAACATACATTATGGCAGATGGAGGAAATTTTCTGACAAAATATTTTGATAAAGAATTAACTTCTTAATCCGATAGGAATTAGAAACATAAACATAATCATGAAAAATAATTGAGAAAAATTAGTTTAAAAATTAATTATTATTTTTTGACGAAAAATCATTAATGTTAAAAATAACGTACTTGCTATAATGCGAAAAGACAATAATTGTGTCAAAATGTTATCGAGAAATAAAAATATTAGGTACCATTAGAAAAATTAAGTATGTAGAAGTAGATAGACAAAATCTAAGAAAAAATCAGTAAAACTTTAGCCGCTATAACAAATAAATGGGTGATAAAGATAAACTATGTAGATTGACCCATAAATAAATATAGGGTAAAAGTGTGTAGGAATGTAGGAAATAGGTATATATTTTCCAATTTTACCTAATATTATCGATTAACAGTGGTAAACAGGTAAACACATATGATATTGTCTTGCTGACGGAACCATGTCCTTCTTGAATTAAGGAGTTTTGCAAGAACATATTTACGAATGTCATCAATATCTGATCAAAATAAGGAAAGCCCTTTACTATTGTTTATTCGTGTTCCTAAAGATATAAAAATTGATTCTAATGGACATTACATATAAAAAACAGTTAACAGCAAACAAACTGTGTTGTATACAACAAAAATTCAAGAAACTAAGGTTAAAAGTGTAATGTTGGATTCAGGGATGGAAAACGTAACGTAACGATACCCGATAACGTTATAATAACGATTCAACTATAATTTTTTATGCAATAACGTAACGATATTTTTATAACGTTATATAACGTTATTTTGTATCGTTATTCTCTATAAATTAAATTTTTATATTGCGATCTTTTTATTTTCAGATGATATAATATTTTGTTTATATTTTAGAAATTAAAATGAAAATAAAATATCTCAACGTAATTTGTACTATTTTTTAAATTTACATAGACAGATCCCAAAAATAATTTCAGAGTTACAAATAACAATTATTTTTATGTAACATGTTTCTTTTAAATAATGCGACAGGTGATTCCTTATCGAAAATTAAGAGGGGTCTTTCATATATTTTTTCTTCTTTAGGGTCTCCTTTCGGGGCTACACCCCCTAAAGGGGATCGGTAAAATTGGGTTTTTATTTTATTTCTCAAATTTGGATAAAGGGAGGAGAATGATATTTGGTAGATGTTTTATACTTATTAAAAGGTTTCCCATAGTAATATTTTTATTCATCTCTCACCTTCACAGGGGGCTGAAAAAGTGCGACCCCTGTTGGTTTTTTTATCAGAACTTTTTGGTGGGTTGAAATCTAGCTATTTTTTTTGTTTGAAAACTTGATTCATTTAAAAGTTTTTTTATTTTTTAACTTTTCTCGTTAAACCTACAGTTTTTGAGTAAAAAATTATATGACTGAACATGAACCATCAAATATTCCAATATAAAACGATTCATTTTGGTGGTTACCATGGTTTGTTTATGTTTATATTGGGTAGAAGTGACGGGTATAATTAATTCATTTTGACGTTTACGCGACGACAACGCTAAAACGCCCGTCAATTCTACCCAATATGAACATAAACATCATATTCACTCATTTAATTTTTTACTCAAAACTGTAGGATTTACGAGAAAAACTAAAGAATAAAAAAAGGTTCTAAATAAATAAAACTAACAAAAAAAAAAATTGCAAAATTTCAACTCACCAAAAAGTTCTGATTAAAAAACCAACAGGGTTTCACTTTTCAGCCACTTGTGAAGGTGGAAGATGATTAAAAATATTACTATGGGAAACCCTTTAATAAGTACTTATAAAACATCTACCAAATATCATTCTCCTCCATTTATCCAAATTTGAGAAATAAAATAAAAACCTAATTTTACCGCTCCCCTTTAGGGGGGTGTAACTCCGAAGGGAGACGTCTAAGAAACATTTTTTATAAAAAAGACTCCACTTAATTTTCGATAAGGAATCGCCTCCCGAATTGTGTCGCATTATTTAAGAAACATAATTTAAAAAAAAAAATTATATCATAATTTATGTAACGTTATATAACATAACAATTCATTTTTTTATGTTATTTATAACGTTATGTAACAAAAACAAATGATGAATAACGTTATACAATATCGTAACGATTTAAAACGTTATTCCATCCCTGGTTGGATTGCATGTGGACTGTATGACGGCAAAAATACATTTTACAGCTAAATAAATTGTTATGTTACACACTTTCTGCCATGACCCCCAATTGGGCTGAAAAAAACTATTTTTTAAAACCTGTAGTGTTTTATTTCGTTAAAATAAAGTACAAACGCTATAATTTAATAAAAAAATAAGACAAGGAACGACAAAAATTTTTAGTTAATATGTTAGTTTTTTTTTTAATTTTTAAAAATTGTGTCGGTGTCCAGAATGGGTTTTGAAAATTATTTCAAAATGTCCTCAAGAGACGCTTATTTTTTTTAGATAAGTATTCTTTCAACGACCTGCTAAGCACACCGCTAGGTATCTTACCGCGTTGCACATCCACAAAAATTATGTTAGTGCTCATTTGCCATAAAAACAGGTGACTGTGCTTGTAAAAGTGTTACCCAAAAATTTTATAGATTTAACTGTGTATTTTATCACTTAATAATGAATATCCGTATGTTTCAGATCGTTAAACGTTGCATAATTTTCGGCAATAAAACATATTCCAGATTAAGTTTGGCGAATGCGGAAGGTAATAGATATCACTCTAAATAGACTGTACAACCGTTACAGGAAAAACAGGCGATTTTAAAAATTAATTGATGTTACATTTACCGGTTCGTCGACAATAATCGAGTACGCGGCGATCTGTGAAAGAACTACTGTTTCCTGTAATAGATGAACGTGGAAAATAATTATTAATTATGCAATAAGATCATTATGCAATACTGTTTAGATATGTTAATGATTAGGTAGATGCAGATGCTGAGTTCAAACACACTTCCCATTGATCACCTTTGTACCGGCGCAAATAGCGCGTTAGTGTTAAGATTGTAAATGATTTGGGGCTTTTTTTTAAGTGAATTTTATTAATACAAACCTTAGTGGAATCTAAGTTACGCAATCGGGGAGACAGCCGGGATGAAAAAAATAACAGACAATAAATTCTTTAATGATGCGTGGCTTTACTGTGACGTAACAATTTTTATATTGGCCAAATAAAATTATTATAGAAATGTTGTAGGAATAAAAAATCTTTAGATGATTTTACTGGGCGTTCAAGATATCATACAAAAAAAAATATTTTGTTTATTTTTAGAAATAGCCCCAGTAAACGCCATTTATAATTAATTCAATGATGTGAAAACTGTTAAAATATACATATTTATATATTTTTTAAAAAAACATTTAATTTTCTTATTACATTGTTCAAGCTTAATAGTGTGGCTATTATGTGAATCTGTAGTAATGCGATAATTCCACAACTGTTATTAATGTCAATGCAAATGCATACGATTAATCACGTTTGCTAGCGGATAAATAGGACCCTTACTATTTGCAATCGGATAAATTTTTGTTTACCTTCACCATGACAACGCAACAAAATTTTAAATTCTTTGTTTACCTCACCATGGCAACGAAATAAAATTTTATAATGTTTGTTTACTTCACCATAGCAACGTTTAGAATAATGTCAAAAGTTAAGTTTCAACGTGTGTTTTATTGTTTGAACTGAATTGAACAGCTTTTAATTTAAAAAATATCTAATATATTTTAAAGTGTGCGAGTCAGCAAAGAGATTTGGTACTGCAAACAAAGACAGTATAAATAAATAAATATTTGTATAGGTAATTCTTATCAGTCGTGGAATTTTCGCTACAAATACCATTCGATGTTAAAATTTTAGCAGGCCAAATTTTTATTTGTAACACTCGTTATTGCTTTTCAGTTTAATTGTTACTAAGCAACAACTCGTGTCAAACAAAATTTGGTTGGCAAATTTTAACCTCTTATGGTATTACCCCCGATAATTAATAAAAATGAATAAATTGCGCCCATTGTCTAAGTGCCAATTTGTTAAAATTAGAAGAGGTGCGGTTTGAGGCGTTAACTACGTCGGCTACTATGTAATCTGTTATTGTATCAATATGTCTGTCTACTCAGCTTTTACTAGACATTTCTTTAATAGAACTAAATATGTAGTCAAAATCAAACAAGATACTTTATTTCGCAGCCACTGGCCGCTTATACGTGTAAAACAAGTGAATCACGGACACACATTATATTCCATTAACAGCAGAAAGTCCTAATTCTTATTAATTAAAAACAAAAAAGAACCACTTAGATTAAACAGATAAAATCGTAGCAAAAATTTCTTTCATTAAATTTGAATATGAAAACAGTTTCCATTATAATAAAAAATTTAATGAATCAAGCAAAAACATCTTTCTTCCAAGTAAAAGTTTTTAAAGGAAATTCCAGTGCAACGTTCACATAAAAACTTGGACATAAACTTTTATTTTATTAATTTTGTTGTGAAAAACAGTATGTAAATTAATGCTAAAAAATGCTGTGTTCGTTGGGTGTTTAAGTGGATAACAAATTGTTGGAATTTGTTTGTTTATTATTTTGTATGTATATTAATAAGCGTTTTAAAAAATATACTTGTTAAATATTTAAAAAAACTTGTGACAATTTTATTACTTTTTGAACAAACTTCCAAAAAAAACTTATTTTTAATATTTAATCGTTGTTTGGTAATTATTTACTAAAAAAATTACCATTAGTGGCTACTGCCTGTGTTATTAACATAACATCAAAACATGTCTTACAGTAAGAAGAACTTTATGATGATAAACTCGTTTTTTTGTCATGTAAGCATGTAAGCAACATTTTTCTCAAAAGAATTTTAATGTTCGCTGCATTTTAAATTGTATATACCGTTAGGCAACACCCATTGTCTTATTTTTCGATATAAATACTACACAACATTACCATAATGTTATAAACGTGATAATTTGATTCATTATACTTACATTACTTTCCAATTTTCAGAAACAATTAAGTTGTTGAAAACTTAAATACATAAGACAGGATGTAGAGGAAGCTGAATATGTAGGCAATAAATATCATTGTCTAAATAAGGTTAATGCGGAACTTGGGAAATTGCCCAAATGCATTTTTTAAAGAGTTTTTAAAGTCAAAATTTATTATCACACAATTATATTTATTTACAGCAACACGCAAAATTGTTAAAATAAATCAAATATTAAAATACATTTAAATAAGTTTATTTAAATCATTTTTTTGTCTATGAAGAATCTCATTTATACAAAAACTAGATTAGTTTCAAGATTTTCCTTACATCGTCAATTAATAATGCTTAAAACAAAGAGACGGAAGTCTCTGGTTCATTTGTAACTAAACTTATTTGTATTAAGTTTATCATGGACCACAAAATAAAAAATATGTTTAAATAAATTATGTATTATTAAACTTGGTTGATTAAAAATGATATTGAATCATGAAGATATTCATAAATAAATCGACTTTTTGTTGTAATAATAATTAGACAAGTTATAAATTGTCACTACAGCGATCGTGTTTTGTTTACTCAAATACAATGATTTTATTATAAATAATAAATAACTTTTAAACTCATTTTTCTCAATTTTTTTTAATGTATGCTATATTTTTAATGCACTATTGGATCAATAAAAAAAGAATAGCCATGATATTTAAAACAAAAGTTGACTATCGCCAGTCCGACATATTTTATCGTAGAAAAAACATTTGAAGGTCATTCGATAGAGAATTTTCCACGATTTACAAAAATATAAGTTTTATAGGGGTTTCCTCTTAAAAAAAAAAACAAAGTTATACAGTCAAACTGAATCACCCTGTATAGATTTACTTAAAAGTGGTATTATTTGTCTAAAAAATAGATCATATTTACCACAGCTTGTGTGTCAAATTCTAACATTTTTGGAACCACAAAGTGTCAAATTAACACAAAGTTTCAAATAAAATTGACACCAAAAGTTTGTGCCAAAAACATTGAGCCGATTAACACCTGTCGATTTTTCACTGTGCAGTATGTAATATAAATAGGTATCATAAAAATTAGATACTATAAACAACAATTTATAATTAAAACGTCTAATATGCCACACATTAATTTTAATTGCATAGTAAATATCGGTAGCAAAGGTTGAAACTTTGTGCTGATTTTTGAGGTCAGATATCCTATGGGTTTGTTCCAACAAGACTATGTACGGTCCAATGTACTATCAAGATTCTGCGCTGTATCAATATCGCGTCCCAGCACAGTCTCTGATAGTTCACCGGTCGACTGTTTCAACTGTTTTAAAATTAATACATGAACTAGTCAGTGTACGCTGTACGGTCAAAACAGTACGTGAAATGTACTAGCGAAACAGTACGTGGATGAAGGCATGTACTGGTGCCTGGATGTTTATAAGCATGCGCCGTTCATAACTAGCGTGAGGTGTGAGCTCTGGTAGTTATGAATCGCCCTCTCAATCCCATTCGGTACTGGATTCTTAAGGTGTTTACCCTAGCGATGCGCACATTTCTATGGACACAAATGTCATTTACAGTTAGGCCAGTCGTAAAAGCGTTCCAACAACGGCTAATACTGGCCAACACATTTATTAGTACCTACATAGGTAGTTCACGCATGAGAACAAACCAGTTCATGTACAGGGTGGTCTATTTTCGATGCCCATACAGGGTATCTCGGTTATTATCAGAGATAGAAAAAAAGTAAATACATAAACTCGATTTATTTTTTCGAGAGAAATTTATTGCCGTAAACAGGTTTTTGATATCTTTTTTAATTTTCGAAATATAGCCAAAAACCGATTTTTGGCACTTTTCAAAAATGTTAAATATCTCGTTTAAACGAGAAGATAGAAAAAAACTTTAAAGACATTTTTCGCATGATTTTTTGTGCTTAATAAGATAGCGATGTTCAATTGTTTTTTACTTATATCAATGCCGATATATTGCACCTAACTTTCTTATTTTAAATGGCAACCATAGGCAAATTATATATTTTTGAAAAACGCAAAAAATAAGCTTTCGATTCATGTCAAAGCCAACTATGGTTGTCATTTAAAATAAGAAAGTTAGGTGTAATATATCAATATTTGTATGAGTAAAAAAAAATTAAACATCGCCATCTTATTAAGGACAAAAAACCATGCAAAAAATGTCTTTAAAGTTTTTCTCTATCTTTTCGTTTAAGCGAGATATTTAACATTTTTGATGTCTTTTTTGATACTCGAAATTAAGCCAACACCATTTTTGGCTCTTTTCAAAAATGTTAAATATCTCGCTTAAACGAAAAGATAGAGAAAAACTTTGCAGACATTTTTTGCATGGTTTTTTGTCCTTAATAAGATGGCGATGTTCAATTTTTTTTTACTCATACAAATATTGATATATTACACCTAATTTTCTTATTTTAAATGACAACCATAGTTGGCTTTGACATGAATCGAAAGCTTATTTTTTGCGTTTTTAAAAAATATATAATTTACCTATGGTTGCCATTTAAAATAAGAAAGTTAGGTGTAATATATCGGCATTAATATGAGTAAAAAACAATTGAACATCGCTATCTTATTAAGCACAAAAAATCATGCGAAAAATGTCTTTAAAGTTTTTTTCTATCTTCTCGTTTAAACGAGATATTTAACATTTTTGAAAAGTGCCAAAAATCGGTTTTTGGCTATATTTCGAAAATTAAAAAAGATATTAAAAATCTGTTTACGGCAATAAATTTCTCTCGAAAAAATAAATCGAGCTTATGGATTTACTTTTTTTCTATCTCTGATAATAACCGAGATACCCTGTATGGGCATCGAAAATAGACCACACTGTACTTATTCATCATTTGGTTTAAAATCGCTTGTTGGAACAAACCTTATATTATGGGGTACAGGTTATAGAGTCTATAACTTGGCCACAGTGTAAGTTTCACGCTAAAATAACCTCATTTAATTAAAACAGATGTAGTAATTAGTTAAATTGGTGGGAAAATAGGGCTCATTGTTTTTAATCATACACTTTAGCGTGTTTCTTTCATGTTGTTGGCAAATATATGGTACAATATTAATTTTGAACTGCTTATAATTAAGCATTAATGTATCGTTAATATTAAAGCTTATGAAACCGAAGATAGATATAATATTTGTCATGATGTAAACACGTATAGTACGAATAGTTCGTTAGTAGGTTAATGTGTTTCTTTCGTGCAGTAGCATCGACATCACTACATGTACCGTTAGTCGGTCTCCTTATATGCTAATACAAATTCCGCATGAATTGTCCCGCTTTTGAATGCTGCTAATAAAAGTATTTTGAGGCATTAAGTCGTGAAACCGCTGAACTATGTATGTTCGGAGTTTCTATGTTTATTTCGAGGACAATTAAATGCAGACGTGAATCGTAAATCCGTGTGAATTTGTATCATTGTACTGTTCAATTGTATTAAAATATATTAAATCCGGATTTTACATAAACTTCGTTCCAGATATAATATTATTACAATAATAATATACAGGGTGTCCCCGTTATCACCGCGAATATTTTAAGTGGTGATATAGGACCTCTTTCTAAAAAAAAATTTCAAGTAAAATTTTTTCCTAAAATCAAATGCTAAGCTGATATCAACACTTACTTGATTTTTTTACACTTCTGCATTTATAAGACTCCGTAGCCGAAAATATCAATTTTATCGTAAAATACCTTCAAGCTTTTTAATAGACCATAAAATTTGCTACAAAATTAGTTCTATTTATTTTTTGTCTACAGGCAATGGTTTGAGAGTTATAAAGCAGTTTGTACAAAAAAATGTAAAAAATTTACAAAATTTAATTGTTTCTTAGACTTTGCAACCGCTGTAAGTATCTTTAAAACGAAAGGTTGTACAAAAAAACCGACGGCCTATTCCGGATAGCAAATTTTATGGGCTACAACTTAGGTCCAGTGAAATTTTTTGAAAATCCAACCGATTTTCCGGAAAAGCTGCAAATAAGGAATAGAGTGCAAAAACAAAATTTCCTACAAATATTGTTTTGTATTTAAAAATGCTTTTAAAGAGTGCGATTACGTGATTGAAAATGATGGAGGTCATTTTGAACACGTATTGAAGTAATTTTGTGGTTACATGTTAATTTTATTGCGTCCAGATGGATTTGCATTGTTTTGCATTTTATCGTTTTCGAAAAACAAAAACTCCCGGTAATTGTGATATTTTGTATTTAAAAATGCCATAGCATCGGCAACATTCATAAAATTATGTACCTCATCAGTTTCAAAGCTTTTTATGAAGTTTGAAATTATTCAGAAAACCGCCCCTTATCATTTTTTTTTAAGGAGCTAACGAACAAATTTAACAAAAAATTGTAAAATTGCATATAAATAAGTTATGTAAATTTTTAAAAACGCCGCATCTTTTTTAACGAAACGTCGTAGAGCAAAACGGATGCCTATTGCGGATAAGGCATTTAACGGACTACAACTTCGGTAAATATGTTGTTCAATAAAACTAAATGTATCATAGAAATGTTTATAATAGTGAAAAAGGTGAAAAAAAAAAAACGATAAAATGCAAAACAATGCAAATCCATCTGGACGCAATAAAATTAACATGTACCTAACCACAAAATTACTTCAATAAGTGTTCAAAATGACTTCCATCATTTTCAATCACGTAATCGCACTCTCTTTAAAAGCATTTTTAAATACAAAACAATATTTGTAGGAAATTTTGTTTTTGCACTCTATTCCTTATTTGCAGCTTTTCCGGAAAATCGGTTTGATTTTCAAAAAATTTCACTGGACCAAAGTTGTAGCCCATAAAATTTGCTATCCGGAATGGGCCGTCGGTTTTTTTGTACAACCTTTCGTTTTAAAGATACAGCGGTTGCAAAGTCTAAGAAACAATTAAATTTTGTAAATTTTTTACATTTTTTTGTAAAAACTGCTTTATAACTCTCAAACCATTGCCTGTAGACAAAAAATAAATAGAACTAATTTTGTAGCAAATTTTATGGTCTATTAAAAAGCTTGAAGGTATTTTACGATAAAATTGATATTTTCTGCTACAGAGTCTTATAAATGCAGAAGTGTAAAAAAATCAAGTAAGTGTTGATATCAGCTTAGCATTTGATTTTAGGAAAAAATTTTACTTGACATTTTTTCTTAGAAAGAGGTCCTCTATCACCACTTAAAATATTCGCGGTGATAACGGGGACACCCTGTATATACAACAATTTTGATATGCTGAATTTTATTATTAGAATTAAAACTGATATAGAATTTACAGGGTGATTCGATTTGACTGTCGCACCCCCTATAACATCGTTATTTTAAGAGGAAAGCTCTATTAACCTTATATTTTTGTCAATCGTGGAAAATTTTCCATCAAATGACGTTCAAATGTTTTTTCTATGATGAAGTAGGTATGTCAGAATGGTGATAGTCAACTTAAACATTAACGATATTTTTCCGAAAATTTCAACACCCTGTATCTTTAAAATGAAGCGTTTTTGGACCCATGTTGATATGGAATATTCGCTTTAAAATAAGTTTTTGTATCCATTGTTAATGTCCTGCTACTAAAAAGTGGACCGCCCTGTAAAAGGCAACGCAAATTTATTTTCCTCGATGCGCAGTAGGAACTAATGAAGCAGTGCGAAGTTATGAAACTGCTTAGGAATTGCAATCAAAGAACAGCATACCTATTAAATATAACAACAGATTTTTTAATTTAGCCCATTAAATTGTATTAAGCATCAATTACTTACATCAATTTAACATATTCATTTTTAATAATTACATTTGATTTTATTACTTTTATACCTTAAATTTAAAGTGAATTATATAAATAAATATTTAAGAACTATTTCCTAAAAATCCTCAAAAATGGCAAAGTTAAAGATTAGCAGAGCTCATGAATATGAAATTAATCGACAATTAACAGTTTTAAGGAAATTCTAAGACATGTAGGTTGGCCTTTATAGATTTGAACTTTATCTATTTCACCTTAAATTGATTCAAAATCATTTGCTTAGATTTTAAATTAGTATTAACCTATTAACTCTGATTGAATTGATCATGTTTTTATCTATTAAATTTGCAAACAATAATATTCCGTAAAAATTACAAGCAAATAGTTTTAAATCTTAAGTACGTCAATCATAAAACATATACATTTAACTTTACTTGGTAATATTAAATGTTAAAAATTGCTTTCTGATAGGTATAAATCATTCATGGCAGTAATATAAATTAAACATTACCAACGTAACTGAAAAAATTACATCACATATTTGTGCACATCAAAGTTTATTTTAAAAAGTGATTTATTTTCTCAAACAGTAAGTCAAGGCGCTGCAAATGCTTATTAGAAACCGATTAAAATTAATTTTTTGTGAAAGTGCCATTTTAATAATAACGGCAACATGCAATGAAGTCGTCCCAGTAATGGGTACATCGTGATACAGTTTTGAAAGGTTCATTTATTTGAAAAAGAAAGGAGAAAATTCAGCTCCGGAAGATGTTCTACTGAAACTGGATAATTTCGTGTGAAATAGTTTAATTATTAGTTACAACAGTGCGTTGCATAAAAGCAAATAATTTAAAGCTGAAACATTGAAACTTTTCTCCAAGAATATAATTAATATTCACCATAACTAGAATGAGTCCTGTGGTCCTGTGCCCATATTTTAGGTAGCAAACTATATGTATAAAATAAATTGAAATAAAAAGTTGTAAATTACATTTCCTATGATAATTTAAAATTACTTTTTATCAATTACGTTTTTACCCAATTCTAATTTGTTTATGCACTGTGATACATTTTGATTACACGTCTAGCCATAACTTTGGGCTGATTAAACTTTACTCAATTATGTCGTCCTAAAAATTCCTATAAATGGTGTCTCAGCCTAGACGAATTATTCAATAGCTTTGTCATTCATTACCAACCTAAAATTATTTTCAACTATACACAGTGTTTTGATTTTGTGCACCGATACGTTACATTGTTTTTTAAATAAAACACCCTATATATTTTGTGATTTTTGGATGCATAATTTAATTCTCTTTCAAAAACATTAAAGGTATTTTGATTCTAAAATTATTAATTAATATTAAAATATAATTATTTATTGTAAATTTTATTAATTATTAGTAGCTTTGAGTTATTTAAGTTAAATAAGTAAAAATACAATTATTTCACAAAGTGGCAATGTCAGAACGAATTCCTTTCATGTTTTAGTTGACCATAGTGTCTTAGTGATTGCTGATTAGTTAAAACTTTGAAATGATATACAGGGTGGTCCAAATTTGATGGGATTACTGCGTATCTCGTTTAATAGTCAAGATAGAGCAATGGTTAAATTTAAAAAAATGTGCATATTTTTTAGAAAAACAGGGTTGCCAACCCGTAGACGAAGAAATGGACAAAAACTTAATTTTTTGACTAAATCGAATTCAAAATCGCAAAAACCGGTATTTAAATAAACACGTTTTTTAAATAAAATTTAGTGTAGGTATATGATGCACATAGAACCACATACAAACATTATTTTTACGTACTTTTTACTTGATGATTTTCAAAAATCTCTGTGTTTCTACGTAATAATTATGATGTTACCATAGCAGTAGTTTACTTAAGTAATCTTAGTATAGGTTTTGAAAGTAATATTTCTTTTCACTAATTTAAGCATTCAACATCCTAATTTTCTTTTAAATTCTTAAAGAAAAGAAATTATCTTAACTGACTTCTGTTATTTTTATTACAGCCAACGAAAGTTAAACAGTTTCGTTATTTTTGTTACAATAAAATAATTCAGCCTTGATTGATTGGGTAAAAGCTTTATCAAGCGTTACTGTGATGGTTTATAGTTTTAGAAATTATCATTGGCAGTGTTTTTTTTTGTAATAGGGAACAGTCGCATTACAGCTGTGTTCTCATTTTTTAAAGCAATAATTTCCTGTATATCTGTATATCTCTGACATTTGACATTATGCAGTATTCAATTATTTAGAATAGAAATCGATTTAATACGAACCTACATTTATATATAACATACCGTGAATATACTTTCATATATTTACCAAGTTTGCCCAATTGTAATTGTTTTGGTTGCGTAACTTTTATTTGTTTCAGTCGTGACATCTACGTTAGGCGTGGTTTACTACTTTAAGAGCATTTTGCACGGCGTGCAAAATTAAACAGTCTGATATTAGTTACAGTGCAAAGTCTACACAATTATGTTATATAAACAGTTTTGATTACAAAGAGTTAATTTGACTCGAAGGACCAAAAATAGAGGCAGATTTTCTATAGAGCATTGTACTATGTAGTTTTTTGTATAAATGTTGAAACTTATTTAATTAATTAACAAAAGGCATAATCTATTGTTCGTTCAGTGACAAAAAAGTAAAGTTGTACGTTTATTGAACTCAGTTTGGGTTACTTTCAAAATGATGGCACACGCGAAGCGTTTAAAAATGTATTTCTTAACCAAATAGCTAGTTACTTTAAAAAATCCATTAAGTTGTTTATTGTAAACTAATAACACAGAGAAAGATAATCTTGTGATTGTTTTGTCGATAAGAAGCAAATTTAGTGAACAGTTCGTTTTATATCAACAAAGTACCGTAGAATTCCTATTATTCGAGATTATGAGGCCAAAGAAATTCAGACAATCAAAAATTTGGAAGATTTGATAGTTTATTATTAAACAAACTGGATTTGAATGCATTAATTTTATTATATGAATCGTAAATTATGATATTGGTGTAAGTCCTTGTTTTTTATTTCGAAATATTTGAGGGTTTGAATTTTAGTAGTTTAAAAAAAACTGATAAAGTTTACTAACAAGGGAGGCCACGATATGTTGTCGCTAGGATCTGATCAAGGCTGTGTTTATTGCATCAAAAACATCAAAACTAAATGTTTTGCAGAGTTATACTTGCCACTGGCCATTTCCTTCGGGACAATTGTGGAAAAACTGAAAAGTTGAAAAAATCTTAAACGGTTTGGGAGAAAAACGCGAAAAACAAAGGCTCTTGTAAAAACGGTTTCCTCTTTGTTAAACGACTATGCAAGTCACATAGATTTAGTTATAACAGATATACCACAACTTCTTAAATCATAGCGCTTTTGCAGTGGTTTCGTTTTTGACGTTTTTCTCCAGAACCGTTTAAGATTTTTTCAAAACTTTGCACCATTTTACTTGCAAAGGATGCGCGAATTGGTAAATAGAAGAGTTTCGATTTTAGCTCTGATGGTTTCATAGCCAACGCGATCGCAAAAACTACCTTTATTATTTAACTTTTCAGTTTTTCCCCTATTTTTCCGAAAGAAATGGCTAGTGGCACGTATAACTCTGCAAAACATTTTGTTCTGATGTATCAAGAGATACAATAAACACAGCATTGATCAAATTCTAGCAACAACATATTGTGACCTGGTTAGTTTGCCCATGTTTCAATAAATTTAAATATAAGTAGTATGTAAGTTTATTAAGGTTTTTTTTTTTGACAATTCGTTTAACCAATGTTTTAATTTTTGGGCCATAAATGGAGTTAAACCATTTTGATAATTATTAAATTGTAAATGTCATAAAGTTTTAATTATTCAATTTCAATTTTACTTAAATTACGCTATTTTTAGTCTGCCTTTGTTTATAAGTAAAATAAATAAACAAAGTAGGTACTATTGTTTAATCGCAATATGTATTTCTTTTTTGAAAATTACAATATGCTTATAAGTTTTTTTTTTAAGTCATAGATTTTCGTATTATGTGTCGAAGGTAATTGTAAAATGGTTTGGGTTTATTTCTTAGCTTATCTATTGTTTAATTAGACTACAAAAAATGGACTTAACCATTTTCCTTATACATACATAATTACGAAGAGACATTTTATAAACGAATTTTCAATTTGTCAAAGGATGTGAATATTTTAAAATATAAACTGTAAATTATTGTCTTTAGATTAAAAGTTTACACCAAATTACATGTAAATTATTTATCTCCTTAATTTTTTCCAAAAATGGACTTACCCCGTTTTATAAAAAACCGGCCCATGTATTGTCATGTTAGCGCTACTTTTATATCAAAAGAAAATTATACAATACGACACCTTTAATTTATTTGTAACTACTTAATTGCCAATATGACTTCTGCTTTGGTCGACAAAGTATGCTTAATATGTCGATATTTAATTGACAATGTAAAACTTCGGTTAAATGAGTTTCTATTAACTGGGACTTTACTGTACAATTTAATCAAAGAATTTAACATTGTATTAGCTAAATTATGAAATTGGAAGGAGTGTAATTCATTATGCGACGAACGCTTATAGCTCCAATTCTTTCCAAAAAGTTAATCCGGCTCGAAGGACCAAATATCATCAAACGAAACTAAGAGAATGAAAGTGGTAATTCAGTTATTAATTTTTGTTTAATTACTTGCAGTATTCTTTAATCAATAGAGACTTGTGTATGGTATCGTAATTGATATTGCAAACTCTAGCAAAATTACAATTTTTTGTACGGAGGTCGGGGTGATTTATTCTGAATCTTGTTTTTCTGTTTATGATAAACAACAAAAACTTTTTTCATTTATTTTTAGTATGAAAGTGAAGCGAAAAATTTATAATTTTTGCAGCTTATATTTAAAGCTCTTTTTTTAACCTCCAAGTTTACAGAAACTTTCCAACTTTCTTTGCAGGAATTTCAAAACACAATTACAACTAATAGTAAAATGGTTTGCACTACCAGGTAGTAACGGGAAACTAATAAATGGTTCTACTTAAAACCTCGCAATCCGATTCATATTTACCGATATCGGTTTGCACACAACTTTTGCAGTGCTGATTTAACTTTCAAGTCTCTAACAATGTTCAGTCTTAAATGTCATGGATTAAATGCCAACAATAATAACACAAAATCGTACAACATTTAGATTCCACGCTGCTTTGAGAAATATCACAGAATCTCGTTTACCCGTACAACAAAATACTATCAAAAAGATCAATAAACTTAATGAGCAAATTAATAATCTTACCTTTGAATCCCATGAACCTTTCCTATTTTTTTTATTATCCATTGTTACAGTCATTGTCTTCACGAATCATCAAATTACGTGAAAATATCAACCTGCATACGAGATGAAGTCACATAAGTCCACTGTAAATATTTATATCACGTAGTTTTTTGTAACTGTACGTAAATTTTAAGCTGGCTTGGGTCACTTAGCAGTTGTTCGCTACGTGCTTTTGTTTCAACGCGCACTAAGTTTTATTAATTCAAGACGGCACAGATCAATTACGGCACTAATTAATTGCTAGCTGGTATGAACAATAAATTTTCTCGTTTAGTTCTCACATCATATTTGCATTATTAGTCCGTTTTCACTTGAATAACACTGTAGTTACTTCGAGAAACTTTCTCCGGCAAAAGTCCGTATGTGTTTAATAACTCAAAATAGTTGAATACTGTTATTAGCACCTATTTATTGATCCGCTTCGGTCTGAAATGAAAAGAAATACGTTAATGAGATAGCTATTTTACTCAGTTTCTTTAATTATATATATTATATTTTGGATAATGATATAGTCTTACTTGATCGTGACAAAAAGACTAAAATAAGCTCACTTAAATAACAATAATGAGACACGTTTTTAACTTGACAAGATTATTTGGTAACGGTGACACTTAAAATAATATTGCTCGAAAAAATTTATGGAGTTTTTTTTTTTGTGGTTTGTTTCATAGAGGACAAACAAAAAGTAAAGGCAAATAGATGGATATTTTTTTAAGAATAAATAAAAGCGGTTCTTTACGACATGAAAGTTGTAGAAAACCAACACACCAACACAAGAAATCACAAGAAAACAGTTGAATCAACACTTATTGTTATGTCGAATTTACATTTGTATAGTAGTTTAATAGCTAAAGCAAGTAACTGATCAAGTAGCAAAACTTATCAAAATTTTGGTTTAGTAAGTGTCTACGCCAGGGCCGTCTTAAGATATTTGGCGCCTGTGGGCTACTAACAATAATGCGCCCCTTTTCATAAGAAAATACACGGGAAGGGAAGCGGGAGCGAGGGGATATTTAAAATCTGTTATTTTCGTTTATTTTGTATTAAAATCTTTGAAATATTATCATAATTTCATCAATGTCATAAATATTAGAAATTATTATAAATGTCTTAACTAACATTAAATTATGAAACAACTTTTTTCATATTTAAAAATAGTTTTCTCCTTTGAAATAACAAATTATGTATACCTATAGAATGCGTCAAGAAGCCCGGTCTCCATGTCAAAGTTTATATCATCAAAATATGTTTACCGTTCTATTTTTTTGTAGTCTGGTAATGCGAAGCAAAATACGTGTAGCTTATAAATGAAATTTTATTTATAAAAACGATGTCTCTTTTCTGCCAAATGCTTTAAAACAACTCCACCTTTATCAATAGAAACTGAGAAAGCATTTCATGACTTTCTGCCAATACATTAAGAATATGACTAAGTGGCCGAAGCATAGATTAACTTTGTTTTTTTAAATCATATTACAAAAATTTATTCTAAAAATTGTGTTATTGTGTTCATACAAATGATATTACAATATTAAGGTAATATTTCGGAAATGTATGCTTCTCTCACCAATATTATTTTATTATTTACTTACAATGATCATTGAGCCAAATGTATTACATATATGACTTGGAGTTGTTTAAAGTAATAGCTCTCCTTCAGTTTCTGGGTTATTTATTTTAAAATATTTACTTAATTTATTACGTCCCGGGATCCCGGGAAATCCCGGAAAGAAGATCAGTTTCTTCCCGGAATCCCGGGACAAGCAAAAATTTCAAATATGAGAAATCCTATTTACCAATAAACAAATATAAATACAACATTGTATAAATGACAAAAATAAAACTATTAAGCAAGAATTTAATATATTTCAATCGTCAGGTGCAAGAACCAAAAATTTAGAACTACTCAGGAATGCTTTATCCACAATAAAGCCTACATCGACACAAAACGAACGAAAATTTTCTGTTACCAACGATTTTGTGACAAAAAAAAAGAAATAGATTGTCTAGTACTACTTTAGATGCTCTGCGTTTTTTAAAAAAATATTTTAAATCTGAACAATGAAAACATTTAATTTTGTTTATATATTATTAAGTTTGAAGTGATTCAAAATGTTTAATTAAAATCACTTATGGTAATTATCTTCTATAAAATAATATAGATACTTATTAATGAAATCCAGGTTTAGACGTTATAAATAATAAATCAAAAAAAAATTTCTTATAAATTTTAAAATTAATTTATTACGTGCTGTTCCAAGATGTGATAAGTAAAATATATGAATTTAATATTAAAGAGTGATAATCATTGTTATATAACTTTTTAAACTGAATTTAAGCGGGTGAATGTAAATTTATATATTATATGAGAATTCTCGATAACCGAGAAATAAAAACTATCGAGAAATCTTAAACACTAATTTTCTTTGTTTTAAATTTGGTTGGTCTTCTATACTAATTCTGTGGTTTTAAGACAAAAAGATTTTTTTAATTTTCAGAAAATTTTGCAAACAAAACTTAATTAATCGGTAAAAATAGGACAATGAATCAAATGACAATACTAAATCTGCCAACATAACGTCTGTCAAGTATACATAGTCAAGTCACGATTTTATCATTGATTTGAGTGTGTATTGGAAGCTTTTCGTTATTTTTTGCACGAAAATGTCTGCAAGAAAGTGTAATAATAGTATGCAGATATTTTGTTACATTTGTGGAAATTTCGAACCGTTGAAACCAAGACAAGACATTACAGATTTCGTAAAAAGAGCATATCATGAATACTTTGCCCTTAACATACCTACAAGAAAAATTGTGGACTCCACATCAAGTATGTCCTTTTTGCGTTAAGCAATTAAGACAGTAAACAAAGGTAAAGGTAAATAAAAATAACAGTCATTGCTGTTTGGTATTCGTATGATGTGGTGAGAGCCCAGGAAACACGTTGATGACTGCTATTTTTGTTGTTGCAATGTACAAAGTTTCAACTCAAGGAACAAGAGTAAAATATCCTACCCTAATTGACCATAAATAACACGAGTTATTCCTCATGGTCCGGAAGTTCCCTTACCATCTCCAATTTCAGCTAGGAGCCTCAGTTCACCATCTTCTCTGCATGCAGAAAAGTCTTATCCTGATTAAAATATGTATTTCTGATATAAACTACCCAAATCGTTTTTTATATAAACATTTTTTAAATTAAATTGTTTGCTTTTTTTTTGGAGACTTGAATAAATCTATTTTTTAATTTTGTTAAAAAACTGGTTTTGATAGCAAAAATCTGCGTGTGTCTTTAAATTAAGAGCATGTTATTTATATAAGAACAGCTATCAAAATGAAAACAACGTTCACAAAGTTCTCATATGTAGGCCTGTGAATTAATTTCGAGGATTAAAAAAAAAAACAGAAATCCCTACAACGTTAACAACTATTTATCAGTAGGATTAAAAATTAGCATAAAAAAGGTACACCTGTACGTTGAATTAATGCCTAGACCTACTAAAAAGTGTAACGTTGTGTTAGTAGATGTAACACATTAGTCTTTTTTCATGTAATTTTACCTAGAAAGTAACAATGAGTCAACCTCATCAAATAAAACTGGACTATACATAAATAACAGCGTACAATTCGATTTCTAATATTTGTCTTCGCCTGTCTTGGCACATATAAATAACTAATTAGATTTTAATATTTTGAAATTTAGACATCAAAAATCAATAAATGAAAGGAGCGGATTTCCGGTCAAACGTTTTGAAGCGAAACAAAAAGATATAACTCAATACAATCTAACTAAATTTTAATTTTTCGTGTCAACTCCGAGAAATTAGAAAGCAGTCATTCACTTTTTATGTAATTTTTTGGACTTGTTTCGTCTTAAAAAAAAACTTGAAAATTAATGAAACCATAACTAAAAGGTGACGTAATTTCCTACTAACTTAATTTAGATGTACATCTGTTGCTCGTCGGTTAACAGCGTTCAATTAATTGAAAATAATTTTTGATGTTATGGGATACTTTGAACCAACTTTTAATTGCGTTATTAATTAAGAACAGCAAGGTTAAGGTTATAAAGTAATCTCAAGGTAATTCCCATACTCAATTTGGTTTTGAAATAGAGAAGAAAAACCTTGGCGATTTTATTCAGTCAAATATTTAGGCACACATAATATATGTTTAAGAAAGTTTATACACACAACAGACAATCTAGATTACAGTTACTCAATCCAGTTAACAAATAATTACAAAATTGCCAACGAAAAGTACAAGGACAATTATTATGATATACTGTGGCTTGGTCGAGGTATTGCATGTATCAAATGCCAATTCCCTAAAACATTAGCAAAAAATTATGGTAAATTACCAAGCCGCATACATCAAAATTATATAGGGATTTGCCCCTCTGGTTTTAAACAAAGAGAAATGTTTTTATAAGTTAATTAAAACGTAGCAGCACAACAGTAAAAAATCTGAAGAAATTGTTGGAGTGCTTCCTATAAATTGAAAACAATCCAAGGCCTATTGACCAAGCAAGCTCAGAGATCTCCAGAGGTTTAAAACTGCTACTACAAAAATTGTCCTCTAAAAGTATTTTGTTTTGTTTTTCGAGTTTAACAGAATAATTGAAAAAAAGAATATTTTCAGTTTTCGTATTACGTTTTAACATGTCATAATTTTTATTTTTAATGATGTTATGATTTTTGGCTTAGGCAATATTTTAAACCATACCTAAAAAAAATTAACTCTATGTCTTGATTTAACTAAATTATGTCATTTTCTAAGTTGGTTAAATTTATAATCTATATTCATTTGTAAGTCTTAGAAATCATTTTAATTGGAAAAGTTGGACATAATTGCAAAATTGGATATTAAATGGCGTTTAAAAAATTAATCAATACCAACTTCCTGAAAATTCTGGGAAATGCAAAAACTTTTGGACACAAATATGTAATAAATAATAATAAAAAGGTTGTTAACAAGTGATTTTTAAATAATTTTGCGTCTTTGATTAGGACTCTTATGTCATAGCTGTCTTTTAAGCAGGGCTTGAAACCGAAAAAAAATTGTTAATGGTTAACCGAAATCGAGAACTTTATTTTTATAACGGTTTTTGTGTAACAACAGGTTTTTTTTTCGTGAAACCGTTTTTCCCCCGTAAAAACCTGTTTCTTTGTAAAAAAAAAAAAAAAAAAAAGCGATTGAACTTGTAAACCGGTTTTTGAGATTATTTGTATTAGGTGTGCAAAGTATGAAAATATATTATCTATTTATAATTTAGTAATATATGTACAATCAAGCGTTCAGTAATGACTTCTGGTAAACTAATCGCATTTAATACATATTTTGTATATTGTTAAAGTACATTTTTATTGATAAAAGATATTGAAAAACCCGGTTTTTAATTATTTTGGTTAAAGGTTATCGTTTTTTTTGCCATTAAAAATAACGGTTTCGGTTAAAGATCACTTTTATTTATTTAGTCATGAGTCCCTTCTACTGTTAGGTGTAGGAATGTTGAGTTGTGTTGTGCTCTTTTTCCATGATCGCTTCTTCTTCTTTTCCTTTTATGCTTCTGGTATTCCAAGTACCTATTCTTATTTTGTCTTTCTTATCTCTATTTTTATCATTTTTAATATCTCGTGCTTTGATTGCTATCTGTTTTTCCTTATTCATGTCCGTTTTCGTGTAGTGTTCGTGCCATTTTTTCCGTAACTTGTTTTCCGTCCTTAGTTTTTTGGGTCTGTTTTTTGCTGAAGCTCCTCTTTTTCTTTATTCCATAGCCAGATGTTATTATCTACGATTCGTTTTTGATAAGCACTCTGACTTTTTTGCCCTGTTTTCTTGTTTTTTCTGACTCTTCTCTGATTTTTTTGTATTTCTCTTTCTTTTACTGTTAGGTCATTGTCTATGTAATCTATGTAATCACTTTTACGGACAAAAAATAACGGTGTACCGTTTTTTTTTACTGGTTTCTTGCCTGCTTTTGAGGTACCAATATGAAATTGCATCCATATTTGGCCGTAGCTTTTTAAAAAATCTGATTCAATTGCTTAAAAGTTCTTATACGTTATGTCAGCAGCTCTTGAATAAAAAGAAAGAGGAAATGATAAATAAAAACCACTTGGTAATTTACTTGTTATTTTTTTGTCAACTTTCCATATATTATTGAAAAAAATTTAGTAGTTTTATATGCCCTATTGCCATCAAATGAGGACGTAGCATTTAATTGTCTCTTATTTTCCGCACAAACTTGTACCAATAAAGTAAGAATGCTATGTAATTAAGGAAACAAATGCAATAATTATTTTCTAAAATTGTTCCAAAATAATTGTTTTTAAATTAATATTAAAAACTAGAAATACTCATATATCACTGACATCAAAAAAAAAAAATCTATTGTATGAAAATCCAGCCAATTATAGTTCCCAAAAAATTTAAGTCTGTATCACAATAACTGCTTGATTAAAAAAATATAAGTAGGTTAACACACAAAATTATTTAAAATTAAATGGTTCCTGAGGCCATAGGAGGTATGGTACAACATTTTTGTATTAAGATTTTCGACTTAGAATTTTACAAAGAATATCGTCACGTGTAGCGCTTCTGCCAATTTATACAGGGTGGTCCAAATTCGATGGGATTGCATGGGTATCTTGCTTAATAGGCAAGATAGAAAAACGGTTAAATTATAAAAAATGAGCACTTTCTTGAAATGAACTCAGAACAGTTGTCAAATATATTCTATAATCTTCTGTTTTTCTTGATTTTTTTCTGTTTCCACAGCCTACTTTTTGTTTTTCATCTTTAAAAAAATTGAAAAACCTTTGTAACTCGCGTATTATTGAAAATAAATACATTAACTTTTATATATTTGGAATGAGAAAAAAATAAGGAATTTAAATAGACCATAGCCAACTATAGCTTCCATTTAAAAAAAGGTAAGTTTGTGTCATAACTTTTTAACGGCGAGCGCAAAATATTTTTTTTTAGTGTAATCAAGCTTAACATAAAAATATCTAAAAATATTGTTAATAAACTTTTTTGATATTTACAACAATAACGGAGATATGACACATTATTAATATGACAAAAAAACAGTTTTTCTCTAATATCTCAAAAACCGTATATGATAAAATATTTTTGAAAACGGTTCTGAATATGTCCCAAGAAACTGCCCATTTTTGGTAATTTAACCGTTTCTCTATCTTGCCTATTAAGCGAGATACCCATGCAATCCCATCGAATTTGGACCACCCTGTACACACCCTGTATTGTATGGGACTTGTCTATTATTTTGTATGTGTAGACATCTTTTAGTTGAACTCGGTCAAACGCTTTGAATAAAAACTGTAGATACATATTTTATTCTTTAGATTTTTGCGGAAATTGTCCTTGTTAAAATTTTCGTTTTCGGTCTGCCAAACTGAAAAGGTAGACATCGACAAACACCTAACATAAATATATTAAATAATCGTGATGTCTTTTACACAAAGCCTCTGGCCCCAATTACGATTGAGACTAATAAAAGTCAAAGATTAAAATGAACAATAGCCGCATTTAAACATATTGAAATATCATACCCGATTAAAAACGAATTGTTTTTTTAATTGAACATTATTATTAACAACGTACATTTATAGCTTTCTCCACCGATCAGATATTAATCGAAAATAGTCGAACAAAAAACTTAATAAGTCGTATTCGAAATCGCATTGTTTCCAATTCTAAACGCTGCAAATAATAATTTAAGAAGAATACAATGAATGTGCAAGTCAACGCCGTCACCAATTTTTTAAAATAATCTATGGACCGTTATAAAATAGAATGTACCTAAGTGCATGGTAATACATGGTCCAGTTTTTGCTGCTTTCCAATGCCTCCTGGATAAAAATTGAAAAGTTTTCTTATCGACGGTGGCACGAACTATTCTGCACTTTCACTTCTAAACCGAACCCTCGACGTGCCTGCTCTTAGTTCATTAAGTTATTAACGGCACGAGTATGTAATATAATAACATTTAAAAAGTGACCTTCGGGCTTAAGTGAAAGAAGGAAAACGATCTGGATTATTGTTTGACAAATGACTTGTTTATGTGTTGCCAATCGATTGTAGTATTTACAAAACGAGTAGATCATGCGAAGTCAAATTCGCAAATATTATGCATTTCGCTTTTTTTTTGCAGGAAAACAAATGGAGATAAAGCAGGTTTTTAATGTTGTAATGGTCTCAAAAAGTATTATTTACTGGAAACAATTGAAAAGTTTTTATATGCCTTCGCGAAAAGCACTTCAAACGTATTTAAAAATTTTAATATATTTTAAATTAATTTATTTTGATATTAAATTTTGTGTTTTATAGAATGCAAGGTTAATTTGTTTTTCATTTAGTCTCAAGTTTTTCCACCGTTAAGTGTGGGACTATTGAGTTGTGCTCACTCATATCCACGTTTTTCTGTCCTGTGTTAACTTTTTAATCTCTTCCTATTTGATGTTTCTATACGTTGCTGTTTTTTTACTTCGTCTTGCCACGTTTTCCCTGATCTACCTCTTCTGTATTTTCCTTGGGGCATTGCTTCATGAGTTTTTTTTGGTTAACCATTCTTCTTTTATTCTGTAAATGTGATCCAACCAACCCTTTCTTGTGTTTTTGTTTCAACTGATTTCATTTGTAAGGCTAGCCGCTGACATGCAATTAGTTCTGCAACAGTTTGATCTGCGAATGGCTAAACCGCGCTCACATACGCAAAACTAAATCAGGAATCACATAGATGCGAGCACACACGCAACTAAATTGTTAGGTTTCAATATGGATTTCTACGAGTTAGCCACTGTGTGCTCTTGAGATGATAAGGAAGACAAAAGACAGTTTTACGAAGTCACCCAATCGTTCGGTTTGTGGCAAGACACAAACTGTTTAGTTGCCCAAATAAACAGTTGCATGTGAGCGCGTTTTCATATAAACCATTGGTAATGACTTCCGCATCCAAACTGTTGCACAACTGATAATTGAATGTCAGCGCCTGGCCTGATTGTTCTCTATATCTTTTATTTCTGATTTTATCTTTCATCCTTTTATTTTTAATGGAAATCTCACTGCATTCATTATTGAATTAAATCTGTAATTACAAATTTACCTAAGTAAAGCGATAGATTTTAATAATATTTTAAAGACCTATTTCTATTTAAAATCTTATAATAGTTTTAGAACAAAAAATATTAGTTAAATAACATATTTTACTCTTACTGCATTACGAGGTCAATCATTAAAAACTTGAGGTATGCTTCACTTTTAGTGCATATAAAATATAGAGATATTTTATATACTTCCTTTTAAAACTATTCGCTTCTAAGACTGTAATTTATTAAACATCAGTAAATTCTATTTTTTTAATTATTTTTCTTATTCGATCGTAAACCCATTTTTTAAACTCTGGACTAGAAATCCAGATGATTTTAACATCCAACAACTAAGTATCTCGGTCTAATTCAGGTCAGCGATACGTTAGAACTATTAAGAAAGCCAATATAGTATGGAATATATATTTACATCTCTAAGAAGTAAAACAAACTTATGCAGCAAAATGTTATTGAACCCCGCTGCTCTATTGCAGCTCCATTTTCTCAAGTATTTTATTAATAATAATTAAGAACCGTAATATCATTATCGGATAATTGTGTTTCGCAATATTTGTGTACTTATTGAGTTCAGTAAGGAAATAAAAATATGACCTTAATATTTTTATAATTCACCGTGAGGAATGTATATAACAACACTAAAATATTTTTAGATACATGTGCAACAAATTTTAATAAGTATTTAAATGGAATTCGACCTGTAAAAATGTTTCTGCACATTAGGTTGGCATAAGTGATATAAAACTTCTAGTAATTCTTATTTTATTAATTTTGTATATAATTCCCATCGTTTTGCGTTTTGAATGACAGTTGCTTATCTTTGTACCAATTTTTAAATATCGTTTTTGTTAAATTCTATGTATTTTGAATTTAACCTTCTCATGCATAGTGTCCGTGTGTCGGGGCATAAATACAAAATTATATATCTTAATAGCATTTTTTTTTAAAATCTTTTTGCATAAAGTCCTTATACTAGACCGTTTTTATTATTTTCCCATAAGAAAACTGTTAAGTACTGTGAATACAGAATTTTACGAAAATATTCAACTAGTGGCAATTTATTGGTGTTTTAGGCGCAGAGTACAAACCAGACACTGATGTAGTAAGGATATAAACATAATTTTTCAATAAAATATTAATTAAGTATTCGAAAAGCAAATTTTTGTCCTCAAATATGTCTATTTGGAACCACATGTATGTATTATAGTGTTTCTGTTACAAATTTTATTCATTAACTTTTATAATTAGTTAAATATGATTAACACAACCTTTGGCGAAAAAAGAAGGAAATTTTTGAATTGTGTTTTCAATAAAGTTGTAAAAAAAATCTTTGGTTTACCACTAATTGTCATGAAAGCAGTAAATAAAAAGGACAGTTTTGAAAATACGAATGCAACAAAAAACACGGTACACGTACTAGATCTCCTAGGAACTTAAGAAAACGTCTACTAAGTCAAAACGAATTGGAAGAGCTAGCAAACTGTTCTGACCATGGTTTAGAGTTGTATTGTGATAAATATGATTTAAATTTTGGTGTAGATGAATCCATTGATAGTTATTCCAGTGATAGGTACAGAAGGCGATACGCAGTTTTTTTTACTAAGTCCTAAAAAACATCATATTAGAATGCCCAAAAATCGTAAAAAAAGTCAGCAACAGATAAACGAGAGAAACGAAGATAAAGAAACAGGAATAATTGGAAAAGAATTGTACCAACATGTTCGAAAAATCACAAAGTTTAAATTCAGGAAACACCACTATAGAATGAAAAGACCAATGCAATTAAGTACTTTTTTATGAGTTCTAGAATATGTATAATTGTATAACAAAGAAATGTATAATGTCTATAAATACAGTAAATTTAATTTTAGTTTACTCTTGGATAGCTTAATATTTTTTTTTGAATTCGCTTATGATGACATATATAAAGTTTCCGAGAATAAGACATTATCATCAGAAAGTGGACTATGAATGCAATTTTTTGCAGATCCCCTGACGTAAACCAAAATATTTTTTCGATCGGTGTACAGTTGCTATTAACCTCTTTATATTTTTATTGAAATATATCAAACTTAGGAAAGTTTTAGGTTTGTACTATAATAAATATAACCTTTTCCTTTTTGTTGTCTTTATTCTATTTTTAATTAACCGTCCCTATTTGAGGACAAATTGCTTTTACACGTTATCATAGAATGACCCCCATATTGTGAAGACGTGGTTTATTTCTAAAAAATAGTGTTTTTTAAATTTCTATGATGCAATCTTCTCCAAAAATAAGTGTTTGTCATTTTTGTGTAAAAATGCATGCACGAGAGGGTAAAAATAGTTTGCAGGTGTAAATCTACTATGTTCTGATTTCGGAAAGTGTTTTTAACAAGATAATTTTGCAAGGAACCAAACAAATTGTAGTCTGAAGGAGCAAGGTCTGGTGAATAAAGAGTATGTGACAACATTTTCTTAACCAGGTCAAAATATTTGTTGTTTATCCTTTTAATTATTTTTTTCACTCTCATGTTTCGTTAGTAGCAAACCTTAATTTTCATAAAGAAAGAAGAAATACTTTGATTTAAAAGAAAATAATATTTGACCGCAAAATTTAAAGTTTTTAGTTATGGTTCATCGCTTGTTGAAATTCAGCTTGTAGAAGCTCAGACTTCGTGTATAAAAAAACAATCGGTACCTACTTAAACAAATGGCATGATGCTTTTGTTTACAATGAACTCATGCTGCGTTCAAATCGTATCCTACAAAATGTGCGTGTTAATTTGGAATATTTACACGATTTGTGCTAGTAACACGACCGCGTCTCGACGGTACCGTTATCCAAGAAGTATTGCCAGTTCTTAACCCAAGGTTCTTTTATGTAATTTGATTCAAACCAACATTCACACTTTACCTGATTTGTACAGAATCTCGTGTCTGCATTACATGCTCTACCGACCGTCTTCATAACAGAGATGAAGCAGATTAAATATCATATTATAGCGGAATAATTGGTTTCTCCGTTCTGGCCTACATCTAAATATTATAATAATTCTTCATAAATGGAGCAGTCGTGACACAAAGAGACGCTTTGTTCGGCTGCAAACCACAAGCGTGAGCCAGTTGACACATTTGATTTATTCAGCAATTGGTGGCGTTAATATACCGTGTTCGTATTGCACACAAAATACCTAATTCTATTTGTAATTAGCACTTACAATGCTATATAATTTAACGCCGTGTTTATTTTTGAGTAACCGGTTTAATTTCGCCATTCTTTAGAACGTTAAAACTTAAACTAATGTCAATGTCACGTTGTACGATTACGCCATGATACTACAGAATAGATAACGTCTAAATTAATTACTTTAAGCTATGGTTATGTTATAACATGCAATTATACTTATTAAGGACTTTAAAAGTATTTAAAATGATACTTTATAATATAGACAAACTGCAAAAAAACGCAGCACCCCAAATGTTTTTCAAAAATAACGTCACAAAAACACTGAGTTATGCATTATGCTTCTTAATCTATGTGTATATTATGTATAAGCAATATATAATCATGCAATCGGTTGTATGAAGAAGATTTTATTGAAATATATAAGGCCAAATACGGATAGAAAAATAAATAAAATGTCGCCAAGTGAATAATTTTGATGATGATAGAATACAAGCCCAAAGAAATTCTGAATAACCCAACAATAAATTGAAAATTTAACCTAACCCCAATTATTCTAGCCTAACGTAACCGAACCTAACTAAGGTTTAACGTTTAACTTATCCTAACTCCGCCTAACCTAACCTGGCCTAATATGATCTAACTTAGTCCAACCAAAACTAAGCTAAAATAGTTCTACAGATTACTTAAATATTTTTTAAATTATGTGGCGATTAAATATGCGTTTGAAGATGGGAATATAATTAGTATTTTCGATTTAAGAGATCTGTATCTAGAAAATAATAAGAAATTGGTAAGTAAAATTAAAGTACAAATTTTTGAAGACAGATTTTGATTTCCAAAAATAATAAGAATTTAATATTAATGAGCCGTTCATTTTTAAAGTGGAGCAAGTCTATTTCTGCAAATAATAAAGTTAAAGACAACAATAAAAAGAACTTGATATGAATTTTTTTATCTGTAAGCAATCAATACTCAAAATACCTCAAAATCCCTAATATTTTGGCTATAAAAGTTCCTGATTAATGGCATTGCAAAAATGTTAATTTTGAAAATACACATTTTCAAAATTAACATTTTTTTCCAGAAAACTAGACCAATTAGTTAGAAAAATATAAGGACATGATGGATTTTTTACCATATACAGGGTGGTCCATATAAAAGGGCCACTATTGGGATCTCGTAAACGGTGAAAGCTACAAAGAAGTTTAAAGTGGAAAAATTGTTCCCCTTTCTGAGACCTATTCAGTGATGTTTTAATGTTTAAAAAAAAATCCATGGCACATTAGATAATAACCAAAATCAAATTGTTTTTTTTTAAATTGTTAATAACTCGGTTATACTTGATGGTACCAAAATATTTTTGGAGAGAAAGTTGTAAATCTTTTTACGTACTGTAAAATGAAAACCTTGATCTGTTTCAATATTATTTTAATTCATAGCACTTTATAGTTTCATAGGGACTTTTTGATAAATCTTATTTGTTTTGAGCCTAAATTTCTAATAAACCTTATATTATTAAAAAGAGGAACAAAATGCTTTTTTATGAGGTCATAGTCAACTATGGTTTTCATTTAATAGAATACAAGTTTGTTATTTACCTAACAATTTAAACAATATTGAAGCAAATGTTTGCATATTACATTGCGTAAAAAAATCTATAACTTTTTCCCCAAAAATATTTCTGCATCATCAAGAATAACCGAGTTATTAAACATTTTTAAAAATGGCCATTTTGATTTTTGTTATAGTATATTTAGCGTGCGATGGATCTTTTTTAAAACATTAAAACATCACTGAATAGGTCTCAGAAAGGGGAACAATTTGTCTAATTTAAACTTCTTTGTAGCTCTTACCGTTTACTAGATCCCAATAGTGGCCCTTTTATATGGACAACCTTGTATAACTCCTGTTCATCATGAGTAAGTACTTTAAAATGCTAAATTCTAAATAAAACGCAAAATATTAGTATAAAGTAGTAAAATTTTAACGAAACTGTATAATTTTGCTGAAATTTTTATAAATGAACTATTCTTTAGTTATAATATTTACTGTACTTGAGAAAACAATAATGTTGTATGTTTTGCAATAATTTTTATTATATTAATAGGTATATATTTTTTAAATAGCATAGTTTTTTGTTGTTATTATTGGAAATAAGGATAATTTAACCAAAATATTAGCCATTTAATTATCGTTTACAATAATTCAAGTTTGGAAGGGGTGTTAGTCTATTTGGGTACAACAAAATCTTTATTTTTTTCAGTCGTCACCGATTAACAGTATCTAATGGATAATAAATTTACATTATCTAACTCCATAAAATACATAGTAGTTGTCTATTAAAGTTTGCCAAAATTTTTAAATCTATTGAAACGCAAACCTTGAATAAAAATCTCTCAATAAAAAAAAATGGACTGCTCATTTATTAATAAAATGTTTGTACCTTTTTCATTGAATTTTAAGTGCTGACGAGAAAAAAAAATATATCTAGAGCAGGGGTGGCCAACCCAAATGATCTTGCGGGCCACTTTGGAAATGCATCATAACTCCGCGGGCCACATATAAAATTGTATATCCCCATATTAGATTTAGATACACTATAGACATTTTTTTGGAGTGAAAAATTGAAACATAATGAGTTATTATTATTGTGTTTACTATTATTCTTACATCTAAACATAGATAATATAATAATAATGATACTAAACGTATATTGTAAAGAAATATATAACACTAAAAATTAAATATAAAAAATATATAAATATAAATGCAATAAAAAATTAAATCATTAAAAAATATTTATTTTACTAGTGCGATATTTGTTTTTCCACTCTTTCACTTAGCTCTTGCAAATCGATCTAAATTTGGGTATTTGCACATCGTAATTGGTGTTGCAGGTTATAGCGTCCGTTATGTTTGAGCGTATTTTGTGTTTGGTCAATTTCATTTTCGAAAAAAACGATTCGCAGGTGTAAGTTGAACCAAAAGCGCTAACAACTTTTTGCTGAATAAAAAAGGCAATATCTGTCATTTATTCGCAAGAATATTATTTTAAAATCAAAGTTAATTTTTTCTCATAATTTCGACAGTTAATTTTTGAATAGGTATATGGATGCACAAATAATTTATTTTTTTAATACATTGGTTTTCACTACTTTGGCCATTATAAAATAAATATATTTTGTAAAAGTGTGATGAATCTCGCGGGCCGGAAAAATGTTCAAGGCGGGCCACATGCGGCCCGTGGACCGCGGGTTGGCCACTACTGATCTAGAGCGATAAAAAGGCTGAAATCTGAAGTAAAACAGAAATGAATTGGACACAACACGGAAATATCGTGCATATCCACCACATTATACTAATTGTGTTCGATTAACGCGGTATTTATTCCCAAATTAATTAAGTCAACTGCAAAAATTACCTTTTTTTAAAAAAAAAACACCTCCAAAGAGAAAAATTTTCTCGTGCATCTACATAAAGATTCGATTCAAAATCTTATTTTGCAGATTGTTTTACATGAAACGTTACGAGGTATTTAAATCTATCAAATAATAATTCTCCAGGGTATTTTTGGAGTCTGTAAACAAAATAAAAAACATGACACTTCATTTTCCTATTTTAGTTTCCAATCAGCTGTGAAGTTCGCCAAGATTTGTTGCAATTATTCCTAATCTATATATATAAAAATGAATGTATGTATGTATGTTTGTCCTTTATGCATTCCTATACCACTCATCCGATCCTGACCAAATTTGGCACAGACAATCTATAGGACCATGGAAAGAACATAGGCTATATGAGAATTCCCAGAAGTTCCAAAAATTCTATCTAACGTCATTTACATTTGTAAATGTTTCGTTTTATTTGTTTATCAATATTATAAAAATAAATGGCTTGTAAATAAGCAATATAATTTATAGACCACACATACAAGGGATCGGAACAGGTTCAGTATTCATTCCACGATCAAAAAACAACAACAGAATATTTTTAGAGTACAATACCTTCAAATATTTTTTTTAAGGAAAAATCTTACTTACCTATAAATTTATTTAATCTCCGGTTCGTCACAAAAATCGCCAGCCACTTAATTTAATCGTTCATTCAAGTGTCTTGCACGTGTCTGCAGCACATCTGATACCACTTATTCTTGAAGCTGTCTCACTTAGCACACTGCACTGCACAAACCTGTACATACAATTGGTAAATGCGGTCTTTCACTCTTCGCGGGGCTCGCGACATCAATTCGCCAAATGCGCCAGGCCCCACCATCAAATGACTGTAGGTGCAGTGTCTTGTGTGTTATTAACACCGCAAATATGTACAATATTTCTATTAAATTACCGTTCATAAATAAACAGAGTTTTACTACATCTATAAATGTAAATCTAAATACTTGATATAAAAAACGAATCTTCTTCTTGTACGTACTTAACAGAAGCGACTGACGGAACTTCTTTTAGCCCCTTTTTATGCTTAACCGCGCGAGACGAGATGGGCTCGAGTTGATAAATATGCTCAAAAATGAATGGGGTTCGTCGTTATGGGGTTCCTTTAGTTTGATGAGCAGGTGAGTCAGCTGTTGTAGAAGCAAAACCATTTCGAGTTAATGAGGTCAGTTGTCCCACATTTGAGAATCTGCCGCATCACGGTGCGTCCTGTAGGCGTTCCGCATTGACAACAATGGTGCATTTAAATTAACCAAATTTGTGCAACTATGCGAAGATTAAAAATAAACTGAAAGCTATACTGACGCATTCAAGAGTGGATGTTAACCTCACGCAATTTCTTACAGTCTGTCTGTTTTATCCGGACCACTATAGAGGTATGGTAGTTGTAGTAGATAAAAATAAAACAAATGGGATTAAATGGTTACCGTTTCGAAGACTTGTTAGACATACTTGACATTTTTTTAATGATTAATGGTAGATAAATGGAAGCCAACATAAATAAAACAACAAAATTAAATGTAAAAACAATATACTGGAAAGAGTAACAATATACGAATACTTGAGAAGCATTATAACAGAGGATGGGAAAATAGATGCCGAATTAACAAATAGAGCGAACAAATCTACAATAATGTATTACTCGTTTAAAAAAACAATACTAGGACACAGACATCGACAAAAAGGTGAAAATTAAAATAGATATGGTAACATTACCAACAAGACCATACGCATCCCAAAACTGGGCACTAAGGAAAAAAGACGAGGCTAAAATTAACACCATGGAAATGAAACACCTCCGAAAATTTGCGGAGAAAACTAAATGGGACAGAATAAGAAACGAAAACATTAGAGAAATAACAGAACAAGAACCAATAGTAGAAAAAAAAAAGAAACAACTAAACTGACATGACCATGTAGTAAGAATGAAACCTGACAGAATCACGAGAAAAATAATGGAAATAGGAAAACCACCCAAAAAATAAAGAGGGAGACCAAGAAGAAAATGGATGGATCAAATAAGAGATTGGGGGTCAGAAAGAGGAAAAACACAAGAAGATATGAAAACACTAGCAAAAGATAGAAGGGCGTGGTGGAAATAGACCCAAAACACGAAATTACCCTCCGACGCCTGAAAGGGCAAAAGGAGTCGAGAAGAAGAAGGTAGATACTCTAAATATACAGGGTGTTGAATGGAAGTATCTTACATAGGACTTTACAATGCAAAATTAAATAGTTGCAAATATTGGCTCCCCTGATTATTTTACGACAAAAGTGTAAATGTAAAAGTTGTTCAGAATAAAAAACTACGTAAGATTCTTTACTTACATTTTTCGACTTAGTTAGCACTTCCGCTTCCTTTGAGAAAATTTTAACAAAATATTAACGAAGTTTTTGCAACAAACAGAACTCAGATATCCCTAACGGTTTAAAAGATACGCCCTTTTAAATAAAATCTGTGTGGCGTCCCAACGTGTAACTTTTTTTGATACTGTTATTTTTTTAATAATAATGCTTTTCTGGTTAAATTTTCTTCTTTCATCCTATAAATGTGACCCTACCATTTCAGCTGTATTTCTTGTGTTTTTGTTTCAACTGATTTAATCTCTAGTTGTTCTCTATATGTTCATTTCTGATGCTATCTTTTTTGGGTTCTCCTTGGATTTTTCTTAGAAATCTCATTTCTGCTGCATTCACAGGACTACTATTTTCGTTTGTGAGTGTCCACGTTTTACTTCCGTACCTATAAAAGTGCCGGAGTTACTACCTGTTTTACCACTTCCACTTTTGTTCGTTTTGGGACTGTTAAATATTCTTCCCATATTTTCTGCCGTTTCGCTTATTTCCTTGTCCATTCCTCAATTTCTCTCTATGATCACTCTTAAATATTTAAAGCTTTCTATATGTTCCAACCTAAGCCCATTTAAAGTGATGTAATGCCATTTGTTCTCTGTTGTAACGACCATAGTTTCAGTTTTTCCTGTATTTATTTTCATATCGATTTTTTTCAATTCCTGGTTTAGGGTTTCTAGATTATATTGCAGATTCTTTTCTGTTTCCGAGACTAAGACTGTCGTCTGCGAACATTAGCTCAGTTATGTCAATTATTTTCCAGCCACCTAGGTGAAACATTCGCATTTTTGTTTCATTATTTCATCTATAACAACTGCGAATAATAATGAACTAAGCACGCATCCTTGTTTTAAGCCCTCGTTTGTTTCAAACTTTGCCGAATCTTCATTTTGGGTTCTTACAATATTTACCTATCAATATTTTATTATGTCGATTGTTTCTGTTTCTATTCCATTCCTTCTTAGGTCTCTCCATACGTCTTTTCTTTTGATATTATCCAAGTCTATAAAATATAAACGTATTTCCTTGTTTTTTGTAAAGTTTTTTTCGATTGTTTTATGCCGTGTAAATCACAAAGAAAGTTTTTACAGTCGATAAAACAATTGCTCACTAAACAATATTTTGATTACCAGAGAAAAATGAACAATATTAACACTCCTCTAAAAAATTAAATTCTTTTTCACTTCGTACCTTTTGTTTTTGATGTAGAAACCAGCCCGGTTGAAATATAAAGACGAGCTGCTTATAAATGCTTTTTGTATTAATGAAATTACTACGCGTGGGTGTTGCATTATATGCAGCTTCTGTTCAATAATATTTTATAAACCCACAAGACATAAAAACAAATAAGCACATAAAACTTGAGTTGCAGGTTTTCGCCTAGAAAGTTGACTGCCCGCATACAAAAATAGTTGAGCCACCTACTTACAAAGATGAAGAGATGTTCTAAAAAGGTTAAATTGTTATCATTCTTGAAATATTCGCGACGAGGAAACCTATATTTAAGAAATATAAACTTGAAGTAAATTCTGAGGATTTTTTAATTTTTTTTTTTTACTTGTCATAACGGAAGCTTCATCTATAAAGTTGTTCTTTTAACAATCGTTGAAATAATTCAGCTTTTAAAAAATGTTAAGTGTTAGTTCGTTCAGTGGAGCGAACAATTGCTACTTTGCTTACCAAATTTTGCCCATTCTAATTTACATAAGAAATTGCTTTTGTTAAGTCGAGTTTATGATTTTATGAACACTATAATAGGTAATTTCTTAAATACTACCGATTCTACTAACGATAAACATTCTGACTGTCAGGAAGTTCAGTGACTATTATACAGGGTGTCCCAGGCCTCGTAACAACCTCGATTATTTCGTGCGTTTTTACCAATAAACCCAACAAATCTTGTATTTTGTTAAATGACAGCACAAACTGTGTGGCGTAAAAATGTATTTAAAATTTTGAAGTACATAATATGCTAACAAAATTTACTTCCATTTACTTTTAAATTACGTAGTATTTAGGTTTAAAGTCGAAGTCCAAGGTTGAAAGTAAATTTTCAATTTTTTTTCGATAATAATAAATATTTCGATACTTTTTTGGAAAAACAAAAGTACCGGTAAAATATGCGGGCAAGTGTTTCTTGACCTTTTGGTGTTTATGTACCCCTTTGCATTAATTTTTTCTAATAGATGTTAAAATTAAAACTAACTGAAAGAAACTGAATATTTTTTTTAAATATTCCACCCTAATTGTTATGTCATTGTGTGAAACCTTCTCCAACAAGTATTAGTATCTTAGATATTTCTTTTTAGCAAAAGTAAGACTCGAGTAGGTGATGATCTGTGGGACACCCTGTTTAAGTAATAGTGGCCACTAGTATACATTTATTAATGTAAAAATCTTGGATAACTTTTCAAATAAATACATGCACTAAAAACCTTAGCGGTTAAAACAAAAACAAATGCATTTTAACAGTTACATAAAGTAAATTATTGTTTGCAATTATTTAATTTAAATTTGCGGTCAAGTTATTGTACATTTGCATCCAAATATTCATGGATTAAAAAAATAGAGCATTTCACAAATATTTATTTATGAAAGTTAGTATTTTATGTTAAATAAATTTAATATCACATTATAAAACAGCATCTCATACGAAACCATGCATTTTGCAAACAAAGCCGTTCATATTTTGCAATATTCCTTTTTTGTATCGATAATTTGCTGTATTGTGACCTTAAAAGGTTTCACTTTTGACGTATGTCTTAGTTTTAATGTCAAATTTTGATGCTGCAAGATTTTAATAATCATATCACAAAGCGAAATATAATTTCGTTACAAACATTTTGTATTTACTACGCTGTGGATAGTGTAAAAGTATATAAGTTTAACTTGCTCTAAGCTAAGAGATAGAGATTTGGTTATATTAGCAAATAAAGAACGATGTTGACTCAAGCGATTATTTAAATAGAGCATTTTTTAAATAAGTCTGACAATACCAATTACTTATAATTTTGTTGAAAGGCTGCTACAACATTTTATTATCATAGGGACGCGTAAAGAACTTCTTTTAATTCTAACACTCTGTCCTTGAAACTGCAACAAAACATTTTCTTTTTTTCTGTGCACAGCTTCTACAGTTTTTTTTTAATAAAATGAAATGCAATTTATGCAGGTCACGGCACACTTATTAAAAAAGTAAATGTTGGTCAAAAATTATGATCCCAAATATTTAAAATCTGCTCTCTGTTTAATTTTAAAACCATAACATAAACCAACTCGTGACTAGGGATTGCAATCACGGGATTCGGGATCCCGGTCGCCTTTTGGTCTCGAAAATCCGGGGATTTTAAATGTAGAATCCCGGGATTTTAAATGTAGAATCCCGGGATTTTCGGGATTTAAAAAATGTAACTATAAGTACATTATTTTGTAAAAAAAATTGCTCATAGTTGGTATCTACTCAACGTGAATAAGTTGAACGATGCAATTTTGCAAGTTTAAGCTTGTTTACGTTGCCGCTCGCCGTCTTATGTAATATGATAACAAAATTTAAAAAAATTCTTGTACTAAGATAATAATCATCCTAATTTCTTTTATTTTTCTTACTTATAAAACAGTCTATTTTTAAAATTTTTAGTGAATTAAAGTTGTGCTTTGTTTGAGTTTTTAACAGTTTCAGCAAATTTATGTTTATGTAATTAAGTATTCTAATGTATAATAAGTTTAATTTCATTTATTTAAAGGTTATATCTAATAATTCGATTATTTCTATAATAATAAAACATAATAGGTACGGTAGGCAAATATATATATTTTTCAATTATTATTAACATCTTTGCACCTATGATATAATTAAAACAAATTAACAGAAATTATAGAGGAAACAAATTAAATAAAAAGTTAATAAAAATAATTGGTAATTACTAAATTATTCAATAATTATGTAAAGTATTTGTAATCAAAAAATATATATACACTGCATTAGCTTCTGTTTTTAAGCAAATACTTCACATTATATATAATCCCGGGATCCCGGGATCCCGGGATTAAAACATCTTCAATCCCGAAATCCCGGGATCGTAAAGTTTGATCGGGATTGCAATCCCTACTCGTGATCCATCACAGACCAAAAATATACTACTGATATTCAATACTTTTTGCAAATAATGATGGAATACCGGTATTAATGTCGGTTTAAAACAACTATTAATTTTGAGGACTCAAAATACATATTTTATGGTAACCACGATCATTATTTTCAGAATTTAGTAAAAAATTGCACCCCTCCAAAAAGCCTAAATCACAACCCGCATGTAAAATTGTAAAATGATTGTCCTCATATTTAATTGTTAGGATTACTCTTTATATCAGATTCATGTACCCACTGATGAATTTGAGATCTATTTTGATAAATCCAAGTTTCGTCCAGGTACACAAATCTGACATTATCCCATTTTGTATCCTGCACAAATTTTCTCAAAAATGTTACTTTAGCTGCAACAACATGTTTTTGCTCACTTAAAATTTTTCTACCATCCACTTTACTATATTTATACCCCATTGATTTCAAAATGTTATACAAAGTTAAAAGCCCACCTTTAAATTCTTAAAATATTTTGCGTCATTGAATGAATTTCGTAAAGTAAAATATTTATTTTTTGAATTATATTGCCAAATAAGTTGTTGCAGCTCTTTTCTAAATGTATGGTCCGAAAAGGATAAAAATTTACCGCGTTTGTATTTAACATTTTCTAAATTGTCTTGTCCTAAACTTTTTATGATAAAATTTCTTCCAACCTAATAGTTTATAGCCAAAATGTAATATAATACTTTACATTAAATATATTCGACAATTTGGAAAAAAGTTGGTCATTTGTAATCTCTAGATCAGAGGTTCCCAAACGTTTTAAGATATTGTACCGGTTTGTAGTAGACAATATGGTGGCGTACCAGTAAGTAAATATTTTTGGAAAAACGGGCCCAAAAAAAAATATTCCTGAATTCGCAAGTGATGACTTTTTTTTTGTCGCTTGTCTCTCTCAATTATTTTGTCGAGCAAAAAAAAGACTAATCCTACAATAAAACTTTCTTAAATTCCCAACTGATGACCTTTTTTTTAGGTAAATATTTTGGAAACAAAATGCAATGCTATATTATATCTATGTACAATTGTAATAAAAACAATTTAATTCGTAAATACTTTTATTACACTAAATATAAATGCATGTGTATCATATACAGGGTGTTTCTTAAATATTGCGAAAAAATTCAGATGGTGATTCCTTATCGAAAATTAAGGGGGGTCTTTCATATAATTTTTTTTCCTTAGCTGTCTCCTTTCTGAGTTAAATAAAGGAGGGTGCTTTATTTTATATCTCAAATTTGGATAAATGTAGAAAAATGATATTTCGTGGATGTTTTATACTTAGCAAAAGGTTTCCCATAGTAATATTTTCGATCATCTGCCACCTTCACAGGGGGCTGAAAAGTGTGACCCCTGTTGGTTTTTTATCAGAACTTTTTGGTAGGTAGTTAAAATTTTGCAATTTTTTTTTTTTTTTTATTGATTTATTTACAAACTTTTTTTGTTCCTAGTTCTCGTAAAACCTACCGTTTTTGAGTAAAAAATAAAACAAACTATGGCAATGGCAGCCACCAAAATGAGTCGTTTTATCTTGAAATATTTGATGGATCATGTTGACTTGTTTTATTTTTAACTTAAAAACAGTAGGTTTTACGAGAACAACTAAAGAACAAAAAAAGTTGGTAGATAAATCAATCTTCAAAATTGCAAAAGTTCAACCCACCAAAAAGTTCTGAAAAAAAAACAACAGGGGTCGCACTTTTCAGCCCCCTGTGAAGGTGGCAGATGATCGAAAATTTTACTATGGGAAACCTTTTGCTAAGTATAAAACATCCACCAAATATCATTTTTCTACATTTATCCAAATTTGAGAAATAAAATAAAAACCTAATTTTACGCTCCTCTTTAGGGGGGTGTAACTTCAAAAAGAGACATCTAAGAAAAAAAAAATTATATGAAAGACCCTCCTTAATTTTCAATAAGGAATCACCGCCTGAATTTTTTTGCAGTATTTAAGAAACAACCTGCATAGATATAATAATAATTCTAATTATTGTAATTAATGTGAGGGTTGCGCCTGTTTACTTTTTATCAGTGTAGAAATATCTAGTTTAATTTTGATCAGTTTAAGGCGAACATCAGACCGGTACGCGTACCACAGATTGGAAACGCCTGCTCTAGATTATCTTTTTTATATTCTTTATAACATTTTACAATACTTTTCTTAAATTTTTCTTCAAATAATTTTGACACTTTCAATTTGCAACACAGCCTACTTTAATGTATAATTAAAGTACAGAGTATACGTGTAAGTGTGTAAAAAAACTCATTAATGAATAGATTCTACAAAAATTGACAATAGCATTTACATATTTTCAGACAAGCAATAATTTCAGGATTTTTGCTGTTTTCATCAACAATTATGCCTTTGTTTAGTAATTTGAAGACATCCAGTTTCTTACTTATATAGCTAATGCAAAAAATTCTCACATTAAAAAACTCAATTGAACCTAATTCTTCCAGTTTTTGCTAAAGCAGTGCTAAAAAACTTACCATTGTTCTAAAATCGTGTTAAATGAACAAAAATAATTTAATTTAAAATAATGCATCATTTTAACAATAGATGTAACTTTCTCTGGTAAAAAATAAACGATGTACTTAGAATAGGTTGGGATGATTAAGAGTATATCGTCAATTATTTATCGTTCAGGTCCAGTTACTGCCGCTCTATAAGGCGGAAATCCGGGCTTAATGTTTATTACCTTCATTTATCAACAAGTCATACGAAAAAACTTAAAGTAGTGTAACATTAGCAATCATAGCATCATGCAATACTATTAAACAAAAGGGGTGCCCGGGATAAACTATATAAAAGGGTAAGGAGTTAAAATCTCGCAAACCGTTAGAAATAAAGATTTAATTAAATTATACAAAATGTGCAGAATCTCAACAACTATACTGTATTCCAGATAAGACTGCTCATATCGGCTTAAGGAGTTAGAACATCCGAGGTACATGTACAATCTTGGATAATAAACCCAGTGGCGTAGCGAGAGTAAGTGGCGCCCGGGGCGTATTGTTTTTTTGCGCCCCTCCCCCTCGTCTGTATTTTTATTGTAGTTTTTGAGTTTAAGGTAAAATAACGTTGTGTTGTATATAAGTTGTTTCCGGGTTGGAACCCGATAAATAAGGACGAAACGTCGGTTATGAAGAAACCTTCGACGCGGTTCCAACCCGGAACTTATACAGGGTGATTAAAATTCGAATTTAAGCATGGGGATTTCGCTTATTATAATAGCTAGAGTATAGGTTTAAATTTGGCAAAGTTGCTAAATTCGATGCTCATTGATAATCCCAAGAAAAATTGGAAATATCTTAAACGGTATCGAAGAAAATTAGGAAAAAATGGAAAATACCAATTTTGAAAATCGTCTACAACTCCTTTGAAGTTTGAAATATTTTAACTGTGTAAAAAAGTTGCCCAAGCAACTTTTAAGCCGAATCGGATGGTCGTCACAAATTTTTCTAGATCGATTCGTTTTATGACAACCAACTTTGTTTTTTTCTTATGGGCAGCATATCGCGTTTTTCTTCGTTATTAAAGTTAATTTTTACGAATCTATTAATGTGACAAGTAACAGGCTTTCAAAACTTTTAGTTTGTTGATCGGTTGTCATGGAAACAACATAAACTACAATGACCGGCCAACCTGATTTATAGTTGTTATTGTTAAAAACGTATTTTTTCAAATTTGACAATGAAAGAAGAAGTAAATCACCATGTTTGATACATCCATACATCAATGGATTCAGAAAAAACAATGCTATTTGATTATGTACAGGGCGGTCGCGTGCATATGAGCCACCTTTGTGCAAACTTTAAAAAACCGCCCCCCCCCTTCGAATGTAAATAAAAAATATGTATTTATAAAAATTAGAGATTGTTTTGTTGAAAATTGTTCTTGTCAAGTAATTTATAAAATCAAAAAACAGATGCCTTATAACATCTACGAAGTACTAAAATCTTACATTAGCGAGAGACACTTCCAGGTAAGACAACAAGATATTTACACTGACCTGCACCCGATCTATAGTGGAGTCCCGCAAGGCAGCATCTTGGGGCCAACCTTGTACCAACTGTACACCGCGGACTTGCCTTTGTCGCCAAATACTAAAACTGCAACCTTTGCAGACGATACGGCCGTAATGGCGTCAGATAAAGATGCAAAAATAGTAACGAAGCACCTACAGCAACATCTAAATAAAATTCAACATTGGTGTAGACGATGGAGAATCAAACTGAATGAACAAAAGTCCGTACAAATTACATTCACCCTAAAAAGAGACAGCTGCCAACCAGTCGATATGAATGGTAAGGAACTATCACAGGCAGAATCAGTTAAGTACCTGGGAATGCACCTCGAGCCTCGACCGACGCATGAACTGGAGGACACATGTATGGCAGAAAAGGAAGCAGCTAGGAATAAAACTAAGCAAAATGTACTGGTTACTAGGAAGAAATTCAAAACTTTCATTAGAAAATAAATTGCTCATCTACAAGTGCGTGCTTAAACCGGTCTGGACATACGGCCTGCAGTTGTGGGGTACAGCCGCTAACTCTAACATCGATATCCTAGAAAGGTTTCAGGCCAAAGTGTTGCGAATGCTAGTGGACGCCCCATGGTTTGTTACGAACGAAATAATAAGACAGGACTTACAAATAGTGCCAGTAAAAGAAGAAATCAAAAAGTACTGCAAAAGATACATGGACAGGCTTAGTCAACATCCCAACCACCTGGCCGCGAACCTGATCAATGAAGGGACAGACAAGCGAAGACTAAAGCGTTGGAGAACAGCAGACTTAACCCTTTGAGTACGGATATATTGTTTGCTTAGAAAATCTGGTGTTTTTGATGCTTTTTGGGATAAAATTAATCTATTTAACACGAACAAATTTTTAAAAAAAAATTAAATAATTTTACCAAAAAAAATGGTGGTTCCAATGAAGTACCAATAGGAACTACATATATAAATACACAAATATACAAATAAAAATAAAGGTACAAAATCCTAGCGGTTCCATAGGGAACCACCATATAAAAACATTTAAAAAAAATCTGACCTATGATGTAAAATTTGATGATCTATTACTGGATACTTTAAAGACAGGAACATATATGAAAAATATTATATTACTTAGTTGATAATGTTGTTCAGTTTTTTATAACAAAAAACGATACAGCAAGACACGAAGCACGTTAGAAATGCACCAACGAAATATTCACCAAAACAAATTTAAAAAACGCTGATTTGACCGTTTCAGTTTAAAACGCGCGAAACATCAATACATGACTCATTCTTGACAGTGGTTTCAGCGCTCGATTACTAGGGCTCTCAGAATAAGATTAGAAATATGTGGTTCCATAGTGGAACCACTAATACCTAAAGGGTTAATAGAACGTTATGAGTAGTAGATAAGTAAGTACATAGAAATAAGTTCTTATGTTTATTGAAGGAGTGGGTGCCACTGGGCAGCCACTTACATGTCTCTCTGTTACGTTATTTTAATTGTGTCAATGTCAAAGGATTTGTTTATTGTCTTCGGACAGATGGCAAATGTTCTGGGAGAAAAAAAAAAGTAATAGGGATTATCCTAAAGACGAAAATCATATTTTCATCGAATGTTACCAAATGGAAAAGAACTTGCAAGAAGTTATTTAGTTTATTCAAAATCGCGATAAACGGTTTTTTTGTTACCATTGTAAACTATTTAAAGATCAACATACACAACTTACTGATGAATACGGTTGTCTTGATTGAAAACGGTTCAAAATATAGCGAACTAAAAATGATTTGAACAATCTGGGGTTTTAGCACAAAATTAAAATAAATATAACACAAAATATGCAAAACTTAAATTACTCAGGAATTTGCCGCCCTTGTGCAATGCACAACCTGTCACCCTACACGCGGCGGCCCTGATTGTGTAAATAGCAAAAATTGCGTCTAAAAGAAAAAACAAAGTTGGTTGTTATAAAACAAAAACAAATCGATCTAGGAAAAATTTGTGATCACCATCCGATTCGGCTTAAGAAGTTGTTTGGGCAATGTTTTTACACCTGCTATAATAGATTTAAATTATATTAGTTTTCAAGCAAAAATTTTTGGGAATCACTGATACAGATATTAATTTTCTTTTACTTAAGAACCCAAACTAAACCTTATTGAACCCATAATTAGGGATCAAATTTCGACTGTTTGCAATAATATTTATGAATACACCTTCAATTAATTAGATTAAGACTTTCATTGGTGTAGACTGAATTGTAAACACAAATTATATTTAAAGAAAGAGACGGTAATTGTGCATTTGTTTTCTTTAGTTCAGCCTCTTCTTAAGCCGATATGGGCAGTCTTATCTGGAATACCCTATACTAGTTAGTACAGCCAAACTCTCCATTTTGCTAAATTTCTGTGAGCGGAGTAAATTTTAATACCAAAACGACACTAAATTTGGACTATTAAAGTATTATTTTGTAGTAGCAACTTTGCCAATTTAAACCTACCCTTTATCTTCAGTAATAAGCAAGATCCCCATGGTCGCCCTCGAATTTGAATCACCCTGTACCCACTCACACCCTAAGAAATATTATTTAGTGCATTTGAATGCTGATTTAAGATTTTCCATAATAAAAATTTAGAACAAGTTATTTTGATAGTACTTACCTATTCATCTACTTCAATCTACATCAATTTTTACAATGATCCGCCATACTCTGTATACCTAAATTGGGACAAAAAGCAAAGAAAACTACAAAATATTACAAGGAAAGTTTATTTATATCACTATAAATACATGCACTTGTTTTAATTATAGGCAGTGGCCTTACATTCTACCCTGTTCAAGAAAGACACATTAGAAATTATTTTCACGTATGAAAATTAATAGAAACACTGAAACGGGCACCGCGCTTACAATTTCACAGACAGTAATTAAAGACATCTCATAAACAAGATACTGAATAATTATATATGTATGTATAAAAATCATATAAAATTTCATTACAACAAGTTAAACAATCCATAGTCGGCGAAGAATAAACAAAAAAACAATACATAAAAATAAATCTATATATGATTACATAGATAACGTTGTCTACACTAGAAATACTGCTTAAGTTACTTAAGTATTTAATTCTACTTAATCATTGCTACACATAAAAAAGTGTTACTTAAAAATACACTTACTTACAAATACGATAAATAAATGCATAATATGTTTAAAAAAACATAAATAAAATAAGGTAGTTATTACCGATTTTAAAAGTTTATAATACCAGTTCTTTGCAGCTTAAATTACAGATAAAACTTGATAATCATAGTTGGTATTATCCTACTTTCGAATTATGAAAAGTGTATAAAAAATTAATTAATTCAAAATTACGTCGATTTAGAAGCTCAATTTAAAATTTTAGACAAACATGTCTAAAAAATTTCGCCTAAGATTAATTGTAATATAATAATTAAATGATGTTTAATATGATAATAAAAATATTAATTAATGAGCAGTCTTATATCTAAACAACTATAAAAGATTAAGATTGAATTACACATCGTAACTTGTAAATGGTCTAAAGCAATCGATTTCTGCTACTAACAAAATCAAAAGAGTTTGCTATAACCGGATTCGTTTTTAAGTCTATTAGCCATAAGAATAGGTCAAAATGTAGACGATTGGCGTTTAAACATTTTACAAGTCGGTATCGTACCAAGCTGCCACTTGATTGTTATCCTGAGGAGGGGTAGGAAGTTCGTTCATTGGGTCAAAATTAATGTCAGGATCGGCACTGCCGACGTCCATGGCATCCATGGCACTGTATGTTGAACCATTACCGCCCCCGTGTGAACCTATCTCTAATCCTTGCATATCTATTGGTATCTGGTCATACCCTGTTAAGACAAACAGATACTTGTAACTAAAGAAGTCGATAAAATGACAATTTTGTTAAAATTAATACCGTGGTTAGCAATTTTGGTTAAGGCTAGATGTAATCTACTTATATTGTTAAAGGTTTAACTAAGTAGACTGTATGTAATCCAGTGGTTCTCAATCTCTTTGACCAAGTACTCCCAAAGCAGTGTTTCTCAAACTTTTTACTCTGAGGACCGCTTTCAATATTAAAAGCTTATAGAGGACCCCAATGAATTGTTTTGTAGTTTTTAACTTAGCCTGGCCAATAAGTTTGAATGATTCACCAACATTATGAAAAGATTCCGGGGACTTCTTCAGAAGGATTCTGGGACCCCGGCAAAAACTTCTATTCATAAACCAATTGTAAATTTAATATGAACAAGCTTACAAAACCAGTTTTAAGACTTGTCTTTTTATCAGTTGCAGTTTTATTTAAATTATTCAAATTAATAAAACTGCAACTAATGAAGCGACGGAAGTCTTGAAACTTGAACAAAAAATACTTTATGAATCAATGAAATGATCAGACAATTATTTACAGTGTACTTTTTTTTAGAAAAGCAAAGGGTTCTCGAATAACATTACAAGTTAGAATTGCATTTCCGCCATTAATATTTAGCATGTACTACAACGATTCAATAATCTTTTCCAAACGGATTTTTAAAACGACAAACTTTTATTTCCATATAAAACTAAACTGAAAATTAACTAAATGCAGAGCAAATTTTTTTAATGAATCCAATCAAACACCCATATTAGTTTTCTGCCATTAACGAATCAGGAATAAATCTTGCAGTTTCTTCAAATTGTAACATTTTAAAATTCTAAATAAAATTAATTTTGTTCTCTGTACACTAAGAAAAAAATTGTACAAGGTACCACCAGTTTGCGTGGCTCTCCCCTGCAGTAGAGGGGTTGACAAGTTTTTAGGTACCTCTTGAATCTTATGGCAGAAATCAAAACCCACCCTAATGTAGGCTCAACTTTTTCAGCAAAAATATACACACAGCAATAGCCCTGCCTATCTTAGACTTTTATTTACCTATCCTCCTTATAAACAAATAAAAGAATCATAAATATGCAACAAATAAAGGTCCAAGTGATTTTTATTGGCCGGTAAATAGTTAAAAAAAAAGTTGAGCATGGGTAAATCATCAATTTTGGATGCAGCACTGTAAAGCTCGATTGCACAAAGCAACACTCGTGTTAAAATATAATATGATAATCCCTAAAACTACGCAATATCAGCACCAATAATTATGCTGCGATTTTGCCTAGTTCTAGGATTCACTTTTATTCCATCGGGCCTAATAAGGCATCTTTTATGATACCTGTGAAATAAACATATACTTGGTTGAGAACCACTGCTCTGCTAAAAATAGCTTGAATTCATCAAGATTCAGTGTTACTATACAGGGTGTTTCCTAAATATTGCAAAAAAAAATTGGGAGGTGATTCCTTATCGACAATTAACGGGGGTCTTTTATACAATTTTTTTCCCTTAGATCTCTCCTTTCAGAGTTACACCACCCTAAAAGGCAGCGGTAAAATTAGGTTTTCATTTTATTTCTCAAATTTGGATGTATGTAGGAGAATGATATTTGGTAGATGTTTCATACTTATTAAAAGGTTTCCCATAGTAATATTTTCAATCATCTCCCACCTTCACAGGGGGCTGAAAAGTGAGACCTGTGTTTTTTTTTTTTCAGAACTTTTTGGTGGGAAGAAATTTTGCAATTTAAAAATCTGTTTTTGAAAGGCTGATTTATTTAGAAACTTTTTTATTCTTTAGTTTTTCTTGTTAAACCTACCGTTTTTGAGTAAAAAATAAAATCAGTGAACATGAACTTTAAAATATTCTAAAATAAAATGATTCATTTTGGTGGTAACCATGGTTTGTTTATGTTCATATTGGGCACGATTGACGGGCCTTTTAGCGTTGTGGCCGCGTAAACGTCAAAATAAATAACATCTGTCAATTCTATCCAATATGAACATAAACAAATCATGGTAGGTAACCTCCAAAATGAATTGTTTCATATTGGAATATTTGATGGTTCATGTTGACTTGTTTTGTTTTTTACTTAAAAACGGTAGGTTTTATGAGAACAACTAAAGAAAAAAGAAGTTTCTAAATAAATTAATCTTTCAAAAAAAAATTAATTGCAAAATTTCATTCCACCAAACAGTTCTGATAAAAAACCAACAGGGTTCACTTCTTTTAGCCCCTTGCGAAAGTGGGATATAACTGAAAATTTTACTATGGGAAACCCTTCAATAAGTATAAAACATCTATCAAATATCTCCTACATTTATCCAAATTTGAGAAATAAAATAAAAACCTAATTTTACCGCTCCCCTTTAGGGGAGTGTAACTACGAAAGGAGACATCTAAGGAAAAAAATTTATATAAAAGATCCCCTTTAATTTTTGATAAGGAATCACCATCCGAACTTTTTCGCATTTTTACGAAACACCCTGTACAATGATTTTCTCTATAATCGATGGTTAGAGGTTAGATTGCATATTAACAAACAAGAGGGTTGGAGAATACATTGTTAGCTTTGGATGAATGTTACATTAGAATTATTAATATATGTACTGACATAAATAGATCAAATGAACGAAATAACATTGGACTAGTGTATGATTGACTATAAAATTAGACAAAGCATAAAGGTAAGCCAAAATCAGGTGCATGTGTCCCCCTCCTCAATGCATTTTTTAAAATTTCAAATGTATTTTATTATTCATGAAAAAAATTTAAGTAACATTTAATTTTAGAGCAATTTATTAACTATGTTATATTACTAAAACAAAATTGTAAAAAAAATAATTTTCTTTCTGTAAAACACGCTTGATCATAACAAACCAGTAAGAAAGGCATAAAATATCTAATAAATAATATAAACAAAGTTACGATTACAAAACTATGAAGCATAGGATTTTTTCTTTTTAACTACCTTAGCATGCCCAAATATTACAAAGTCGCAAATTAAAATTGTTATACTTACTTTTACCCAACAATTATTCCACACATTATTTAAAGAGCAAAATGTAATATATTTTTGATAAAAGTTTTAACTTATAGAACAATATTTTTGAATTTTTTTAAACAACTGGTAGAATTTATCATTTTAAAACGAAATTAATATGTGGAAAACTCAGGCAATTAGATTTGGTTTTTAGCTTTGATTAGTTTTTAAATCAAAAAATGATAATGCTAACCTTGTTGTTGGTAAGGACGTCCACCATGGCTGCTGTGCACACTTGGAGGTCCCTGACTATACATGCCGTCGTATGGTTGGTCAGGGCTCAAAATGTCCTAATAACGAAAATGTAAACCAAACAAAATAAATAAAATACGTAAATAAAAATTTTAACAAAAAATTTATGATCATAAACAGAACAAAAAAAAAACACTAACAAAAAAAAAGCAAAATATTTGGTACTTCATTTAAATAAAAAAAGTGAAAAGTGACTAATATAATATGCATTATGCAATCAAAACACTTCAAATTTTTAATCTACAAAACACTTCATCTTACCTTTATAAATATGTCACCTCCAAGTTTGATTTAATTAAAAACAAGTGCATGTAAAACAAAACGCTGCATAAATATTGCATAAGTGTACCACACACAAACCCATGATCAAAACTTTAATTTTATTCAAAAAGCGTCCAAGTTCAAACCTACCTGTAGATCTGCGCTCATGCCTAGGTCAGTATTCCACAAATTTTCTTCTCGGAAAAGGGAATTTGTCAGTTCCATGGACAGACGTTTTTTGTAATCTTGTGGTTTGTCTTCGCTCATTCGGAATAATACGGCAGCTGCATATGTGGCAACACCTATAAAAAATAAACCTCATGAAATATCCCTCCGAGTGACAATGAAAACCATTAAATAATTTGTTCTAGATGAAACACCATATACAGGGCGTCCAAGATATTATTTCCTGGATGGGGATCCTGCTTATTCTATGAGATAAAAGGTTTGCTTAAATTAAATGAATTATTTTAAGTTATGGGAGGATCTATTTTAAAAATAAAAGATTCTTCGTACTTCAGAAGTTGTAGCAAAATATATGATAATGTTGAAAAACTTTGTTCTCTCATAAGTTTTTTTATCCTACTCATTGGATACATTTTATTTGTACTTTCTGAGGTACTTTTTACATAAAATGTAACTGTTATTTTAGATTTTTTCATCACATTTTGTTTTGAGATATATCCCTGATTTTATTTTTTCGTAAGGGCTGTCAATTGGCTTTGGAATAATTAAATTTTCTGTTTTTCTTCTTTTTAATGAGATATCACTTTCCATATCTATTTTTATATACAGGTCAGAAAATCAAGCAAAACCGTATTTACAAACATCAAAAACATCACTGATCAAGCTATTTATTAAAAACAAAACAATAAACAACCAATTAAATGTCAAATGACAGTATCATCTGTCTGCTGTATCGTTGATTAACATTTAATTATATTGTCTTTGTGGCTATTTTGTTATAATTATGGCTACATTTACAAACAATGGAAAATTTGACATATTTCAACAGATATGACAAGTGATGAGTTATAGAAAAAAAAATACACTTAACGATTCCAAAGCCAATTGCCTGTTTGAGATGTATCATAGCTAACTAAATAATTTTGGTAAAATACGATTTGATTTCTCTTGATTTTCTGAGGTATTTATAAAAATATATGGCAAGTGATATCTCGTTAAAAAGAGGGGAAAAAAGCACATTTAACTATTCCAAAGCCAACGTAATGCTCTATGAGAAAAAAGGAAATTAGGAGTAATATCTAAAAATGGAAAGTGATTAAAAATCTAAAATGACAGTTATATTCTACAGGGTGTCCCAGCCAAGACGAAATATTCGATAGCTCTGCTATTAGTAATAATATTAAAAAAAGTTAAAAATAAAAGTTGTTTGTAATCATTTACTTCATAACCTAAAATTATTTTCAACTATACAGTGTTTTGTTTTTGCGCTCTGATACTAAACATTGTTTTTATATATGAAACACCCTATATATTTTGTAGTTTTTGGATGTAAAATTAAATTCTCTTTCAAAAATATTATAGGTTGTTTATGTCTAAAAGGAACCGTTTTTGAGTTATTAACGTTTTTTTGAAAATCTTGACAGATGCAGACCTTTATAAAAATATTTATATTTATTAACATAAGAAAACCAGAGCAATTTACTGTGGTAATTTATTAGACAATAGTGTCATAGTGATTGTTGACTAGTTACCATTTTTAAAATAATATACAGGGTGTTCGTTATACTCGGTCTATTTCGCTAAACTTTAAACGCATATAAATCTTTTTTTTTTAATGGAACACCCTATATATTTTTACATTTTAGAAAATTTAATTCTTTCAAAGTTGTTAAGCATGTTTTATGTCTAAATATAATATTTTTGAAGTTATTTCGTTTCTTATGATTATTTGCGAGTAATCTAATGATTAAGACAAAAAAGTTATGAGAGGAAAAAAATCATTAATTTCATAATTATTGCTATAACATCTAAAGTATGACGAATTTTGTACTTTTAAAAATAGATTGTGGCCCCTTTCATAATAAGGAATAATTCATTTAATTTAACTGGAAATGTTATCTGGGACAACCTGTATAAATGACTAATAAAATAATACATTCCATTCCAAACTTGTATATTTTGATAACATTTTCATTTAAATTTTTAACTTTTTTCCTACCTTATTACCAATTATCACCGTAATTTATTCAATCATTCTTAGTACCAACATTAAAATATCAATTATAACTACAGATTCATTCACCGTAATTATAATTTTAATACTTATACAGGGTGTCACACAAAAAACGCCGCAAGCTGTAACTCCGTTGTTAGTGGTCCGATTTTGGTGAACAAAAAACTAAATGAAATGGCTCCTTAAATACTATAAACTGAATTGGATTTCAATTTTTTTCAAGTTCAACTTAATTGTCAAACGATAGTCAATTTTTTTTTCACATGGCACCATCTACTTTTTGTTTTACTAAATCTGGTAGAATTTTTTTTTTTCTGAATTCAATGATTTAATAATAAGTGGATTTTAGTGCAAAACTAATAAGAAATGAAAAATAAAAGTTTAACAGAAATAAGTTAGGTTTCACAAAATTTTAAAACATGCCGTGGAAAACAAAAAATCTTTATCAACAAATGTCATTTAAACGTCAGTGTGGTATTTAAATGACATTTGTTGATTGAGTTTTTTTTTGTTTTCTACGGCACGCTTGAAAATTTTGTTAACCTAACTTATTTCTATTAAACTTTTATTTTTCATTTTTTATTAGGTTTGCACTAAAATCCACTTATTATTACATCATTGAATTGTCTACCAGATTTAGGACAATTAAGTTGAGCTTGAAAAAAATTGAAATCCAATTCGGTTTATAGTATTTGAGGAGCCATTTCATTAAGTTTTTTGTTCACCAAAATCGGGCCACAAATAACAGAGTTACACCTTGCGGCGTTTTTTGTGTGACACCCTGTATATTAGAAAAAAAAAAAAAGAAATTCTGTTTCTAAATGCCATCATATTCAATAAAATTTGGTTAAAAGAAGTTATCAAAATCAAATAGTGCGTCATTAACTTAAATGTGGAAAATTAAAACCTCTCTGAAACGTCAGCATTTTGGAAAACCCAATTTTATTGGAAACAAGTTTTTCTTTTTGAAAATAAAACCTATTTAAAAAAACAAAAAAGTGAATTGGTGCTTACCTTCATTTCTTGAATGCAATAGCTCTGTCAATGGCGCAGTTGCTCCTTCTTGTTCAATAACCTCTGCACCTTCTTTATCAGCTGCCAATTCGCAAAGAACACCAGCCGCTACACGCTGAATGTTTTCTATGTCGTTAAACAATAGCTGCACGAAGATGGGTATAACCATTTGTTGTCGAATTATTGCACGATTGTGTGATTCACGAGCCAAAATATGTAGAGCTCCTACAGTACCCTCGACGATTTCCTCCATTCGCACACCATCGGCGTATGCTCCTGGTTGCTGGCTTCCACCACTCGCCACACTGGCTCTCTGTAATCACACAAATAAAGCTTAAGAAAAAACAAAAGGAGTCTGTAAAAACAGCTGAATTTGCTGTCGGTATGAAACCTAACGGAAGAAAAAGTCGTTCAAGAAAGTGATGTACTTACCCTTTGAGTATCTTGGAAAGCGCGCATCAAAAGTTGTACAAGGTGATGAATTGCTCCATGTTCTCGAAGTGGTGCATGGTTAGCAGGACAAAGGGCCAAATTTCTAATTAATCCTATAACGGCCTTCACCAACGGCCAACGAGAAGGTGGATTCAACAATTTCACAATCACTTGAATGCCGTAATTCAACCGGACGGCGTTCTGCGCCATTTCTGCCTCGACATGTCGAGAAGTCAGGTGGCGGAGCGCACACACTGCCGGTTCGGTGATCTCTTCTCTATCCCCGGCGTTCACGATGGTACGAACGAGAGCATCCACACCGCCAACTTGACAAACGGTAACCTTGTTGCGTTGATTGTTGCACGTCAGGTTTGATAAGATTCCAGCTGCGCATGTGACTACATTGACATCGGAAGAAGCGAGAACTTGCACGAGTGATTGTAGAAGACCTTCAAGACCATCGACTTTTGTAGCGGCATCTGACAGGTTCCGCAGAGTCCAAAGACAGTTCTGTACCAACCTTTGGCTTGGGTTTCCCAAATGCATGGCCAAAGCCTGCATACCACCAGCTTCAACTATAGCGGGTTTGTTACTGGAGCAGACTGACAATACCTAAAATTAAAATAAAATGATGAGTACATATTTTATGGCTACAATAATATTAAAACTGCCTGGCATAAATTATTTTTATTTACTTCAGTTTAATTTTTTAAATGAATAACAGCATTTACTAAAACATGTAACACTTCAAAAGGACCCATTATTGAGAATTTCAGCTTTAGTAAAACACATTACAGTCATAACTTGGAGTGTACAGGGTGGACCAAATTCAAATGTTTTACGGGGTATCTCGGTTACCGCAATAGATAGCGAAAATCTGATTTCGGTCTCTTGGGCTATTTTTTTGAGAAAATAACGCCTATGCAATCAGATTTTTTCTATCGGATTCCATTTTGGCACTACAGACGAAAATTGAAATTTCATCATTTTTGAAATTTTACTATAACTTCTTTATTTATTAAATTACAACAAAATGTTATGAAGGTTTTTCATACAGATTTTTATGCTTAATTGAAAAACAAAAGTACATTTTTTTTAGCCATCTTGACTTTTGAGATATGGAGTAAAATTACATTTTTTTAAATGGAAACCTAGTCGGCCATGACTTTATGTGAAAGAGTATTTTTTTAGCTTTTCAAAAATATATAGTTTTATATATTTGTTACAAAAAATAACCCAGATATGGCCAATTTTTGTAAAAATTCGATCATCAAAGTTTGCCATGATTTTGTAAACAAGTGATGTTTGCAATTATTAAACAACTAAACGTCATTTTCAAGTAAATTCTGCAGCAACCGCTACGTTTTTATCACAAAGTAATATTCTAACATATTACACTTTTCAAAAAGTTCAAATTTAGCCATGTTCACAATACCACAATAAACAGTGATAAAATACAAAAGAATACACGGATTGGCTTTAAAGTTGACAAATGTACTTCGAAATGACGTTTAGTTGTAATTGCAAACATCACTTGTTTACGAAATCATGACAAACTTTGATGATCGAATTTTTACAAAATTGGCCATATCTCGGTTATTTTTTGCAACAAATATATAAAACTATATATTTTTGAAAAGCTAAAAAAATACTCTTTCACATAAAGTCATGGCCGACTAGGGTTTCCATTTAAAAAAATGTAATTTTAAAATTAATTAAAATTAAAATCTCAAAAGTCAAGATGGCTAAAAAAAATGTACTTTTGTTTTTCAATTAAGCATAAAAATCTGTATGAAAAACCTTCATAACATTTTGTTGTAATTTAATAAATAAAGAAATTATAGCAAAATTTAAATTTTCGTCTGTAGTGCCAAAATAGAATCCGATAGAAAAAATCTGATTGCATAGCGTTATTTTCTCGAAAAAAAAAAAAAAAAAAAAAAGCCCAAGAGACCGAAATCAGATTTTCGCTAGCTATTGCAGTAACCGAGATACCCCATAAAACCACCCTGTACATGTCAGTGTTTGTGGGTTTGGTCAATCAATAAAAGGTTTGTTGATAAATTTGTACATCATAAGTAGAACACATGACTCATATAAATACGCTTATAGGAAAAATGTTAAGGATACAACTCTAATAAAAAGGCATAACAGGGACCAAAATCTTGGGACAGTCGCGTTTGGGTAGTTAAGAACCAACCACCGAGAAATGTACAGCCGGTTGAAAAATAAAGCAGCTTGTTCATAAAATTGTTTTATTTGGTTTTTTACTGTGTAATAATTGCTCTAGAACTGTGTATTATGTAAAACAACGTTTGAGGGTCCAACCAACTTATAAAGATGATGACGAGCCGTAATTAAAATAAATAAATAAATAAGAGTAGAGTACTCTACCAAAACAGTAAGGCCAGTGTATAAGAAGACATTTACATCAAGGTTTATTAACAGAAAAAAATTTAATTCAAATTTAAAACAGAATATACAATAAAAGTCAAGAAGAACTGTTTAAGTAACATAATGACTCAATGCAATGCTATTTCCATAAATTTAAAATAAAAAGCCACAAATGATACAAAAATGAAGTTTGACAATTTTATTTTACTTCTTTACTTTCAATAACTGAATTATAAATATTTGTGGTTTGATAACAACTTATTGTGCCAAACAAACAAAAGCTATCAATTAAATTTTAAGTATGTATATAGGATTCAATTTTGTTTTTCAATGAAACATTAACAGTTGAAAATCTACAAAGCTATGTAAAAATGTAAAATTGACAGCTAACATTACATTCAACTGTTTTAGAACATACGAAAGACATTTCCAAAGATTCATAATTTACAATTTTGTTCAATCTGGATTTTTTTTGCATTAAAATATAGTATGAAAAACTAATTCTTACCTTTAATACTCTTGATGTAGTCCACAATAACTTCTCGTAATCGTATGACCGCATGATCCTCACTAACTCGATAGGTCCTTGTGAAGCAAGTATAATTAATTTGCTTTCCTGATTCCCATATGCCAAAATTTGTAAACAGTCGGTAACAATAGCGAGGAATTTCACATTATTCCTCTGCAGTAGAGCGACCATCTTTTGTAAACCTCCTGCTAGACGAACAGCCATTTTCGAACCGTCTTGGTGGAGCAGTAGGTTATGCAATGTGGTGATCGCATAAAACAAAACACTCTCGACCGGTGAACTTAAAAGCTTCACTAATGCTGGTATACCACCACTTTTAAATATTGCGAGCAACCCTTGTCGATGGTGTGACAATTTGTGTAAGGTACCCACAGCACCTTTGGTGGTTTCCAAGTCATTTGAATTGGAAATGGCACGCACTAAAGCTGCCACCATTTGTGGGCTGTTCATTATCGCATGACGTGATGCTTCCTTCTTCGATAACTGATGCACCATCATCGCTGCTTGGGATACGACGACTTGGTCCTCATCGTTTAGCAGTTTTATCAATTCTGGAATTGCTCTGGTTGCCAAATCGGCATCATCCTGATAATTTATCAAGTTAACTACTGCATGTTTCAGCATCTGACTTGGCTCTGCCAAGCGCTGTACAGCAGTTTGATGTCCGGGGTCGAATTGGGTGGAGGGAATTTCGATACCTTCTTCGAGGGTTTCAGGAAACATTGCCGCGCGAACTCGTTGGGAGCGAGTTTGATTTAGTTGATTGTTCATTTCTAAAACAATTAAAAAACCATGGTTTCGAAAAGTACAACAAAAAATGTTTAGAAGTAAATAAATTAAGATTTACATATTACTCTTGTTAATACACACTTTGGTGTCCAAAAGTGTCAAAATATTACTTTCAAAATAGTATTACCCTGAAGAATTTCAAGAACTTACTTATCAATTGTTATCAATGTATCAGAAAGCTTAACAACTTTAACATTTATTAACTATTTTAAACAGATAGCAAAGATAATCAACTACATTTGAATTTAACAAAACACCTTTTTAACTAGTGAAAAGTAGGTAATAAAACTTTACATGCCTAAATTTAATTTAATGATAAATAAAATCACTGATTTGAATCTTTATGAACTATGCAACCACTTATGAGTTATGAGTATATTTAACTTAAAATAAATTAATTACAAGTAATATATGTGTAAATGACTGGCTATTTCATTATTAAATATTTTAATGCACATTTTAACTTACCATCAACTTGATCTTGGGTGAACTGTTGTGCAAAACCTTGGTCGAGGTCGAATAAGTCCATTTCTTCATCTTCTTTTCCTGTAAGTGATGGCACTTGTGTTGCGGCTCCTGAATGAATGCCCGAATCACCCATGTACGTATTTTGCTGCCACATGAGTGTTTGTTCTTTAGAGGAACCAATCGGTAAATCACCAGGGCCTCCTTGGTAATTACTATGAGGCACTTTAACAAACATCGCAATTAGGATCCGTAAAACATATGCAGCGATAATAGTTTTTAGAAACAAGTTACTTACTGCCCCTATTTTGATTTTGCTGCATGTAACTCATGGTGAATCGGTGAATTTATCACACCTAAAACAAAATTCCAAGAAGATGATTAATAGGTACACCCACCACACAAGATAAATAAACATTAACGATTTCCATAATTGAATGTTACGATTTCATACATAGCATTAAAAATTATGTTTATCACTTGCGTAATTAAAACTAATTAAATATGATAACGTACACTTGTTAAACCGAATTTAGTACACCCACGCACAAAGAAAGACACCACCATGTTGTGCCTGGGTCATCGACATTGTAAGAAAGTGAAAAAACAGCGATATTAAAGATCACTTGCCTCAAAAGTGAAGGATAAAATGATAATTTGCTGTTTATAAACTCACCTTTCACCACAAAATTACACTTCCCTGCAGAATTACCAATATTTTGATAAGATGAATCAACACACCGCACCCGTTAATACAAAGATCAAGATAACTTAAAAGTTCAGTTCACACTAAACCGAAAACATCCCAAGATTAAATTTTATATCCTTAATCTTAGCACAAATGTCAAATTTACTCATCAGGAAATAAAAATAATTTTATCTTTAAAAGCTTTATTAAATATGTTGCCCATTTATTAGCAATAACATCAAACGATACAAAAATATTTTAAACATTAATGTTATAGTGTGATCCAGACCTCCACCGCGTTGATATGTGTTGCTACCTACTGACTAGTGTTACAACCACTGGAATGCATACCGCCAAATTTAAAACTTCGCTGGTTGTCCCGTTTTACTCTAAAGTTACATTAAGGTTGCTGGGGGTAATGTGACAGCTGCATGACCGGATAATGTTGTGGGTAAACAAGCAATTCCCCGAACCCAAGTTCCTGAAAATAAATATAAAATCCACTTTACTACAGAACTTTTAGCTAAAGACTTTTAAACAAAAAATACAATTTTGTATAGTAGTATAGGTTGAAGTGTTTACCAAACTTACAACCCGTACGCTTTTTGAGAATCTTATTGGCGTACGCCTCTCGGCCGAAGATACTACACCATTATTATATATTAAATTTTAATAAATTGTTTTCTACAACTAAAAAATTTTAAAGTAAATTTTAAAAATTCTGCCGTGTATTCCTTAACACCTGACCCCTTATCCTCTAACAAGGGTACTCGGTACTCGTATAATATTTTGGTAAACAATGCAATAGATCAATAACTATTGAAGCTACTTATAGTGCTTAAAGCGCAAATTTCAAATCGGTTTATTACTTCTATTTATGAGACTAATCGCCGATCCCAAGGAGATAGCTCAGACATCCAAACGAATTCACCGTTTCTAATTTTTTAACAAAGTACCGGTAAAATTTATATTTTAAGAAATATAAGTACATAAATGGTTCTGCACCAGATTGCCTAAAGATACATACTGAATTAACCCGTGTATACAGGGTGTTTAAAAACGGTGATCACATGGTCCCAATTCCCAAATGTGCTACCAAAAAAATTGACAGAAAACCCAGGCTAAACATTTGTCTCAAAACCTTTTGTTTAGGAGTAATGAATTATTTTCTCTGAAATTTCAGTCGAATAGTTGATGTGGTAGATCACACTACTGACTACATTAGCACTCCTGAATTAAAGTAAAGAGTTTTTCAGAGAAAATAAACCCATAACTACTAAACGAACCTAACAAGTAACAACTAACGGTAGAGAGACATAACAAAACCTAGGACTACTAAACGGAGGATTCATAGCAAATGTTTAGCAACGTGTTTTGTTTACTTTGATCAGTAGTACCTAGTTTTTAACGTTTGGGGCCACTTTTTGTGAACACCCTGCACATACCTCCTAAATTTATCATACAACATTTGTACCTCTTTCACTGCAGTAACATTCCGTATTACTTAGGGCACGCATGTAAATTGTAGTAACACCTCCAATAATTAAAATTTGAGTTCCCAAATATGCAATGGCATGTCCATGTCTGGGAATCGCCATATCCGTCTGATGTTTCCATTCCATGTTGTGTTGGTCCCAGATGTCGATGGCGGCCACGCTAGTTGTTGTTTTTTCTTTTTCGGTGAACTTTCCAGCGCCACCAATGATATAAAGATTGTCGGACATGGTAAACATACGTCCAAAGCATCGCGGAAATCGAAGTCTGGTAATTTCCGTCCATCTATAAAAAAAGAAATACCGCAGATACATAATAAACTTGGTTTCAAAGTAAATCCTTACTGGTTCCTACGAACATCATAACATTCAACGCTATCAGATAAAGGACTGCGTCTTGAGCCCGACATACCACCAGCAGCCCAGATGTGGTCTCTATATTTTGCACAAGCCAAGCCCATCCTTGGATGCAAAAGGGATGCTTGCTCTTCCCAATTCCCGAGCTGATAATTAAATTTCTCAACAGAAGTGAGGGTTCTGCAAAATAACGTTTATTCGAGAATGTTAGTTACTTATAGGGCATAATTTACCTTCCTTGTCGATCTTGTCCTCCAATTGCATACATAGTGTAATTACTTATAACGAGGCCAAAATTTTTTCTAGGTGTACTCAAACTACCCTCGCTAAACCAACAGCGTTTAACTGGTTCGAAACTCCAAACCGTATCAACTACCACAGATTTTCCTCGCATGTCGTCATCTCTGGGATCAGCACCCCCTGTAGTTCAAGAAATTAATTTTTTTCATGCCAGAAAACTGTTCACCAAACTCACCGCAAAGATACACTCGCCCTTTTAAGAAAACCACGCTGTGGTGGTGTCTGGGTTCTGGCAAATCACCAACGTATTCCCAAATATTCGTTTCCGGAACGTATCTGAAAATATCTTTTCCTGTGTTCCGCCCTACACCATAATTGTTGTGGGGATCAGTTCCTCCAAAGACTAGGACAGATTCGCGATCGGCTGAGAACAGGGACGTGTCTGCCGAATAGTCTTTTTCCGTAGGCGCCAGTGCACTGGCACTAATTTCGTTCCTTAAAAAATACACATCGAACATAAATACCTACTTAATAAAATTTTCAAATATTTTAGGATCAGTATGAATTCAATTAAATTTTCTATAAGACTGTAAAATAATAAAGTGTGTTGTATCTAAGATTAATGAGTTATCGATGTTTAAAGTTTCACAAGTTTGACTGCTATAGGGGGGATTGACTCCCGCTTTAGCCGCTGGAGATACAATGATGGTTGGTAAGGATGTGGATAGTCAAGGATGGGCAATGATAGGTGGAAGTACTGCCATAGCATTTGCAAATGTATAGTTTATAAAACGGCTGCTAGAACTGCTATTCGCAGTAAACCATCAAAACTTTATTACTTATTAAACTTGCCTATTTGGTTAAAATTTTTGGAAAATTGAGTTTTGAATAAATCAATGCAATGCATCTACCGATTCAAAAAGACACAGTGAAAGTTATGGAAATCGAATTTACAAAAAAAATAAGTTCGACATGTTTCTACTTTGAAATGATTTCTGCGCCAGAGTTAATATTAAAGCAAACAAAAATCTGTTAACTGAACACTTGGATGGTTTGCTAATGCACTTTTCACATTATTTCGAATATCTTGATTTTACAAACTTCGCGTGAATACAGAATCCATTTGTTGATGGACAAGATGATGAATTTGGATTGACAACTATTGAAAAGGAAAAATTGATAGAATTATCATGCGATACTTCAATTCACCAAAAACTTCAGAGTGAAACCCTAGTTCTATTTTAATTGAATCGAAGTGAAGAATAGGTATAATACTTTGTCAAGCAAAGCAATGCAAGTACGGCTGCCATTCGTAACATAATATTTATGAGAAACGGGATTTTCTGCATTAGCTGCAATGAATCCAAATATTGTGCTAATAAACAAGCACTTCCATCGCATTAAAAATAAATTAGTATAAAAATTAATATACAGGGTGCGTCACGACGGACGCCACGGAGTTTTATGGCCAAACGCTATATATTTTCAAACTTTTGTCGCTGTTTGATTATGTAAGTCAATAGGGGCTACATTTTAAAAATATTTTCAAACATACAGGGTGCTCCAAAAAAGAGTGGCATATCAAAGTTACACTTTTTTTTATGGAACACCCTGTATATTATTACGTTTTTGGATTCCTCTTTGAATTTACTTCAAAAAATTTATAAGGTTGTATGGGTCTAAAGTCAACCGTTTTCGTGAAAATTGCATTTTCATGAAAATACAGTACTTTTAAAAATTGTCAACATTTAAAAACTTTGAGAAGTCTGAAGAAATTCGCTTGGAGATAACACTGGATGTAACACTTTGCACCACCTACAATTTTAAAATATTATACAGGGCGGTTTTTACGCTTGGTCAAACTTGTGAAAGTTTAAACATCGATAACTCATTTTTTTTTAAATACAACACCCTATATTTTTTTACACCGTCTTATAGAAAATTTAATTCTCTTTCGAAAACATCCAGGCTCTTTTTCACTTAAAATTAACATTTTTAGAGATATCGCGATTTTATTGTTAATTATTAAGGCAAAGTAATATTTTCAAGTAGGCTATGAAAAAACAGGAAACTTATGATTTTGTCGCTTGCCTACACATTTTTGGCATTTTTTTATAAGAAAGTGTAGACTGTGATGGAACGCGATATTGATACTGCGCACACTCCTGACAGTGCGCCGCACTGTCAGCATGCTTGTACGAACAAACCTATAGTAAGCGAGATCCCCATGCTTAAACTCGAGTTTCAAACCCTGTATACTTTTATTAATAGACATCCTGTGCATGACTAAAAATTTAAAAAAAAACGTTCTTGCGACTCATAATTTAAAAATTGAACGTACAAATGCGCCTTTGCGTTAAGATTCATTGACGGCGAAAACATTTTCAAAACTGTCTTGTTCGGTAAATCCCTGGAAACAGAAGATGATGATCTCGATGAATTTGAGATTTGGTTTTGTGCTTTTGCGAAATCTATTGATCGGTGACGTACACGATTGGACAACCATCTCTCGTATTTCGTTCGATATCCAGGCAAATATTGTTTCAACATTTGTCTCACTAGATAACTTCTATACGCAGCCTGTATGATTGTCGCTGCTCGATTAATCGACATCGGTTTTTGTATCGGTGCATCCCCACGAGTTACAGTATTTGGCAAACGTTGAAATATATCTCGAGACAATTGAAAAACTTGTTGTTTCTCAGCCTGCAACAAAAATAATGCATTACATTCGTTTTAATTGATTCTATCTATACAATGAGGTAAGAGTTTTGCATTGTAAGTGCGCATTTTTATCTTAAACAATTCACTGCTTAACAATTGACATTAAAAAAATGCTAAACATAGTGTATTGTGAAGAATATCTGTTTTTGTATCTACAAACAAACTTATCATAAAAGCACTCGAATCCCAACAAAGGGCATTTAAAATCTAGTGCTCTTCTGGGAAGAGTTAAAAACTGTTGTTTTAATTTCTTTTTCCTACAAAGCAGAAGTTCAAAACCTCTCGTAGCAATTACTTGTGACTAAATAAATTCTCAACCCAAAAGAGATTTCATTAAATCGTTTGATCCACCCTTGCGGATTTCTGTTTCAGTTAAAATTCGATCCTACTGATTCGATTACATTTTTGTTTTGTTTTCTTAAAAATCATTTTACCGCAGGCGGTTATGACATTATTTCTTTCTAACTTTCTGAGCTCATTTGTTTAAGTGTATTTAAATTTTTTCGAGTTTTCTTATCACGTGCACATCCACAATTATAATGTATCTTACCGGAATTCAACTTTTTTATCCATCCGCATACTAATTTTTGCTACTCTTCTTGCTTTGTGAAAGTTATTTTTCGGTGTTTAGTAACTTGAATGTTTAACCCAAGATTCTCTACATAATAGTAAATAATTTATTTTTTGTACGATCACTAATGTAAATGACTCTTACCGTACAGCCTGCATGCATAGTAAGTGGGTCCTTACGCACGGTAAGCACAGTTTTTTAAAATCGTAAATATCAGTGTTCGTAGAAAAAGTAAGCTACGTAACACGAGTTGTAAAGCAATTACGCACTGGTGGAAATACGCACTCGCCGCTATGCAGCTCCGTGAGCAACTTTTCCACTCGTGCGTAATATGCTTCTTAAAACGCTTGTTGTGGAATAGACTATAGTGCATCCTTAACCCTCATAATACCTTTTTTTTTTTTAAAACGTAGTACTACTGGGGTAATTTTTGACCCCAAAGCTCTTTACTGTATAGAATCATGATTATTAAGGAAAAAATGAATTCCAAGCTTGGCATACATTGTCTAATGGTGCCTTTCTCAAAAACATAGTCCATGAGACCTAAACGAGATTTTTGCAAATCAATCTGAGTGGTTCTACATTCTCTTGGAATTTGACCACCTTATACATTTGTATATTTAAATTTTGTCGTTGGTATTCATAAGGTGAACAACCTATTAAGTGATTGAGTGTTGATGATTCTTTAAACAGATAATGCGACCATTTCTTAAATACAACTAGAAAATTTAGTAATAAAAATGTATTTTTGGTAAAAATCATCACCTATGTACCTACTAACCAGGGAAGGTTACGATATGTTGTCGCTAGATACTAATCAAGGCTGTGTTTATTGCATCAAGAACATCAAAACTAAATGTTTTGCAGAGTGCCACTGGCCATTTCCTTCGGAAAAATGAGGGAAAAACTGAAAAGTTGAATTATAAAAGTAATTTTTGCGATCGCCCATGAAATCTTCAAAGATAAAATCGAAATTCTTCTATTTACCAATGCGCGCATCCTTAGCAAGTAAAACGGTGCAAAGTGTTTGAAAAAATCTTTAACGGTTCCGGAGAAAAACGTCAAAAATTTGAGAAGTTGTATAACTAAACCCTTGTCAGGTGGCATAGGTAGGTAGTAGGTACAATTGTAACTTTTTAGTTTTTAAATTGCAATAAGTTTTTTTCTGGTAACCGTAGAGGGCTAAAATTTTGTGACATCTCTACATTTTTGATCTAGATTATAACATGAGCTAAATTTCAGAAAAATATTTCCTCCCTTCCGAGATAAGGCGTCAAGTTGTTTTTCCATCCATAACAGGCGGCATAGGTACAATTGTACCTTCATATATTTTGTATGAAATTATGGGGCAAAAAATATTTTTTTAAATAGTATTTTACTTTTAAAAATAGTAAGAAATAGTCGATTTACATTTATTTATAAAAGAGAATTTTAGAACATTTTTTAATTAATTTTCTTCACAAGTAATGCTACGTCCATCTTTGTTACTGAGTGTTCATCGCAAACAGGTTTCGCGCAAACTACGCAGGACTTCCTAGTCTTATGTTGTTTCCGATTCGGTTCTTGGCAGACATAACTGCCAACGAGAGGTGAGGATCCGCGACTACAATGAGGTACCTGAGGACCTGCTGCCTCTGGTGCTACCACAATCCGTCGTCCAAGCACCATTTCTACTGCACACCGAAGAAAATTGTTTCTCATCGACATCCGGTTTGTACCACGAGCTTCGATTGCAGGCACATAACTGATTGGCCAAATCTTTCAGGAACTTTCTTGGTTGATCGTTGGCCCAGAGCCGTGGGTTGTGTTCTCTGTAGATGATGCAGGATGCTAACCCAGTGACGTCAAACATGTTATAGAAAAATGCTAGAGGTCAACGCAATGCTCTTCGTTTCACAGTGTACTCGCTTAACATTTTGTCCATAACATCAACTCCGCCTTTGAAATTGTTGTAATAGTGTATCATTTCTGGCTTGGGTGCTTGTGTCCCATCGACTTCTCCCGTCATTTGCATGGATGACAAAAGCACGACTGATTTATTCTTCTTTGTCACATATGAACAGATTGTTGCATCACGATTTTAGGCAAAGTTGGTCGAATTTACAGGCGTTTTTTTGGCAGGTTGCTTGACATAAATCTCTTGTTTTTTCTTTGTCGTAATGTTACGAGATCTTGTTTGTGTACTTAGAAGTGGATCACTATGCTAGTGAGTTCCATTCTTAGCAGTCCAAATGTCATCCACACTTTGAGATACAGGCTCATCCTCAACGCTTTCTTCTTGTCGTGTTCTTTTTCCTGCTCTATGACCATTTCTTACTCGATGTCTGACTTTTCCTTAGCTGAAACATCCGCTGGTGGTACATAGTTTTCGTCATCAGATGCAATACATGATTCTTCCTCATATTCAGAATCAGATTCTTCAAATACTGAATGTGTATCAAAGGTCTACTTATGTTGTGATAAGAACGCAAATATTCAGCATCTTTTTGCAGGTGCCCGTTATAGAATCAAAACAAAATATCTAAGTAGTGTTGAAATAAGCAATATATCACAAAAAATTACTTAACAATGTGTAGATATTAAATAATATTATTCATTTGCCGTATAAAAAAATTTTATTTACTAAGAATTTTCATACAAAATATATGAAGGTACAATTGTACCTTTACCGCCTGTTACGTTGTAAAATCATGCCGCCTGACTAGGGTAAATCTATGCGACTTGCATAGGCGTTTAACATAGGGGAAACAGTTTTTACAAGGGCCTCGTTTAGAAGAATTTCAATTTTATCTCTGAAGGTTTCATAGTCAACGCGATCGCAAAAATTACCTTTATTAGGAGTATTTTACTTTTTAGTTTTTCCCCTATTTTTCCGAAGGATCTGGCCAGTGGCACCTATAACTCTGCAAAACATTTAGTTTTGATGTTCCTGATGCAATAAGCACAGCCTTGATCAGATTCTAGCGACAACATATCGCGACCCTCCCTTGTAAGAATTGTATTTTGGTTTTTTCAATCTCCTCATAACAAAACAATCCAGAGATTGGTGTCAAGTGTAACCTGTAACTGTTAAGCAGTGTGTAATATCGCCAACAATGCGCCACTTTTACCTTTAATTATGTATGAAAAACTGCACTTACTCCGCAAACTTTACCCCTTGTGGAAACAAAATTTGGCGGCCTGCTAAAATACAAGAGATTATAAGAAATGTCGATCAAACATTCGATACGTACCAATGTTCCGTGGGCACTTTCAAACCTGTACAATGGAAAAATAGAACGAAAAAACCAAGCGTATATTAGTTAATAATACAACGTTCAAATTTTAGACCCTCCTTTTTATAACATATAATTATAAAAAGCGCACATAAATTTACACGTTAAAGTTTATGTGGTAACTTGATGAACATTCTTCGTACCTACCGACTTCTTAGCGCCCGTTCTGCTCGTCAAAAATTCTTCCATGGTTGGAAAGCTCGAGTTCACTTTTTCTTTAGGGTCGGGACCGGATGACCTGGAACCTGACGACGATCTCCTTCTGCGATCCTTTGGTTTTGTCTTTTCTATCATTTGGTTTCTTCTGTACTGATCCAGATAAATTAAAAATTCTCTGTATGTAAAGTAAGTTTTATCCATTCCACTCCAGTTCCTCGCTGGGGGTTCTTTTAAGCCCAAGATGGTATTCCAGTGCTGATAATCGTCGTTTTCTTGACCATACCAATATTTGATTATAACAAATCTGAAATTGTTTAATATTAGCTCGAATCTCTACATGAAATAAAACAGTTGCTATACAGTGATAAACAACTGATTAAATTTCGCAGTTAAATGTATAGGTCCAAATACATATTTTAAATTATATTATTTTCAATTCATAAATAAAACTGTAAAGAGGTGTTCTATATAGTTTTGTTTGTTTTCTACATGCGTTAAAAAATTGCTGAAAACCTACAATAGGTCCGATGGAAAATAATGCTCCGTTGGTCTATAATTGAGCCGTTCTGGAACATTTTTCCAACTCTTTATATTTGAAAAAGTTGAACCAGCGTTTAGGTCGCAGGTAACTTTATCCACAGATTACAAATTGACGTTGCTTTCAGGAAACGAAGCAAAACTTTGTAATGATGCACACTTTGTATAGCTCCAAGTTTATTGAACAGTCAAGTAATTAGGTACTTCGAACGAATATACTACCGACCAATGTTTTGGATCTATACGTAGCGATGTATTGTATTGTATTCGTTAATTACGTTTTTTTTTTTAACTTTTGCTTTAGCCAAAAGGCCCAGAGATCTACATGTTGTTATTTCCAGAACACACACAAAGTATTTTTTCTTCGTCAGTCCAAAAATCAGTTGTTTCCGATCAATTTTTAGGCTGGAAAATACATCTTTACTGGCCTAGGCCAGAAAGTAACTGGTTGCCATGGTAATGAGTTGTCATCACCGGCCTAGGCCGGAAAGTATCTGGTTGCAATGGTGATGAGTTTTTTTGTTGATTTCAGCTGTCAAGCGTCATTATACCATCAAGCGAGATTTCACATGTAGTTCGTTAAGTTACTGTTTAATTATGGATGGTGACGATAGTGATTTTGGTGTCAGTGGCGGACGCAGAAAAAATATTGTACGTAACATACCAGTAAAGTGTCTTTACTGGACTCGTGTAGTCATTGAAAACACCTTTGGGATATTATCTGCCATCTTCAGAGTGTTGAGGAGACATATACTCCTGCAACCTGAAGGAGCGACACGCGTTGTATTGACGTGTATTATACAGGGTGGGGCACGGGAACCGACTGTTTTTAAATTAATTAGTACTCGGCCATTAAGAAAGGTAGCGTCGTGTGACAGGTGTCATTTAATTCCTTAGCTCAAAGCATTTTATTATCAACTAACATGGAGCCGTGGACACTAGAGCACCGCGGTTCAGCGCGAATTTCGCCGCAGATTCAATATTCATAGAAATGACTCTGTTCCCGCTCATGACACAATTTTACGTTGGGTAAACAATCTTCGAACAAGAGGCCCAATGATGAAAAAGAATCCGCTCGGCCCCCAACGTACTATGCGTACTCCAGAGAACGTGGAAAGAGTTAGACAAACGGAACTGCGAAGCCCAGGCCGCTCTGCTCGAAGACATTCTGACGATCAGGCACGAGTAAAAGAAATTCGAGATGAATTTGCAAATTACTTTTATCAATTACAAAATAACATGTAATAGTCAAAATAAATTGAATAAATGAATGTTGAGACTGCCTCTGTTTCCCAATATGGTTTCGATAGGTACTCAGCAAAGATTCCTTTTTTTTTTTGAGCACGGATAACGAGCATTTCAAACTAAATGAATTTTGAATACGCTCCCCAGCATCAGCTACTGAGTTTCTGTTTTTGTATAGACGGTGGGTAGGCTCCCATATTACAATTTCTACTTGATAAAGTTCCAAAAACTCTAATGTTTGATCATTAGTCCAAGTCATGATTGTTTAAAGAAAATAAAAACTGACTTTTAAAATAAACAACTTAAAAGTACTACAGCACACTATGTGGCCAATGTGTGGAGAGTGAGCTTGGCACAGGGGAGCATGCGCCAGTTTCTTTGAAGCGGAACAAAAAACCGACAACTCTTTGGCAAGTGGCAAGTGCAAGCGCCAACGTCCGCCAACGCCTTCAAAAACGCCAACTTTTTCAACCACACGTTGGCGAAGTGACGTTTGCCATATCGTATGGCCAATGTGTGGAGCCGGCTTTATACCAAGAAGTTCGCGTGGAGAAAAAGCTCGTTAACTTATAAAACCTTTGCATCTTATAGTTTAACATGAGTGTTGTAGAAAAAATAAATTGCGCCTTAGTTATATCTACTAAAGCGACAAGAAATACTCACGCGAGTCCGTCATCAATCATTTTGCATATCTTCGGTACAGTGGCGAGCGTGGTAAACTCGGGATTTTCTGGGTTTCTCTTAATATCGACCAATTGCCACGGAGCAATATTTCCAAAACGGACGCATTCCATGATCTCGACAATTTCGTCGCACCTTTTTTCCCAATCGTGTCTCAACCATCTTACGGCAGACATGAACACTTCCATTTCGCTGAAAGACGTTTTTGATTTAACACAATCATCGACCGACATCTTTCGATGTTATTACCAGTTGACACAGATGTAGTTCGAATTTAGGAATGCCATTACGTCGCTTTTGTCAAGATCCAACCAGTCTTGGGAACTGACGAGCATCAGGAAGAATTTCTGTATTCTTGGTAACATCAATTCTCGCACGTCATCCAAGTCTTTGTCTTTGGCGTCCACGTAGAGTAAAAATGCAGTGTCTTCGTTGAACACGTCTGTGTTGTCGATAAAAGCCCAACACTGTTCATTTAAGTCTAAAAAAATTATTTAAAATATAAAGTAACTGAATACAATAATATAATACTCGTTGCATTCAATTTTAATGATTAAAATGTGCAGATATCAATGGAAAAAAAATTACCAAAATACATAACCATGTTAAATTTACTTTAAGAGTTGATTGACGTAGGATAAGAATTATTTTCGAAATCTTTGTTCTAGAAGGTTCTTGAGGATTTTTTTTTGTACAGTGTGTTGGTAATTTGACACTCACTTTTTGCACATTTTACACCTTTAGTCACACAATCGGTTATACGAGATAAAATTTACCTGTTTTGTAAAACACTTAAAAAAAAATAATTTAAGAAGTGATAGATATTGTTGGAAAACTGATATAAAATTTATTGAGGGAGGGCTGTAACTATTTTAATAAATAATAACAGTCTTCACTTGTTTAAAGACGATTATATTCCGATAGTACTACATGACTACATTCTTTATTGGACTTTTTTTGGCTTTGACATTAGTAAATAAGCTGTGTATATTGTTTAATACATAAATAAAATCTTTATTCTACTATTTATAATACATTATAAATGTCGAACAAAAGTAGAGCGTCATGAAATATAAGAAAATTTAAAAAAAAGTTAAATAAAATGGATCAGTTTATTATTTTTTTTTGATAAGAACACAATAAAAATATCAATCCATATAACACTAAAAAACGAAGAGTCAACTATGCATTGCTATTTTTTTATGCTACGTTTTTTTTTTTACTTTGAAATCTAAAAAAAAAAGTGAATGTTGCTATTTTATAGATACTAAATATTTAAAAATATTTGCAACTTCTTTGCAGCTACAGTGTTTTAATCAACAAAATTGTTTATATCTAGGTTTTCGACTGCACAGGGTAGACCAAATTCGAAAGCTTTACGTAACTGTTAGCAAAAATCTGATATCAGTCTCTGGGGTTATTTTTTTGAGTAAAGAACGCCTATTGCTCATATTAGACGTTGCGATTTTTCTTACAAATCATTTTTCCACAACGCAAAACCAAAAAATCGCAACGTCTAAATGGGCATAGGAAAAAAAATCGCAACGGATTTTAAATGTCGTAGGATTTTATTCTATTGAACATGCTCTAATTTTTCAAGGTCAAACATGTGTATTTTATTACATTTCTAGTAACTTCCTGGTAATTTTTGTGCCACTATGTTGTCAAAAGGATCACATAACCTACAATGTATACTTTTTTTTTATTTTTTTAACACGATACACATTTTGCGATTGTAGTAAACAGACCACATTAGTAAAAATGCAGATATGTAGGTTATTATTGGTTATTATGCGGTTAACTGCCGGTTGGCTGTCATTTGCTGTCATTTAAATGTCAGATAAATTGTGCAGCGCAGTGGCGATTTCGAATCGTACGCAAAAAAAAAATCGCAACGTGTAATAGGGGTCGTGTATTTATTTTACAAGCTGTAAAATATTTTTCTTACAGATGGAACAAAAATCGCAACGTCTAATATTAGCTTATCAGATTTTTTATATTGCTTTTCATTTTGGCATTACCGAAAAAAAAAAATTCATCATTTCTTTAAATTTACTATAACTTCTTTATTTATTAAAACAGAAGAAAATGTAATATCTATAGGTTTTTTATACAGATTTTTATACTTAATTTAATAACAAAATTAATTTTTTTTAGCCACCTTAACTTTCGAGAGATGAAGTAAACTTATATTTTTTTAAATAAAAATCCTAGTTGGCCACGACTTTATATGAAAGTGACTTTTTAAGCTTCTCAAAAATAAATAGTTTTATACAGGGTGAGTCACGACGGACGCCACGGCGAAACGGTTTATATTTTCAAACTTCTGTCGCCGTTAGATTATGTAGGTCAATAAGGGCTACATTTGAAAAATATTTTTAAACATATAGGGTGCTTCAAAAAAGAGTGGCATGTCAAAGTTATACTTTTTCTTATGGAACACCCTGTATAATATTTTAAAAATGTAGGTAGTGCAAAGTGTTACATAATCTATTGTCAATCTACTCTCCAAGCGAATTTCTTTAGACTTTTAAAAGTTTTTAAATGTTGACCATTTTTAAGAGTACTGTATTTTCATGAAAATGCAATTTTTACGAAAAAGGTTGACTTAAGACCCATATAAGCATATAACCATTTACATTTTTTAAGTAAATTTTAAAGGAATTGAAAAATCTAAAAATATACAGGGTGTCCCTGTATGTTTGAAAATATTTTTAAAATGTAGCCCTTCTTCACTTAAAGCTGTATTACATTATACAATTTCTTGTACAAGACATTTTGTACTAAATTGTAAAGCTGTTGCCAAGTTACAACACGTCTGATGTCGTAAATTTTCTGCTATTTACAAAAATGTAAGGTTCATAGGGGGTTTCTTTTAAAATAACAACGTTATAGGGGTTCGACAGTTAAACTGAATCACTCGATGAAGCAAGTTATAATTTTTTAATTAAAGTTTTGCAAATAAAATATGCAACTTTTAACCAATATTGTATCTCTTAGGTTTATAGGATTTCCCATCGTTACCTTTAATTATAGACCACGCTGTGGGGTTAAATTTCATATAATCTTTATAAATCAAAAATCAATTGATGTAATTGTAAACTTTTTAAAACAGACTACAATTATTTTTAGGATTCTGTCATCCAGAAACAATTGAGATCAACCGGAGATCAACCGGTTGATTGTTCACATTATGGTGGAAATTTAAAAAACTAAACATGAATTTAATCAAATTGTTTGAAATTTGGAATTCCCACATGTAAATATGTATTAGGGGTCAATTTTGCGTTTTTTTTCCAATTTTATCTTAAAATATATGGCGGTACTTAAAACATAATCCTTTGAAAGTTGGTGCGCGTATCAGGATTGTGCAAGGAGGTGAAACCTTTCGCTTTTTTGGTAGGAAATGTTCATGATCTGACATAAACTTTATCCTTAAGATTACCATTGAACAAAATTTTGAAAAATTAAAAATCATAACAAACTAACCTTTGATTTTCAAATATTTAGAAGCGTTAAAGATATCCAATACATTCTCCCTAGACAGTTCTCTGTAGGACGGCTCTCCCATTATCATCCATTCATAAATAAAAGCAAAAGCAGAGGGACTGACTCTATCCTAAAAGTAAATGTATACATATTTGATAAGGGAAATTTATTTGAAGTATACTAACAGATGGCAGTTCCACTTTTTTCACCGCTATGTAAGTATCGAATACCTCAGAATAACACTGCAGCACAATAAGATGACAATTAAACTCTTCATTATCTATGTACACCTTGCAATCGGCGTTACTAGAATCAGACACCGCCATAAATATTAAAAGCATATCAAAAACTAACACAATAATTACGTATAATTGGTAATCCTGTTATATAATTCCACGTATAAATTGGTTTTTTGTGGTAGGACGACCTCTTTCCAATCCACAATTTCGGCAGAGCTATATCCCAGGCGACTAAGATTTAATTCGGGATCTAAAATTTCGTGTGTTTCTTTTCCTTCATATTCTGAGGATTCTTTTTCTCTGCGGACGGGCGTTGTACTGGCAATTATAGTTCCTAAACTGCCAAAGCCACCCTGCAAAACAAATTCATTTAAAGTTGTAATCGAAGATAATTAGTTTTAAGGTTGAACGCAAAATAAAGGGAAATTACATCAGTTTAAAACTTGATTACTGTTGAATCTATGTACTGGAACTTTGAAGTTTAATTTTGGCGTTAACGCATGAAGTTTCGGGAAAAGTGGTACAAAAAAGAGTCAAAAAAAGTTTCATTTAAACCAGACGAATTGTTGTCAGCGTTGCTAAAGAGATATTGAAAGCCCCAGTGTTGTAATTTTTTTGAATTTCACATGTTTACTTAAACTATGGACACAAGACACTTTTATTGCGTTAAAATTTAAAAAAAATTTAACTAGTTTTATTTTGACACTTATTACAAATTAAAATGTACCTTAGTCTTCTCAAATAATAGGTACTTGTTTTCATAAAATCGTAACCGAATAGGCTTACAAAGTGCCGGGCAAAAATATAGAAGCAGGCAAATATCTACAAAACTATTAAAGATAGTACAATAAACTTTGGTATCTTACCGTTATTTGTACGTTCTGGATTTTATACAACTATTAAGGTTGCAACACGACTTCCGGTTTAACCGAAACCGGACCTAAACTATGATTTTTTAGACAGAATGCCCTATACAGGGTGTTTCTGAACGATGTAGCATAAATTCTACTGGTGAATCTACATTGAAAAATAGGACGATTTAGCCCATCATGCGTTATAGAAAGTTACATCGTTGCTAAGTTACAGCCCCATGAAGAAGAGATGAAAAATTGTTGTTTTATTGATAAATCAAGAACACTTTGACCTACAACATTTATATTTGGCAAGTATTCTACAATAGGCAAGCGTGTTCTGAGAGTAAACTACTCTCGATAGCAGCGTCGCCAAGGATACAGCCAATCCTGTATCGTTGGCGACGCTGCTATCGAGAGTAGTTTACTCTCACGTGGAAAGGCACCATTATGCATAAGTTTAAATGAAATTCCACCATAGGGGGCGCTACAATCGATAATAGCAGAGAAATAACCTGCTGTTTTTTTTTTGTCGATCGTAATTTCAATTTTTTATTGTCGGATAGGTAGGTCTAAAATGTACATTTTATGTAACTTAATGTTTTTTGATAGGAACCATAGTTATGGAGAAAAACTCGATATTATTAAAATATAACTCTGGGATTTATCAAACGCCCTGTATAATATTTTTTTTACTACCACTATTGTAAATAACTATTTTTTACGACCACTATTATAAATGACTATTACTGTACAGCCTGCATACATAGTAAGTAGGTTCTTTACGCACGGTAAGCAAAAAGCAAATTTTTTTTTAAATGATCAAAGTAGGCTCACGTCAAACGCATCCTGCATGCATAGTAAGTGAGTCCTTACGCACGGTAAGCAAAAAGCACACTTGTCTAGAAACATGGTTTAGTACACAGGTTTGGAAGCTTGGCAAAATATTGGAACCTTTTTGACATCAATTTCCGCTAGATGGCGATAAGTCTTATAACCGTTCGCCATGAATTTTCGCTAGATGGCGATAAGTGCAAGAACTTCACTAGGTAGGGTCTTAATTTTGAACAAAACTGACTTAAAAATTTGGTTTAAACATTTTTATTTACATCCTCTGATTGATTGTTCGAACTTTTTAGCAAAATCTTTTACACGACCCGGTTCTTAGACTTATCACCATCTAGCAAAAACGCATGGCGAACGGTCCTTGGACTTATCGCTATCTGTGGGATAGTTTATGGAGCTAGTTACCGGCCTTAGTCGGTTTTATATGGAAGTTTCCCAACCTAAGTAGTAGACCGTGTCTAGAAATGTCAAAGTAGACTTACGTCACACTTGACAGTTAACAGCGTAAGCGTACGTACAAGTGTGCTTACTATTGAACAAAAAACCGGTAAAATCGTTTGTATTAAGTGATGGTAGAAAAAGTATGCTACCTAACACGAGTTGTAAAGCAACTGCGCACACGTTGCAGCTCCGCGCGCAACTGCGCTTTCCAGGTGTTTAAGTGATGAAAACTGCTCAAAATTTCAATAAAAATTTAAATTTCACCGAAACGGTTGTTTTTATGTAATTCTTTAAATTTTTTGCAGTATTCGAAAAAAATCCAAAATATAAATATATAGATGGCGTTAATTTTAAAATTTTAAAGTTTGGGTACGTTTCCGGTTTAACCGGAAGTCGTGTCGCAACGTCAATATTTTCATCAAATCCGAATTTTACAGTAACGGTCAAGTATTAAATTTCATTGTAATATCTTTAACAGTTTTTTAGATATTATGTCTGTTCTCATACTTTTCTTTAGCAGTGTAAATCAAAATTTATTAAAAGTAGGTACTAAAGTTTAGTAAAAAAAGAATGGTTTAGTAACTAAACCATTCTTTTTTTTTTGTTTCAGATCGCCTCTGGTAATTGCTTGATTTTTAAATAATATGTTTGTGTCAGTTAATAATCCCTTTATTACATTATATTTCCTTTATTGTTAAGACAGACAGCAAAAAAAGTTCATAAAAACCAACTATACTTTTTAAAATCATATAATTCATTCATTCTTTTTGCGTCGGAACTTGAAACTTTTCTGTCTCTACAAAAATAGTGACAACGCAACTTCTTACATGAAAAAACGTTTAATTCTCTCAATAAATGCATAACCGCGATTTTTCCTTGGGACCATTTTACAAGATTTGCATGTCTGAGCAGCTTTTAATATATTTTAATTTATTACTTAGCAGAGTGCATCAAAAACTCCTCAAATCTCTTAAAAATCACGACTGTTAAAGTTATTCCAGAGTAAAATATCCATTACAAAAATACGAGTCGTCGACTTGAAATAAGAACAAATATAAAATAGCAACTCTACGATTTTACTAATTTACATTTTCAAGACATTCTTTTCCGATCCATTCATTGGTTTTGTTTTAGGTGTTAAATGTAAGTACACACTGAGAAATCGTACAATTAATTCGTGAAGATTATTCAGGCGTTTCAGATATTAAAATTACGAAACTTGCTTATTCGTGCGATACACGTGCGCAATTCTACGTTTTAGTTCACGCTACAACTTGGAAATGATGTTTAACTTTGCTTTTAGGAGTAATTTGACTGAAACCACTGATAAAATTTAAATATCGATTCATTTAAAGCAGACCGAGATAAATTTCAGCGGTGCTACTTAGTATTAACATTGCAAAGTACACGTTTTAGTTTTAGTTTGGAATGATTTTATCGCTAAAACTGGAAGTATTTGAGTGCACTGTCTGTTGGAGGATATTTAGAATTTGGGAAGTTACTTGATGTCTTTTCAACGTCAGCATCTGTGAAGTTATGCATCCTAAATTTTAATAAAAACAACTTGCAACGGCCATGATTGTTTTAGGGCTGCTAATGTGGTCCTTACCCGTTTTTTTTTTTAAAGCAATAAAACAAAATAAAAATTAATGTATCAGTATCAATTTAAATTATTTAAAATAAAAATAAACTGGAATTGCCACCAAATGACTTTTGCCATACATAAGTGTGTGAGTATTTGTATGTGTCATGTGGCAAGTTCGGTGATTTTGCATAACATAATAAATATGTACTATTTGATACAACTAAACTAGTCGGCGTTGCTAATGTTTAAAACAATTTATTACTTAAATAAATAAGATATGGAGAAATAACGCACCATCAGTTTTTTGTACCATAAATGAATCGTTTTTGACTTCTGGCGTTTTTTGAAAAATTTGACAGATGGTGATCCTAAAAAAATATTAACATAACGATCTAACAATGTCAATAAAACGATTTCGAAGTTTTATCTCTTATAGTGGCTGATTCCTAGTTAAATTTTAAGTTGATTAATTAGTTGGTTATCCGTTCCTCTTTTGCCGTTAGGTGTCGAGGTGTTCTGATTTGCAGAACTTTTTCCATTTATTTCTGTTTTTGGCTAATTTTGCAGATTCGTTTCATGTGGTGCTCTTCCTTGACAATACTTGTCCCACTTCTTGGTTCCAGCTTCTACGTGGTCTCCCTCTGCTATTTTTTCTATCCCAGCCTGCGTCCCATATTTCTTTTACAGGATACCCATCCTTCATTCTTTTTAGGTGTCCAAACCAATTAAGTTGTCTTTCTTATAGTTTTTGAATGATTGGATCAACTTCTAGCCTCTTCCTAATTCCTTCGTTCTTGATTTTATCTAATCTAGTAACCCCTTCTATTCTCCTTAAAACCCTCATCTCTGCTGCTACAATTTTTGATTTTAACCTGTTTGTTAGGGACCAAGATTCGCTTTCATATATTAGCGTAGGTATGAAAACAAAGTTATACACTCCAACTTTTGTTTGTTTATTTACATCTCTCTTGTTTTAGAATACCTTATTAAATGAGTAGAATAAATTATTTACAGCCTTTATTCTATTATTAATTTCTTGTTCTATATTTCTTTTATTGTTTATATTCGAATCCAGGTAGGTATTTCAGATTTTTAGTCGTGTTTAAACTGTGTCCATCAATGGTTATTTCGACGTTCCCCCCCCCCCTCTTGATATTACTATTATCTCTGATTTGTCATTATTTATTTTCAGGCCGAATTCATCAAGAAGTTCTTTCCATATGTTCACCGTTGTTTGTAGTTCTATTTCATTTGGGGCAGCTAGAATTAAATCGTCCGCGTATAAAAATTCCTTCACTTTGACAGGCATCAACTTTCTAGTGCACACCTGTATCCCTCTTGCTAATGCACTGGCTTTCTTTGCTTTGTCATCCATCACAGTTATAAATAATGTGGGGCTCAGAATACTTTCTTGTCTCACCCCTTGGAAGTCAGGAATGTATCCGTAATATCCGTATGCCCCCCTCCTGTTCTACTACATTTTTGGTCTGGCTAAAGACACTCCTAATTGCTTTTGTTAAACCTTGGTCAATGTTTCTGTTTCCTAATGAAGACCATATTTTATTTCTAGGAATTGAATCGAATGCCTTCTGAAGATCTATTGCACAAAGGTATACACTTATGTTGCCTCTCAGTATCCTTTCTGATATTTGTCTTAGGCAAAAAATCCAGTCCTGCGTGCTTCTACCTGGTCTGAAGCCTGCCTGATTATCCATGATTGTTTTCTCTAATTAAATTTTAAAGCAACACAAAATGTTTGTTTTGATACGTTTATTCTTATCCATATTTTCATCTACGTAGCTTAACAAAAGAGACATGAAGGAAATACGCGATTGGTGAACAGTTGGACACACTGTTTTTAAAAAATAAAATTCGATTATGTATGTAAAAATTGAACAGTGCGATATCTATTTTAAGAAAGAAAGTTACGTTTTTCTACACAGAGAGCTGATAGCTGAAAATAACTTTAGTTTGTCTGTTTCTTTTAGTTTTTCCTATACAGGGTGTAGACTCGGATCACGCAACATAGCGATTTCAATGGTAAAATTTTAAAAGTCGAATTCTTGCTCCGCTAATTATTTTAGAAAAAAAGTGCAAATACGTTTTTTGTAGAGAAAAAAATTCTGTATCCATAAATGTAATCAATATTACTTTTTCGTTTTCCAATAACTGAAAATTAAGCAAATTAAAAAACGCGTTTTCGCTAAAATCTGTAGTGCCTTGGAATTATGCTGTGACAACTGCCCAGCCTAATGTCACTTATACTGTCACTTTGACGCGAAATTCATTCTTAATTATACTTTATATTTTATCAAACATTTATTTTACACAATTAGTTATGTTTTCATTGCAAGATATAATAAAAATGATAATTAAGAATAAACTTTAAACGTCAAAGTGACAGTAAGTGTTAGTAAGATGGGCAATTGTCGTAGCATAATTCCAAGGCACGACAGATTTTCGCGAAAACGCGTTTTTTAATTTGCTTATTTTTCTGTTTTTGGAAAACGAAAAAGTAATATTGATTACATTTATGGATACAGAATTTTTTTCTCTACAAAAAACGTATTTGCACTTTTTTTCTAAAATAATTAGCGGAGCAAGAATTCGACTTTTAAAATTTTACCATTGAAATTGCTATGTTGCGTGATCCGAGTCTACACCCTGTATAACGCAAACTCAAGTACAAACAGTTTTGTAAATTCACATTCGTCAGAGATTTTGTATTAAACAGCCTTTATATAGTTTAACCACTTTTACAATTATTTTTTTTGTGATTAATAAACCAGATATAAAGAAAATATGCATATGCATATAGGTGTTCAGTAGGATTTCTCTTCATTTTACCCTATTTTATATTTCCCAGAAAATACTTATTGCCCGGAGAAATTCTGGGATATCTAAAAATCGATATTTCGTTTATTTTGTTTTAAAATCTTTGTAATGGTGCCTGTCCACGTGAGAGTAAACAACTCTCGATAGCAGCGTCGCCAAGGATACAGCCAATCGCGAGTTACTCTCAGGGGCTGTATACTTGGCGACGCTGCTATCGAGGAGAGTAGTTTAAGCTAATATTAGACGTTGCGATTTTTTTCCATCTGTAAGAAAAATATTTTACAGCTTGTAAAATAAATACAAGACCCCTATTACACGTTGTGATTTTTTTTGCGTACGATTCGAAATTGCCACTGCGCTGCACAATTTATCTGACATTTAAATGACAGCCAATAACTGCCAACCGGCAGTTAACAGTATAATAACCAATAATAACCTACATATCTGCATTTTTACTACTGTGTTCTGTTTACTACAATCGCAAAATGTGTATCGTGTTAAAAAAAATAAGAAAAAAGTAAACTTTGTAGGTTATGTGATCCTTTGGACAACACAGTGGCACAAAAATTACCAGAAGTTACTAGAAATGTAATAAAATACACATGTTTGACCTTGAAAAATTAGAGCATGTTCAATAGAATAAAATCCTATGACATTTAAAATCCGTTGCGTTTTTTTTCCTATGCACATTTAGACGTTGCGATTTTTTGGATTTGCGTTGTGGAAAAATGATTTGTAAGAAAAATCGCAACGTCTAATATGAGCATTACTCTCACGTGGACAGGCACCATTATACTATGATAATTTTATCAATATCATTTATCATATAATATCAGAATTTATAGATATCATATGCTAATTAATATTAGATGTTGTGATTTTTCTTACAAATCATTTTTCCACAACGCAAAACCAAAAAATCGCAACGTCTAAATGGAAAAAAAATCGCAACGTCTAAATGGAAAAAAAATCGCAACGGATTTTAAATGTCATAGGATTTTATTCTATTGAACATGCTCTAATTTTTCAAGGTCAAACATGTGTATTTTATTACATTTTTAGTAACTTCTGGTAATTTTTGTGCCACTATGTTGTCAAAAGGATCACATAACCTACAAAGTATACTTTTTTCTTTTTTTTTTTAACACGATACACATTTTGCGATTGTAGTAAACAGACCACATTAGTAAAAATGCAGATATGTAGGTTATTATTGGTTATTATGCGGTTGGCTGTCGTTTGCTGTCATTTAAATGTCAGATAAATTGAGCAGCGCAGTGGCGATTTCGAATCGTACGCAAAAAAAAATCGCAACGTGTAATAGGGGTCGTGTATTTATTTTACAAGCTGTAAAATATTTTTCTTACAGATGGAAAAAAAATCGCAACGTCTAATATTAGCTTCAGTTAACATTAAATCATGAGAAAACGTTATTCTTACTTCAAAATAGTTTTTTTGTGCGATCGTACTAGAAACAGCTGTTTGACGGACGCGTTAGCAGCCATAAAGTACTGCATTACCGGCCCTATCCTTAGCAACGGCCGTAAAAGTTACTTTTCAGGCCGTTACCCTTAGCAACGGCCGAAAAAGTAACTTTTACGGCCGTTGCTAAGGAGAGGGCCGGTAATGCAGTACATACGCCGTCATCTGTCAGTGAGAGAATGTCACGTAGTTTCTAACCTATAATTTTGAAAATTACTAAAAATTTAAATTGTTTTTAATTCGATCGCACAAAAAATGCAATATGCACCTCGGCCAAAACGTACTTTTTCGGCCTTGCCTGTTTGCTGGCCTCGACTACGTCTCGGCCAGCAAACCAGACGCGGCCGAAAAAGTTACACTTTTTGGCCTTGATACATAAATAACTATTTTTTGCTCTGGAATAAGAAATCATGTACACTCACTCATAGTATGCGTAAGGAGGCCCGGTCTCCATGGCAAAGTTTTTATCATCAAAATGCGTTTACCGTTCTATTTTTTTGCGCCCGGGTAATGCTGAATTTACATTGGTATAGTAGCTAATGCAAGTTACTAAATCAAGTAGCTAAAGCAAGTTACTAAATCAAGTAGCTAAATTATGCGTCTATACACAATTTAGTAAAATTGTTTAGTAAACTGACAGAATATGTGTTAAGAAAAAAAGCGTGTGTGGATTAAGATATGGTTATTAAGAAGGAAAACACATGGGGTTCGTATAAATGTTGTTAAAAGAGCTTGCCAATGAAGATGTAGTAGAATACTTGACATTGACGGTTAAAAAGTGGTGTGGGCAGGTTAGGTTACTTGCTCAAGTAAATAGAAATTACTAATCACTAAATTGTTTACTTGCGCAAGTACTAAACAAAAGTGTCTACACGTTGCAAGTAGCTAAATTTAGTTACTTGATTTAGTTACTTGCATTAGCTACTATACCAATGTAAATTCGGCATTATGCTAAGCAAAACACGTGTAGCTTATAAATTAAGTTTTGTTGATAAAAAAGTTGTCTCTTTTCTGTTAAGTGCTCTCAAAACAATTCCACCTGTATCAATAGAAACTCAGAAAGCATTTCATGCGGCAAGACTTTCTGTTAATAAATTAAAAATAAGACTAAGTGACCGAAGCATAGATCAACTTTTTTTTCTTAACACATCATATTACAAAAACTCATTATAAAAATTGTTATTGTGTTCATACTTCATACAAACGAAATTGCAATAGTAAGGTAATATTTCTGAAATGTATGTTTCTCTGACCAATATTATTTTATTACTACTATTCACTCCTATGACTTGGAGTTGTTTTAAGTAATAAACCGCTCCTTCGTTTCTGAAATATTTATTTCAAAATATTGACTTAATTTATTACGTACCGAGATCCAGCGAAATCCCGGCAAGATTTCTTCCCGGGTTCCCGGGACAAGCAAAAATGTCAAATATTAGATACCCTATTGTACAAAGTGGCCTATTTTCGATGCCCATACAGGGTATCTCGGTTATTATCAGAGAAAGACTGTACACCTTGTATGTTTATATTTAACATAATACTTATAATATAAACATAGATATACAGGTTTTATTGTTTTTTAAATAGTTTAAATATCGTCAAACGTCATTAAAACAATAAAAAAAAGCGTTAATAAACTCACCCCCATAAGCGAGGCAATGGCAGGATTATTTGGCATATCCTTTTCCGTAAAGTCCATCTTTGCTGAATGACCGGGATCGCTGCGATTATCAGGATGAATATTTACTCTCGTGCGTTGTGGATCAGCGACCAAAACACTTAATTTCTTGGATTCAAACACAACCTAAAATTATCAATCAGCTTTTTGGTCGATACATATTATGAAGGTGATATCGCGTACCTGTTGCGAATTTACTTTCAAGTTACCACTAGGCGTAGTCTTAAAGGGAAAATGACCACCTTCCCCTTGCTTCGTATGCTGATTGTACGACTTATCCCTCGAGCTATTAATCAAATGCTGTATGATAGAAAACAGCAGTCAATTTCGGTATAACAGAAGTTTGTTTAATTCGAGATATTCACCTTTGCTCCGCCATATTTCTAAACTTATGCGTAGTGTAAACGTTAATTGTTTTGGTTTTTTTCGTTTTTCTTGGTTTGGAGTTGTGATCATCGGATTTTGAACCACCTGCAGAATCGGAAGGAAAGCTTAGCTGATTAGAATAAAGGAGGAGAAGACTTCTGTCGTCGGGCTGAGGAGACCTCTGTTCACCAATCGACTGGACGCGTTCTAAAATGTGATAATATTATGCCCTACTAGTTTGAGTTAGTTTTTTCACTTACTTTTATAACGCGAATGATTTGGAGAATTATACGGTTCACCTTTTAGATCGGTAATGTCACCACCCGCTTTTCCCGGTAGAAGGTGCCGATAGTGCTAAGAAATAAAGACAATTTTAAAGTTATTTCCAATAGATTAAACCCTTTTTCTAAGGACATACAGGGTATTCCGTGACAATGTTTCAACGTTTTAGAGTAGATAGAGGAGTTCTTTTGTGATATTTTTGTTGATAAACCAAAGGTCGGAAATACATGCAAATATAAGTTTGGGCTTGTAATCTAGATACACTTTTTTGTCAGTATACAGGGTGTCCCAGGTATCGTGAACAGCATGGGGATCTCGTAAACGGTAAGAGATACAGAGTTGGTTAAATGAGTCCAAATTATTTATAATTTACGATTTTGTGAAGAAAAATCTTTAAAAAAATCAATGGTTTTTCCGCTATTGTTTATATTCTGTCTAGATAGATACTTGTTCATAATGCATAGTTGCATAGAAAAAAGTACAAAAATTGATTATTTACATTTTAAAAGAATTGTAGTTTAGTCATATTTAAAATTATATAGAACACCATTATACAGGGTGAATCATTAGTGCGGGATCGGTCGATTGTGGCTAAACGGTTTGAGATAGAAAGTTAATTCAAACGCTATTTTACACAGTTTTTTCTTCCGAACGCGATAAAAGTATTTCTAAATATACAGGGTGAGTCACCTTTCTGAAACTAATAGCAACTTTTATATTTCAAATACACCGCCCCATTTATTATTTAATATTTTTGACCGCCTTTATTTTAGCTTTGCATCAATATTAAATACTACAGGAATTTTTGTGGCACTGTCACTAAAAAAAAAAAATGATTTTCAAAATTTTTCAAGGTTTTACGTCTTTATTTAAAAAACTCTCTTAAAGTTATTTTTCGAAGTACAAAGTTGTAATTTGGTGAGGACATGAAAAAACATTGCTCCATTCGCTCGATAAGAAAAAGTTTGAATCACACATACAGGGTGTTCATAAATAGGTGACAACTTCAATGATTTTCAAAAGCTCGTAACTCCATTTTTTCAAATGCAAACCCCTGTATTTTCTTATGTCATCGAATTTTTTTTAAAGAGAGCTTTATTTTTTATTAAGATGTCCTATGCCCAAAACTCATACTTTTCTAGATATTCGACATTTTTGCTTCTAATCGTTATCGATGCATATAGAGTGCCGTGGAAATCGAGAAAACTGACCGTTTACTTCACTAACGTCAAAAACTTGTCAATTATATCTTAAATTGTTGCATTTCCACAATGATTTTTTTTCTGAGTAGCTTTGCTCTGCAAGATAGGCATAAAGGTGCCATTAATTTTTAAATTGCAGTGGATTTCGTATAGTAATGATTTTTTCATGTTCTATTATTTTATTTACAGAATTTATTTAATGTTTTTTTTTGTGGTTTCAATAAATAATTTTTCTTTCATATTCCCTTTTTCTTCGTGCTCCCTTTGAGGTATTGCGCGCGCCCCAGGTTTAGAAACACTAATAAAGTTCATAACAATAGTAAAATTGATTTGGTTGCCAATTTATTTATTGCTTATGTTATAAGTTATAAGTGAAACCACAAGGCTAAGTATTATTATAAGTATTATTAGTAATTAAATACATGAAATGGTGAATAAACCATATCAATTTGCTCTTGTAAAGTAAAATTCATGGTGGAAATGAAATAATACAAGAAATAAATGACAAGTTTTTGACGTTCATGAAGTGAAAAGTCAGTTTTTTCGATTTTCACTGTACTCTATTTGCTTCAGTAACGATTAGAAGCAAAAATGTCGAATATCTCGAAAAGTATGAGTTTTGGGTATAGAACATACTCAACAAAAAATAAAGCTCTCTTAAAGACAAATCCGATGACATAAAAAAATACAGGAGTTTGCGTTTGAAAAAATGGAGTTACGAGCTTTTGAAAATCATTGAAGTTGTCACCTATTTATGAACACCCTATACGTGCAATTCAAACTTTTTCATATCAAGCAAATAGAGCAATGTTTTCTGCATGTCCTTACCAAATTACAACTCTGTACTTCCAAAAATAACTTCAGAAGATTTTTTTAAAATAAAGATTTAAAACCTTGCAAAATTTTGAAAAACATTTTTTTTTTAGTGACAACGCCGCATAAAAACTTGTGGTATTTTATATTGATGCGAAGGTAAAATGAAGGCGGTCAAAAATATTAAATAAAAAATGGGGCGTTGTATTTGAAATACAAAAGTTGCTATCAGTTTCAGAGAGGTGACGCACCCTGTATAGTTGAAAATATTTTAATCGTGTTTAGAAGAAAAAACTGTGTAAAATAGCGTTTGAATTAACTTTCTATCTCAAATCGCTTAGCCACAATCAATCGATCCCGCACGAATGACTCACGCTGTGTAGAAGACCAACATTGTCCAAGGAAATACCCAGCAGAGTACTGGACGCTGTTAGAAACGATGGCAAAAAATTCTACAAGATCATGTGAAAAATGGGAAGAAAATTTTCACGAAGCCTGCTTCAAAAAGTTCCATATTAGTTAAATTATAACTATTTTGTGAAATTTACCTTCCTTGATTTTTTCATAATAAAAAAAATATTTTCAAAAAAAAAATTGTTTTTATAATTTTACACCTCGAATTTTCCCCAGTGTTCCATTTTTTGAACACATAAAATAAACAATTTCGAAAACAGAAACATTAAGAAAATTAATAAAATCTGTTTTTTTTATGTTATTCTCAATTATATTTAACCAAGTGTTTAACTAAAAAAATAATTCAGAAAAAAATGGGTTAAACCAAATTTTAAATCACAATTAATTGCACTTGACACTTGTGGAAATTTTTTGGTTCAAAACATTTTCGTAATCAAGTAAGTAATAAATTAATTGTGTAAATTAATCAATAATTATCATACTGGCCCAGTGTATAAGTAATGCTCAGGGCCGTATCTCACTTTTAAGAGGGCCCTATTTTTTTCAGTATAATTGTGTTCCCATATTAAAGAAGTAATTACCTCACACCGTCTTGGTGGATGGCGCTGGTATTCGTCTCCACTACAAGAAACTTCTCTAAATTTCGACCGTGCCTTATTTTGCCCTTTTTCACACGATTTTGCACCATCAGAAGAAAACGATACACTACAAGAATCCTTAAAGTAAGTACTGGGACAGTTCAATGATTCATCTGTAACTTACCGCAAATTTAATAAATCAAGGTTGTCTAAAGAATATCTATCGCTGTCTGTAGAATCATTCAAACTACCCTGAAACGTCAAATGTATTAGTTTTTGCAATATTTTCAGGAAACAGGGGCCATACATACCTCTTTTTTACCTTTAAAGGCTCTTCTCATTATACGCTTACCGAACTAAAATTTTCAGTTTTAAAAACTCAATGACAAATATGAATATTTCGTGGAGGGTCGATTAAAAAAATCTACTAAACAACACATTTACGTTACCATAGCGTCCTCGTTGTAAAACAAATTGTTAACGCCACTGACTTAAATGTCACTTTTAAGGTTTTCAAACAAATTGCCGTCTGTTTTGGTCCCGAAAAATGTCTAAACAACGAAAACCTGATGCGGGTCATTTTACAGCAGCAGCATTAGCTGGTATCAAGCAACAAAGAAAAGGTACAATTATGCCCCGGTCTAATACGATAACTGAACGCTTGAGCGTGAGTAGTGGAATAAGAAGGGATTCGTCTGATAGTTATGACAAGCAACATCGACAATCATGGCTAGATAAGGTCCAGAGAAGAGGCTCTGTGTACGGTAAAAAAGGAAAAGTTATAGAAGAAGTTCGTCTACCAGAAAATTTCTACGGTATCTACAGCATAAGATATTCTCCAGATAACGAAACTATTGTTGTATCTTTCGGAGCGGGAGCTATACAGGTTACAAATGATATCTCATCTTAAAAGTTTGTTAGTAGCTTCAGGCTTTTTATGAAATTTGGTATATTAAGCAACTTTCAAAGATAAAAAGATAATGAATCTTTAAATAAAACGCTTAAGCAGAATAATTTTGTAATGGCTGTCTCTATGGATTCGTCTTAGTTCTGACATGATGCGGTACCAAACTGTGCGAAGATTATTTTAAAGTTTTTAAAATAGGTTGAACGGTTCTAGAGAAAAACGGGAAAAACGAGACCGCTGTTAAAGCGGTTTTTTTTCTCGGAGTTCGATGAAAAATTCGAGATTTTGGCGTGGAGCTCGCGACTAAATTCCATAGCAAAATTTGATTTCGACAACACACTAAGTTGGACGCACCTGAAATATATCATGGCATGCAACGTAACTGGAAAAAAAAACTATGGATTCGTCAATAACCGATCCCCGCAAATCCTAAAATCGCTCATTGACGACAGCCGTAGTTGAAGGGTTAAGCCGGGTTCAGATTAGCGCAACAAATCGGCGACCATTTTAGCGACCCCGCTAAATACCGACACTTGGCGGATCGCGGTTTTGTTGCACTTCTGAGATACACACGAGCGTAACAAAAATGAGAACCGAACAATGTAATCGCTTAAATGATCGCCGCTCCGTTCGGCAATCCTAAAGGTATGTAGGTACATATATGAGGCGGAGGAAAGACTAGGCCGAACGAATGATCACATGTGGACGTTCAGCCGAGCCAAAACACTACACACACACAGTGGATCGCTGCCTCAGTTGCTTCGTTTGCCAACGCAAAAGTACACGAATGAGGCATTCGTTCGGCCTCGTCTTGCCTCGTTCGCGTTCTGACTCAGATGTGAACACACCTTAAGAGCGAACCCAACCAGAGGCAGTGATCAAAATGACGTAGTGCAATCGTTTGCTCGTTTTTCATATTGGAGTGCAATAAGCTAATATGTCCATCACGGCCGCCGCTGGCATACAAGGCGCCCTTGTGAGAAACCCTTTGAGGAGACCCCTGCCAAAATTTCCAAGTACCTACAGGACAGTTTTTAGACAGGAATTTAATAAATATGAGCATTTTTTTTAAATAGAACGCACGTCTATTGACGTCAGTGCCACCTGTCTGGCCCCGATAGTGACTCGCCTATTTCTACACAAATTTGCACAAACAAAAAGATATAAAATTATAGATTTCCGCATTTTCTAAAGTTGCTTACGGGTACCGGTACCGGGGAAAAAACCGGTTGGAAAATTTTCTTTTAATAGTGATTATTGTAAACAAAAAATTAATGCATGAAAGATGTGATTAAATTATTGCTCAGCTGGTAGAGTCACAGAACATGGTAGAGTATGTGACAGCTGCGATGCAAACCGAGTTCGAATCCCGTTGTCGACAATGTTTTTTTTTACACTGTTATTATAATTGCTATAATGCATCTTTATTGCTTCGAAATTCGCCTAAACAATACAAATTAATACAAAACTGAATTTTTACAGAATTTATTTGAAATCTCAATGACGTAATAACAATTTAAACAGAAAAAGTTATTTAAAAAGTCAGAAAACTGTAAAATAAACTTTTGATAATTCTTTTGAATACAACTAGATCTCAAAACCAAAATATTCAAGATTAGTAAGAAAAATTATCAGTCACCAAAATAACTGATCATTTGCTATGAAACATATTATATTGATGCTATATGCTATAGTATTTTTTAAAATTATTTTTTGACCTCTCAAGTTTTAAAAAAGAGGAAATGACTTTAAAATTTTTGGCAAATATTTTTAAGTATTATAAACTGCGGTTATTTGTATGTCATACTTTTAACTTTTTAAATTATTTATTAATATTTTTAAATTATTTAAATTATTTAATTTTTATATATACAATCACTAATAAAATGTACGGCCACCCCATTTTTTTATGACTGCTTTAGATTAAGGTTTACGTATTTGTTTTAATTTCATTCTTTCTAAATGGCTCCTTCGTAAAAGAACTTTTTGCCGGGGCTAATCTTCATTTATACAGTTATACACACTCTTTTCTAAAACAAAAGAAAGAGAACTAAAAATTATGGAATATGTTTAATACCTTAACGCTTTGGTATCTCAATAAATAAATAACTGAAATAATGTTTTTAAAGTTTATGTTATTGTATAAAACTGTAAGACTTTCACCTAATTTTTTTTTTTGTAGGTTCGTCGAAACGATGGTGATCTAGTATGTACTGTAAGAGGGGCTACGGAACATGGTTTTCCTGTAATGTGTGTCAGATTTCTTCCTAATCGTGCTGATACATTTTTCAGTGCCAGTGCTTGCGGCTCAATTTTTATATGCGCCACTAAGGCAGGAGAATATAAAAAATTCGCCGAAGGTATTTTTTCCATCTTCTACGATTAATTTTGCATACAAAGTGTATTTTAAAAAATGATCGATAAATTGAAGCGCATGAACTTACAGTTCGGAAAACCGCTGTGCACAAAGGTGATAAAAATGATGTCCGCGAGCGTTTATGCAGGCTTGAACTCGATTAATTTTATTCTCAAACGCTTGCTGCATATCTGCTTGTGAGATGTTTCTTATGCAGGCAGTTATTGCAGTTTTCAAATCATTAAGCAATGCAGATGTTGCTGCTCCCCATAAATAAAAGTCTGGTGGAGCAAGATCCGGTCCAAACGGACCGCCTGGGTGTCCTCTCCTCGAACCTTCAACTTATCCCCGACTTACAAAACGGTTTTCGTCCCAACGTTCCTCCGCCGATCCCATATTCAAACTTCCGTCCCACTCCACGAACGCTCTCAACTCCAAACGCTGCACGGCGGCAGTCCTCCTAGACATCGAAAGACCTTTCGACACCATATGGCACACCGGCCTTCTTTACAAACGTCCCCCCGAAACTTCACTCGTCTCATAAAGAGCTACCTCTCCCTCCGAATAATCGTGTTCGCATCTCCAACGAACTCTCAAACTTCTTCACCCGCCGCCGGTGTGCCCCAAGGGTCCATACTTGCCCCTATTCTCTTTTATCTCTACATCTCAGACATTTCCCAACCCAATCCTATATACCCTACAGTCACTCTCGCCCAATACGCAGACGACACTGTCGATAGGTCCTCGGCAAATACCAGTCGGATTTGGCAGGTCTACCAAAACTCTCTCCAGTTTTGGATGAGTAACTGGCTGATCAAGTCAAATTCCGACAATACCCAAGCTATCCTTTTTTGACATCCTAACTTCACACGAAGCCCCAATTTCAATCCATTCCATGTCGATCTCAATCTCTGGGAAATAAATCTCCCCGTCTCCGACACCATAGTGTATCTCTGAATCATACTAACCACTACCCTCCCTCCCAACGAAGACCTGTCTAAAACGCTGAAACGTGCGATACAAAGAGCTTCACTTTTTTCTATCATCCGAGGCAGATTCGTAGGATGCCACTCTAAAACCCTTTTACACACATACTCTACCTTCATCAGACCAATCTTCGAATATCGAGCTCTTCCTCTTTCATCTTCTTCTTAATCGGTTGCTCTTGTACCTTTCGGTGTGCTTTTTTATTTCTGTATTATGTTTCTCCACTCCTTCCTATCGTTAGCTAATTGTGGCACATCTATCCAACTGACTCCTTTTTCTTCTAGTCTCTTCCTCACTTCTTTTTCCCATTTTATTCTTGGTCTTCCTTTATTTCTTTTTCCCTCTATCTGCATTTTCTATCCTATTTTCGCGTATCTACTTTCTGGCATGCGTAGTAAATGCCAAGTCATCTTAATTTATTCGTCTCCATCTTTTTCTTAATATCTGTTACTCCTAGGTTATTTCGGATTTTTTCGTTACTGATTTTATCGATCAGTCTACATCTCTCTATTCTTCTCAAAAATCTCATTTCCTGTACCTGTATTCTTTGTTTTTGTTTTTGAGTTAGTGGCCAAGTTTCTGAACTGTACGTGAGAATGGGTACGTATACTGCATTAAAAACTCGCGTCTTCGTTTCTTTTGGTATTTCCTTCTTACTTATCAAACATTTATTAGTGGCGCAGTAAAATTTCGTCGCTGCCGCTATGCTGTTATTCAGATCTTCTTTCAATTTACCATTTTCTGCAATTATTGTCCCTAATTTAGTTCTTGCACTGCTGTTAATTTATATGAAAAGAGATTCAATTTTCTTGGAACCGCTTTATGCGCTATTGCAAGTCCAATACCTTCCTCTTGAGCTAATTTGCGTAATGTTTTTATGGTCTCCGCAGCATAGAGTCAGAAATACTCAACAACTTCTCATCGTTAAGTTAAAGTTCGAGATATTACCCCTAATTTAATTTTTTCTTATGGGCCGCGAAGTTGGCTATGAAATAGTGAAATGTGCTTTTTAATTCTCTTTTAAATGAGATATTACTTGTTATATATATTTTTATAAATAAGTCACAAAATGAAGAAAAATCGTATTTTACCCATCATTATCTATGAAAGTAAAAACAAAAAGAACTAATTAAATGTCAAATGATAGTTACTATTTGTGCGGTAAAAAAATAAATTCGACATTTTCATATTTTTTGCTATAACATCTGGAGCACGAGGAATTTAGTTTTTTTAAAAATTGATTGTGGCTCCTCTCATACTAAGAAATAATTCATCTAGTTTAAACAAACCTGTATCTCTTATAATAAGCAAGATCCCATACTGGAAATGTAATCTGGGACACCCTGTATAATATGAAACTATGTTACGAAATGATGGCAAGGGTAGGGCAAGCATTCGATAAGGCAGAAATTTGCAAACTAGTTCTACGATTGAACAAGTTAGTGCCTTACCCGTAGAAGGTACTATGTTGAAAAAAGTGTTAAGCATGAATTACAACTACTTCCTAAGTCTAAAAATAGCATATACGTATTGCACTATAAGTGTAATTAATTAATTTTTGGATACCTGTCGTACAAACGAAATATCATCTAACAAAAAAAATAAAATGTTTCTATTGTAATAGTTTTACAGAATTTGTTTTTCCAGAACGTAACAATGAAATCAACTCAGTAGATATAAACCTAGGTTCAGACACATTAGTAAGTGGTGGTAAGGATGCTGTGATCAGGTTGTACGACATCAATTCGGGAAAGGTAAAAATAATGTAAGATAATCTACTTGCTTTATAACATACTTTAAAAAGTGCAAGTAATTTTTTTTTATGGCTTCTATAATTAATTTACAATCTATTCGGTTATTAATTTGTCTCATATACAGGGTGTTTCTTAAGTATTGCAAAAACATTCGGGAGAAGATTCCTTATCGAAAATTAAGGGAGTCTTTCATATAATCTTTTTTTCTTAGACGTCTTTTATCGAAGTTACACCCCCCTAAAGGGGAGCCATAAAATTTGGTTTTTATTTAATTTCTCACATTTGGATGTATGTAGGAGAATGATATTTGGTAGATGTCTTATACTTATTAAAAGGTTTCCCATAGTAATAATTTCAATTATCTCCCCCCTTCACAGTGGGCTGAAAAGTGCGACCCCTTTTGGTTTTTTTAACACAACTTTTTGGTGGTTTGAAATTTTGCAACTAAGAAATATCTTTTTATAAGCTTGATTTATTTAAAAACTTTTTTTATTCTTTAACTTTTCTCGCAAAACCTACAGTTTTTGAATAAAAATTAAAATAAGGAAACATGAAACATCAAATATTTCAATATAAAACGATCCATTTTGGTGGTTGCTATGGTTTGTTTATGTTCATATTGGGTAGAATTGACGGGTGTAATTCATTTCGACGTTTACGCGGCGAACACGCTAAAACGCCCGTCAATTCTACTCAAGATAAACATAAACAAACCATGGCAACCACCAAAATGAATTGTTTTATATAGGGATATTTAATGGTGCTTGTATACATATTTGATTTTTTACTCAAAAACTGTAGATTTTACGAGAAAAGTTAAAGAATAAAAAAAGTTTTTAAATAAATCAAGCTTTCAAAATCAAAATTTAAATTGCAAAATGTTAATCTGCCAAAAAGTTCTGATAAAAAAAACTTACAGGGGTCGTACTTTTCAGCCCCCTGTGAAGGTGGGAAATGATTAAAAATATTACTATGGGTAACCTTTGAATAAGAAAAATACATCTACCAAATATCATTGTCCTACATTTATCCAAATTTGAGAAATAAAATAAAAACCTAATTTTACCGCTCCCCTTTAGGGGGATGTAACTCTGAAAGGAGACGTCTAAGGAAATTTTTTGATATGAATGAACCCCCTTAATTTTTGATAAGGAATCACCTTCCGATTTTTTTTTGTAATACTTAAAAAACACCCTTTATAAACAGGGTGTTTCACTTTTCCATGTGGCACTATTGCTATCTCCGTAAATAATGAAAATACAAGGCTGATTAAAGGGAACAAAAGTTAGCTATATAGGAACATATTTTAAACAAGATCTTGTTTTGTTTAAAAATTCCATGGCTTGCGTGGTATGACGAGAAAACCGAAATCGATTAAAATTTTTAAACTCAAATATCTCGGCTTTCATTCCTAATACACAAAAATGCTAAAGGAAAAAAAATTGCTAAATTTTATTTGCTATAAAATGGTGATAGTCAAATTTTTATTTATAAATTAGGCCTTCCGTGCGAGATATTTGATAAAACTACTTTTTTTTAATGACAGTCTTAGTGGGTGGTAACTTAGATGTAAAGATTATTTTTTTCTCTTTACAATGATATGATATTCTATACGTTTATTTTCAAAAATGAACAAAATAATTTAAAAAATGCAAAATCTAAGATAAAAATCAATAACATACTTCAATTAATTTATTTCGATCCTTGCTAGTCTATCCTGTCACTCTTTAGGCGGTGACATTAATACATAATGTAATTCGAAAGAAATTAAATCATTTTAACATTAAGGTGCCTCAAAACATCCAACAGCTGCAAGACAGAATAAATGACCCAGATATCATGGGTGATTAAAGAATTTTTGATTGTTCCATCTCGAGGGTCTCATATCAGAGGGGTGTATGAGCCATCTGTAAAATTGTTCAAGAAAAGAGAAAAACTCTTTGTAAATTCAATTTTTATGCAATCACTTCAATTTTGTTCCTGCTTATACGGGTGATTGATTGAGACCGGTACTTAAAAATATATGAAGAATGAAAAAGGGTATGGATGTGAAATTTTGGATATGATCATAATGGCATCTGATCTGTTTATTGAAAATATTTTCCAAGATGGAAATACCGGAAGTTGACGTCTACTTTCTTATTTCAAATACAATGGTCTATTTTTGATTGCGTATTTGAATTTAAAACGTTATTTTAGAGGGACTTTTATTAGCATTCCCTATACCTAAGTGCAGTTGTTTTTTTAGATTTTTGGACTTTTTTGAAAATTTTTTGATTTTCATCGTGATGCTTAATATTATCTAACGCCGCCATTTTTGAAGAAAAAACGCTTAAATTTAGACCATGCCTAGAAGAAATCTTGGAGTACATCCTGGAATTTTTGCAATCGATGCATTACTTACAGGGTGTCCAAAATTTAATTTTCTTTTAATACAACTTCAGACCACTAAAACTCGTGTTTTTCAAATACAATGCCCAAACTTTTTTTTCATTTTCTAATGCAGAATTAAATTCTGCATCAATCTGTATTAGCGTTTCCTATACCTATCTGCAACAAATTTCGATTTATTAAGAATTTTTGATAAAGTTAATAGAAATTGAAACCTTTTTAAATAGTGGGCCTTGGAAATGACAACAAATCTGCCAATACTTAATAACCGTCAACCACTTTTATCGCGTTTGTCTGAAGTATCCATTAAAATGGATTATCAAGAGTATTCAAACACGGTATTTTGAATTTATTTTACATTCATGGACAATTTCAGAAGATTATTGAAGATGCGAACGAATAGTTGTGCATTTTTAATGTAGCCTGTACAGCATAGTATGTTAAACCCGAGTATTGCGCTGCCAATCGAATTGACCGCTGAGGATGGCCATTAAAATATTCCAGGATGTTAAATTCGTTAGTTTCATTATTTGTCACATGCTTAGGTCGAATACTAGCAGATTTCACTCTTCTAAATTAAAAAAAATTTCAATGAATACATTGAAATTTCTGTCTGGTCATTACAGTCAAATAAGGATAACTCTCACTGAACAACGGCAAGTTCTTTCATAAATCTTGTTACATTCTTTATGAATATAAAATAAGTTCAAAATATTCGTGTTTGAATACTCTTGATTTTACATTTTCATGGATACTTCAGACAAACGCAATAAAAGTGGTTTACAGTTAATAACACTGGCATTTGCTATCATTTCCAAGGCTTACTATTTAAAAATGTTGCAATTTCTATTAACTTTATCAAAAATTCTTAATAACTCGGAAATTGTTGCAGATAGGTATAGGAAACGCTAATATAGATTGATGCAGAATATAATTCTGCATTAGAAAATGATAAAAAAAAGTTTGGGCATTGTATTTGAAAAACACGAGTTTTAATGGTCTGAAGTTGTATTAAAAGAAAATTAAATTTTGGACACCCTGTAAGTAATGCATCGATTGCAAAAATTCCAGGATGTACTCCAAGATTTCTTCTAGGCATGGTCTAAATTTAAGCGGATTTTCTTCAAAAATGGAGGCGTTAGATAATATTAAGCATCACGATGAAAATCAAAAATTTTTCAAAAAAGTCCAAAAATCTAAAAAAAGACTGCATTTAGGTATAGAAAATGCTAATAAAAGTCCCTCTAAAATAACGTATTAAATCCAAATACGCAATAAAAAATAAACCATTGTATTTGAAATAAGAAAGTAGACGTCAACTTCCGGTATTTCCATCTTGGAAAATATTTTCAATAAACAGATCAGATGCCATTATGATCATATCCAAAATTTCATATCCATACCCTTTTTCATTCTTCATATATTTTTAAGTACCGGTCTTAATCAATCACCCTGTATAGATATCAAAATATCTTGATTTTTCTGGCATACAAAAATTTATCTTTTATTCTTCAGTTTAACACATTTTTGGCGAAGAATCTTTATTTCTGTATTTTTGGCCCATACGCCCCTCTGATATGAGACCCTCGATTATCGCCAAAATTATTTGTGTATCTTTGTGTTCATTATAAAAATTGTGCTAAACATTTAAAATGTTTTAATTCTTTGACTCAGATGAATTGGACATAGTTTATAAAGTATTTTTCTAAACTTTATCAGCTTTCTTCTGTTAAAGTTTGTCATAAAGCTAGTAGATCACCGTTTATTTTGTTTACACTGCAATTATATTTCTGAAATTATAAAATAGCTGAGACAAAGTTTATTCAAAACCGAACAAGAAACAACAAATGACAACGCTCACTTGTTTCACAAAATGAGGATATTCGCTGTCAAGTTTCATCCTGTGGAAAAAAATATATTTTTATCTGGTGGATGGGACGATGATGTTAAGGTACTATTTTAACTACAGGGATGCGCAAAAGTATGGAAACAAACAAATATCTAGAACACTATTAAAAATATTTCAATGAAATTTGGTATTTGACCGTTATCGTATATTCCGGATTCGATAAAAATACTGAGGTTGTGATACGACTTCCGGTTGAACCGGAAACGGACTCAAACTTTGAAATTTTAAATGGAACACCCTGTATATTTTTATATTTTTGGATTCCTCTTTAAATTTACTTCAAAAAATGTTTGAGGTTGTATGGGGCTTAAGTCGACCGTTTTCGTTAAAATCACATTTTTATGAAAATTTTGAGCTATACAGCATTGTTAAAAATTTTCAACATTTAAGAACTTTGAAATTGCAAGTAATTTTTTCTTAAGTTTATGTTGACAATAAGCTTACTAACACTTTGCACAACGTACATTTAAAAAATATTATACAGGGCGTTTTTTACGCTTGTTTAAACTTGTACATCTTTAAACATCGATAACTCATTTTTCTTAAATACAACACCCTGTATATTTTTACACATTCTAATAGAAAATTTGATTCTCCTTCGAAAACATAAAGGCTGTTTTTCACCTAAAATTGATATTATCCGAGATCGCGATTTTATTGTTAATTATTAGGGCAACGTAATATTTTCAAGTAGGCTATGAAGGAAGACAGTGTTAATTTAAACAATTGAAAAAAAAAAAAAAAAGAAGAAACTTATAAATTTATCTTTTCCGTACAAATTTTTGACATTTTTGTTAACGAATTTAACTCCATTAGCTTTCTTTTTTTGGGGACATTTAAAATCTAATGTTTATGCACACCCACTTGGTGATTTAGGCGAACTGAGAAACCGAATAACAAAAGAACTTGGAAGAATCTCGCCAGATGTGGTTTTAAACATTCTTACGGAATTTCGGCATAGGTTAGCCTACTGCCAAGAAGTAAATGGTGGTCATTTCGAGCATCGTATCCATTAAATTTTTGTATTCCCTATTTTGTTAATTTTTATAAATTCGCAATATTTTCTGTTCTGCGTCCTCTTGCCCAAGAAGACCGAGAAGAAACCTTGAGCGCTTCGTATCACACGACTTGCCAAAAATTAATCGGTCCTTATCAGGGCCAAAATATTGTTCATACAATTGAGTTTGATCGTTTACAAAGTCATAATAAAACCAATAGATAAAGTATTAGGTACGCGAAAAAAAAAAAACGCTGATTAAAAAAAATAATAACTGACCTGCCTTATGTTTAAATTTAAAAAAAGGTTAGGGTTGGGTCGGTTAAACCAAAAGTCGTATTGCAAACACGCAAAAAAGTTTATAGGATTTAGTATTTGTCATCACACTGGTCCAACAAAAAAATGCATAAATAATTTTTAAAAATCTTAATTCAAAAGTAATAATGGTAAAATTCGTTAACAAAAATGTCAAAAATTTGTACGGAAAAGATAAATTTATAACTTTCTTGTTTTTTTTCTTTCAATTGTTTAAATTAACACTGTCTTTCTTCATAGCCTACTTGAAAATATTACGTTGCCCTAATAATTAACAATAAAATCGCGATATCTCGGAAAATATCAATTTTAGGTGAAAAACAGCCTTTATGTTTTCGAAAGAGAAATCAATTTTCTATAAGAATGTGTAAAAATATACAGGGTGTTGTATTTAAGAAAAATGAGTTATCGATGTTTAAAGTTGTTTAAAGTTGTACAAGTTTGAACAAGCGTAAAAAACGCCCTGTATAATATTTTTTAAATGTACGTTGTGCAAAGTGTTAGTAAGCTTATTGTCAACATAAACTTAAGAAAAAATTACTTGCAATTTCAAAGTTCTTAAATGTTGAAAATTTTTAACAATGCTGTATAGCTCAAAATTTTCATAAAAATGTGATTTTAACGAAAACGGTCGACTTAAGCCCCATACAACCTCAAACATTTTTTGAAGTAAATTTAAAGAGGAATCAAAAAATATAAAAATATACAGGGTGTTCCATTTAAAATTTCAAAGTTTGAGTCCGTTTCCGGTTGAACCGGAAGTCGTATCGCAACCTCAATATTTTTATCGAATCCGGAATATACGATAACGGTCAAATATCAAATTTCATTGAAATATTTTTAATAGTGTTCTAGATATTTGTTTGTTTCCATACTTTTGCGCATCCCTGTATATCTAGCGAACCGAGCAGTACGAGTTTTATTTTTTTCAGATATGGGACCTCAGAGTCAACGATGGATGCATTCGGAATATCAAAGGACCACATATATGCGGAGATGCGATTGATATTCGGGTATTTACATTAATTAATTACAGTATTGTATTAATGAGACAAATATACAGTTTAGATCAAATTCGAATGTTTTACGGGGTATCTCGGTTACCATAATAGTTACCGAAAATCTCTTGGGTTATTTGTTTTTAAGATGAACGTTTCCATTTAGCCACTATAAAAAAAAATAAGTTTCTTGGTTTAAAAAAATATACTTTAACGCATTATTTATAAAAATAGAACAAATGTTATGAAAGTTTTTTTATAAACAGGTTTATGTTAAATTTAAAAACAAATTTATATTTTTCTTTAGGACCTTGATTTTTGAGATATGACGTAAACTTATATTTTTTAAAATAGAAACCTTAGTAGGCTATGATTTCATATAAAAGAGCGTTTTTTTTAACTTTTCAAAAATATATATTTATATACAGGGTGTCCCAGATTACATTTCCAGCAGGGAAATCTCGCTTATTATAAGAGATATAGGTTTGTTTAAATTAGATGAATTATTCTTAAAAATAAGACGAGCCACAATCAATTTTTAAAAGTACAAAATTCCTCGTGCTTCAGATGTTATAGCAAAAAATATGAAAATGTTGAATTTATTTTTTCTCTCATAACTTTTTTGTCCTTATCATTAGAACAATTTTATTTGTACTTTCTTAACGTACTTTTTAATGGAGAACATAACTGTTATTTTAGATTATTTTTAACACCTACCATTTTCGAGATATTACCCCTAACTTCATTTTTTCTTATGAGCCGTAAAGTTGGCTATGGAATAGTTGAATGTGCCTTTTTTCTCTTTAAAATGAGATATTACTTGCTACATTTATTTCTATAAATAAGTCACAAAATCAAGAAAAACCGTATTTTACCCATCACTTATCAAGCTATCTATGAAAATAAAATCAAAAAACAACTAATTAAATGTCAAATGACAGTTACCACTATCTAGGTTAACCATGATCTCGTAAACAAGTGATGTTTGCAATTAAAAAACAACCGAACGTCATTTCTAAATAAATTCTGCAGCAGCCGCTACGTTTTTACGACTTAAATGTAAACTTGTAACATATTAAACTTTTCAAAGTGTTCAAATTTAGCCATGTTCACAAAACCACAATAAATAGTTATACAATACAAAAGAATACTCAACCTAAAAGTTGAAAAGTTTACTTGAATACGACGTTTAGTTGTTTAATAATTGCAAAAATTACTTATTTACGAAATCATGGCAAACTTTGACAAGGAAATTTTTACAAAATTGCCATATCTTGGTTAATTTTTGCAACAAATATAAAAAACTATTTATTTTAAAAAGGCTTAAAAAAAACGCTCTTTGATACAAAATCACAGCAAGGCTTCTATTTAAACAAATATAAGTTTTCCTCGTATCTCAAAAATCAAGATTTAAAGACAAATTCAAAAATGTAATAATATACAGGGTGTTCTATTTAAAATAACTAGGTTGGTTGCCATAGCAAATAAACTGTAAAAAACAAAACAAAATCGAGTACACCATAACAGAAAAGATAGCCATGCATCTTTTACATAAAACATTTTGTCGTTAAATCAATATTTTAGAAGATAAAATCAGTATATCATACTTTTTTATGTTAAAATTTACTTTAATTTAATAAACTTTAAAGGTCTGTAACTCGATAACCATCGAGTTTTGGACTATGGTTAATATAACATTTTTGCTTAAATTGATTCATGAAACATGCTCCTTAAGTTTGGCCGTTACGTAAAGCAACACCCTGTATGTAGACATGAGCAATACCAAATAAGGGACATATCATGTTTTGCCCACCTTCCTTTTTACAGATTAAGACAAACCACTACCCATAGCCTTCTCGTCTGTAAAATTTTGACTTAGCGAATTGTGCCAACTTATGAAAACATTTCAACTAAAAACTAAAAAATGAAAATTTTGGACATATCAACTTCTGCCATACCACCACTCAAATAAAAAATCAATTATTTGCTTATAATAAACCTGAACGCAGAAAAAAAAAACTTTTGAATATTAAAATTTGATTTTTTTGAAAATAAAATGAATTTAGAGATATTTTTTATACCATACCTGTATAACCTACCTTAATCTATTCCGGTTTGCAAAACAAAAATAGTGTAGAATTACTTTTGAACAGCCTGCTTTCTTTTGTAGGATAGAACTGTGTTGACAGGCTCTTGGACTGTTGATAGAAGTTTGCAAATCTGGGATTTGTCTTCTGGTCGATTGATAGATACCATAACACCCACTAATAGACCACATTCCATAGACGGCGAATTTTTGTACGCTGTTCAATTTTTTCACGGAGACAATCTGGCTGACACGGTTCTTAGTGGAGGAAGCGGCACAGGCGTTGTGGAGGCTATCAGCATTAAAGAGAAAAAAGTTACCACAAGTTTCAGGATACATAAAACTATTCAAGCCATCGATAGCAATGAGCAGTTTGTAGTTTTTGGTGGAATGGAAACTTTACTAAGAATAGCTACAGTACAAGTCCAGTGAACCTAATTTTTAAGGCAGTTTTCAGTGTCAGCGGAAATTTTGACGATTGCTGCCTAAACATACATTAGTTGTGTTTTGCACAACATTTTAGATTTTAAATTTTTTATATCAGCACACATGAAATGCGTTAAAATAGTTTTTAAGATACAGATCTACGAAAACTCTTAGAAATAAAATGAGCTGAATTAATACACTTTATTTATATTTTTTATTACATATTTAATGCTTTTATTGAAGGTTTTATTAGTTGCGCACTTTAGTAAATAATAGCTTAGTTCGCGGAGACAGTTCGGAACTAGTTCGGAACCAGAACATCAGGTCTCGGCATTGAAAGGGCGGAGTTAATCCACGAATTTTGCTGAATACGCTCGAGCCATTAAAATATTTTTTTTTTTTAAATTGTTGGCTTAAGGACGCTTCAACTACTTTGGCCATTAGCGGCCGGGTGGAGGGGGCGGGGAACAAGGAAAGGGTGGGTAAGGTAAGGGTAGGTGGAAGTACTGTCACAGCATTTGCCTGTAGTAGGTAGAGGGAACCACCTGAAACCTCTACGATGACAGACGGCCGTGGGATTAGAACCCACGATCTCCCGATTACAAGTTAGGTTGTTTTACCAACCAGCCACCAAGCTCGGTAAAAAAATATTTTTAATATCCACGAACGTCAGTCTAACATCTTTGGAAAAGTTAGGTTATACAGTTTGTTTTCATTTAATGTATTATTAAAATTGGTGGGAGCTCCGTAAAATATAGGTATAAGAAGGGTTCCGCAATTTTGAAAAACCGTGTAAGAGTTCCGCAATAAAATAAGTTTGGGAACCTCTGATTACATTCAATAGTACGAGGGCGTATTGAAAAGTAAGGTCTCCAACGATGCCATTTCCGAACGCGAGTTGCTAGGCGAAATTTGACAACAGCGCTGCATTCCTTGGTTCCCCCACCACAGTGTAGAACCATCCGCGAGACCTTGGAACGCTAGGTCGCTGCGTAGCAATCGTTTAGGATGGGGCTCCCGCTTAGCTCGCCCGCCAGGTGCGAACTGCGCTCAGTCATTCGATTTTTGAATGCAAAAAAGGTTTCTCCGATAGACATTCATCGCCAGTTAGTGGAAGTGTACGGTGCGAATTGTATGGACATAAAAAACGTGCGGAAGTGGTGCCGGGAGTTTTCTGAGGGCCGGGAAAACGTCCACGATGAACAGCGGTGGGGGTGGCCGAGTTTGCCGGAATCAACGGCAGCTCGAATCGACGAGATGGTGCGCAATAACCGGAGAATAACCCTTCATGAGAAGTAGCCACACTCTTCATTAAGACCTTCCCTTATCCCGTACACTTCCACTAACTGGCGATGAATGTCTATCGGAGAAACCTTTTTTGCATTCAAAAATCGAATGACTGAGCGCAGTTCGCACCTGGCGGGCAAGCTAATCGGGAGCCCCATCCTAAACGACTGCTACGCAGCGATTGAGCGTACCAAGGTCTCGCGGATGGTTCTACACTGTGGTGGGGGAACCAAGGAATGCAGCGCTGTTGTCAAATTTTGCCTAGCAACTCGCGTTCGGAAATGGCATCGTTGGAGACCTTACTTTTCAATACGCCCTCGTACAATATAACCTTAATTTTGCTTCGCTCGTACGTTGACATTTGGTACTGTCAGACGTTCGTGGATATCAAAATTATTTCAACTTTAATGACTCGAGCGCATTCGGCAAAATTCGTGGGTTAACTCCGCCCTCTCAATGCCGAGACGAGGATGTTTTGGTTCTGAACTAGTTCCGAACTGTCTACGCGAACAAAGCTAAATATTACTTGCCGTGTTTCTGGTGATTATACCTAAATTGCTCGAAATCAGTTGCTCGAAATTAGTTGCTTGAAAACAGCTGCTTGAAAACAGTTGCTCGAAAGCAGTTGCTCGAAATCAGTTGCTCGATATCGATTGCTGAAAATCGATTGCTCGAAAACGATTGCTCGAAATTAATTGTTCGAAATCAATTGCTCCAAATCAATTACTCGAAATCAGTTGCTCGAAATCATTTGCTCGAAATCAATTGCTCGAAATCAATTGCTCGAAAACAAATTGCTCGAGGCGAATTGCTCAGATGTAAATTGCTCGAAATAAAGTTTGCTGAAAAAATTAATTAAAATCATAAAATAAGCTGTTAATTTAATACAAAATTTTATATTTTTATAATAAATGTCCCAGTTAACGTGAACGGGAATCTCGTAACGTAAACGGTAGAGATACAGAGTTGTTTAAATGAGTCAAAACGATCTATAATTTAAGAGCAACTATTCTTTTTAAATCTTATAATGTTGAAGACTTTTTACAGTTATTTATTACCTAATACAAACGAGATAATAACATCTAGAATACCCAGGATAAGCATATAAGTAAAGTAACCTATCCAGGTCTGAAAACATTTCTTCCTACTTAATAAAGAACTAATCAACAAAGTACTACTTAGGAGTAAAAGGACAAGTCACATGTTACCTAATTTGAAATTTTTTGAAATAAATTATTATGGGCATTGGGGTTTACTCTTAGAGTTACATCGGCGAAAACTTCTGGATCTTTTATGTAACACACACAACACGTAATAATTTAGGCAGATTTAGATGAAACAAACGAAATTAATAGAAATATTTACAAGACGAAAACTTCATTAACGGCTATAAACACAATGACCAATATTAAATTTATTGTTTGGAAGTCAATTTTAATTGCTTGTCACAAAAAGAATCGTTAAAAAAATAGTCGTGGTAGAAACCAAAATGGTATTACTTGAAATCACACTGAATCATGCAACGTTCTTCTTGATTTTGCTACCAAAATATCTGCTATAATTAGTGACCCAGCCATTGCTGTAGTTATTTCTGCTGTCCTATATAATTCTAACTAATTATAGCGCTCCAGTAATTTCCTTAATCGTCCTTCATCACGGATTACTTGTCCTACTAAGGGTTTATAATCTAGTGTGCATATATGGCTGCAAACGTTTAACTTTTCTCACATAGTTTTCAACCTATTTGCGATTTTTATTAACGTTTCCTTTAACAAATAATTTTTGTTCGTATCTTCGCATCTATAATTATTTCTAGGAGATTAATATGGAATATTAAGTTATTTTAGCAATGTTAAAATTTGACCGTTGTATTTAGATTTTGCATGGTTATTCGTATACTTAAAATTTTTACGATAGTTCAAACTTGTTTAATACTAACTTATCGTTTTGGTGTACCTAACACTTTTTAAAACCCATTATTCAACTTTTATTCCCATTTTCCTATAATTTCTACCACTCAAATCTTGCTCTATTTTTTGTTACCTATTTTTTAAAGCTCTCTTTGATGCTCTTTTTGTTTCATCTGCTCATCTGCTGTTTAACTAATAACAAATAGCAAACAAATCTCTCACTCTCCGCAAGCTATGGCCACTGTAAAAGTTTTCATCATAACATAAACAAACCATGGCAACCACCAAAATGAATAGTTTTGTATTGGAATATTTGATGGTTCAGGTTTACTTACTATATTTTTACTCAAATACTACTAAAGAATAAAAAAAGTTTCTAAATAAATCAAGCTTTCAAACAAAAGCTTTTTTAATAGCCAAATTTTAACGCACCAAAAATTTCTGATAAAAAACCAACAGGGGTCGCACTTTTCAGCCCCCTGTGAAGGTGGGAGACGATTAAAAATATTACTATGGGAAATCTTTTAATAAGTAGGTATAAGACATCTATCAGATATCATTCTCCTACATTTATCCAAATTCGAGAAATAAAATAGAAACCTTATTTTACCGCTCCCCTTTAGGGGGGTGTAACTCCGAAAGGAGACGTCTAAGGAAAAAAATGTACCTATATGACAGACCCCCCTTAATTTTCAAAAAGGAATCACATCCCGAATTTTTTAGCAATATTGAAGACCAACTATATTTTTGATGCTCAAATAAAATAATAAATGCTTTTTTAGTTACTAAAAGATAAAATTATCATAATATGATAGTTACTTCAAATTTATAACAATAATTAAAAAACCGTTCAAGTTTTACAATGTCCCTACTTTTAGATACGACAATCTCTTATATTAGAAGGATGTTTTATATATTTTATAACCTACATCTGTCAAATTTTGGTTAAACCGTCTAATATAACTTTTTGATATAACATCTGTCATTCGTTTTCTAGGTTATAATTTTAGGTTATATGAACGGTTATACTACCTTTTATAACCCTCAGTTATAGATAACGAATGCGGCTAATGTCTTTACTAACAGTAAATTATGGAAAAACTTCAAAAAACATTTTCTCTTTTAGTATGGCGGAAAGAAGCCCGGTCTCCATTACAAAGTTAATATCTTCAAAATACTTTTACAGTTTTATTTTTGTGTACCCTGATAATTCAAAGCAAAATAGCTTATAAATGAAATTTTATTGATAATAACGAAGTTTCTTTGCTGCTAGATGCGCTCAAGACAATTCACCTACATCAATAGAGACAGAGAGCATTTTATGCAGCAGGACTTTTTGTTAATAAATTAAGAAAAAGACTAATTGACTGAAGCACAGATCACCTTCGTTTTCTTAAATCACATTACAAAAATTCATTGTAAAAATTATATTATTGTATTCATAAATATGAAATTGCAATAGAAAGGTTATAATTCCCAAATGTATGTTTCTCTCACCTATATTATTGAATTATTTGTAATAATCATAGAGCAAAATGTATTACATTTATATGACTTGGAGTTGTTTTTAAGTAATAAACCGCTCCCTTAATTTTTTGGGTTATTTATTTAAAAATATTGACATAATTTCTTACATCCCGGGATCCCGGGAAATCCCGGGACAAAGGCCGATTTCTTCCCGGAATCCCGGGACAAGCAAAATGGTCAAATATGAGAAACCCTATTAGGTACATTTGAATTTGAACTAAAAAACATTATTTTGTTGTTTTTACTGCAGCTTTACTCAAAAATGTATAACAATAAAATAAGCGATGAAATACAAATAAAGTTAGATTAAACAAAAATTTAATTAATACTTTTATACACTAAGCATTTTTTGCTTTCATTTTAACTGTCAATGTGATTTTTAAACTTCAGTCCACAATTTTGGTTGCTACAGCACCTACATTGCAAGTTTTTATGAGCCGCTACTGCTACAGGTAATGCATAAACTTAATTTTACGACTTTGAGCTTTTCACATTTGACCTTCGCTGAATTTTGCGAGACTAAACAACAATTATTTGTTATTGTCAATAAACAGCTGCTCATAAAACTCATTCTGCTATTAATACGTGAAAGCTATCGAACGAAAACGTTAAGCCTGACGTAGGATTCGGTCGTTATGAATAATAATGTTGACGTTTCCTTAGGCCGATTTGCGTCATGAACGCCCTAGAATTAAATTTCCCTGTCTCCAAGAAGAACTGCAAACATAAAACATGTAAAAGAAAACGGCGAGGAATTGTACAAGTGGAGAGCTACAATAAAATACGTAAACATACATGCCCTAGAAATGCTATAAATGATGGGGAAGATATTCCGCATTAGGGCACAAAAGCAGGAAAACTTGCTCGTGCGCGTGGTGGCTCCATCGACCAGCCAAGTTCTGACCCTGACCCAAAACCATTGCAGGTCAAACTTAGGGTGGAACTACCCCTTTCAAACAACTGTCTCACGTGTTTCTTTTACGTCAGCTATAATGGAACAAGGATCCTTACTCTGTTCCGATATTTACATAACTTTTTTATTTCATTTGCTTTCTTTGTGATGCACAAATTTAGATTTGTTTTGTTCTGTTCCGGAAAAACTTATTTTTTCTCCTTTTTCTAACATGCATACTGGTAGTAAAACTGTTTGTTTAAAAAAAGCGTTAGATGTTTCAAATTAATTGGGCACCGTTATTTAAAAAAAAAAACAAATTTAGAATAAAAATCCACAGATAATGCGAGTTATAATTGGAAATTTGAGTTAACAAAACATCTTTATTTTATTTTGATCACTAAGCTTATCTTAACATTGTGCAAAAATTAGGCCTAATTAATGCTGCAAATTTGTTCAACTAAAATAGAAAATTAATGATCGTGAAATAAAAATGTAAAAGTAGATTATAATTCATTTATAAAAGTCTCAGATTCTAAAGCGATTCTTTTCTAAGCTATTTGTGATGAATTTAACAACTTATAACACTAGACAACAAGTTTTAACTTTTTTCAATAATGTTTTTGGGACACTGATTACAGATATGGCCTCAAAAAAACCCACTGTATAATTATATTTTGTTACGATAACTTTTCTTTTTTCTTGTTTTCGATGCCCATACAGGGTATCTCGATTATTAACAGAGATAGAAACAAAACTAAGTATTTCGAAATATAGCCAAAAACCGATTATTGGCAATTTTCAAAAATGTTAAATATCTCGCTTAAACGAAAAGATAGAGAAAACTTTAAAGACATTTTTTGCAATTAAAAGTTCGTGTATAAGTTTTGCATTCTTTGGTTTAGTCCACGTTACATTAAAAAAAAAATGTAATTCATTAAGAAGTAGATACAGCTACCGCTGTAAAATTCGAACAACTGTTTTTAATTGGTGATATTCCATTTATCCAGATGTTTTGCTATTAATTCGTATATTCTATTTTTCATTTCTTCTCCCGCATATTTGATATTCTCTTTAGTCTTTAACTATTATCTCTACGTCTTCTTCTCTTTGTCGATCTCCCTCGTATATTTCATCTTGCTCGTTGGCGTTTAGTTTCTCTACGATATATTCTTTCCATCTTCCGTTAATCTCCTCGTCCTTCTCTAGTACGTTACCGTTTTTATCCTTCTTCGCCCACAATTCTTCGCCTCCACAATTCTTCGCCTCTACAATTCTTCGCCTCCACAATTCTTCGCCTACATAATTCTTCGCCGCCACAATTTTTCGCCGCATGGGTCAATTAAAACAGATGAGTCTCCTTAGGTATAAACACATTTTACTGCGGTTACCTTTATTAATAACAATCATAATCTCAATAGCAACAATGATAACCGTAGTAAAATTTGTTTATACCTAAAGAAGATTCAGTTGTTTAGAATGATCTTTAGTGTGAATAAAAATTAAATTAACCTAACCTATCCACACCTGACCTGACCTAATGTAAAATAATCTGTAAAAATTACGTTATAAATGAAAACAATCACATTTACAAATAAAATTTGTATAATGCTTGTATGCGGCGAAAAATTGTGGCGGCGAAGAATTGTGTAGGCGAAGAATTGTGGCGGCGAAGAATTGTGTGAGCGAAGAAATGTGAGCGAAGAATTGTTGTGGCGAAGAATTGTTGTGGCGAAGAATTGTGGGCGAAGAATTGTGGGTGAAGAATTGTGGGCGAAGAATTGTGGGCGAAGAATTGTGGGCGAAGAATGTTCCTAGACCCATAAATATGGTGGTGTTTTTTTTTTTTTTCCTTTTTTAACTTCTCTTTCTTTGTCTGCATATCTTTTTAGTAATTTTCCTTTGTTCTCTAAATGCTTCCTTATCCACTTCCCTCTGAGCTTGTATTGCTATCATTCTGAGTCTGTTTCTCGTGTGCACTCCTCATCCCACCATTCCGTTCTCTTCAGATGCTGTTGTTTTGGCACTACTTCTGTTGTTACTAATTGTGTTCAATTTCTTTCCATTCTAAATTCACATCTGTATGTGCGGGTTCATGCAAAAATCTCCAATCACTGACCTGTATTTGTATTGCTTTTCTTAATAATTGCAAACGTTTTTCTGACGTCGAATTTATTTTTGTTTATTTATTTAGTTTTATTTCTAGTACACGAGAAAAAAGATATTTTGCAAAGATAACATAAAATATAGCGACATTTTTTGATCATTCAATAATTGAACTTTCCTTCAGGCTTGAAGCCAAAACACAATTAGGTCTTATTGTTCACGCTTCGCTTATAATATCGAATCAGTTGATATATCAATCAGCTGTTCTCTCTACTTCAGCGGTAATTCAATTTCATCAGATTGACGAAATGGATTTTGAACCTAATTATTTGACTCTTTTGGTGCTGAAAATATTCTCTACACGTTCTGTGTACATTTGATAAATTGGCACAACGTATTTTGGAACTGACTTAGTAAAGCTTAAGTTACAATATCGTTTAACTGTTTCATGTGTACTTTAAGGGTAGTTCATTTGATGTCATCGTGTAAACAGCTTGATGTCGCGACATCAACATTGACAGTTCGGCATTTGACGTAAGCCTACCATACTTGGGTAGTTCACACGTTGACATTTGATGTCGCGACGACATAACTGGTAAGGAATTAAACAACATTTTTTTTTTTTGTTTTTCACGGCCAACTAGTTTTTTTTTTTTATTCTCAATAATTTCCCATGAATCTCGGGCAAGTTTAGTTAAAAATAATTAATCTAATTTATGATTTCTTGACAAATACCTAGACTAGTTCAACGACTCTTGTGTCTTTATCGGTAAATTTTCATTTATGTAAATGTTATTAACTAACTTCCTTGGTAAGACTTTTATCACTCCACAATTTCTTCTGCAGCTAAAGTTTAAAAAATGACCTTTAATTCAATTAACTTCGAAGGTTTTAAGCAAGACGAAATATTCACTGTGGAGCACCCTGTCATTTGATCACAGCGCGTAAATTTTATTTTCTCTTGTATAATTTCCTTCGTATTTTCATGATTAACCAAGATATTCGTAGCGAACATAATTGTATTTCCTTTATTGCAGTCTTTTATTAACTAATGAACAGATACTTTCTGAAGTAGCTTTTCTGAAAATTATGGTGGAAAATTTAACGGTAAAATTTATTAAATATTTTTACACAATGAAATATAATTTTGAAGAAGTAACCATAGCAAGGCTTAAAATTAGTTTAATTTGTGTAAAACTTTTCTACTAAATTAATAAAATCTCTAGAGCGAAAATTTTAATGTTACCTACATGATACGGTACAATAAATTAAGACATTTTTTACACCGGTGCCTTTAGCGCGTAGCTTCCAGCAGACAGCAAAATAGCCTTCATCTTTTCACTTGTAAACATGTCTTTAAAATGTAAATATTTCTATTTACATTTATATAGAGAGACCAGGATTATATGCGTGGTAGCCAAGCAGACAATGGAAATAAGAAAAACAATAAGGGAGTAATATCGCATGAATATCTTAGTAGCTTGGGATAATTAAAACATGAAAAAGCTACAAACACAATTTTTTAAACTAACAAACAAATAATTATGTATGTACAGCAACAGCATCGATCATCCGAAAATGGGTTAATGCTTATGCGGAATTTTATGTAAATAATTCTTCTTAAAACAAAATTTGCATTTGTAAAAGCCTACTAGATTAAATTTGATCTCAACAGCCATTTATTCTTGTATAATAAGGTCTTCTTAATCTAGTAAGGATATAAGCAGATAATAAAATAAATGGAATTAACTGCGAATGTTGAAGATACGTTTGTTGATAGAGTGACCATACATAAGCTAAGAAATTCCGGATTTTAAGGGTTGTTTTGGCGTTCCGATTGGTTTACTAATTAACTAAGTTCAAAAGAATTAATTAAATTTAAAAAAAAAACGAATAGTTTTAAAAACATAAATACAAAGAAAGCTAATGTTATCATGAAAATATAGAAAATCAGAAAAGTATTAATTATTTGGTAGTTTATCAGTAATTTGTATACGATTAAATTTCTGACTTAAGTATCAAACGTTATTAAATGTCAGCAATCCAGAAAGACTTTTATGTACTTAAATAGGAGGGGCCAGGAAATTACAGACCGAATAGGACAAGAAAAAGTCATTAGACAACTGCATGGCCTATTATTATCTGGTGGCTATACTACCACTGAGGCTGAGCCGCTTTTAAACTTTCTAAATCTTTAATTTTGGGAGGTCAGTCCCAATCTATTAGCATATACTAAAGGTGCATTTAAATCAGAGCGAACAGAAGCGAACGAACGAATTCGTTCGGTCAAGCTCGCGCAATTTGCATGGCGAAGCGAACGCGAGCGAACGAATTCGTTCGCGTTCGCACAGGTTCCGTCGCGTGTCGGTAAACAAGCGAATCATCAAGGGAAGTTCGTGCTCGATTTGCATGGTGCATTTTGTAGCTAGCGAATTCTCTATCCGACATGGTTTGTTTTCAGGTTTTCACACTAGCGCGGATCATCAACGAATGCGAATGTTCGTTCACATTGCATTGCGCAGAGAACGACCGAACGAACGAATACCTAAAAACCCGTTCGTTCGTTCGTTCGGTTCTGTTCGCTCTGATTTAAATGCACCTTAAGAACAACTTTTCTCCATTCTGTCATATCTTTTGCCTTTTCTTTCCAATTTCTAAACCCTGCCCTGCTTAGATCGTCTATCACTTCCTGTATCCATTTTGACCTAGGTCTGCTACGTCTCCTCTTTACTCCGGGATCCCATTTTAACACTAAATTGATTTGGGTGCCCTCATCTGCTCTAAAGACATGTCCCAACCATCAAGCTCTGTGCAGCCCTATCTATGTTATTGTCTCCTTCCTTCAGTTTTTGTTTAATTTCTGCATTTGTGCTAACTCTGCATTCCGTATCCGTTACTCAAACTGGTCCAAGTATTGCCCTTATGATTTTTCTTTCGAATGTCCTCAAATCATTCTCTTCCTCTATTGTCATGGTCATTATTTTAGCGGCGTATAATAATATAGGTCGAATTGTTGTAGATGTTTATTTTAGATCTCTTTGTGAGCATTTTACTTTTCAGTAATTTTTTATTAAAATAAAAAGCTTTATTAGCGTTTATAATTTTTTCTTCTATTTCATAAATTTTCTTTCTCCCATTCTGGATATCATAACTCCCAAATATTTAAATGTTTCCACTTCTTCGAATTCTAGATTTTCGATTTAGGCTCTTCCTATTGCTTGTTTACTTACTTTCATGGATTTTGTTTTTGTCTGATTTAGTTTTAATCTAATTTTTCTCCTTGATCTATTATTTCTTTCGTCATACTGTCCATTAAATTTCTTGTTTTACTTATAATCACCATTTCATCCGCATATGCAATGATTTGTTCACCACCTGTTCGAAGGTTACCTTTATTCACTTTTCTTTGTACGTACTCCAGTGTGAGGTTAAATAGAGTGGTTGATAGGGAGTCTCCTTGTTTTAGTCCTTTGTTAACTACCATCTCTTCTGTAGCTTCCTTTTAAATTCTGATACTAATGGTAGTCCTTTTCATTATCATTACAATTATTTTTCTTAGTTTCTTTGATAAACCTAATTGTTTCAGTGACGACATGAGTTGTTTTTTTATAGTCAAATGCCTGTTAGAAGTTTATGAAAAGCATTTCTAGATCTATTTTATGCTCAAATGTTTTTCCATTATTGACTTTGTAGTTCAGCTGTATCAATGGTTGATTTATTGAACATTGTACCGCTTAAAAAAAATATTTGTCTTCTTCTGGTGTAAGCCTTAGTTTAACTGGACTTTAAATACTTTCTTGCCATTGCTTTCTTGATCTTCTTATACTGCTGTGGTGCTGTGACCTGTTGAAACTTGTTTCTGGCTGCATCTACTAGCGTCTTCCCTATTGTTTTGCATTCGATCTACCTATATGTTTATTTCACATGGTGCACATTTTTCTACAAAGCCTGGGAAGTGGTCCCGAAAATCGTCCAAACATAAACTTTGACTGTACCCCCAAATTGTGTTATCGTGTTGTCACCTCTTTAACTTCAAAATGAGTTACAACTGTCAGTTCTACCCAATATGGACATTAACAAACCATGTTAATCACCAAAATGAATCGTTTTATTTTAAAATAATCAATTATTTATGTTCACTTATTTAATTTTTTACTCAAACACTGTACGTTTTGCAGGCAAAGTTAAAAAATAAAAAAGGGTCTAAATAAATTAAGTTTTAAAATTTTAAGCCTCCAAAAAGTTCTGATAAGAAAACCAACAGGGGTCGCACTTCTCAGCCCGTTGTGAAGGTGGGAGACGATTAAAAATATAACTATGGAAACCCTTTAATAATCATAATGGTGCCTTTCCACGTGAGAGTAAACTACACTCGATAGCAGCGTCGCCAAGGATACAGCCCCTGAGAGTAACTCGCGATTGGCTGTATCCTTGGTGACGCTGCTATCGAGAGCAGTTTACTCTCACGTGGAAAGGCACCATTAAACATTAACAAATATCATTCTCCTACATATGTAAGTACATCCACATTTGAGAAATAAAATAATAACCTAAATTTACCGCTCCTCTTTGGGGGGGGGGGTTGTAGCTCCGAACGAAGACGTCCAAGGGAAAAAAATTATATAAAAGTCCTGCAAGGAATTACCTCCCGAATTTTTTCGCAATATTTAAGAAACACTCTGTTTATTAAATTATTGGGTTTAATATGTACACATATACATATCATTAACATATTATAACATTTTATTAATACAAAATCGAAACTAAAAAATGGTTTTGGCTTGTTATTGTTTACACCCGATATAAAAGCTAGTGGCAAAGAATTTATATTAATTGTCACCCCCTGAGGGGGTCCAAAAGTAGAAGCTTCTATTACTACCCTGTTACATCAACAATGAACCAATTGCATAAATGCTTTCAAAAGTTTACTCGGAAGTTCTCCAGAAAATATTGTTTTATCTATCTATCTTATATATATATAAAAGAGCTTGTTTGTTTGTTTGTTTGTGTGTTTGTTTGTTTGTTCGCTATAGAATCCTAGGTCCGTTGACCGATCGCGACCAAATTTTGCACAGTTACTATTTAGGACCTTGCAGATATAACGCCAAACTTTAAGTACAAGCACATATTACCAATTTAAAAAAAAATATATATACTTGGACGGGATTCGATCTTACGTCGGCAAATACCTGGTCATAACACGATACGGCGCGGTGTATTTCACAAGTAAAGATTGTATTGTATACAATTAGCAATAAATGTACCTGAAGTATTATTTTTATTAGTACATTTTTAATTGAAACAAGACGAAAGAAAATAAATTTGAGTTATTATTCAATTTTTAAGCAATAAATAGTTATTTTTTAAGGAATTATAAGAAAATGAAAAGATGATTGATCAGAGTATGTCATTTGTGTATGGTTTGGAATTATTGGGCTTATTCAAGTTAAAAAAGTAATTAAAATTGTAATCGCCCGTGCAACGCCGGGTAAATCATCTTGTTCTATATAAAACAAACAAAACATTAAGTAACCATTACAAAATAGAGATTTTACAGTCAAATTTAAAGATGGGTTGTATAAAACCTCTCTAGTAAAAACACTTCCAAACAAAACAAAAATTTTATAAACAGTTTTATTTTCCGTTCTATAAAAACATGTCAAATACAGCACTATCTACATTCTGCAGAGAACGATTCGCCTTTTGCTTCTTACACATCCCAAGAAAATACAGTCTCAGCTTTTATGGGACCTTCTTTCTTGCTCGACTACTACACAGACTGATAAGAAACGATACAACAGTAGTACGTAGTAAGAGCTTCGAGTAAATGTCTGAGATATAATGTGGTTGAGTTCAGCTTTTTTTTTTATTTCTCGACACTAACAAAGAAAGTAACGAACTCCTAAGAAAGCTCCTTACAACTCGAAGCCAATAATAAAATAATATAAACTCGTATGGCGGAGGAGATTAAACTCAACAAAAGCGCTCTTTGGATTCTGATGTGCAAATAAAAGCTAATTTGTGTTTTTTTTTTAAATACATTTGCCAACGCAGAGATGTTCACGTGCTTTGGAGTAAACAATTTTTTAACAAAAAGCTTGCATATTCTTTATGTTTATCAGTCATCGTCTTCCATTTCTGAAGCCTTCTGTACTAGTTTTTTTTTTTAATAAGTAACTTCATCAACATATTTTCAAATAACAGAAAAGCTACAAACGTTATCTTTTACGCATTTTGTCATGAACAGTGTTTATTTGGGTTGTCGATATTTAAAAACAATTTTTTTGGGCTAAATTTGTAGCTTCAAAAAAACCGTACTTATTAAAATTCATTTATTGAGTCGTATAATTCTTGGGATTGTGGCTAACGCCGAGGCGTTTTTTAAATCCATTTATTCAGGTTGACTTTCATTCGGCGTTTTGAGCAGCAAGATTTGGTCCAGGATCTTCCACGGACTGGCTCGTTCCCAGGAAAATATTCAATCATTGATTAATGATGAAGTGCCAGGGATATCCACTCGACGGCGTTCTCAAGAGCTTGGAATCACCCGCAGTACTTTGAGGCGCATTCAAAGAGATCTTAAAATGTTTCCATACAGGGTTCAATTAGTTCAGGAGCTAAATCCGATGGATCATCAAACACGGTTAAACAAGAGAAGTCCAGAGAAGACGTCAACATTATTAACAAACTGGTTATGGGAGACGAAGCCCATTTTTACTAATGGTTTTGTGAACAGACAAAATACCAGATTTTGGGGAACTGAAAATCTCAGAGTCATTCATCAACGAGAGCTGCACCCTCTCAAAGTCACGGTTTGGTACGAAATTACATCAGAAAGGGTGCTTGGTCCGTAATTCTTCGAGGATGATAATGGGAATACGGTCACGATTATAGGCGAAATATATCTCCAAATGTTAAGAAAGTTTGTGCTTCCCTCTGTTGAGAACAAACCTGGAATGTGGTGGCAGCAACTGCTCTCTCAGCCCGAGAGTCCATGCAGCCGATAAAGCAAATTTTCGGAGAAAAAATAATTTCCACAAATGCGGAGCTTTGTTGGACGCCACGTTCCTCTGATCTGACGGCTTCAGATTTCTTTTTATGGGGATATTTAAAACAGCGGTGTTTCTTTATAAGCCTCGAACTCTTGCTGAGCTAAAGAAAAATATTCGCCAGGGAATTCGAATGGTAAACAGGGTCATTTTGCAAGCAGTTGTGGAGAGTGTTGCAGAAAGAGCTCGCCTTTATGAACAGAAAAGCGGAGGTCATTTAAAAGATGTTATCTTTCATGTGTAGGCCAAAAAATCTCTAAGATGTGTACATTTTAATGTAAAAAAGAAAATTATAAATAGTTAAAAGTACAAAAGTTATTAAATTTTTAACTGGTTAAGTGACTTTTGGCCCACCCTTTATACATATAAGTAGCATATATAGCATGGATACCTGATTTAAATCTTGAGGTATAGTTCTAGACACAATTAAGCTACAATGATTTATTATTCATATTTTAATTAGTAGTATAAAAATTTTAATTTCGCTGAACAAAAGTAACAAACTTATTTGTAATTAAAAATTATTTCATTAGTTGGGATTGGCGTATTTTATAATTAAAGTGGCATTAAATGTAAATTAAACATTGACAGATCGGATTGAAGAACAAATGAAAGTCGTGCGATAACGATCAATACCGATACTTGAATAATAATTAGACCGACCGGCTGCCATATTCATCAAGTCTCATTGTATTTCACATTCACCTTAATGAATATTGCTGCTAATACTAAGGGATGAAAGCAAATATTATTGGTAGACCGCATGCTATACAGTGAACTAACGCAGTGTTCAACAAAATGGTTGTTTCTTGTTGTTTAAGAAGTTACTGAAACGCCAGTTCTGCAAGTGGTTGGCTTCTACCCACCACTGGGATTATAAATTGTCTCATCTTCCATCGGTTAAGCTTTTACTCGCTGCCTACACGAGTTTAATTTTTCATTGATGTTGTCCAGCGTGGATTTATGAGCGGATAATGATTGGCTTTTCTGAAACACACAACAACGAAAATGGATTTTATTTTACCAAATAAAGAAAGTTCACATTTATCACTCACTAGTACATGATGAAATTTGACTGAAGTTTCAAGAGTCATAGAAGATTACCAACAGCTAATAAACTATTTCAAAACGAATTAAGTTATTTAGCTTTTTATACAACGCTGTTTTCATCGGCAAATTAAAATTTTGATAAATAATGTATTGGTTATAGTCTTATAGTTTTTTTTTTTTTTTTTGTAATAAACAGTGTATTTAGAATATAAAGCTACTGAAAGCTGATGTTTTAGGTCAAAATGAGTTAAAAAAGTAGGACAAACATTTTTGGTTTCCTGCTTCTCATAGGAAATATAGTCATAATTTATTAAAACTTAAAATTATTATTTTTCGTTTACCTTAGCCTTTAAATAAAGTAAACTAAAAGTCTGTAGCAAAGCTGGAACATAGGAGTGCCAAATTTATGTTTAATATTCAAAATCAATTATTAGTTAAGACTTCTTCTTCTTCTACTTTTGACAGGCAACTTTGCGTCTTCAACTGAAGGGGTTTTGGTCTGACGAGTTGTAATAGGTATTTTTCATATTCTTCTAAATGGTACCAAAGGTCTTCTGCCTTGCAAAAGGTAGTCTCTTGTAATGCATGATAGTCTCTCCTTTGCCATTCTGCTAACATGTTTTTTTTTTTTCATATCTTCTGCATGCTGGTAACCATGTTTCTATATTGTTTGTGCTTATCTGTAGTCGGAGTTCTTGGTTTTTTTCCATAATTGTCCCTAATAGTTTTTATACCCGATGTCCCTTGCAACTTTATTTACTTACATTTATCCTCACATCTTCTTTCGGATTTCCCTAGCTGGAGTTAACTCTATACTCTTTATTATTTAATTACTTAACCCGGAAAATAAACTATAATATTGTTGTTTTTCAAAAAACCATCATCAAAATATTTGTAAGAAAAAAAAAACTAAAAAATTTTGCCAGCGTGTTTTGGTTTGCAAGAAGTGACAAATTTCTGTATTTTTGTTTAACATATTTCGTAAACCAATAATAAAATGGCAGATATAAATCTTAATTGATGGTACGGCGTACTGCTATTCTCGCCAAAAATAAAACGGTTTTAACTGCACATCTATTTGGGAATTACAAAAAATGCAACTTATTGTACAGGGTGGACCAAATTCGATGAGATTACAAAGGTACAAGAGAGAAGAATAGTAAACTTACCAAAAATATGCAATTTTTTAAAATAAACTCAGAACCGTTTTCAGAAATGTTGTATCATTTTCGGTTTTTAAGTTGGAAGTGAAAAACTGTTTTTTTTGTCTTTTGGCTCATTTCTCCGTTATTGTTGTAACATTAAAAACATTTATGAAAATTATTATTAGATTTTTTTCGTAGAATTTAATATTGCTTTAAAAAAATCTTTACACTTCGTATTTAAAAGTTATGACACAAACTTATCTTTTTTTAAATAGAAACTATAATTGTCCATGAGCTACGTTTTTAAATGTATACTGATTAATGTAGTTATTTTCATTAATATTAAAGGTGTAAAGTTTTTTTTTTTGTTTTTTTAAGATAAACATTATAAAAACAAAAGGTAGGCTGTGAAAGCAAGAAAAAAAAGTGGCCCACTCTGTATTTATTCATTTGCATGTAATCAGATTCTTAACCGTGATTATTTCATTTTTTAAAACCCTGCTTAAAAAATATACAACACTTGTATCATATTTTTTTTATTTGAAGATAATTAAAGAAAAAACTTTATCACATGACCTGAATATTATTGTCTAATGGACGTTGATTTAAAAACCACAAAAAAACTTTCCCTTTTAAAACGCAAGTTGTTCCTTATGGAACTGTACTTGTAGAAATTGTTAGAAAATAGATGCAATTCTCCAACAACACAGTCGCTGTGTAACACTATGCTGCCTTCAAAAGGTTATAAAATTGCAGCAGCGTTTAATACTGAGCTTTAAAGCTGTTGTACAGGAAATCCCCTCCAGTGATGCTAAATGTAAATCTTAAAAATTTCCTTCCTTATTTCGTAAGCGTCCGCTGTTATCTCGCTACCATTATGCATTTAATACAGTTCGAATCAACTCAAAAATAGACGCGCAGTTAAACATCCTGAAATGCCAAACTTTATATAAAAAAATACAAAAAGCATAAACCTAGTTGAATGATTACAATACTATATTTTTTATTTAGTCATGAGTCCTCCTACTGTTAGGTGTAGGACTACAATATTATACCGGGTTATTCAGTTTGACCCCTATAAATTTTTAATACATTTCCATCGATAGTTATAGTATAATGTTTCAGATTGATCGTTTTTTGTTATGTTAAATAGACTGTTTGCTATCATTTGAATAAACTTTGAACTGATTTTTCTCGATTTTTTTTATGTAAGCATACTTTTTTAATACATCGTCGGATTCAGAATTCAATTTTCTATCCTAATCAACAAAAACATGTATACTAGGTGATTTAAAAAAAAAACAGTTGCCTATCGCGGATTTGACATACGTCATCGTAAAGATAAAAAATACACATCATTTAATAGAGAATTTGTCGCAGTTTCCAAAAATATATGGTTTGTTGGGGTTATTTTCAATAATTAAAAAGTTTTAGGGGTGCGACAAACTGAATCACCCGGTATACCTACTTATATTCTATGCACTAGTAGGTGTTAAGAAATACCTTGAACTTTCTTCCATTTAGTAACGACATGCTTGTAGAGATTTCTCTTACCCCAAAATCTTATCACCCCTCGAGAATGTGATCTGAAAAGCGATCACTCTGATCACTAGATTGCCGAGATAGACTAATCCTCATCACAGTGGTAACATCATCTTACGAGGTCCTTTATTAGCATAAAGTTCTGAGCACACCACAGCAACCTCATAATAATTACCAAACTCCGGTAAATGCAAATTGTATGGCAAAACGTGCGGAAAAAATCAGGTTATATTATAAAAACACATCTATGTTTCACCTTTAATAATTGATTAAAATTGATGAATTTTTTATTATGATTAACACTTCCAATACTCTGACAACTTCACAATTTGTTCTTAACTTTGTATTTAGTCAAGAACAAGATATTAACCAAAAGTTATTACGTGTTAATTTTTTAGCAAATCACAACACTTTATTTGCAATATTTAGTTTATTTTTAACAATATTTGGTACGAAAGTTAGATATTTCAAGGTTTACTAGATATTAAAACAAAATACATCTTAAAAATCTGTTTTGGAATAAGCTTTATCTCTTTTTATTATGTGTAGGTAAACTCTGACTTATTTATGTTTTACCTTGTAGTTTTACCTAAGAATATTTTAAAATAAATGTGTACGAACATCATTTTGTTAAATATCTTCTTCTTCTTAATCGATTTCTCTTGTACCTTTCAGTGCCGAGGTATGCTTTTCTATTTCTGTATTAAGTTTCTCCACTACTGCCTATCGTTAGCTAATTGTAGCACATCTCTCCAACTGACACCTTTTTCTTATAGTCTCTGCCTCCCTTCTTTTTCCCAATTCATTCTTGGTCTTCCTCTATTTCCTTTTCCCTCCATCTTCATTTTCCATCCTATTTTTGCGTATCTACTTTTTAACATGCGTAGTAGATGTCCAAACCATCTTAATTGATGCGTCTCCATCTTCTTTTTTAATATCTGGTACTCTTGGGGGATCAGTCTACATCCCTCTATTCTTCTCAAAAAGCCAATTTCCTGTATTCTTTGTTTTTGTTTTAGATTAGTGTCCAAGTTTTTGAACTGTACGTAAAAATGTGTACCTACACTGCATTATAAACTCGCGTCTTCGTTTCTTTTGATATACCCTTCTTACTTATCAAACTTTTATTAGTGGCGTAGTAAAATGTCTTCGCTGCCGCTATTCTGTGTTTCAGATCTTCCTCCAATTTACCATTCTCTGCAATCATTGTTTCTAAACATTTAAAATTCGCTACCTGCACTATATTTTTTTGGTCTAGCATAATTGTATGATTTTTTTTGCTATACCCGTAGCCTTTGTCTTTGTTATAATATTAATACTCATATTATAACACTTTAATGTATCTGCCCATACGTCTAGATTTGTTAAATATTGTTAAGAAAATTTTTAGTTAATGGAAATATCAGCATTAGTATTAACCAACTTACAATAAAACACATTAGTTATTAGTTTGGCGTATAAAGTCAATGATTGAGTTAAACTAATTGTGAAATATTTGCTTACAGGAAGAACAAACAAGGACGTAACAGTTATAAAGGATAGCACCAGGAACCGATTTCTGGGGGCACTTGGGCTCAACTAGTAAAGAAAAAAAAATTTGGTTATCTTTGTGTTTTTATTGTTGCTTATTGTATGGTAATTACTCTAGATCAGCGATTCTTAACCAGGGAACCGCGGCCCCCTGGGGAGCCGTGAGGAATTTTAAGGGGGCCGCGAGGAATTTTAAAGGGGGCCGCACAAAAATTATAAAACGTTTTTATTTTTTAAAATATTGAAATCTTAAAAAAAAATATTTTTGTTACTACTTGGGGCGAAAATATTTTAGGATGTTTAGGGGTCCGCGAGTACTAAAAGGTTAAGAACCACTGCTCTAGATCTCTGTGCCACATAAAGTAACGTCTCCAATCATCTAATAAAGACGACAACGATTCATATTTAAGAATAAAAAATTAATAGCAAATAATACTGTTTTCAAACAAGCTAATGTACCTCCCTCCAGAAGAATGAGTATTAAGTATTTTAAATGCATTCCAAATTAAAACCGTAAAGAATAGATATTTATCGGTTCTGATATTATTGAAAGACACACCCTAATATTGCATTTATAATAATTAATTCTTCTTCTTGTCCATAAATCTAATTTTAATGAGAAAGCTGTCATATGCCAATATATTTCAAAGGCATTAGGTATAATAGGTGAAATTTATTTTTGTGCAAGACACCGAAATTAAAGTGCAAACCTTTCACGGATATATTCTCACAGTAAACCTTTTCCAATTTCCAAACCTGTTATAAAATGATGATTCGCTTAAAATATTCGAATATGAGCTTCGACAATTTTCATTTGCTTTTTGTTTGTTTTACATAAAAAAGTAACTTATAAGCTTGTGATAAACCTTTTTGTGTCGGTTGTTCGTTTACATTCTTAAGCGATAATGTCCCTTGATGTAATGCGATAGAATGAGGGTGGCTACATACATATTCATTATGATTTTGTTTATTTCCGCATCCCCAACATACGCATGACTTAAATTGGGTTTCCGTTCACCCGAATTTTGATTATGAATGCAAAGATTGGCAATACACCCACTATTGTTGCTGAAATCGATAGCCTTCTACTTAACAACGCCATAGGCTTGTTGTTTATCTACAGTGAGATTCGTCTAAGGTGCACAAAGTGTAGATAATTCCTTCATTTTATCAATTTTCTTACCACCAGCAACCACTGTACACATTTTTAATAGTTTTGTCAAAAGAGTCTAAGGCGTTTTTCTTCCAAAATTAGTTTTTAATATTCTTAACATATTTTTTTACCAATGTATCAACTTAACTTAAAAATACATTTGTTTGTTAATAAAAATATATGCCGTTTGACACTTGCTATACTAAGAGTGACAATGGCACTCAAATTTCTTATCTGTGGTAGAAAAAAACAACATATATATTTCTTTTTGATATTATATTTACGTACAAAAATAAGAAAGCATATTTTGTAAGTTTAACCTTTATTGGTTAATATGATCTGTAGGATCCCAGGGTTCCAAGTGTATTGAAAACTACAAAAAGGGTAAAATAGTGAGTTATATCTCTATCTGTCTCATATTAAACACAAACTATTTTGTTAGCATGAGGCTCTTATTAAGTTTCTTTTTAATTTTTAAAATTTAATTATACAGGGTGATTGATTGAGACCGGAACTTAAAAATATATGAAGAATGAAAAAGAGTAAGGACCTGGAATTTTGGTTATGACCATAATGGCATCTGATCTGTTTATTAAAAATATTTTCAATATGGCGACACTTCCGGACATACCGGAAATTGACGTCTACTTTCTTATTTCAAATATAATGGTCTAATTTTTATTGCGTATTTGGATTTAGAACGTTATTTTAGAGGGATTTTTATTAGCATTCCCTATACCTAAGTGCAGTCATTTTTTAGAATTTTGGATTTTTTTGAAATTTTTTTGATTTTCATCGTGATGCTTAATATTATCTAACGCCGCCATTTTTGAAGAAAAAACGCTTAAATTTAGACCATGCCTAGAAGAAACCTAGGGAGTACATCCTGGAATTTTTGCAATCGATGCATTACTTACAGGGTGTCCAAAATTTAATTTTCTTTTAATACAATTTCAGTCCACTAAAAGTTTTTTTTTTTCAAATATAATGCCCAAACTTTTTTTTCATTTTCTAATGCAAAATTAAATTCTGCATTAATTTGTATTAGCGTTTCCTATACCTATCTGCAACAATTTTCGTGTTATTAAGAATTTTTGATAAAGTTAAGAGAAATTGCAACATTTTTAAATAGTAAGCCTTGGAAATGACAGCAAATGCCAATATTAATAACTGCAAACCACTTTTAATGCGTTTGTCTGAAGTATCCATAAAAATGGAATATTAAGAGTATTCAAACACGGATATTTTGAACTTATTTTACATTCATGAAGAATGTCACAAGATTATTGAAAGAACTTGCCGTTGTTCAGTGAGCGGTATTCTCATTTGACTGTAATGACCAGATAGAAATTTTCATGTTATTTTGTCTCCGTATGTCACCAAAGCAACAAACTTTTGTCAATAATTTTTCCGGCAAAATAATGTTCCCTTAATATATTACAACTGATAATTGCTCATCAACCTCATTTTTCCACAGGTGGGTACCCGGTACCCGCTTATTGAGAATGACTATGTGAATTTTGATGTAAAAAACATTTTAGTTCCAGGACGGGAAAAATATATAAAACCATATTTCACTTTAAAAAAGGTAAAATCGCTACGATCTGAGAGGTTAAAAAAATCACTAACACATTAAAAAATGTCACGTAAAGTGCTTAGGTGGGTATTCGGGTACCCGGTTATTGACATAAGGGTGAAGGTAGATCTATGGTAATAAACATTTTGATGTCTAAACAATCACATTTCTTCCTTATACGGAAAAGGGGACGTTTTTATTAAGTAATATCTACGTCCTAACGATACCATAAGATATCTCCGAGACATAAAAATCAAATTAATTTCTCAATATAGCACCTTTGGGCTTGCAAGGTCCTGAACTTAATCTCCCACTGGTGCACCCCGTCGTATCCTATCATGATACGTCAATATTTCATACTCGATATGTTGTACGTAGTTGGATGAAACTTCCATATTATCGCACCTGTCGATACCGATATATTCATTTTACGTTCCGTTGATGTTAGTTTCTTTGATGTCCACATAAGCAAGTAACAATTTGGTCTTTGTTCCATTCAAACCAGATCAAAATCTTTTCCACCCAATACTCTCGAAGTATTGAAAGACTAATTATTTTAAGCTTTTCAGTTCGTCTGTTCTTCTAGCGATTACTCGTCAACGCGGCTTTGTAATTTAACTCGAGTTGAGTGGAAATAATAATTAAACGGAAAATTTGCACTTGGATGTAAAGCTATATGAAGATTTTAGTGATGCACTTAAACATTTACAAAAAAAAAACATTCTAAATGAATCCACTGTGTCATACAACAGCCTATAACATTGGAAAAAAATTGCATAGCAAGGAAAAATCATAATTATCACCCACTTAAGCCAGTCGCGTACGACCAATATTTTATCACGTACTTAAAAACCTTCCAACAATAATTGTATTTACATACAGGGTGGGGCAGAGAAACAATCTTTTTTCAAAGGTAAATTTAAAAAAAAAACTACAATATAAAAACTTTGCATTTTTTTTGTCTAGTAGTAATATGACATGGGAAATTTGAAATTATGCAGTTTTAAAAACAATATCTTAAAGGTGACGACCGTTAATGTCGATGCAGCGATTTAATCGATTTTTGAAGTTTCTGTCAACTCTCTCCAGCATAGCAACCGGTATGCGGGCTATTTCGACACGAATATTGGTTTTTAAGGCTTCCAGGGTTGTGGGACGGTTGTTGTACACAAGAGATTTGAGGTAGCCCCACAGGAAATAATCGCAGGGGGCTAAATCTGGCGAGCGTGCCGGCCACGGAATGTCGCCTTTCATGGATATCAGCCGCCCGGGAAGGTTTGCCTTAAAACATCTATTGAAATTCGCAATGTGTTGGCCGTGGACTTATCCTACTGAAACCATAGTTCGCCTACATCCCTATTTTCAAGGGCTGAACGATCTGACAAACGAAGGGCAGCTGCATGTTTGCGGGCGGAGCGCCTAGGAGACCGCAAGATTGACCCTCGAACTGCCTCGATGTTTTGGGGTGTTCTAACGGTCCGTCTTTTTCCTGATCTTCTGCTGGACACACTTCCAGCTCCCCTGAAGGTTTTTACCCACGATACCCGGAGGGAACAGCACCTCAAGGGGGAATTTCGTAACATAAACGAAATGCACATTGCACCGCGACGATCGCGTGGCCTCGTGAAAAGTAAGCTTCTACGGCAAACGCGCGCTGCTCTTTTGTCCTAAGCATTTTAAGACTGACGAAGGTTGAAGAACAAATTTCCCTAATACCGCTTTCCTTTAAGACCATCCCCGCCCCTCCACTGCCTCTCCTCGCTTTACCACGCCCCATTGAAAAAATATAGTTTCTCTGCCCCACCCTGTACAAGTAAAGAAAAATCGTCAATCTGTTTCTAGTGCCCTATGATTTGAAAGTTATCTTACCACTGTTCGAAACTTTTGTACATCTCCATTTATAATTAATTAGACGAATTTTATTGCTATGCGACGATTGGTTAATTAGAAAGGGATTTATACCTCAAACCAATTGTTTGATATAGAACGGAAATGAATAATCCCTGTTACAATAGAGTTTAATACTGAATGGAATTTAATACCTAAAATAAATGAAATATTTCATAATTATATTGAATGGTTGGTACCCCATCATAAATTTTATAACTTGAAATTTCTGTCGTTACAAGGGGGGCGGGGTTTCAGTGTAACCAGGTCGACTAGCCTGTTTTATTCTCTAACTTCGATAAGAAATCCTTATTTTAAATGAATGTTTGTGAATTTAATAGCGCTAGTGCCGGTACTGATTATTATATCTGTTGATCCTTTATGACCCCCGAGATTTCCACTTTTACTCCATTTGGGTAAACTAAAACTGCCGCCCCAAAAAAAGTGCCGTCCGGGACAAGAATTTAGGAAAACGTTCAAAAGAATATTACATTCTTATGTTCGAATTTGCAAGTGCACACACTGTATAAATGTAATTCAAAAATACATACCGTTAGAGCGAATGGTGTACAATGTACATGTTCCAAAATGATATTTCGGCAATATCCGGTGCATTCTTTTAAAAACTAATTTATTGGTATTTCGTCGCTATTCTAGAAGAAATATTAAAGGTTTTTGTTCTTTTATCTTGATTAATCACATCCAGCACGACATGTTTTGTGAATCAGTGCGCTTTTTAAAATTGAAAACTGTATATGTCAGGCTATAAAACTAATACATACATACAGGGTGTCCCCGTTATCACCGCGAATATTTTAAGTGGTGATAGGGGACCTTTTTCTAAGAAAAAATTTCAAGTAAATTTTTTTCCTAAAATCAAATGCTAAGCTGATATCAACACTTACTTGATTTTTTTACACTTCTGCATTTATAAGACTCTGTAGCCGAAAACATCAATTTTATCGTAAAATACCATAAATCTTTTTAATAGAGCATGAAATTCTTTACAAAATTAGTTTTATTTATTTTTTGTCTACAGGCAATAGTTTGAGAGTTATAAAGCAGTTTGTACAAAAAAATTTACAAAATTTACAAAATTTAATTGTTTCTTAGACTTTGCAACCGCTGTATCTTTAAAACGAAAGGTTGTACAAAAAAACGGACGGCCCATTCCGGATAGCAAATTTTATGGGCTACAGCTTTGGTCGTGAAATTTTTTGAAAACCAAACCGATTTTCCGGAAAAGCTGAAAATAAGGAATAGAGTGCGAAAACAAAATTTCCTACAAATATTGTTTTGTATTTAAAAATGCTTTTAAAGAGAGTGCGATTACGTAATTGAATGATGGAGGTCATTTTGATTACTTATTTTGTGGTTACATGTTAATTTTATTGTGTTAAGATGGATTTGCATTGTTTTGCATTTTATCGTTTTCGAAAAACAAAAACTCCCGGTAATTATGATATTTTGTATTTAAAAATGCCATAGCACCGGCAACAATCATAAAATTATGTATCTCATCAGTTTCAAAGCTTTTTATGAAGTTTGAAATTCTTCAGAAAACCACCTCTTATCATTTTTTTTAAGGAGCTAACGAAAAAATTTAACAAAAAATTGTAAAATTGCATATAAATAAGTTATGTAAATTTTTAAAAACGCAGCATCTTTTTAACAAAACGTCGTAGAGCAAAACGGATGCCTATTGCGGATAAGGCATTTAACGGACTACAACTTCGGTAAATATGTTGTTCAATAAAACTAAATGTATCATAGAAATGTTTATAATAGTGAAAAAGGTGAAAAAAAACGATAAAATGCAAAACAATGCAAATCCATCTGGACGCAATAAAATTAACATGTAACCACAAAATTAATTCAATAAGTGTTCAAAATGACCTCCATCATTTTCAATCACGTAATCGCACTCTCTTTAAAAGCATTTTTAAATACAAAACATCATTTCTCGGAATTTGTTTTTTTTTGCACTCTATTCCTTATTTTCTGCTTTTCCGGAAAAACGGTTTGATTTTCAAAAAATTTCACTTGACCAAAGTTGTAGCCCATAAAATTTTCTACCCGGAATGGGCAGTCGATTTTTTTGTACAACCTTTCGTTTTAAAGATACAGCGGTTGCAAAGTCTAAGAAACAATTAACGTTTTCAAATTTTTTAAATTTTTTTGTACAAACTGCTTTATAACTCTCAAACCATTGCCTGTAGACAAAAAATAAATAAAACTAATTTTGTAAAGAATTTCATGCTCTATTAAAAAGATTTATGGTATTTTACGATAAAATTGATATTTTCGGTTACAGAGTCTTATAAATGCAGAAGTGTAAAAAAATCAAGTCTTAGCATTTGATTTTAGGAAAAAAATTTACTTGAAATTTTTTCTTAGAAAAAGGTCCTCTATCACCACTTAAAATATTCGCTATGATAACGGGGACACCCTGTATATAACTAATCCTAGAAAACTTGAATAAAAATAGATGTTATTCAAACCCTAAAGCAAATTACAACAGCTTTTACAAAATGTTGCTGAAAAGAATAGAAAACTAACGGCTTGGCAATAAAATGACGTGGGTTAACATTGCTATTTTATTTTTGTATTAAATCTTGGCATTAATTAAACGGAAGTAGCAAATTCTGTGAACAGAAATGCCACCGTCGTTTGTTAATACATTTAGTGTACTTTTAAACGACCTATTATTTTGTAATTTGTATGTGACGCGTGATAAAACTTAATTTTATTGTTTTACTAAAGTGTTTGTTGTGATGTCAAAGCCAACTATGCTCTAGCATTAAGAAAATTAATTACCTTAAATATTGCAAAATAAAATACACTTTAAGCAAGTATTTGTTGGATTTAGTACCAAAAAAATATTTACAACTTCTTTTGCTTTTTAATCGGCAACTTTAACCATGTCGTGTAAGTTTACATAATATCTATAATCTATATCTACATCAATGCAAAATACTACTGTGATCACCGTAAATTTATGCAAAAATCCATGGAGTTCATTTTTAGATACATTATAGGGCACAATTCACAATTGAAGTTAAAATTTATGATTTCTTATTCCATTTATTTATTGTCATCTCTTCGCATTAAAAAACCATTTATCTATAAACATTTTAATATACGAGTGCAATAGGCAATAATACTCCAGACGAGGCAATTTCATATTTACAGCGAATTTTTTGTTACCAATTTGTTCAAATATTAAAATCACATTAGCGAAAAAAAATTGACCACTAAGTGGAGTTAACATGGTTTCAGATAAATGCACACTTACAGAAATTTAGTAGATAACGATGAGAAATGATTTTAAAAAAATAAATAGCTTAACACAGAACAGCAGCATGGAAGTAAAAGGTACCTAATAAGCAAACAGATGGTCGGTAGATTAACCACTTGCAGGTACTTACACCATGTAGCAGCAGCAAACAGGTATTGAGTAATGAATTTTTAGAACTGCTTTTCAGAAAAATGCAATAGAGTGCTTTACGAACGGCTTAAAACGTTCAAAACAAAGTGGTCGATTTATTAACCTCTGTCCCAAAGGATTAAATGACCTGAAAAGGCCATATCACTTTAAAAAAGTTGCGATGCGGACGTGTAAAAAATATGTTTGTATATCTTAACACAGTACAGTAGCATGGGAGTAAAAGGTAATGAGCAAACAGGTGGTCGGTAGGTTCGCCACTTACGGGTTCTTACATCAGGTAGCAGCAGCAAACAGGTATGTGTGAGTAGTGATTTTTTAGAACTGCTATTCAGACAAATGGAATAGAGTGCTTTACGATAGGCTTAAATCGTTTAAAACTAAGTGGTCGATGTTTTAACCAATGTCCTAATTAATGACCTGACAAAGCCATATGTATACAGCGGTTTTTCATACAGCTGGCTGCCGTCTACCGTTAGTTAAATAGTTAAATAGCGTTCGTAAAAAACGATAAAAATATTATATTAAAAAAGGAATTTAACCACGAAGCAAAATATAAAAAATGCAACTGTTATTTCTTTGCTTTTAGAGAGAATATTTCCAAAAGCTTTCAAGTTAACAACTGTAGGCGATCTGTGTGAATTTTTTCGAGGAATAAATAAAATCTTTTTATCAGTTGTCCCTTACAAAATTAACTTAAGCATTTGTTTGAGTTAAGTTGTAAGCTTAACTTAAGCAAGTTAACGGCCTAATCAGACTTTAGAGTTTAATTAACAAAAACTAACCACCCAAAAATTAATACCAGCAAAACTGTAATGTTTCATTATCAAAAAATAATTTATACGCTACGATATTAATCGATGTATATTCATGGGCATATTTAAAATATAATTAGGGCATGCAGATATCAGTTTGATTAGAGAGAACAATCGCATTTGTTATCGCGCCTGTTTATTCCTTTACAGTGATGACCTACTTTCGAGGCCTTAACAATAATGCCCACTAATTTAATTATTCGCATACTTGATTGTATGTAAGCTATGCAGCTCATGCGGCTATGATGGATTAAATTTTAAAACAGGTTTGATTCTTTTCCATTTAGGCCTTTAAAATATTCGCCTCGTTAATTTTTAATGTTAAGTCAAAATACAAAATATCAGTAGGATATAGCGTTGCGTAATAAATTAATTTAATTCAGTAACCACCAGATTTATATTGCTTTTAAAAAACAAATGACTTTTTTAATAAACTAATAGCCGTTAAAATGCTTTTGTTGAACCTTCATCCTATTTCATTTTTTATTATTAAAATCCTTAGGGACACCGCACACTACCGACTTTTTAGTCGGCCAACAGTTTAGTCGTTATCGAGCTATGACAGGGATTTGTCACCGACTAAATAGTTTAGTTGGACACACTACCGACTTTTTAGTTGACCCACTATTTTGTCGGCGAGTGTTACAGGCCTGTACTATTTCAACGTAGGCCGATAGTTGGCAAATAGTTGGCCGATAGTTGGCCGACTTTTTTGTCCAAAGGAAATCGGGTCTCTGATTATTTAGTTGGCCGACTAAATAATCGGTAAATGTGCGCGCTCTCATAAACACTCATGCCTTTTGCGAAGACGACTAAACTGTCGGCCGACTAAAAAGTCGGTAGTGTGCAGTGTCCCTTAGGCTAACTGCTGTTAAACATTGAAAAATAGCCTTTTATTTATCTCGTTGAATTTGTGTCATACTTCTTTTTGTCATAGGTACAGGGTGTTGCATGACGTAACGGCCAAACTTAAGGAGCATGTTCCTCGAGTCAATTTAAGCAAAAAATGTTATATAAACCATAGTCCAAAACTTGATGGTTATCCAGTTATAGACCTATAAAGTTTATAAAAAAAAGGTAAATTTTAACATAAAAAAGTATGAAATACCGCTAAATAATTTTATTAATTTTATTCTGTCAAGATTTATAACCTATACATTAATTTTAACATGCACTGCTTATTAAACAATTATAATTACTTTCTAGTACCTACTTCCTATTAGCAGGCTCTTTTGATTAATCTTATATTATCTATTATTATTAAAAAAAATCTCAAGACAAACTTAAATTATGTATCAATCTTCACTACACGGAGATTACAAAGGTGGTCAGTGAAAAAAAAAAGATAAAAAACATTACGGTCTAAAACATATACGATATAATATTTGGAATTTTAAAAAAGAATAGATCAACGTCTTTTAAAAAAACTTATTTCTAATATTTTTTGCCATTGTGTACAGTTTTTCTCCTTATTGAATTATACACATAAGGGTGGATGTTTTAAAACAAACGAAATAATCTAGCTGTTTATGATTTTTAAACAGTGTTCTATTTATTCAAGCACAAATTCGATTTTATTTCTCTATTGAGCTGTTATAAAAATAAAGCACGTTACCTATCTAATCAAAATTTTTGAAATAATATAAGCCAACCATAAAACAACGCTTTGAACATTAACAATATTATAAAATATTTGGTACTTGTTGTACGATCAAGTTTACAAGGTATGTGTAAAAAAATAATCAAAGTAACATCAGCCGCATTATGAAACCAATAAACATAAAAATATTTAAAAAATGTATTTTTTTATCGAATTCATCAAAGATAAAAAATAATCTGTCGTGTTGGCATCGTTTCTCTAGCAAACGTTTAAATATACAGGGTGGTCTACATACAAGGGCCACTATTGTGATCTCGTAAACGGTAAGAGCTACAAAGAAGTTTAAACTAGACAAATTGTCCCCCTTTTTTTGATTTCTAAGGCCTATTCAGTGATGCTATAATGTTTTAAAAAGTCCAATGGCACACTAGATAATAAACAAAAAACAAAATGGGCATTTTTTTAAATCCTTAATAATTCATGATGGTACAAACATATTTTTGGGAAAAAAGTAGTAGATTTTTTTACACAATTTGAAATGAAAACATTCATTTGTTTCGATATTGTTTAAATTGTTAGATAAATTACAAACTTGCATGTTTTTAAATGGAAACCATAGTTGGCTATGGCCTTATAAAAAAGCATTTGTTTTTTTTTTTAATAATATTTTGACATTTAGGCTCAAAACAAATAAAATTCATCAAAAAGTCTCTATAAAGCTAAAGAATTTTTTGAATTTAAACAATATTGAAACAAATGAATGCATTCATCATGCAGTAGGTAAAGTGCCCTAATATGGAATACTTTTTTTAATATTCACATTTATTCAACAAAATTTTGCAAAAAATTTATAAGGAATTTGTAATGAATAAGCAACACATTACTCGAATTCTGGTACGATATTGCTATAGATATTTCTTATGTAGCTATTTTTTTTTTAAATGTTACTACTATTCCATATTAAGCTCCCGGGGAACCTAATGTGGAATACTAGGGGTTCTTAATATGGAATATAGAATTATATAGGAAATATACATTAAAATAAAGAACTGCTCATAGATTAATCTTTTATTTCTTTTTGATTTACATTATCACTAAAACCAAACCAAAACTCTGTTATTTATGTAAATTAAATTATAATTCCAGTGTCATTCGAACTAATGTTGATAATTTATTTATTTGTTACAGGTAGGACAATAGAATTGTTTTTTTGGGTATTTTGCACATTTTTAGTGTGCCCATTTCTGACACTTTTGACACTGAACCCATATTCCTGTACTTAGTGACCATAATCATAGTCATTATAAGGCACCTGTAGATATGGTATTCCATATTAGGTATCAATGTGACTTTTCAAAAATCGGTGTATGTAAAACATGAAATAAGCCCAATAAAAATTTTGGTCTATTTAATTGAAATGCTAAATAAACATGCAATAAAATATTTTATATCATTTACCCTAGCATATAAAATTTTGCACTGAAAAATTTAGCCTAAAAACTCAGTAGCACGTCAAAAATATATTTGAAACTGTTATGTAATCTAGTGAATATTTTTTAACTATTTTACATTTGGGAATGTGTGATCAACGTACAAATAGGTACATATACTTTTTAACAGATATCGCTTATTCATTGTCATAAAACTGATGTATTCCATAATAAGTAACTATTCCATATTAGGGCACTTTACTCTACGTAAAAAATCTACTTTTTCCCAAAAATACTTTTGTGCCATCAAGTATAAACGAATTATTGATTTAAAAAAATTTCTATTTTGATTTTGGTTTATTATTTTGCGTGTCATGGAACTTGTTTTGAAACATTAAAGCAACATTGAATAGGTCTCAGAAAGGGGAACCATTTGTCTCATTTAAATTCGTACCGTTTACGAGATCCCAATAGTGGTCCTGCTATGTGAACCACCCTGTATACTAATTTTAAAAAATGTGAAGTTTATTGAGCTTTTTTATTTATTAAAAAATATACGTACCTACTTGGGATTGTCTGTATTACTTTAATCTAAAAATGTCCTTGCTTTTTCTTAACTAATGACGTTAGACGTAATGTATTAAATCGACAGGATTTACGTAGGATGTTGTGAATAAGATCGTGCTTGACTGACTCGTTTGTAAGTTAACAGTTTATAAGTAGGTAATGGATAGTAGTAGGGCTAGAAGGATGTCTGCAGGAGTGGTTAGTATCCTGCCGGAGAATGCACTTGAACGAGGGCGGTTGACGTCAGGACCGGGTGCTAAAATGTCAGAGTTCGTTGAGCGGTGCGGCAATCAATATAGCGGCAAACACCCCGGGCTTAGCTCCGCTCTGTTCTGGCCAAGGTTCTGCCTCTTATCCTTCAGGACTTCTCCGTTTGGTTTTACTACGACCGAGTACGGTTTAATCACCGGCCGTGCTAAGCCTCCATGCGTGGGAGAAAACGTGGCAATTTCTTCAAAGAAAATCGACATCCTATTTACATGATAAAGCATCGAGAGGGTTGTTTAAGCTACTGCACTTAATAGTTTCAAACTGGCTTAAGTTTGTATTACATTAGTGAAACGAGAACGCTCGCTCGCATACGGTGTTAAATGCATGTAAAAACGATTAAAGGACTACACGACGCTTAGTACTTTATAGAAATTAGAGCAAGTTAACCAGTGACGTAGCCAATTGGGGTCCTTGGACAAAAAATCATTTTTATCCCTTACTTTTATTAAAATAATTTTTAATTCTTATATATAGAAACGTGGAGGGAACACTTCATAAGCAAATACCACATGATAATCCCAGAAGAAGACATAAACAGAGTAGAACAAGCAGACCACCAACAAGAAATTAATAGGGAAGAAGTAAAAGACGCAATAGGAAAAGTCAAAATTGGAAAAGCAAGTGGAGAAGACAACATAGTACCAGAGATGATCAAATGGCTGGGAGGAAAAGGAATAGACTGGATATGGGCAATATGCAAAGAAGCATGGGAGAAACAAGAAATACCCAGGGACTGGGAAAACAACTTACTAGTACCAATATACAAGAAAGGAGAACAATCACAATGTGAAAACTACAGACCAATCTGTTTAGCTCAAACTAGCTACAAACTATATACAAAAATCCTAGAAAAGAGATTAAGAGAGCACGTGGAAATAAAACTTGAAGAAAAACAAGCAGCTTTTAGACCAGGAAGACAGACAAGTGATAATATATTTATTATAAGGAATATAATAGAAAGAAAAGTAGAAGAAGGAGAAGAACTCTACCTAACATTTATAGACCTAAAAGCAGCCTTCGATACGGTAGACAGAAGAAAAATATGGAAGACCCTGAGAGAAATAGAAATACCTAACACCCTAATAAATGCTATTAGAAGCACGTATCACACAGTAAGAGCAAAAATACAAATTGCAGGACAAAGATCAGACGAATTTAGAATGAGCAAGGGAATAAAACAGGGAGACAGTCTAAGCCCACTATTATTTATAATATTCATGGATAAGATAGGGAAACGAATTAAGGAAAAACATAAACAACTGAACACGGCAATTGGGTACAGAAACCTAGAAATAATTACATTAAATAGCCTACTATACGCAGACGACATAGTGCTTATAGCAAATACCAGAAACAAAATGCAAAAACTAGTGAATGCATGGACCGAGGAAATAGAGAACATGGGAATGGAAGTGAATATAAATCAAACAAAAACAATGATCATAAACGAAAAACAAAAAGACCTTCAAAACATCAACAAAATTAAATGTAAAAACAATGAGCTAGAAAGAGTTACAACATATGAATACTTAGGAAGTATAATAACAGAGGACGGGAGAATAGACGCCGAACTAACAAACAGGGCAAACAAATCAACAAAACTCTATTATTCACTAAACAAATCAATATTAGGACACAAAGAGATAGACAAAAAAGTGAAAATGAAAATACACAATATGATAACAATACCGATAATAACATATGCAGCGGAAAACTGGACAATAAAGAAAAAAGATGAAAATAAAATAAACGCCATGGAAATGAAACACCTCCGGAAAATAGCTGGGAAAACAAAATGGGATAGGATAAGAAACGAAAACATTAGAGAAATGACAGAACAAGAACCAATAATAGATAAAATAAAAAAGAAACAACTTAACTGGTATGGTCATGTCATGAGAATGAATCCAGACAGACTTACAAGAAAAATAATAGAAATAGGAAAACCAGCCAAAAAACAAAGAGGGAGACCAAGAAGAAAATGGATGGATCAAATAAGGGATTGGGGAGCAGAAAGAGGAAAAACACCAGAAGAAATGAAAATTCTTGCAAAAGACAGAATGGCATGGCGAAAATGGACTCGGGATACGAGACTAACCTCCGACGCCTGAAAAGGCAGAAGGAGACGAGAAGAAGAAGAATATAGGGTGACAATAATCTACATGTGTTGTGTGGGTAACTTTGTTATTATAAGAGTTACATAGTCGGTTAAATTAGCCAGTTTGGCAGAACTTCAAGACGAATTTAATGCCACTTTGTCATTTGATCTACATCTTAAATTTTTTTAAATGTTTTGATAAAAATGAAAACAGACGATTTTTTTAAAGGTCAATAACTCCATATGTTAAAATCAAAATGTGAAATGATTCCAGTAGATATTTTTACGAAGAATTAGAAAAAAATATCTAAAAAGTCATGGCACACTTAATTTTTGAGATATAAGCTAAACGACTTTTTTAAATTATAACCATATTTGGCTATGGACTCATTAAACAGAGAATTTTTTCTCGTTTCAGTGATATATGGGTTGTAAGGTTTATTTTAAAAAATAAGAAGTTATAGCAATATTATAGTGGTCATGTGAAAACAAAAAAGTGCATAAATAAACTAGCTCTATTTAAATAAACACACAAAAAATACAGAAAACTATAGTAGTTTCACATATTTTTATTTTTCATAATAATTTATTAACTATTACCTACTATAAATTCCAAATTACAACTTGCATTCAATCCATGGGCAATACAAATTTGAGATCCATGTTTTATAAATTCAAAATGTAATAGATTTGAAAAGCAATAACGAGTGTTGTAAATAAAAATTTGAGCCGATTGATAAATCGCCTTCAAAAAAAGTGACACGCCTGGCTTTAGTCGATATATCTCGGAAACGAGACCACTTAGAAGTATGGGACTTGCATAAAACGAAAGATAATGCCTTGTGCCAAAATGTTTTTACGCCTAAAAACTATTCTACCCACAATGGTATAAAGGACCCGTTGGATACGAGCGCGCAGCGCGAGTAGTACGATAACCGATTTTTTCGATTTTGAAAAGCAATAACGAGTCAATCGATTGTTCACCTCGAAAGAATATGACCGGCTTAGTTATAATCGATATATCTCGGGAATGGAGCCACTTAGAGAAATGGGACTTAATTTTTACGCAAAGAGAATTTTACGCGCAAAGATAATTCTACGCGCAAGGCCGGGTCTAACGGTGAAGAAGTCCCGAAAAGGCTACGGAATTGCTAGTCTAAAACAGTGAAAATATTATCATTTTAAAAAATAGGTATACCTTCTTTATTATATAAAACATCTTTTTTTTTCGTGGTAATTAAATTCTAAGTTGTTATATCTTCAAATTTGGGAATTAACCTGAAATCCTTGACAATTTTGTTCAGATAGGAATTAAATTTTCGTATGAATTTCGAACATTTTGTATATTTCTAGTTAGGTACTTGATCCAGTACAAAAATATATTCACCAAGGTCTTAATGACCCTTTTATAGAATTTTTGAAGTAGACTTAATTTTGCCCACCACTTTATTCAAAAATGTAGAGATAAAAATAAAATCCAATGCCATGTTTTGCTTACTATTCCAAGCACTTTGTCTTGCTCTGCTATTTCAGTTAATTTCAAAATTACTTTCATTCACAGCCTTTGTAATATACCCAAAACAAAAATATGTTCGTTACATGTTGCGTAGTAGGTGCGGTATCTCTTGTTTATGGGCCCTGATAAAGTATTGCTCCTAATTCACAAGGACTCCTGAGCCTTGCTCACTTTGCTATACTATAGATACGCCTCTGATGTCGACTTTAATCCTTTATAATAATGAACATTTCAACTGTAATTGAGTTCTCAGGTTGACAAAACCTTTGCTTGCAACATTTATTCGAGACCAAATGAAGTTAATTTAACTAAAGGCAGACTAGAGTATTTTATTAACTCTATTATCGATAAAAACAGCCCACATTAAGTTCAACAGAGTTCAGTTTGCAGTAAAACAACAACCAATGCAAACAAACCAAGAAGTAGCTAACAATTACTTACCCCGTGTCAAAATAAAATTGCAAACGTTATTCGTTAACTCGCGATTTATTTATATTTTTATACCAAACTGTTGCACATTTTGTAAATCCAACTGAATGCAACTCTATTTTAAAAACACGTTCTATACGTGGAAATCCTATTGAAAATAAAAATAGACGAATTCGCTTCCGATTTACAAAACGACATGCATTTATTTACGTAACTGGTACAAGCTGCAGACGATATGCTAACGATTTTTCATCCCTACAACATGAAAATAATTGTCAACTTCCCAGGATTCTTATCTCGAATCGCATTTTTAACTTGACCTAGTTTTCAAAACAGCGAACTTTTAACAAGTTTTTGCAGTGGCAGAAATGAGAGTAAGGTAGTCTGACTTAATTAAGTTAATTGTCTTATTATTATTTAAAATTATTTATTAAAATGGATGCTAATGAGGGCGTAGTAAGCGAGATGTAAAAATGTTTTTGTTCTTGCAAAAAAATGCAACGAATTTTATTTTTACTATACAGGGTGATTCAGTTTGACTGTTGCAGCCCTATGACTTTGTTATTTTAATTGGAAACCCCTTTGAACCTTATATTTTTGTAAATCAAAAAACATTCTCTATCGAATGACGTTCAGTTGTTTTTCTGCGATAAAATATGTCAGACTGGAGAAAGTCAACTTTTTTTTTGAAATTACATCGTATATATTTTTTTTATTGGTTCTGATAAAGAAATAAATTCTAAATCCGATAGTGCATTAAAATAATAAGCATAGAGGGAACAAATTTTGAGAAAAATGAGTTTAAAAGTTTATAACTTTTCTAAAATTGTTATGCTTGACTAAACAAAACACGATCGCTGTAGTAATTAACAGTTTATAACAAATCAACAAAACAACTGATCACCGTGGCAAGCAGCTACTTTTCCACTGGACTAGTGTACATTTTGTATATGATTGTTCAAGTTTTCTCACTTATTGTCTTTTTTTTTATTGTTTTAGTGTTTCTGAATCACTATTTAATAGCGATGAAAAAATCTACATCTTTTCCCCGAAAAATATTTTTGTACCATCAAATACTACCAAGTTACTAAAGATTTAATTTTTTTTTTTTTGTAATTTATCTAATGTGCCATGGAACTTTTTTAAAACATTAAAGCATCACTGAATAGGTCTTAGAAGAAAAAAAAAACAATTTGTCTAATTTAAACTTCTTTGTAGCTCTTATCGTTTACAAGATCCTAATAGTGGCCCTTCTAAGTGTATATCGAAATATTGATATACTGAATATCGATATATCTACAACTATCGAATATCGATAAATATAAAACAATCGCCAGACCTAATTCGCGCACCACTTAATGAACTTTCTATACGTTCTAAGGTTAACTCATCTTATATAAATAAGTTAATTGGTAGTACAGGGTGGGCAAATTTCGATGTTTTCATAGGGAATCTCGGTAACTATAAGAGGTATCAAAAAACGGACCGCGCATCCTCGATCTCTTTTTTCGAGAAAAAGCTAATGGTGAAAACAAAAATTGGTTATCGTCTTTTGTTTTCGAGTTATCGCCAATAACTCGATTTTTCGACTTTCCGTTTTATGACTGTATCTCGCTTGTTTATGAAAATAAACGAAAATAATTTTGACGTCCTACAGGCACTTTTTTGATAGAAATTCAGTGGCGTAGTCAATTTTTCAAAAAAAAAATCCGAAATTTGAGTTGTGACATAAAGTTGTATTTTTTTAAATGGAACCCATAGATGGCTATCGCTTATTTAAATTCCTTAGTTTTTTGTTATTCCAAATATATAAAGGTTAATGTATTTATTTTCAATAATACGCAAGTTACAGAGGTTTTTTAGTTTTTTTTTCGAAACTAAATTATAGTAGGCTGTGAAAACAAAAACAAAACAAGGTGTAAAACCTTTTAAAACTCATTTGGTACAAGTTACGAAGGTTTTGTAATTTGTTGTTGTGATAAACATTACAAATATTTGAACATAAGATAAACTGCAATAAACTACATTACTGCAGATTCCGACTTTATCGTTGTTTCCTTATTGTTATATATTTATACTGTTTATCACAACAACAAATTACAAAACCTTCGTAACTTGTACCAAATAAGTTTTAAAAGGTTTTACACCTTGTTTTGTTTTTGTTTTCACAGCCTACTATAATTTTGTTTAAAAAGAAAACTAAAAAACCTTCGTAACTTTCGTTTTATTGAAAATAAATACATCAACCCTTATACAGGGTGCGCCATTAGTGCGATAAAGTCTATTATTGCCCTTAATGTCAACTAAAAAAAAAAAAGTTTTTATTGAAACTTGTAGTATTTCTAGAGGTGCATGTTTTAAAATTAGTTTCAAGTATACAGGGTGTTTCATAAAAGTGGGGCGTCACTAAAGGTATTTTTTTTAAATTGAACACCCAGTATATTTTTGCATAATCGAATTCAGCAAGAAAATCTCCATATGACAGTATTTTGTTTTTTTCATTTTTTTGCGACGTTGCCAATTTATCTTAAAAAATCTTTGAATTTCCAGAAAAACAGGGTACAATACTTGCCAAGAGCACAACGTTATGAATAATAATTGGCAAATGATATTTTGCACATACAAAGTCAAAAGGTGTAGTCATAGTCTAAATACATCAAAATTAATTTATATTATACAGGGTGTTTCTTATAGATGTGCCAACTTCCCAATTTTCAAACATCAGTAACTTTATTTTTTCAAATGGAACACCCTGTATATTATTAGGTCATTTTGTTGCATTTTTGTTTTTCTTCAACTTTTCTTGATACTTACCTATACCTAAAATGAATATTTTCTGTGATATTTACATTTTACTTATTCTTATAAGCGTTGTGTAGGAATTTCCTAGTTTTCTCGGAGTAGGCCCCGACTTTGACAATAGAAACAATAATTTCTGTAGTAACAAATGTCAGAGTAAATTGCTGTCAATTGTTAAAACATAAATAAATGAGTATAACATATGCAATATGAATTTTCCAAAAAAAGAATTGATTGATACGGTCTATGTTGAGGGTGGCGTATTTTCGATGCCCATACAGGGGGAGATTCCCTATTAAAACATCGAAATTTGCCCACCCTGTACATTGCTTATAACGTTTTTTGAAACTCTCTTTTTATGTCTCTTATTGATAATAAAGGCAATTCATTGCTGGGTATTCCTTCATTTTTCGTATTTGTTATATGTATGCGAATAAATCTGTTTAATTCTTATTTACTGTGAAAAAAATTTAAAGGCCTATCTACGAAATATTAGTGAAACACATGTACCAGTTTAGCTGCTAACGAATTGTATTTTAATGAACACTGTGCGAAATTAATTTTATTACTGTATTCTCATTTCATGTATGTGTAAATTAAGACAAAACATCCGTATTTTATCTTACTAATTGATTTTTGTTGCTAACGTCTTTGATAAAAAAAATAACAGTAACCTCTCGATTTTTACACCTCTAAAAAAAAATATTAATTTTTGAACGAACGGCAATAGCTTATCGTGTGTACAACATTTTTATTAATTATTAAGCCAATCGCAAAAGTTTCGAACTTTTTCCAAAACAAATTGCTAAAGTACCTATGTTCTTCGAATTGTTTTAAAAACTTTGAAACATGTAATATTTTTTAATGAGGCAAACTGATGTAGATATGTGTTTCTTAAAGCGGCGTTCCTAGGTCCGTTAAGTTAGCCCAAATGTTGCTATATTTTGCTTCGTTAGCGCTTTTTTGTGCATTAATAATTGTCTAATTTCGATTAACCGTTCTCCCATTATAAATAAAAAACTGAACTCCGGAGTAACTTCACGTCATCTCGGACTTTTTCACCAACAACATAAATACTTTACGTGCATCAATGAGGAAACTCAGAATAAGTAATGTGCTATTAAACTAAAACAATAAAATGCAATAGAAAACGAAAAGGTTTTTTACCAGCAATGATCTACCCGAATCACACCATTTAGCCCATATACCATTACTCGTCTAGCCAGGCCAGTGGTGAACCATATATTATGAAGTACAGAGGTGGTGTTCACACAAGGGTTAATATCAAATTCTTTAAATGTATTATTTATGATAAATTTGATTTAAACGAAATACATCTCACATACAATTTTGCCAATAATCAATTTTTACAGCCATTCATAAAATAAACACAAAAAACGGCATCATTGTCATATTTTTAAAATTATTTGTTTGATATATATATATACAGGGTTATTCAAATTCGAGGCCCACCATGGGGATCTCGCTTATTATAATAGCTAGAGTATAGGTTTAAATTTGGCAAAGTTGTTAAATTTTGTGCTCATTAATAATCCAAAGAGAAATTGGAAATATCTCAAACGGTATACGAGAAAATTAGGAAAAACCGGAAAATGCGATTTTTGAAAATCGTCTATAACTCCTTTGGAATTTGAAATATTTTAAATGTGTAAAGACATTACCCAAGCAACTTTTCAAGCCGAATCGAATGGTGGTCACAAATTTTTGCTAGATCGATTCGTTTTTGTTTTATGACAACCAACTTTGTTTTTTCTTATGGGAGCAATTTTCGCTATTTACATAATCAAATAGCATTTATTTTTCTGAATCCATTGAGATATCACACATGGTATTTTACTTCTACATTAATTGTCAAATTTGAAAAAAAAAACGGTTTTAACAATAACAACTATAAATCAGGTAGGTCGGTCATTTTAGTTTATGTTGTTTCCATGACTACCAATCAACAAACTAAAAGTCTGTTACTTGTCACATTAATAAATTCGTAAAAATGAACTTTAATTTTTTATTCATTGAATAGGAACTCTACACTGTCAAGTCAACGATATGCAGAAACATATCCAGATAGAAGACAACCCCTCGCACACATATTTTTGTTCGTTGGACAGAAACATAGGGAAATATGAGGCTTTTGCCAAAATTAGAGAAAAAAATGGCAGAAAGGTTTCAGATAACAATAAAAAAAAAACATTTTTATTAGAAACATATCCGGAAAAAACACTATTTTTCTATGTTAAACAGAAACTTAAGTAAATTTGTATAAAGCATGTGATAAAGTATAACAAAACTTAAAAGAACGGTATAAAAAATTCGGAGCATATCGCGTTTTTCTTCATTATTAAAGTTAATATTTACGAATTTATTAATGTGACAAGTAATAGACTTTCAAAACTTTGTTGATTGGTTGTCATGGAAACAACATAAACTACAATGACCGGCCTACCTGATTTATAGTTGTTATTGTTAAAAACGTTTTTTTTTCAAATTTGACAATTAATGTAGAAGTAAAATACCATGTGTGATATCTCAATGGATTCAGAAAAATAAATGCTATTTGATTATGTAAATAGCAAAGATTGTGCCCATAAGAAAAAACAAAGTTGGTTGTCATAAAACAAAAACGAATCGATCTAGCAAAAATTTGTGACCACCATTCGATTCGGCTTGAAAAGTTGCTTGGGCAATGTATTTACACATTTAAAATATTTCAAATTCCAAAGAAGTTATAGACGATTTTCAAAAATCGCATTTTCCAGTTTTTCCTAATTTTCTCGGTTACCGTTTGAGATATTCCCAATTTCTCTTTGAATTATCAATGAGCATCAAATTTAGCAACTTTGCCAAATTTAAACCTATACTCTAGCTATTATAATAAGCGAGATCCCCATGGTGGGCCTCGAATTTGAATAACCCTGTATATATGTCCGGTTTCATAGCGTCCTCCGACGCCCTCCGGTTACCCGTTGCCATCCTCTCCTATCGTTCCAGTCTCCTGGTTGAAGATTTCTTTCTGACATGGCTCGTTCAATCCCTTGATTCCAGTTGCATTTAGGTCGACCTCGTTTCCGTCTGTCTTGAGGTGTCCACTGCATTACTTCCTATGGTATTCTCTCGTCCGCCATTCGTTGTACATGGCCATACCAACTCAATTGTTTCTCTTGTATTTCTTGTACGATATTTTTTTCAGTTTTCATTTTTTCTCTTATTCTTTCGTTCCTGATTCTGTCTAAACGAGAGATTCTGGCAGACCGTCGCCAAAAGTCCATTTCGGTTGCTAAAAGCTTTTTTTTCTGGTTGTCATTCAACTGCCATACCTCCGAGCCATATAGCATTATACTTTTAAGTATGGTATTGTATAATTGTCTTTTTCTATTGTTCGATATTTCCTTTGACCAAAGAATTGAATTTAGTGCCCCAATGACCTTTTTGCCCTTACTTATTCTCTCTTCTATCTCTCTTTCGCATCTTCCGTTATTTGTAATTTGTTTGATCCCTCTAATAATTCAGGCATTTCTTTTTTATGTAATAACAACAAAACAATCTTGTAGTATTCTTTTATTCCATAGCGAAAAAAAAAACACTTAAAATGCACAGTAATGCTGATTTGTAAGATAATCCAGTACAAATACAGCACATGTGCGAAACAGTTAATCATAAGTTCATTCAAGTGTTAGAATCACAATACTAAATAAAGTATCTTATGACGCTAGCAAATTTATTAATACAACTCACTAACGAAATAAAGGAAAACAACTCCAAAACATCGTTAAAGATGTTTTCGTATAAGGACGTAAACGTTTTGTGATATTAGTTATCAACGGGGTGCCAATATAACAACCCAATTTTAGTGCTGATGTAAGAAATACGCAAGAAAATCGATCAATAGCGAGCTACTCCTGAACTTTATCGAATAATGTACTGACACCTCGATATACAGGGTGTGCCAGCGGTCTACACATTTGATATATTGATACAGTACAACAAAGTAAGTACTAATGAAATTAGTTTCGTAACAACTTCTCTATTTAAGAGCAACAAGTGTTTGATGTTAGAATGGCAATCTCCAACACTACACATTTTTTACATTTTACATTAAATGATTGTTTTTATCAAAAATAAACAAAGTAGTTGAAAAGTAATATTTTAAATCAGGGACTGAGAACGGAACGAAAACGAAAACATTAAACGAAATTAACCGAAGTTCTTATAAGAACGAAAATGAAATATTTTTTTTCAAGATCAAAAACGAAATAAATACTTCCTAAAACCGGTTTTAATCGGTTTTATCACTATTTAATTTCTATTCACTAAACACAAACGCGAATTTAATGTTTGAAGATTCCACACAAGGCAGTAAAATAACACTTGAAATAAGTGAGCTTCACTTTTCTCGATACACGATGTATTAACAACTTTATTTCTAATACTTGCAATTTCGTGCAACACAAGTAACGGTACAGATATTCTCTCTTTCTAATATGTTGATATTGATCATCGATAAATAATATACACTTGATTGGACAACAAAAGAGCGCGTAATAATCTAATAATCACGCCATTTTTAACAGTTTAAAAAATGACAATTGACGCTGTTGATCTATGGTTTGACAAACTAGTTGTGTTTTTGTACCTGACGGGTGTTATGATAAATAAATTGCACAGACTTTATTTGGTTATATGTTAAATGTGTTTAATAATTAGGTAAATTTAATATTGCGATTCGCTAGTCGCTAGCAAATATGAGATCCATGAGGATCCTAACCGAACATATTACCGTTAACATTTTAGCGAGGGCCCAACGATTGCTAAAAAGCAGAAAAAAATGTAAATGGACTTTAAAATTCATCGCAAACATATCATGTCTCACATTTATTACCAAAAGTACAAAATAATCACGCCAAATTTGTTTTTATTTAAAGGCAAACTATGCTGATTTACATAAGTACATACAAAGTATTTATAATCTAAATATTCTAAATAAACGAAAATTCGAATAACTGGGGTTTCATCGTATTAATAGGGTTGCCAACATTGTCCTTTTAGACATTTGCTGGTTGCCTATTTATCAATATTTTGTACTTCAAAATTATGAGCAATACACATTTTTAGTTTTTATGATAGGTACCTATGACTCACTTGCAACCTATTCTTAATAAACAATAACTTAATTTTTATGGCTTAAATTGATATGAGGGCTAAGATGGCCCAGTGACAAATACCTGCTTAAAGTTATTTATCTTAAGTTTTTATGGCCAATATAGATTTAAAGTTTATTTAAAACGATTAAGCAAGCCAAGATGTTAATACCTCTTTAGTCTTCTAGTTTGTCCAGTGCTGACAGGTAACTTTGCTGCTAATGAATTAGGATGCTGATAATATAATCTTACGCTACCTATATTTCACACAAAACTTTCTATTAGTTTGCACTGAGCACATGTATAAAGATATCCCTGCATAACTTCATTGGTAAAACATACCATAGTTGGTTGGCTCTTGTTCTTAAAATTTTGGCCCAAAATTGATGCATTGGAGTTACTGCTTAAACCCCGCAGTTGTATCACGTACGTCTATATTGGTTTTAAAATAGTCTCATAAATTAGTAATGTATAATCGAGCGACAATTGAGAATTTCTGTCAAAAGCAATAAAAAAATTATTAATAAAATAGTGTTTTAATATTTTACGAATTATAGTAAATTAAATAGATAAACTGTTATTAGGTATATTATAATATACCTCGACTATTATCTGGCTATTACTCATATTTTGATTTAATTTTCAACTATTATGAATAACTAATGCTTCTTTTTTAAAAATAGTTTCTGAAAATTTAAAAAATATATATTTTAAAAATTTTTAAAAATTTGTTCACTTAAAAAAATATATACGCAAATTACGCCAATAATGAATTATAAATACATTCAATTGTTTCCTAAAAAGTGTTTTAAAAATGAGTATGTAAAGAAACATTTTGTTTTTAAAAAATCGACGAATAATTCCTTTTTGTAAGTTTTGTAGAACACATTTGTAAAATAGTATGTTATTAATGTTATAGCATATTGCCATGGCGACAAAAACACCCTGTATACATAATGGCCTATTAAGAAACCCGCAACCCTCTGACTTTAATTCTTTCAGAGATCACAATAAGCTGTTTGTTATAAAATGTTAAACTTTAATATTTTTACCCTTTTATATTAATTTAAAGAAATACAAATTATTTTTAAATATTTTATTATATTGTACATTAATCACACCGTTTATACAACATTCGATGTTAAAATTTAATCTTTTTTTTCCTTTTTTCAATGGCATTCCGCATCTTTAAGCACATTGTTTGGAATTTCTTAAAATTTCTTGTCTTATAATTTTAAACCTAAAATGTAGTTCTCATAATCGATTGAACTCTCATTACTTTAGGATAAAAAAATTAAACTTATAAAAATTTATTGTTGCTATTAGTAAGGTATGCTCTTGAAAATAAAATTTATAGTGTAATTTAAGAACCTTTTCGGCTAACAATATCCGTAATTATACAAATTTTTGCATATTCCGACTTTCAATAAACTTTCATAAATAATTTCTGTTCGTGTAATCTAATTTTCCGAATCCAATTACGTCAAAATCCATGTTATTTATCCCCATTACTCGATGTTCTAGTTTTATCCAGCGAGAGATGTGCAGGTCGGTACAGCGTCTCGCTCAAACGCAAAATCAGTAAATGCTAATCATTGACGTCATTCGCTTTTTTGTAGGTTGGAACAGTATTTTCTAATATAAGTGGGGTGGAAAGCGACGGATTTCCTCTTTTTTGAGGTCAGATGCTTTGCAGAATAGCTAAATGCACATACGACAAAGGATTTAACGAATAAGAATTTTAAAATTTTTTACTAAATTATTTTTCTCTATCGACAATTATTGTTCATCATACAACTACTTATAGTTCATTGGTTGCTATTGGTTGTATTTGTTAAGATACAGTGTAATTGACTTTTCTTCTTTACACTGTGTACCAGGACTGATACAACAAGAGGTGTAGTGGCAAAAAATTATTGAGTTTTAAATGCTTGTCTGGGTGTTTATTTCGAATATACTTGGAGATCATTATAAACCTAATTCTAAATTTGTAAATTGGGTAAGTCTTAACAGTTAAACTGAAATCAACTTCTTGTTCGACGAAGTTCTTTAACACGTTAAGCGCCACCATGTTTAAAAAAAGTAGGTTTTTCTGGCCACCATTTTTTTTTTTAAATTAACGTTTCTAAACTGCCTTTAAGTAATATAAAAAAATTTGACCACAAAATAATAACATTTTAACCAGTTTTTAATTTTTTTTTGTGTTAATAAATTTGTATCGTAAAACTTTTTTTTTTAATATCAATGTGGGTAAAAAAAATCGCCAAGGTTTTCTGGTCCAGCGGACCATCCCTAAACCTTTTCTGGTATAGTTATATGTAATAATGTAATACATGTATGTTTAAGAATACAGGCAGCCGAATTTAAATGTAGGCTGTTGTATCCAAATGGATACAGGTGGCCCATTGGGCCAAAATGATTTGTATCCATCTGGCGCTTAACGTGTTAAAAAATTTAGGTACGAGGGGAGCTTTTTATTTTCGCGGAGTGAGATAAAAGATAGCAAGTGTGAGTTTAACCCATTTATGCCCAGAACTATTTTTGGTTAGGGATATTTATGAAACTTTTAAAAACTGTTGTCTATTGTCTAAACAAAGCATATAAAATATTTAAAAAAATAATTTTTGAGTAGTTTTTGAGATTTTGAGTGGGTCCATATCGACCCTTTGGGCAAATCCATGACTTACCTATTGTAATCAAATAATAACGTATGGAATAGAAAAAAATTTATAACTGCAGAATTTATGTGCAAAAATGAACAAATATAAACAATAAGTTTTAAACGCAAGTATAATAACATGTATTTGTGATATTCACAAAAACATTTATCGTGTAACGGCACATTATACTGATTACACGCTTTGGTTGTTTTATTTTTACATAAAATACACCGTCTTCTTGATTGCTGCACAATGATAATATGTTGTCCTTCTTTCTTCAACGATTCAGGTATGATGCGTTTCCCAACTGTCCCGGATTGGATGTTTTTTTCCATATTTTTGTAGCAAGGAAAGTACCACACTACGTCTAAATTCTAAATTGTCAATGTTTTTACCATATGATCTAGCTAAAATCCATGCATTATTCATGCACAAATCAAATAGCCAAAATATTATAGGAGTGTACCATTTTTTCCCCCGCATTCCGATACGATAATTAGAAATATTATTATCCATCTGATCGACCCCTCCCATAAAATTGTTATATTTGGAGATGACGTATAGCTGCGTAATTTCAGTTTTCTATTTTTCTTTGGATGTACCTATATTGTTGTCCATAAACAAAAGATAAAAGTCAAGAGGATCACTCTTTTCACTAAAAAGTAAAGGTGAAATAAAAATTTTGTTGGCATGTTCAACATTAGCCAATTCACCTTCAACCCAAACACGTTGATTTTTATTATTTCTTATTTTCTTTTTTGGGGGAGGGGCACATACATTTTTCTTTTTTCTTGCTTTATCTTTTTTTAACGGAACTTCCACGTTTGTTATGTCTCCCTCAATATCTTCGTCTACACAAGGTGTAGAAAATGTCACTTCTGCCAACGCTAAAAGCTGATTTTTATTCAGACGATCTGGATCATTAGATACAGTCTTCATCACCGGAATCAGCATCAGTTTCTTGACCATCATCCGATGGAGGAAGAATGTAAATTGCCTCTGGAACCTTAGTTGGATCGTCAACTTCCTCTAGCTCCTCCAGTATCTCGGCTGTTGTAAGCGCCTATTTCCTATAATGCAGCAAAAACATCACTGATTTGCCCAAAGGGTCGTTAACTACCCATCTAAAATTGAGGCAAAAAACAGTGAAGAAAAACAAAAATAATTTCACATTTTAGAATGACATGTACAAATTCAATAGTTTTTATGCATGTAGTGAATAAAATAATTGCTTTAATCAAATCCGAAAATGTTACTTACCAATAATGTAAATTATCCATCACGCACTAAAAAAATCGTTGGATTAGATAGCTCACAATTTTTACACCGTCAACAAAACGAGCGGTTCATATAAACTAATGTCAAGGCACAGTATCTGCCTTTATAATAACACAAGCAGAAGTTAATTTGCAAGCTCAGCTTGTTACAGTAGACTGAAATATACGAGGGGTCGTTAACGACCCTTTGGGCATAAATGGGTTAAAAATAATTTTGTTGTATCAGACAATCATTTTTGGACAAACTAAACTTTGTGCTGATTTTCCTATTAGTTCATTTAAAATCTTCAAAAGAATGAGTTAATATGGGCGTTATTTCTAAAAAGGTGAAATACTAAGTTTCGTGCAGTAATTCAATTCCTTAAAGAAACAAGGAAATTGTGTGAAAAATATCATGAATGAAATGCATGCAGTTTATAGAGATCCTTTTTTTTTTAGAATTAATTATGGTTTATAAGTGGTCACGTTTATTTAAACAAGGTAGGTCAGTGTTTTTCAACCTGTGTACCGCAACATACTTTGGAAGCAGTTATTGGAGCTGCGTGGAGCTCTGTGGAGCTATTCTATTACACGTTATCAACAGGACTGTTATTGAAGATTTTTATCTGTTTCCTAATTTGAAAAATAATTTTCGTGGAAAGCATACCGCGATAATGAGTCACTGCAAGCAGCAATAAATAAGCATTTTGAAGGCAAATCGAAAAACTATTTCTATAAAGGGCTACAGAAATTAATTGAAAGATCTTACATCTGTTCGAGAAGAATATTCAAAAATATAAAATTATAAAACTTAAATTTTTCAGCCTCTTTCTACCCCATTCCACAAATATAGAAAAGTCCCCTCGTTCATGAAAGGATGTAATAACTCTATACCAAGGATTAAGAAATACTTTCAAAACTTTTGGTATTAGCGCGCTGAAACAAATTGGATCATCCGTTTTGGAAATTTTTAAAATAACAAATTATCAACTTCTTGTAAGGCAAACTCCGTTTCGCATCAGATGTTGCCAAATCTTTAAATGTTAATAAAAATAAGTATTTATAGATTTATATATGTGTTTTGTTATTTAAAAACTGCAATGCACCTAGTCCTATAGATTAATAACCATTTTAACTTTAACTTAATTTGAATGTCTGAATGTCGCCAATTGTCAATCCTATTCACGATTACAATCTAATCACTACACTACTTTGAATACATAGCACTGTACTCTGTTTTTTTACAATTTCAGTCTACAAAAGTTCAAAGGGTTTAATCCTTTTGAGCCTACGCACTAGTTGTTGATTATCGAGAAGTTGGAGCACTTCAATGTTGGAATGTCTGTGGAGCCTCTCCTCGTGGCTTTTGGCAGCTTTTTTAATTTATTCCTGGACAGATTCAACCTGGAGTTCCCGGTGTAAATCGCTGTACCGAACATACCAAGGAGCATTTACTATGCTCCTTAATACACGGTTTTGGAATTTTTTAAGACAGTTGATTTTTTTCGGTACAGCCCAATAATTGTAGGTCATATGTCGAAACAGGCTTAAGCACCTGTTTGTATAGGAGCAGTTTGTTTTGGATAGAAAGCTGGGAATTTCTTCCTATCAGCCAATACACATCTCTATACTTTATCTTCAGCCGTTTCGTTTGCTTTTTGACCTGTTCCTTTTATTTTAACTTGATGTCTAAGCTTAGGTCAAGATATTTAGCAGTCTTTTTGCAAGGGATTATATTATTATTTAGATACACTGGTAGGTAGTTTATTCTTTTGTTGGTGGAATTAACGTGAACAGATTTTTCTTCGTTGATTTTTATATGGTACTGTTTTGTTCATGCATATATTTTGCAAATTGCGCTTTGGAGATTTTCTGTTGTTTCTTCTATGGTTGCTTCTGTAGTTAGAACTGCGGTGTCGTCAGCAAATGTGGCGAGTTTTACGTTTTGTGTTTCTAGAATGTCATGTGTATACAGCAGGTACAATACCGGTCCAAGGACACTTCCTTGAGGTACACCTGCTCTTAAAAACCTAACACGGGAAGGTCACGATACGTTGTCGCTAGAATTTGATTCCCGCTGTGTTTGTTACATCAAGGGCATCAAAAGTAAATGTTTTCCAGAGTTATACGTGCCACTGGCCATTACCTTCGGAAAAATAGGGAAAAAACTGAACAGCTGATTAATAAAAGTAATATTTGCGATCGCGTTGGCCATGAAACCGTCAAAGACAAAATCGAAATTCTTTTATATACTAATGCGCGCATCCTTTCCAAGTAAAATGGTGTAAAGTTTTTGAAAAAATCTTAAACGGTTCAGAAGAAAAACGCGAAAAACGAGGCCTTTGTCAAAACGGTTTTCCCTTTGTTAAACGCCTATGCATGTCGCATAGATATAGTAATACAGATCCTACGACATCTTCTCAAATCATAGCGCTTATGCGGGGGTTTCGTTTTTGACGTTTTTCTCTGAAACCGTTCAAGATTTTTTCAAAAACTTTGCACTATTTAACTTGCAAAGGATGCGTCTATTGGTAAATTGAAGAATTTCGATTTTATCTCTGACGGTTTCATGGCCAACGCGATCGCAAAAATGACCTTTTTGTACCAATTTTTCAGTTTTTCCCCTATTTTTCCGAAGGTAATGGCCAGTGGCACGTATAACTCTGGAAAACATTCAGTTTTGATGCCCTTGATGTAATAAACACAGCGGGAATCAAATTCTAGCGACAACGTATCGTGACCTTTCCTTGTAAGTACAGCCAGAAATGAGTTCGCACCCCAGCGATTAATACTGACGGCGCGCCACTGAACCTGGTCTACGGTGGAGTGTTTGTCACGAAATCCAAACTGATGTGGTGGAATAAGTTGTTTTCTCTTGATTAGGTATGATGTTCATCCTTTTTAATAGCAGCTTTTCAAAACGCTTTGATATTATAGATAGAAGTGAAATTGGCCTATATGATGTAATCTCATCAATCGGTTTCCCCGGTTTTGCTAACATTATTACTTCGGCTGTGTAACACAGAAAGTGACAAAATATTAAAATACAAATAAAATTTTCAAAATTAAACTATGGTTTAAGGAAAATTGTAGGTAACATCACTTGTACCCTTGCGAGAAATGAAATGATCTGACAGACAACAAGAACGATAATAAGTAGAAAAATTATCTGGAAGATGTTTAAGGTGGGTACAGACATGCAACAAAACATCGTATAGTAACACCGTCGCGTAACATGTCTATACCGCACTTCGTAACATCGTAACACCGCAACATAGTAACATCGTGGCGTCCCATCGGTTGTCGGTATTCCAGCGTCACATCAAAGGAATGTTACGCGCTGATGTTGCACCATGCTTTTTATGTGTGTACAGGTCTGCGTAACATACTTACGTTTATTTTCATTTGTGCACCTACCCTTGTAATGGAGTGGACGAAGGAGGTCACAGTTGATCTTATAATAAACAAATATCAAAGCAAGGTCCATCTTTTCGCAGTGTTTCGAAAAATCTAAGTAAATATTACACCATAATTAACTAACCGTCCACAATTACTAAAAGTAATACAAAATGGTGGGACGCCAGAATGTTTGCTGCGATGCAATTCACGGCACACAGTAATTTCAACGCGCAACAACTATCTGTACGCGACGGTGTTACGATGCGATGTTTTGTTGCATGTCTGTACCTACCTTTAGAAACTTAATTAAAAGAAAAACATCTACCACAAAAAAATAGGCTAGTTTGCTCTTAAGAAATAATATAATATAATTACTATAATAATTCAAAGATAAATTAGTTTTACATTAGAAACAAATAGAAATCGAGATGGGTTATTCTATATCAGGAAATCATATTTTCTTCAAGAGATTCTTGGAAATTATTTGTTTCAAACTGTGCAATGAAAATAAATTTGCGTCAATTAATAAATACGTAAATGGTGTACAAAATGACGCAAATGTTTTTTTCTGCAATGACTGTTTTATTAATTAAAATTGGTCGAGTCAACTGTCTTTAAGAGAAGTTTCTGTGGATGCAAATGAGCTTGCAAAATTAATTAGATTCACCTACATTTCATATGTTTTGTGCGTTTTGTAATTTCTCCATTTGTTTACTGTACTGGAAAGAGGGTTTAACAGGAATAGTTTAAATGTGGCTTTGTTTACCAACTCGTAGGTACTGCATGTGGCCACCAAATAACTTTTGCCTTACAATAATTATAAAAGTAGGAGAACGACAATGCATAATTTACAGAATCTTACTTTTTTCCCACTTTTTCCTTAATTATTAATTCTCATGACAATATTTAAATAATATCTAACAATTTATCGCTATTTCCAGTTATTTATTTTTTGTCACTTGGGCAATTTTGGTTCAATAAGACACAATTTAACTTAAATTAGCTAAGAGTGGCATGTATAACTAAGCAAATACCTATAAATGTTTTAGACAATTTGTTTACAGAGGTAGATACATAAAAAATTTACATTTTTTTAATGGAATTTATAGTCTACGCCGGCTTTATAATTACTATTTTTTTCTGGTTTTATTGATATGTAGTTGTTAATTGTAGTGTTTTTGGTAAAGTGTAAATAATTTTAAAAAAAAAACAAATTTTTGGAATATGTAAATGTTCGCATTTATTTAATAAATTATGTCTACCTTATTTGATTAGTATAAACGGATGCAAAACTTATTTAAAATTATAGCTTTTTTCATTAAGAAACAGTTACATGCTATTATGCTCCTGTGTTGCTTTTGTTGATGGGAATACATAGGTCGCAAGTAAATAGTTATTTCAAGCAAACCGCTTTTGCCCGGAGAAATACTATATGCTTGGGAAAACAGTTTTCTTATACTAAATTACAATACAGGGACCGAGCTTGGTGGCTGGTTGGTAAAACAACCTTACTTTTGTAATCGGGAGGTCCTGGGTTCGATTCCCAGGGCCGACTGTCATTGTAGAAGTTTCAGGTGGTTTCCTCAAGGAGTAAGGCAAATACTGTAATGCCGAATTTACATTGGTATAGTAGCTTATCCAAGTAACTAAATCAAGTAACTAAATTTAGCTACTTGCAACGTTTAGACACTTTTGTTTAGTACTTGCGCAAGTAAACAATTTAGTGGTTAGTAATTTCTATTTACTTGAGCAAGTAAACTAACCTGCCCACACCACTTTTTAACCGTCAATGTCAAGTATTCTACTACATCTTCATTGGCAAGCTCTTTTAACAACATTTATACGAAACCCCATGTGTTTTCCTTCTTAATAACCATATCTTAATCCACACACGCTTTTTTCCTTACCACATATTCTGTCAGTTTACTAAACAATTTTACTAAATTGTGTGTAGACGCATAATTTAGCTACTTGATTTAGTAACTTGCTTTAGCTACTTGATTTAGTAACTTGCATTAGCTACTATACCAATGTAAATTCGGTATTACACTACTTCCACCTATCCTTGCCCATCCTTGACTATCCACATCCCTACCCATTATCCTTGTATCTCTTACGACTGTAGAGGGGGTGAACCCTCCTATAGTAGTCTCCGCGCGAGCAAAAAAAACATTTGACCTTTGACCTTTGACCAATACAGGGTGAGGCATCACTTATGACACCACCACTTATTTTGCTATTGGAAAGAATTATCAAAAAAAGTTCCAAATAAAAGTTTTTTGATACAGTATTTCCCAAAATATTTTCATGTCAAATTTGTTTTCTTTTGTTTTAGAAGTTACGGCACCACATTATTGTTTTTTTTTAATGGCACCATACATATCTTTTTATACGGTTTGAAAGACATTTTCTTTCTCTTTTTAACGCACTAAAACTTTTATACCCTTACATAAAATTTTTAAGAAATTCGCAAAAGAACAATTTGGTTTTAAAAGCGTACGGCATTAATTAATTCACATTAGTAGGCTTTAAAAATGATACAAAATGCTAAAAGATTTTAAAAAACGTCAATTAGGTTACAATGGTAAACACAAACCTACTGTAATACATTTTTTACCGTTTTGTATCATTTTCAAAGCCTACTAACGTAAATTAATTAATACTGTACGCTTTTAAAACCAAATTGTTCTTTTGCGATTTTCTTAAAAATTTTGCAAGGTAAGGGTATAAAAGTATTAGTGCGTTGAAAAGAGAACGAAAATGTCTCTTAAACCGTAAAAAAATGTATGGTGCCATTAAAAAAAAAAATATGGTGCCGCAACTCTTAAAAAAACAAAAGAAAAGAAAAATTTTACATGACACAATTTTGCGAAATACTGTATCAAACAACTTTGATTTGAAACTTTTTTTGATGATTCTTTCCAATAACAAAATAATGTGGGTGTCATAAGTGATGCCTCACCCTGTATAAAAACGATATTTTCCTACCCAAATAGTATTTGACTGAACCGTTGGTTAATTAAAGCTTTTTTTTAACTAATAGACAATAGAGGGTCAGGTTAAAGATCGTTTAAAGTTTTTTTTTTTAAATAAAAGCAAATCGATTGATTTATTTTTATGGTTTATTTTAAAAAAACTTAAACAAACTTTTAAGGTAACCCTCTATCAGGGCCGGTTTTGCCGTTAGGCAAATTGCTTAGGAGCGCCGGGTGATGAGGGCGCCAGAATTTTTCATAAATAAGGGTAAATTTCGTATGATAGATATATCCAAATGTATTAACGTTATTTAATAAAAAAAAAAAAAAAATGTTTATAATGGTGAAATATTTTTTTAAATAACAATTCTCGTGATTCATAAGTATTGCGAAAAACTTTGGGAGGTAATTCCTATCAAATCGAATATTAAGGTCTTTCTTAGAAAATGTTTAAAAAATATATAAAAAACCTGTTTACGGCAAAGAATTCCTCTCGAAAAAAAATGAGACTACGTACTTGTTTTTTTTCTATCTCTGATAATAACCGAGATATTCTGTATGGGCATCGAAAAAACGCCACCCTGTACTTCTTTCTGGACATAATTTCTAGTGTGCCAAGGATTTAAAAAAATCACAAGTTGCTTTATAAAAGAGTGGCTTTCGTCATTTATTCGACGTTGTTGGAAAGTACCGTAAAACGGGGGGTTTTGTGTAAAATTGGCAAATTTTGGAAGTCGCTAACTGTTGAGGATGAATTGTTGTACCTAAAAGACGGCATAATTAAGAAAATTATCTCTCCAAAAAAAATAATGGGAAAAAGATTACCTTGTTGACTTGAAACATGACTTTAAAAAAGTTTTTTATGTGTTCCTTATTCTTCTTTATGTTCTTTTATATTAAAATAATTTTTTAAAAACCAAGCGTGTTTTGTTATTAAAATTCCTAATTATAACAAAAAAAATCTGAGCTTTTAGACCAAATTTTTGATGAGATAGCACTTCTAACATGCTAAACTCGATAGAAGGTGGGGCGAAAATATTACAGGAGCAGTTTCATAGCCAGATTAATGAATAAACCTACTGTCACATTCTCGTCCCACCTAATGGGGTGTGAATGTGACGGAAAGAAAATTCTACCAGCCCCTCCTTTTTGTTGCTATAAGTTATTTAAGCACAGAAATTGAAAGAGGAGACATACAACTATCATTCTGTATTAATTGCATAACTCTAAAATAATTAATCTTGGTGCCACAACAACAAAAACAACATTCTCACCCCGTGAACATCGAATTTTTTATGAGTAATTAAAATATCTTAAAATATAAAATTATAAATTTTCAGCGCCTAAATTTTGAACCATTTTTACCCGCAACTTTGATTACTTCCTTGTTGTAGATTTGCTTTTGAGCTTTTATTAATCAAAAAAAAAAGCGGAGGCAGACAACTCACAGTTTTTCCGCCGTACCACAGTTCTCCTGGGATATCTAAAGGTTCTCAGGAGTCCAGCAATATTCATAACAATGTTTTTCATTGTGTAACGGCCCAAACGAAGTTAAAAAACTAATTTAAAAAAGTAAAAGTCTTCTGATTTTTAAACCAATAAAAGATCTCATGAAATATCTGAAAACGTGACAAGATGTGTTGGATTAAATAATTTTTTGTAATGTTGTGTATGTTTTATTTTACATGGTAGAAATGACTTTAAAAAACGACGGTAATTTTTTCAGGACTAAAACTTTTTTTATTCTAAAAGCAAGCAATCAGTGTGCTATAAAAGTTTTAATATAGCTTCTGTTTCTACTTTATGAAATTTTTATTGCCTTGCTTTATTAAGAATTTCAAACCTTCTAAAAATAAAATAGGAGCTATGCATCTGCAGTATTCGTAGTATGCGCATCAAATCTCCAATAGTAGATACAAACTTACTTAAATTACTTTGGCACATAGTTGCCTCTTGTAAAATTCCTGTAAAGTTTAACGTCAATAAATCTTACTTTTTCATTTTGTAAAAGTTGTTGCAACTTTATGAGAAACGAACAAAGTTATGTTAACACGTGTCTGTAAATTTTGCCTTTTCAGAAGCAATTTTAAGAGTGAAATTCAGTTAGTATATTATTTATTGTCTGCAGCGTAATAGAAAAAAGACGTACATAACTTTAGATTGTTTTCAAAAGTAAGTAATATCGAAATTTTATGTTAAATCGTAGAACAAAGAAAAAAAATTTTAATTTCCAAGTACAAATTCAATTTAAGACTATTTTGAAATATAATTTTAACCATTTTTTTTAATGCTGTTCTGTACTGTTACATTCAATATTTTTAATTTTCGAAAGTTTTTAATACCGCCATCACTTGGTACATTATATTGGCATATAAAAATTAATAATTTTATACTTCTAGAAAAACAAATGCCTGATATAAACATCGAACAAAATGCTACAATATCAAAATTAAAATATTCTGGACAATAACAGTTTGTTACAAGTTATATCTGATGACTCTACATAAATATTGTTTGAAGACGAATGTGATCCAATTAACAACTATAGCGTAAAACTCCTTTAATATACCGGGTGTCACACGTTCATGGTACACCCCCCCCTTTTTTTCTTTAGTTTTGAATTTAAATAAATGAAGTTTAAGACATATGATATATGCAAAAAACCGGGCTTTATGAGCCGTTTCGCACTTTTGTTTCACTTCCGGTTTCGCCGGAAATGACCCCAACTTCCTTATTTTAAATGAAACACCCTGTATATTTTTACATTTTTGGGAAGAGGAAGTGATTTTTGATACAACTGCACTATTTTCGTTAATTTTTATAACCTCAAATTTTTTTTAAATAAAATTTAGTTTTTTATTAAGAGTGCCGTGACCTACACAAATTGATTTTTATTATGTCAACAATTATCCAAAAAACGTTTTTGTAAATTTTAAATGACATTTAGGTTACTTTAATCGGCTTTGAAGGTTGAGGAATCGGTTTTATGACAAAAATTCAATTTTTTTAAATGGAACCATGCTGGTACTAGCGGTTATTTAAATGGAGCATCTTCTAACGAATCCATCGATACCAATAACTTGTATTTTTATTAAAAATCTACTTCTAAAATTTCAAATTATTGTGAAAATTTATTAAGAGCTCCTCTTAATCGCAGTAATCTAATTATGTAAAAATGATTACCAAAATTTTTAGACTTTCCAATTAAATAACTATAGTAGTTAAACATAAAACATCGATCATTTGTTTTGTTGTAGTTATGCACAGTGCACTGCGATTAACAGGATCTCTTAATAAATTTTCACAATAATTTATAATTTTAGAAGTAGATTTTTAATAAAAATACAAGTCATTGGTATCGATGGATTCGTTAGAAGATGATCCATTTAAATAACCGCTAGTACCATCATGGTTCCATTTAATAAAATTGACTTTTTGTCAAAAAACCGATTTCTCAACCTTCAAAGCCGATTAAAGTAACCTAAATGTCATTTAAAATTTACAAAAACGTTTTTTGAACAATTGTTGACATAACAAAAATCAATTTGTGCAGGTCACGGCACCCTTAATAAAAAACTAAATTTTGTTTTAAAAAAAATTTGAGGTTATAAAAATTAACGAAAATAGTGCAGTTGTATCAAATATCACTTCCTCTTTCCAAAAATGTAAAAATATACAGGGTGTTTCATTTAAAATAACAAAGTTGGGGTCATTTCCGGCGAAACCGGAAGTGAAACAAATATGTGCAACGGCTCATAAAGCCCGGTTTTTTGCACATATCATATGTCTAAAATCTCATTTATTTAAAATCAAAACTAAAGAAAAAAAGGGGGTGTACCATGAACGTGTGACACCCATATGTGTTCTTGGACACCGGATTAAATAAAGTCTTCCTTTAAAAGTTTCAAATAGTCTTTGCAAATCAGTAAACGATAGTAAAATAAATTTGATTTAGTGGAAAATTTAGATCATTTCAAATCTCGTTTAAACCTGATAAAATTGTTAACACAACATACTTTGATAGCTATAAGTGTATTTTTATCATAGTAAACAAAATAAATATATCATATTTCTCATGACTTTTCTAATCTTTCAAGATAAAATAGATTTTATTTTTACATTAACACATATGCATTGTGTTCCAAAAATATTCGCATATTTTGGTGATCATGATTAATTTGAATTTGCATAAGATCATGACTATTTAAATAATTAATTACAAAATAAGTAGGTTTTTGCAGATGTTTTTTTTTTTGAACGCGTAATCTATGATGAATTTATACGAAACGATTTTATAATGATCATGAAACAGCTTTTTTTTATTCACTTGACTATCTTAATTAAAATACTTATACGATAAAAACAATACAAAAGTCGAATTTAAGTATTACAAAACCGAGCTCGGTGGCTGTTGGTATGCAACCTAGCGAGTAAAGTCGGGAGGCGTGGGTTCGAATCCGGCGGCCGTCTGTCATCGTAGGGGTTTCAGGTGGTTTCCCCTACCTACTATAGGCAAATGCTGTGACAGTACTTCCACCTACCCTCTACCCTTACTCAACTAATCCTAGTTCCCTCCTCCTCCACTTCGGTCATTAGCCATAGCAGCAAAAACATGTCGAAGTTAAATAAATCAGATAAAAATAATAATTTAAAAAAAAAGTATTACAAAAGTTATTTTTACAATCAATTTATTTCACGCATTTTTCAACCAATAACAAAAATAACATGAAATTTGTAATATTTTAAGTCGACTATTTAACTAAAACAAAATATTTATAGTTTTTGTTAAGTTTAATAAAAATATACTTAACAATAATAAAATAAATTGGAGTATATTTTCAAAACGACCTCCATTATTGATCCTATATTGATAACTAATTTTAAAAATAGACACACACAGACACGGACGTATGTCATTACGAAAATAGTCAAAACGTGTTCAGCGGACCTCAAAATGTGTAAATCCTTCCATATTTCGAATTGGAATATTTTCTCGAAAATAATATTTTCTTCATCTTATGGCTATAGTAAAAATTGGTTCATTCTTTGCATTTTCGTTTAATGTAATTGCTTGCAGGTAAATTTATTTACGAATAACACAGTTAGTTCTTGATTCCAGTGACACAATAATATATAAAAACATATCGCATTGTAGGTTAAATTAATTACCGCTGGAGTATGGGTAGATCAATTGAATAATTAATTCACATGTATGATGAAGTTCATTCAGTATAATATCAGTATAATTTATGCAAACTGCGAAACAGACACGTCGTACCTAATGAAATATGTTGGCTTCAACACGCAATTAAACCTTTTCCGCGATATGTCTTGGGGTAATATGCAAATAGTTTACCCAAACACATTAGGGATCAAGTTCAAGGTCAAAAGCAGTATCATTTTCTTCGCTGCGTTAGACCGAATAGTTTCAGTTTTCGTTACTTCGTCCAACTAATTCCGAAGTTTATGCATACGCGCCGAGCCAAAAACTTCATAAAAATTTATAACCGTAGAAAGGGAAATTTTTATTTTGCAGTCATGTAATTTTGGATATTGCTTAAGTAAGAAGAATTTGTGGAGCTGAGGCGTGTAAAAAGTCGTATTTTTATTATGTTTTTTATATTTATGCACCAAATATGATGAGCTACACAAAGAATATCAAAACCTTAAATAAAATTATGAAACAGAACAAGTTATTTGCTCTATAGAAATATTCGATTGCTAGATGGTGCGGCTACATAGGTTAAAAAACGCGATATAATAATTTTTTTCTGCGTCCGGCCAGAAAATCAGTTTTTACCGATCAATTTTTAGGCTGGAAAATACGTCTTTACTGGCCTAGGCCAGAAAGTAACTGGTTGCCATGGTGATGAGAGGTCTTAACAGGCCTAGGCCGGAAAGTAGCTGGTTTCCGTGGTGATAAAGTGTTTTGTTGATTTGCGTTGTCAAACAAGCGACGCTAGCACTAAGGCGTTTCAGGCACCGCCTGAGGGCGGCATTCTGTAAGGGCGGCAAGATTTGGTCGGCAAGTAAAAAACAATTTGTTTTTTTGCTGTCACGAGATGAAGGAGTGGTAATAAAAGTTTTTTGTTTTTTTTACTTTACTCCTATGATAAAAACAGCAGGGATGTGGCTAGTGGCTAGGGTTGCCAGGCGTCCTACTTTCGGTAGGACAGTCCTACAATTGCAAGTAACTGTCCTACGTCCTACATATGTACTTAAATGTCCTACTTTGAATAATTAATTTGTAAAAAATTAAAGTGTGAAATATATGCAATTTGCAACTAATTTAATTTTCTACCACTAAAGTAAGGTTAGGAATTCAAAACTCGCGCCGTACCCCTACCCACCAATGAGGCGTATAGCTATATGGAGTAGGGATAGAGGAGGAAGCGTATTATTGACAGCAGCAAGAGTCTGCGGTTCATGTATGATTTCGTATTAGAATAGAAACTGATGTACATAATATGTTACATGTAACTTGTTCACTTATTTTATTTTTTACTCAAAAACGTTTTTCGAGAAAATGTAAATAAAAAACCTTTTAAAATATTCAAGCTTTTAAAAGGCAACTTTCAAATTGAAAAATTTAACCCTCCAAAAGATTTTGATGAAAAAAACAACAGGGGTTGCACTTTTCATCCTCTTGTGAAGGTGGAGATGATAAAAAATATAACTGGAAAACCTTTTAATAAGTAAAAAACATCTACTTAATGTTAATCTCCTACATTTCTCCTAATTTGAAAAATAAAATGAAAACTTAATTTTACCGTTTTACTTAGGGAGTAACTCCGAAAGAAACGTTTTAGAAAAAAAAATTATATATATATAAAAGGCTCCCCGTAATTTCTGATAAGGAATTACCTTTTGAAATTTTTCGCATTATTTATTAATCACCCTCTATATTTATAATGTTATATTGCCATCAGTATTACTTTTGTTACTAAAAATATTTCATCGTTTTCCATGTAAGTAAAGTATATCAAAATCATAATAAAATGTGTTTCAAGTTTTTGCGTGCAACGTTTTTTCGCCCCCCCCCCCCAACAGCTAAAGGTACTGTCCTACTTTGGACAGTACTTTAAAACCTGGTAACCCTACTAGTGGCTGACATATACCCTCGCTACAGCATAGTGATTGCAATACCGGACCAAAATTACGATACCGGTATTCGGTATTTATTCGCAAGTAATACCGGTATACCGGTATAATACCGGTATTGCTGTTTAAAAAAGTATTGATTTTGAAAACAAAAATATTTTACACATACCTACATACAGGGTGTCCCCGTTATCACCGCGAATATTTTAAGTGGTGATAGAGGACCTTTTTCTAAGAAAAAATTTCAAGTAAAATTTTTTCCTAAAATCAAATGCTAAGCTGATATCAACACTTACTTGATATTTTTACACTTCTGCATCTATAAGACTCTGTAACCGAAAATATCAATTTTATCGTAAAATACCTTAAAGCTTTTTAATAGAGCATGAAATTCTCTACAAAATTAGTTCTATTTATTTTTTGTCTACAGGCCGGTTTGGGAGTTATAAAGCAGTTTGTACAAAAAAAATGTAAAAAATGTAAGAAATGTAAAAAATTTAATTGTTTCTTAGACTTTGCAACCGCTGTATCTTTAAAACGAAAGGTTGTACAAAAAAACCGACGGCCCATTCCGGATAGAAAATTATGGGCTACAACTTTGGTCTAGTGAAATTTTTTGAAATTCAAATTGATTTTCCGGAAAAGCTGAAAATAAGGAATAGAGTGCAAAAACAAAATTTCCTACAAATAAGGGGTGGTTTTCTGAAGAATTTCAAACTTCATAAAAAGCTTTGAAACTGATCAGATACATAGTTTTATGAATGTTGCCGATGCTATGGCATTTTTAAATACAAAATATCATAATTACCGGGAGTTTTTGTTTTTCGAAAACGATAAAATGCAAAACAATGCAAATCCATCTGGACGCAATAAAATTAACATGTAATCACAAAATTACTTCAATAAGTGTTCAAAATTACCATTTTCAATCACGTAATCGCACTCTCTTTGAAAGCATTTTTAGATACAAAACAATATTTGTAGGAAATTTTGTGTTTGCACTCTATTCCTTATTTTCAGCTTTTCCGGAAAATCGGTTTGAATTTCAAAAAATTTCACTTGACCAAAGTTATAGCCCATAAAATTTTCTATCCGAAATGGGCCGTCGGTTTTTTTGTACAACCTTTCGTTTTAAAGATACAGCGGTTGCAAAGTCTAAGAAACAATTAAATTGTTTACATTTTTTATATTTTTTTGTACAAACTGCTTTATAACTCTCAAACCATTGCCTTTAGACAAAAAATAAATAGTACTAATTTTGTAGAGAATTTTATGTTCTATTAAAAAGCTTTAAGGTATTTTACGATAAAATTGATATTTTCGGCTACAGAGTCTTATAAATGCAGAAGTGTAAAAAAATCAAGTAAGTGTTGATATCAGCTTAGCATTTGATTTTAGGAAAAAATTTTACTTGAAATTTTTTCTTGGAAAAAGGTCCTCTATCACCACTTAAAATATTTGCGGTGATAACGGGGACACCCTGTATATGTATAATGTAAAAACACAAATTTACACAAAATAAAGAAACTTAAAATAATACATATGTAAAAAATATAGACCCAAAAAATAAACAAACCTTCATATGAATTTAAACATATATATTGCCATTTCAACTATTTTTAAAGTGAGACTTTAAAAAGCATCATTTGTTTCATCGCCAAGCCATGAGCGAACTTTGGTACAAATTTTTCCTGCCCCAGAAAACGCTCGCTCCAATTTAACACTTGGTGGAATTGTTAGGAGATAGGCATATACTATTTCTAGGTATTTCCCTTTAACTTCTTCGTCTTCTAAGAATCTCATATCTCTTTTAATTAACTTAAATATATCATATATCATTTTGTGGCACGATTTTATGTTTTGCATTTATTGCTATTTTTTTATTTATGGCAGCAATGTTTGCTCCATCGTTAGTGTTATTTGTTTATGTTCTTTAGTTGCAGTTGTACAATTAACGACCTTTCATGTTATTACAACTATGAATTGTAAAAGAGACTATTAAAGAATAAAAAACAAATTAAAAAAAAAATTAATACCGAATACCGGTATTAGACCATCAAATGAGACGGTATTTCGGTATTGTAAAATGGCACGGTATACAGTTATTCGGTATACCGGTATACCGGTATTGCAATCACTACTACAGCCCTCTACCAGCGGCGTCGCTAGCAGCATTTCGCAGGGGCGACAAACTTACAAAAGGGGCGGTATAAACATCCCGCAAAACAAAAGTGTTTTTTGAAGGGGCTCTCACAATTAAGGGTCGGCAATATAAAAGTTTGCCCAAGGGAGGCAACAGGCAAGTACCCTAGCGACGCCCCTGGTCATTGTACCATCAAGCAAGTTTTCACCTGTAGTTTATTAAGTTATTGTTTAATTATGGATGGTGAATATAAGACAAACTTGTACAGTGGAATCATCAACACTTAATCAACCAATTCCCAACAAGCGAACTTTTAAAATGTTTGTAGAAATAAGATAAAATTTCATGAATTGCAGCATAGTATCAAATAAACTGGTGTGACCACCAAATTAATGACTTTCGATATTGTTACATACGGCCTTTGCAGTACCGTAGTAACATATGGTGGAGGCGCCTGGCTTTTCTAGGAAAAATTCTTCATAATTTTTCCCGTTAGCGAAAGTTAATTTGTCTGGTAACCTTTTCAAAGCCTAAAATCAAACTGACTTCAAAACCCCTGATTGTCATTGGCATCGTCAACCATCATTTTCCACTGTAGTATTTTTATTGGTCCACTATTCGCTAACGAAATTCAAACCCCAAGATGCCCAAAATAATTGTTACGGTTACCATCGAATCTACGAATTTGTTGTCGGCATCTACGAGTGAGCCTTCACCTTTAGTCGTAAAGGAGGAAAGGCAACAAATCCCCCAAAACATCGCTACGAGTGAGCCCGTGCCTTCACCTTTAGTCGTAAAGGAGGAAAGGCAAGAAATCCCCCAAAATATCGCTACGAGTGAGCCCGTGCCTTCGGCTTTAGTCCCAAAGGAGGAAAGGCAACAAATGCCCCAACCCGCCGAAATCAAATGCCCCCAACTTGACCAACAATTTGTCCCGCAGTTTCAATTAACTGGATTCTTTTTTAACCGTAAAAAGAACCAGTGGGAATTTAAAAAATTCAAAAGAGCGGGCACAGGTAAACAAAATCCCCGTCGGCCTTATTTCCATCCAAAACCGCGTTACTAGCTTTAAAAGCTAATACTCGGGAAGCCAAATTTTACGGCATTTTGGCACATTTTTCACGAACTTGGCTTTCCGACCTGTCTAGTCACTAAATCCTAAATTTTTAATTTTCCCTTGCTTTAAATAAATATTTTACCTAAAGTGGTTCTTTCCTCTACAATGACGGTACAGTACCAATAGGTTTATGTAATATTTCGAATTTTGGTTCTTTGCGTTCTGTCGATTTACTTAAACCGTATTTTTGAAAGTATTTGAGAGTGACTGGAATACTTACTTTATTTGTTGTTGATCAGTTAGTGTGTTAACTTGTGGAAAGAACGGTATTGTCTTAGGAATATGATTCTTGTCGTTTGTGGTACTGCTTGTTGCAGATAGTAAAGGCAAAGCAGCTTGTTTTAAGTCAGGAGTTTTACTGTATTTTGTAGATTGGGGTCTTCTTTTTTTTTTTTATGTTTGCTAGAGGGTGTTTTAAAGTTAGGAGCTTTACCCCTGGATCTTGATTTGCTACCGTAAGGAGCACGCTCTAAATAGTGTTGAGGCAGATGTATGAAATCTGTCACGACAAATTCTTGCGATAGGGAACGTATTAATCTAAATTCTGTGCAAGAATCCTTTATAACGGTATTACTAGAATCGTGTTCGACGTGTTCGTCGTTCTTTCGTCCCGTTTTTCTGCGAACGATTTGAAACACGATCTCAGTCGCTCATTGTTTTTGAGAAGGAGTCTACTTTTCGAAGGTTTTTGCGCGTTCTTGTTAACGATTTCTCGACGTTTACTTTTTTATTGTTGGTTTAACCTTTTTCAAAAGCTCTGTGTCCGTTTGACCGGAATCGGAACTAATTTAAACCATATACCCATAAAAATTGAAATTTACTTAAATGTTCATTTTATTGTGTTTAATATGAACAAAATAATAAAATTTTAAAATTAAAAATTTAAACTAATACCCATTAAATTTATTTAAATGTTTATTTTTTAAATACATATAAAAATTGTTTACTTAAAAAACGATTTCACGATGGTAGTAGACTTCCGGTAGTGCGTAGTTTTAATCTACCACAACCCGGCCTTGCTATCTCACAAAGCAACCAACACACAAATAAACATTTAAATATTTCGGTTGGATTTTTCTTCCAAATGTTATTAAAAATGATACGTTCCTAATTATCATAATTGGTTAAAATTTTTGTTTTTGAGCCATGTTAATTTTCTTCGTCGAAAAATAGAGTAATGAGTTGTTGTATTCCCATGTTCAATTAGAGCGGCCACAGTTCCAAAATGATTGTAGTAATCAACTAGGTCCATGAAGCGATCTGGAGTACTTGTCACAACCACTCCAATTATTACCCTGAGTTGCATCCAGTTAATTTTTTTTTAAATAAATTGATAAATTGATAAATATCATGCTGTTCAGGTTTCAGTGGAAATTTAATTTTTCTCGCATTATGATCGAGTTAACGATTTTTAATAACATAAATAAATAAATACATGCACATAATTAAACGTTATACATTTTCAAAATCGCCTGCGAGCACCACCAATTGGTTCGCCTTTTATCTTTTTATAAAATTTTGTAGTCGTACGTTTGCTTAAAGATTTCAACGAATTACCTTTGTGGTATTAACATGAGTGTCATAACATATTATTATCATATTGTTATCGTGCAACGTCCAACTTATATTTTGATTTGTTTTACTTTGGCTTAATGTTTAATTTATTCTTGTTTATAGTATTCACTCTACGAAATGCTTTATTCTTTCACAATGACTTTTTAGGGTAACATTATCATTTTCTTTGGTTCCTAAAACTATTTTTGCCTCAGAGGCACTGTTCAACCTACAAATAAATTCATTCAACCTGTTAACATCTGGTTTTAGTTAAGTCAATTTATTCTTTTTATGATATTTTTGATTAATTTTTAAAATTTAATTAGATAAGGTGTTAAAATTTGAAGTGATCATTACCTGCCATATCAATCTTAAAGTAAAGCAAATAAACACTTGCAGTAAAATAAAATCAATTTAAAACTACAATCTTTTTAAAGTTATGTTTACAAATAAAACTATATAAAAATTCTATACAACTTTAAAACTTGTACGTAGCAAGGACACATGTATTTAACTTAAAGTATTCTCCTCAAAAAATTAATTAGATGCAAATTTTGAAATTTTCCTTGGTTATAATGAAATACCGAACTAAAATATTTTAGTTTACACCCATCATGAATGGGAGCAGACGAACTAGTGGCCCGCATATTTAAATTTTGTATTTACGATCACCATTATTGGATATGTAGATTGCTTTCTTTAGGAACCTTAAACTCGCTCTCGAGTTGGTGATTAATGAACCCTTAGGGTAGGAATTTATTTTCTGGTTTCGCCGTAACCAGTGTTCACAGATTATTAGCCATGTTTCCACCCCGAGCTACTAGAAGCTACTACCTCAGGACCCTTACAAGGCCAGCTAAGTCCGAAAATAAAACCGCTCTGGAACGTTTTTGTCCGGAGGAACCTGTCTCGAGTATTGGGTTTTTATTTCCTCTTCCACCCTTCCAACCTATCGAGACACCACATTGATGCGGACATGGTCCTAATTTGGCATTAATCCATGGGGAAAGAGTCAACGTAGATGGACGTTGTCACCGTTCATGGACTAAGTCGCAAACCCCAGGACTACGAGTCACCCTATGTGTTAACCGACGTGTGGTCTAGTTCGTGCGCGAGACCACCGCGTGTTTAGTGACTTAGTAACAGTAACAATAAACTTTTAGTTATCGAGTAATGGCGTCCGCGTTAGGACGAGCTACTAGTTAAAAAGACATTTTTTGCGTTAAGACGAGCTACTAGTTAAAAAGACATTTTTTTTGCGTTAAGACGAGCTACTAGTTAAAGAGACATTTTCGCGCCAGCGAATGTTTATAAGTAAATGGAATTTCGTACGCGTCGTTAGCGTACCGTATGTATTTGGTACAAAGACCAATGTTATCAGCAGTAACAATCACATCCCCCCAGTTCGGGCTTCCGACCCGCACAGTATTGGACGAAGCTCGTCGCTGCTAATGTTTTAGCTGCAATCTACTTCAAAGTTAGCTTATGGATGTCCGTAAGCAGTCTATAAACGTCCCCGTTACTGCGGGCTGAAGACCCAAGAATCGTCCATTAATCCAGGAACCTGCGTATCGTTATTTATTGAGAGAGAACACGCTGGACGATTAAGAAGCACCCATTTTTAAGAAGATTTTTACCGTTTTTACGAAGTTATGACGTATTAAGAAGCTTTTACCCATTGTTAGGAAGATTAGAAGAGTACAAGAAGATTTTTAAGAAGTTTTTACGAAGAAGAAACATAAAATGTGTTAAGACGTTATAAAAAGCCATAACAAGTTATAAAAAGTTTAAGAAGTTTACGTAGTTGTACGTAAGAATCAACCATTGGGGGATGGTGTTTTAATGTTTTAATGTGTTAAGTATTAAAGTTGCCCTAGTTGAGGCCACCACGGGATCTACCTAAAACTGCAGACAGGGTGGATCGCCTCTGCCTAAAACCAGAGACCTCTTTCAAGCTCACCCTCCGCTTCTGATACCCAAGCCTGAGGATGATTTCGGTGGTCGCTTGAAACGAGTCCCGTTAGTGTAAAGAGGATCCTGCACTTATATAAAGGAGATAAGTGTCTAGTTATAGTTTATTGAATTCTATTGAGTATTGTTATTATTGAGATTTATTGAGACATGTCGATTTTGTGAGTATTATTGTTGCTTAGGCCTAAGACGGTGGTGTTTCTGGATTATCCACCGGGTGGGCTGTTGTTACATATCGACGTATTTTTGGATTTTTCTATAAAGATCGCCTGATCAACGATTCTTTAAAATCCCAAAAATAGCCTGTCATATGTACCATCAGTTGGAGTTTATCTCTTTACTGAGTGGGGTGCGCTCAGTAACACGCGTTCTCCATTTTGGAGTGTTCCCATGTTAGATGTTGTATGCCTAAATGGATGCCCATGTTAGATGTTGTATGCCTAAATGGATGTTTTGTTAGTGTTCTCTATGTTTATTGATTATTGATTTTTGTATTTTGTGTTTGAGGGCAACGCCTCGTAGATAGAGGTTACTTTTGTGTATAATGAATTTTTATGGTCGTAATTTGGTATCCTGCTGATACAAACTTAAAAGTAATTATTATGTTAACTATATTCTTTAATTTTTAGTAATTTTATGACTAAACTTTTTGATAGTCAGTTACGATTCTATATTAACCTGATGATGCAATAATTCTTAGTTTTCATTCAGTCGAGTTGTTTCATATCAGTAACTTCCTTTATAGTAAAAGTTGTAACCGGATGTGTCGGCATCCAAGATATTTTTATCGCTTGTGCGTAAAATTAAGCGCCATTCTTATGGTCCACGTTAGTATCCGGAACGCAGAATGTTACAAAGGTATCAGTTGTTAGCTTATTCAATTTGTACGAATTTCTTTACAATTAAAGACAGTTTGTGGACCTTTGATAACAAATGAACGAAAAGAATGTTTATAGCTTCCAACATTCCTCCCTGTTAGGTCAATATAACGCAAATAATCTTTTCCTGCATTGTTTTCGAATTTTAAACTTTGTCAATAATTGCTATATTTTTTTTAGCAGTGTGTGTTACCAAAAATTCTTTCCAAGTATTTTGCGAACGTCAGTCAGGCAATACTGGTGTGATAATCTCTTCGACTAGAATACAATTCGTTGTGCTATCGATTGAGTATGCTCAACCACCTACGAATACATTATTAGTACATGTTGTACTCTGAAATATTATTTTCATTAGAGCATACCAATCGAATCAGCTAAAATTTCCACTTAAGTCTGACTCTGACTTTTCGTTCAGAATTCTTTGGTCTGAACTACGCTTAACCTTTAAGTAGTCGCACGGCGCCGCAGAGGCGCCAAGCGTTTTTTAAATCGTTGTTACATTTTTAATTATTTTTTATTCAGTAATATCTGTTTATGTATTCCTCAATTGTACTTTTAGGAATACGAATTATATAGTATTATTCATATTTCTCTATTTTACAGTCCGTAAAATGCAATTATGTGCTACTCGGCATGAACGCTATCATTTATGCCCTAGGGCTAAAAATCGACATTCGCAACAAATTTGTTCGCAATGCCATAAAAATATTTTTTCAGAGCATACAAAAAAATTGTGCAGTGAATGCTTTGCATCCAATGTTTGATTCGTATTAAAAATAAATTATTTTACGTTTTTACAGTTATGTTTTATATACAGATATATATTTTTTATATCTTATAATTTATTTAGTCATTGTTATTCTTTTTAAGATTTAGCTTATATTTCATGAATAAAGCAGTTTAACACATTTTTAAGATTTTAAGTCAAAAATATTGTTATAAAACCCCAATGGTGCCTCCGAGGCGCCATGCGAGTAGTTATGTATACACAGTACACGCGACTAGTTAAAGGTTAAAACCACACGCTACAATAACTTTTATGTCTTCGTTCAATTGTCCAGTCAATGAATATTTTTTTTTTATTATCAAATTACAACCCAAATCTTTAGAAATCTTTGGTCCACAACGAAAGTTATTACAATTTGTTACATGATTAAGTTGAACAAATATGTTACGACAGAATTGAATATGCTCCATCTGCATCACCTCGACTGCTTAACAGTCTAACACTGCTTTGATTCTTCATGTACTAGATTTTGTTGCATCACTTGTAATATATATTCTGTTTTATGTTTTTTTTTTTTTTTACGTAGATTGTTCATACGTCCAGGCTGCCTACGAATAGTTCGCGATGGACGACAAATGTCGCCAGCCTTTACCGATAACTGGGCCTAGGGGGAAACTCGACCACTGTCCAGTCTCGTGGAACGTCCAGGCGTTCCCCGATTCTGGTGGTTACGTTACTCCCACCGGTACAGCTATCGCTACAACTTCGGATTTTTCCTGCTTCACAGAAAAAACCGATTATCCTTCAAATTCTAGGCATCCTCGACCCTTGGCACCTATGAGTTGTGATTCCTACATACCCATGTTACCACCGCCGAATGTTCGCTAAAAGCCCCGATTTTTTCAAATGTTGTTGTTTTAAGTCCGGGGTCGGACTTCGTTCGTACCGGGGCGTGTGTCGCGCTAGTGAATCACATCTCATAAACGCTTATGCTAATCTACCAACTTTAATAGTTTAGACCATGTTGGTTGTGGTATTGGTTAAGAGGTTTAGCTAAGTCATTTCTTAATAGATCGTTCGGTTTTGGAACGACATATATGATGTCATCTGCACACGCGTAGTGTTTTGTAAAATGCGTTATTTTGGAAAATGTCGAGGTCGACAAACAAATTGTTATTTCATTGAAAATGTCAAGGTTAACAAATAACTTGTTATTTGACATTGATCCAATAACCACATCCTGATTTTGGTCAAATTGTTTGTTAACAATAGTTTTAGCAAAACATGTTATTGTAAAAATTAAGCCTTGAATCTTGGTATAAAAGAAGCCCAAAAATACACAGGAGAATCAGAATCTAATGTCGATTCATGGTGTATCTCTGGGCTCCGACCAAGTGAAAATAACCATGTATTTCCTCATGTAAGTTCTTCATGTAAGTTGTTTTACTTATTAATAAACTTGTTGTTATATTTCAAACTGTTGTGCTTAATGGCTTAACCCCCTGATCCCGAATCGTTGATGTACCTCTCAACCGTTACTACGGTACTGCAAAGGCCGTATGTAACAATATAAATATATATTTATGTCCGTATGTGTATTTGTGTATTAAAGGGTATAAAAAGTTTAAAGTGCAGCTCCAGGCGCTCTACCGAACCTCATCTTTGGTCTATCAACATCATCAACATGGCGGTGTAAAATGACGTTTCACGCGAATGTTTATGAATATGAACAACGAAAACGTTCTTAAAAAAATGTTCTGAAACTTTTTAAAAATTATAAGTTTTTTCACAGAAATTCAAGGAGTTGAGACAAATGGCAAAAAAATACTCTTTAACATACTAAAATTTGAAAAAAAAATGTTGGAGGCGTTTACCAGAAAAATTTTCAAAATTTAGAATTTTTTAAATAATATCGAAATTTTAAATTTTACCAAAAAAGCTTTAGGGTTTTTTATAGACCCTAACATAAACATAGACAACAATTGTTTTGGGGTTGCACTGGTTCGTTGATTTACGCTTTAATAATAATAGTGGACTGTATAAATAATAACTTTATTTGCTGCTGTACATTCGATGTTACAACATTACTAGCGCTCGTAACCACCTTGCTAGCGTTTCAGCCACTCGACTCTACTTGCGCTCGAGGTACACTGATTCTACTGCTAGCCGCTAGCCTAGTCAACAAAAACTACCCTTCCACTTCGTGGTACAGTCAATGTCACAAATTCCACAAATCAAACCGCAAACATGCCGCCCCCGCTGAACTTTACGTAAACTAAATAAAACACCTTTGGTATAAGTTCAGTCTTGACACTACACATTTTATCAGGGGGTCTCAATTCGCACAAGTTGAACTTAGTCGGTATCGCTGGTGCTATCGCCTTCCAGAGGCAAAATGCTCAGCTTAACCATTGCCCGTTTGAACACTCCCTGCGGGGTCTTCACGGTGGCCACAAGTGCGACGCCGTCGGTCCCACGGTGCAGCTGCTGGATCCTCCCTACCTTCCAGAGATGTGGAGGTAGATTGTCCTCTTTGAGCAGCACTAGTGCTCCCACTAGTTTTCCAGGGTTTGCTTCCAATAGCCACTTGGAGCGCTGCTGCAACTGATGTAGGTACTCATGGCTCCACCGAGCCCAAAAATGCCTCGCCAGCATTTGAACATGTTGGTACCTTGATTTTAACGTAATGGCTTCATCTTCACCTTGATGTCGTGGCAATGATGTAAGAGTGTCACCGATTAGGAAGTGACCAGGAGTGAGGACTTGGAAATCGTTGGGGTCGCAAGAGAGAGGAGTAATTGGACGCGAATTTAATATGCCCTCAATTTGAATAATCAGAGTATTGAACTCCTCATAAGTAAAAGTTAATCCCTTTGTTACCCTTAATAAATGAAACTTAATAGACTTGACTGCCGCTTCCCAAATTCTGCCGAAATGCGGGGCTTTCGGAGGAATGAAATGCCATTTGAGCTTGTTATCGGTAACATAATTTTTAAACCTTTGATCATCATAAATTTTTTCAAATTGTGCAGCGGCACCGATGAAATTAGTGCCGTTGTCCGAGTAAATATTACTAACCATGCCTCTTCGAGAGACAAATCTAGCAAGTGCGCCGAGAAAAGACTCGGTACTTAGTTCTGTAGTCAGTTCCAAGTGAACCGCTTTACTGGCCATGCATACGAATACACAAATGTATGACTTTAAGAAAGTCTTATTTCTAAATTTTTTCTCTTTGATCATAAATGGACCACAATAGTCTAAACCAACTGAAGAAAAAATACGAGATGGCGTAACTCTCACCTGAGGCAAATCGCCCATTTTATTGAAACACTTAGTAGGCTTGACCTTAAAACAAACTATACACTTCCTTATCACACTTCGGACCACTGACGGTCCGTTGACTGGCAAAAAGGTTTGCCGTATCTGATTTAAAGTTGAGCTATTTCCGGCATGAAAATGTTTAACATGCTCGTGTAAAACAATTAGCTTAGTCAAGGCGTGAGATTTTGGCAGGAGAATTGGATGTCTTTGAGAGAAGCATAACTGAGCTCTCTTTAACCTACCGCCAACCCTTATCAAACCGTCATTTCCCAAAAATGGATCTAGATTCGCGATTTTACTAGTTCGTGGTACAATCCCGTCCTTTGCGAAACTGCGTAATTCTTGGTCAAAAGCCTGTTTTTGTGCTAGGCGTAATAGCTTAAGTTGGGCCTTGTCGATGTCGTCGACCGTCAATTGCCCTTTGATTTTATTTCGACTATCTTTACGAGAATTACTAATGAACCTTAGACAATAAGCAAATACACGAAGCAGTTTCGTGTAACTCGAGAACCTTGAAAATATATCGAAATTAGCAGTTTGGCTTGTCGCTGTTATCAATGATCTGGTATTTATATCGGGAATGTCAACATTTTTCGAGGAGTATCGCGATATGTGCGCTAACTTCGGCCATTGGTCATAACCTTTACTCAAAAATTCCGGACCGTTGAACCAAATTTTTGAATCAAGTAATTCGCGGGGGTTCATACCCCGAGACAAGACATCCGCGGGATTATCATGTGTTCTTACATGATACCAGTTGCTTAAATCACAAAGTTGCTGTATTTGGGATACACGGTTCCCAACAAAAATCTTTAGTTGTCGAGGCTCTATTGACAGCCATGACAAAACAATGGTCGAGTCCGTCCAAAAGTAAATTTGGTGGAACTTAAATTCAATTGCTCTTATTAATTTATCCGCCAGCTGGGCCATCAGTACTGCTCCACACAACTCGAGTCGTGGTAATGTTATGGTTTTAAGCGGAGCCACCTTTGATTTGGCGCTTAACAGTGAAACAACGACGTTTCCGCTTTCATCTTCGGACCTAATAAAACAACACGCCCCGTAAGCCCGTTGGCTGGCATCGCAAAAACAATGTAACTGAATATTTATCGCGTTTGAAATTAGACAATGCCGAGGAATACGTACTTCATTTAATAAATGTAACTCGTCTGCTAATTGCTGCCAATCGTTCTTAATAGAGTTGGGAACTTGAGTGTCCCACGCGATTTGTAAACGCCATAATTCTTGGATTATTAACTTCATGCGTACCAAGACCGGTCCTAGAATGCCTAAGGGGTCAAAGATTTGCGCAATTTTAGACAGTATATACCTCTTTGTTAAACCTTCGCGTTTTTCCGCTTGACATGCCGTTATTTTATAAGAAAGCTGATCAGTTTCGGAATCCCATAACAATCCCAGAGTTTTCTGTTTACCCTCGTTTATTAAATGCTTCGTATCCGTGGATCCGTCCGTGTTAATATTTTCCAAAATCATAGGGTTGTTTGACGAGAATTTTCCAAGTTCGAAACAGCCGTGTCTTAAAATTTTGATTAAATTGTCTCGAATCCGTATTAGGCTTTCAACGTCATTATCACCGCCTATGAAATCATCCATATAAAAGCTGTTTATTACCTTTGCGCATTCTATCGGGTGTTCGTCCTGATGTTCTAAAGCTAGTTGCTTCAGACAACGCGTTGCCAAAAATGATGCGCTCGCGGTCCCGTATGTAACGGTCGCTAATTGAAAATGTACCAATTCCTCGCTATTGTCGTTGCGCCATACTATGCGTTGTAAGTCGCGATCACCTTTATCTACCAACACTTGCCTATACATCTTGCAAATGTCACCGGTTAGGACATAATTATATTGCCTGAACCTAATAATTATTGAAAATAAGTCAGACTGAATAGTAGGACCAACCTTTAGTACGTCATTAAGTGACAAACCGCTGGTGGTTTTCATTGACGCATCGAACACAACGCGTACCTTTGTGGTAGTGCTCTCAGGTTTTATTACCGCGTGGTGTGGTAAATAGTAGCATACCCTTTCGACATTTACATCAGTATCTGCAATTTGGATCATGTGACCTGAACTTTCATAAATTTTCATGAAATCTACGTATTCGCTTCTTAACTGCTCGTTTTTACTTAACCTGTTCTCGAGTGCGAAAAATCTGTTGATCGCTTCCTCCCGTGAGTCCCCTAAATGTTCTGCATTGTCCCGCTTGGGTAAATTTACTATAAACCTACCGCTCGAGTCACGTTTGTGTTCCTGTATGAACTGATTTTCGCACTCGTTCTCTTCCTTCGTATAAATGGGTTCCGTTCCGATTTCTTCTAACCGCCAAAACCGCTCTAACATTCCATCCAACGCCAAACACGTTATCGACTTAACATTGTTACGAGACGCTGGTATTTTCATTGGACCCGCAATGAGCCACCCAAGAGTCGTGTTATATAAAATCGGCTTGTTGTCGCCCAAACGTATTTTCCCAATACGCAATAGATCAAAAAATACCGAGTTACCTAGTAGCATATCGATTTCTGCAGGCTCATAAAACCTATTATCCGCTAATTTAATCGATCGAGGTATTTCCAAGGTATCGTGCCCTATGCTAACCTGTGGTATGAGACCCGTTATTTTGTCAATTACCATAAACGGTAACGTGTTTTGATAACGACTATGCAAAGATCTGATTGTTAAATTAGTGCTATAATTTATGCTTGTATGTAACTGATTTAACCCTTGAATCGGTATCTCAACCTTCGTCAAATTCGCTCTCAATTTATCGGCCAAGTTACTCGTTATAAAGTTCGACTGCGATCCGCTGTCCAAAAGAACTCTACATCTTACCGGTTCATTTTGACGATTCAAAACTTGTACGATCGCAGTTGACAAAAATATCATTTTATCCGTGCTAATTTGACTGCAATACGTGTGAGTTGTAGCTGGCTGAATATCGTTGCCTTCTGCTACCGCGGACTCCCTTTCGACGGGCTTACGAATTTCGTTTGATTTCGTGTTTGCATATCCTCGTGGATTATTGTGCAACAGTGTGTTATGCCGTTTGCCACATAGCTTGCAGCCGCGTGCCTTACAAGCTTCGCGAGAATGACCCGATCGCAAACAATTAAAACAAAGCCTCAATCTTTTGACCTCTCCATCGCGCTCTTCTACAGGCATGTTTTTGAATTTCTCGCAGTGATACACGTAGTGTGGTCCGCTACACATTTTGCAGCTAACCTGAGTCGCCACGTGCGCTACAAATGGCTTAAATGATTTGTTGCATGTTACTTTGCTATCCAATGCTTCCAATACCGAGCATCTTTTGTTTAAGAAATCTAAGAACTCTTCAATGGTCGCTAACTTAACGAGATCAGCGCCATTTTCCCATTCGCGTCGCGTATTCATGTCGATTTTGCTCGTTAGCAAATGCAACAACATTGTATCCCAATGCTTAGTGGGTTCACCAAGGGCTTCGAGTGCCCGCAAGTTGCGGCGAAAATTATCGATAAATTTCCTCATTGCCGTACACGATTCGTTCTTAATACCTGGAAGATCAAATATGGCCTTTACATGCGTTTGTATGATTATTTTTTTGTTTTCATACCGCTTCCGAAGCAGGTCTAGCGCTACTTGATAATTGGCGTTTGTTATCTGCAGCGATTGCAGGATATTTTTGGCATCGCCCTTCAGACACGATGACAGGTAGTAGAATTTTTGTATCGGTGATAGGCCTTGATTGTCATCTACCAACCCTTTAAATGTTTCATTAAACTGTTGCCAGTCTAACACCGACCCGCTAAATTCCGGTAGTTCTATACTCGGCAGTTTTACGTTGCCCGTAGGCATTTGATTATAATTGTTAATTGACACGTTGTCCCGCTCTTGCGTGCCCCCATATGCAGTACCCGTTTCTGCACGTCGAACCGATCCGTTATTACTATCAGTTTCATCACGCGTCGACGCTTCGATTTTAGTTTTTGCTAAAGCCGTGAATTTGAAGTACTCATCTTCAAATGCCTCAACTTCGCCATCCAATTCCCCCTCATCCTCGCCTTGCAAATTAACCATTTCGTATATCACGTGTTCAAACTCATCAAGTAACGGTAAAACCTTTTCGAGCCTAACTTGCAGTTCGTATACTGATTGTTTATCATCGGTACAAGTTACAACTTTGTTTTTAAATCTAGTCAGCGACGCCTTGATCGCCTTTTTTCTTGTGGCCATTGACTTTAAACTTGCCTCCATTTTACTTTGTTTATGAATTAATTGATAACAATCTCAAACTACAATTTTCCAAGCAATAAATGCGTTAAACGCGTGCGAGTGAGATATAAAACGAGTAAGTTGGTTGTAAGGAAAGGATGGTGACTAACCTGTCTGTGCTTGCTTGTTGTACGTGAGTGTACCTTTGTGTCGCTGCTTGCCGACTGCCGACTAAAACTGACCACGTGGTTGCGCTTTCGTGAACTTCGAGATTTCCAGTATATCATCGGCTCGATTGGACCATGTTTTGTATTGCATTGGTTCGTTGATTTACGCTTTAATAATAATAGTGGACTGTATAAATAATAACTTTATTTGCTGCTGTACATTCGATGTTACAACATTACTAGCGCTCGTAACCACCTTGCTAGCGTTTCAGCCACTCGACTCTACTTGCGCTCGAGGTACACTGATTCTACTGCTAGCCGCTAGCCTAGTCAACAAAAACTACCCTTCCACTTCGTGGTACAGTCAATGTCACAAATTCCACAAATCAAACCGCAAACAACAATCCTACATAAACAGATTTTTTTATTTATCACCGTTTTTATGTAATTTAGGATTGTCGTTTTAACTTAAACACCCTGTATATTACTGTAGCGGGTGTAATATTGTAATATTAAAAAATTTGGTATTTGCTTAGTATGTATGTAAGATTATATGCGTATATTGTAATATTATTTCAAGGGATTATTGGATACGTGTTCTAATTGGACGTATATCTTTTACTGATACAACAATCCTTTTACATTATTTATTATTAAGAAAGTTAAATAATTGCACGCACATTTGTAGTATATTTTTAAAGGATCTATCGATAACTACTATCAAAAAAGAAAATTTTAACGTCTGTCACATACACACACGCGCACACGCCAGTACACGTACACGTACACACATAGATTCAAACTAGTCAAAGTTGCTAAATTCATAATCCGAAGAGAAATTGGAAATATCTCAAACAGTATCCGTGAAAATGGGGAAAAACAGGAAAATGCGATTTTTGAAAATCGTATGTAACTTCTTTGGAGTATGAAATCTTTCAAATTTGTAAAATGTCGTTTTATTAATCTCGATCTAATTTTATATAATTACAAAAATAAATTTGGTGACCACACCAGATATTTCTTTGTTTTTTCTTTGTTTTTTTTACTTAAAAAAAACAAAAGTTACATCTTAATTACTGTAAATCTGTATTTTAAATTTCAATTAATACTTAATGCAACCAGGCAAATAAATTTTGCCAAAAGGTGGCCACATTTTTAACAAATAGTTTTTATCTTAATCGATTGCAAGTTTTTTAAGTGAATGATTGATCGCTGTGTACGTAACTTTTAGGTGTTTGCCGTGTGCAAAATGATGTAAACACTTGAACTCGTGTTAAGATACGATTGATGAAGGATTCAATTCCTTATTTGGCCAGCTTATAGCTGCACCCAATTGATAAGATAAAATAATCTATATATATTTGTACTTTTCATATTCCACGTACTTGAAAGTTTTCTCAAGGTACACTCGTAGTTCTCTTATTGAAATCATTTTAATAAATCTTATTTAAATTTTGTGAAGTAGTTTTGTCAAAAATAATTATTCATCATGAATAGTCAGGTTAACGCAACTGTATTGTCGAATATCGACAACTTCGATCAATGGACTGCATATATGCAGATAGGAGTTGATGCAGGACGAAGACTGGCTCATTCCAACAAAAAAATACTCGACTCTATCTCAGCAATCGAAATCAAAATCGACGAGGTACAGACGAAAGCCCGCGCGATGAAACAAACTACTTCTGCAAGTCGTAATGTTGAGAGTGAAAGAAAAGCTGTTGACTATAGGCCTAGCACATCAACATCAATCCTACAACCTAAAGTTAGTATTTAAATATTTATAAAAATTAAAGTACCAATGTAAACAAAACGCATTAACATTTTATCTTGTAAAGCGCTTCACATCGCATGTTAAAGTTAGCAGCAAGAACGCAATGCTATATCTTCAGATTATCTTTAGCAAGCGATGGGAAACGATTAATAAAAAATGGTCTTTGTCATTTTACGCCCATTACTTTTTATTTATACATAAACCAAAAAAAATTATAAAGACTTAAAAAAAAGCATTTCAAAATTTCAGTGATTTTACACACTGACTCGATATTTAAGTACAATTGTGCATGCTAGATAAAAAGTTAGTATTGTGACGCGTTCATTATTTGTATTGTATATTATTGCAGATTTAAATTTTAACAGATATTAATTAATTTAACGCAAAATATTGAAGTTTTGCAATTTTAAAGCTGTTAAATTTTTAACATGTAATTATAAAGGGTGTTTCACTTTTCCATGGGGCACTATTAGGTACTATCTCCGTAAATAATGAAAATACTGGGCTAGTTAAATAGGACAAAAGTTAGCTATTTAGGAATGTATTTCAAACAAGATCTTATTTGTTTAAAAATTCCATGGCTTGCGTGATGTAACAAAAAAACCGAAATCGACCAAAATTTTTAAACTTAAATATCTCGGTTATGCTAATATACAAAATTGTTAAAAGAAAAATATTTGTGAATTTGGTTGGCTATAAGATGGCGATTGTCAGATTTTTATTTATAAATTACCGTGCGAGATATTTAACATACCAACTTTTTTTTTAAATGGCAATCGTACTAGGTCATGACTTCCATTGTTTTATTTTGACCTCTGCTAGCCTATCCTGCCACTCTTCATTTGTTAAATAATATTATTATTAATAAAAGAGCAGAAGTCGTTTTTTTTTTCATAGCAACGTTAATTTTTATTTTAGATTTCGCTCTTTTATACCGGGTGGTTCAGTTTGACTGTCGCACCCCTTTAACTTTTTAATTATTGAAAATAACCCCAACAAACCTTAAATTTTTGTAAACGGCCACAAATTCTCTATTAAATGATGTGCATTTGTTGTCTCTACGATGACGTATGTCAAATCCGCGATAGGCAACTGTTTTTTTTTAATTAGGCACATAGTGTACATTTTTTTGTTGATTCGGATAGAGAAATTAATTCTGAATCCGACCATGTATTAAAAAAGTATGCATACATCAAAAAAAATTTGAGAAAAATCAGTTCAAAGTTTATTCAAATCATAGCAAACAGTCTATTTAACAAAACAAAAAACGATCAAATCTTAAAAATTGTATTATAACTATCAATGGAAATGTATTGAAAATTAATTTTTAATAAAAATAAAAACAAATAATAAACGTCGACATAAAAAAGTTGACTGTAAAAAAAGCAGTTACAAACTGTGTTTGGAAGTTGCGGATTTGACATACGTCATCGTAGAGATAACAAATGCACATCATTTAATAGAGAATTTGTCGACGTTTCCAAAAATATAAGGTTTGTTGGGGTTATTTTCAATAATTACAAAGTTATAGGGGTGCGACAGCCAAACTGAATCACCCGGTATTTATATATTTTTATTTTTTTGAATAAACATAATTATAGTAAAATATAATATCATTGTAAAGAGAAAAAATATTCTTTATATCTGTCATAACCTATTGAGACTGCCATTTAAACAGTAGTTTTATTTAATATTTCGCTCGGTCATATACAGGATGTGTCGTAAAACCTTTGAGAGGTGATTCCTTATCAACAATGAAGGGGGTCTTTTTGATAAAATCTGTTCCTTATAAGTCTCCCTTCGGAGTTACACCCCCCCCCTCCTAAAGAGGAGTTGTAAAATTGGATATTTATTTTATTTCTCAAATTTACACAAATGTAGGATAATGATATTTGGTAGATGTTTTATGCTTATTAAAAGGTTTACCAAAGTAATATTTTCGATTTTCTCCCACCTTCACAAAGGGCTGAAAAGTGCGAAACGCGTTGGTTTTTTTATCAGAACTTTTTGGTGGGTCGAAACTTGGCAATTAAAATTTTTGTGAAGAAAGCTTAATTTATTAAGAATTTTTTTTATTCTTTAACTTTTCTCGTTAAACCTACAGTTTTTGAATAAAAAATAATATAACTGAACATGCACCATTAAATAATATTCCAAGATAAAACGATTCATTTTGGTGGTAACCATAGTTTGTTTATATTCATATTGGGTAGAATTGACGAGTGCAATTCATTTTGACGTTTACACGGCGACAAAGCCAAAACGCCCGTCAATTCTACCCAATATGGACATAAACAAACAATGGTAAACACCAAAATGAATGGTTTTATATTAAAATATTTAATGGTGCATGTTCAGTTATATTATTTTTTACTCAAAACTGTAGGTTTAACGAGAAAACTTAAAGAATAAAAAAAATCTTAATAAATTAAGCTTTCATGACAAAAATTTTAAATTGCTAAGTTTCAACCCACCAAAAAGTTTTGATAAAATAACCAAGAAGGGTCGCATTTTTCAGCCCCCTGTGAAGTTGGAAGATGATTGAAAATATTACTAGAGGAAACCTTTTAATAAGTACTTATAAGACATCTATCAAATATCATTCTCCTGCATATGTCCAAATTTGAGAAATAAAATTAAAATCCAATTTTACAGCTCCCCTTTAGGGGGGGCGTAACTTCGAAAGGAGACGTCTAAGGAAAACATTTTTTAAAATATGCCTCCCTTAATTTTTGATTAGGATTAGGAATTACCTCCCGATTTTTTTCGCATTTTTACGAAACACCCTGTTTAATTAAAAATTTGACTATAAGCATTTAATAGCAAACAAAATCTAGCAAAATGTTTTCATTTAGCAATTTTGTTTATCAGCAACGATAGCCGTGATATTTGAGTTAGGCTAGTAGCGCACGGACGACTTTATCGTTGCAATTTTTAATCGCCCGAAAATGAAACGCATTAAAGTAAATGAGTGTGAGCGCACAGGCGTTGCAATTTTTAATCGCCGCCTGTGCGCTCACACTCATTTAGTTTAATGCGTTTCATTTTCGGGCGATTAAAAATTGCAACGATAAAGTCGTCCGTGCGCTACTAGCCTTAAAATATGTTTGGGATTTCGGTGTTTTCGTTATATGAATTACGCAAGCTATGGAACTTTAAAACAAAACAAGAATATGTTTAAAACACGCTCTTAAGTAGCTAAATTTTGTCCCATTTAACCAATCTTCTATTTTCATTGTTTAAGGAAACAGCAATAGTGCCGAAAAGTGAAACACCTTGTATAAAAGATGGAGAGATTCAAATAAATTTGCCAGAAGTTACATAATAATAATAGAGCTCCACTTGCAGCGACTTTCAAATGTTTTGAAAATTGCATGACTAACGTGATAGAAGTAAAAAATGAAATGCAATCGTTTATTTTGTTTATCATCTTTTTCGGTTTTAAAAAGAAAACTCTGAATTTTTATTGTACTGTAATTACTTCACAATTCACCAGCGATAGGTATTATTTAAAAAATTCAAAATTTTAAAATTGTCCTCAAAACCGTCTATAATAAATTTTTTAAATTTTAGTATGTTAAAGAGTATATTTTTCATTGTGAATGCTGTTTGCCTCAACTCTCATTTCTGTGAAAAAAGTTATGATTTTTTTTAAATTTTGAAAATATTTTTTTAAGAACGCTATGGTTGTTCATATTCATAATGGTGCCTGTACACCTGAGAGTAAAGTACTCTCGAGAGTAGCGTCGCCAAGGATACAGCCAATCGCGAGTTACTCTCAGGGGCTATATCCTTGGCGACGCTACTCTCGAGAGTACTTTACTCTCAGGTGTACAGGCACCATAAACATTCGCATAAAACGTCATTTAGGCATGTTGACAAACGTCATTAAGAAAATAAGATTAGGTAGAGCGCTTGGAGCGGCACATTATATCCACTAATACACAAACACACATACGGACAGGGCTGCGGAGTCGGGAAAAAAAGTCGACTCCGACTCGCACTCCTGATAATTTAGTAGTTCGACTCCGACTCCGACAAAATTAAATACTAAGACATTTTATGGTGTCTAATATAAGAAAAAAATTAATAAGTAAAAAAAAATATTTAAAATTAGAGTTTAAATTTTGTGGACCACCTCGCAACTTTTTGTTGTACTCGGAGTCGGAGTCGTTACTATTTTTCCGACTCCGACTCCACTAATCAGAAATTCCTCCTAAACTCCGACTCCGACTCCACAGCCCTGCATACGGACATAAATACAATATTTATGGCGAAAGTCATTTGGTGACCACATCAGTTAATTTTCTTTTGAAATTATTACTACATAACATTACGTTATGCTTTTAATGGCCAAAACATTATGTTCTTAGTAGATAAATTTGTTTCTAAATTATTATTTTAAAAAAACTTGAACATGGTAAAGTTTTCGCTTAGAATATCTTTTTAGTTTTGAATTTGTGCCATTCTAAAAAGTATTTACAATTTTGTAAATTAACATTGGATAAAAATTTTCAGAAATATTCGAGAGGACCCGGAACTAATGATGTTGGACGAGACTACGAAAGTAAACTCACAGCTTTTTTTTCATTAAGGCTATCTCAAGACCAGCACATTCAAGATTACCAGATGGCAGTCAACGTGGCGGGTTGTCTGCCATTTGATGATCTGGTGGTGAAAACCAAATACCGTAGTAAAGAATGGACTACTTACATGGTTCAAGCTAAGCACCACGAAAAAGGTAAACTCATTAGTTATGATGAATTTTGTGCAAAAAATGGGGACTTTAGTTTATTAAAATATTACAAGGGTTACCAGGATATCTTAGATAAGTATAAGCTAGGTAAAATAGGAGACATCGTAGCAAATATCGATGGTATTCATTTGTTTCTTTTTACAAATCGAAAAGTCAATAGTATATTTACATTTTTAACAACAAATAAAAAACCTGAATTATTAGCTCTAAGGACTACTGATTGTAACATTTATAATATAGATCATAAACTGTTTATTAAAGAATATAACGTTATTCATGATCTTGTTTTATCCGTAACAACAATTGAGGAACTTGATAGAAAATTAGCTTCACCAACAAATCCGTTAGAAAATTATCACCGCCAATATATAAAAAATTTACGATCGATTCATAAAAATGATTTTCAAAACATATTGGCAGATATAAAACAAATTTCTGAACATTTTAATAATCAAAACTTCGGCCTATTTTTAAACAAATTAGTCTTATTTTGTAGTCAATCTGATCAATCTGCACTGAATCAACTTGCCAGCAATGAAATTAAAAAATGTTGCGATACTCATGACTTAACAACAGTTACAAAAAATTATTTCAGTTTCATAAATAGTTGCGTTATAGCCTCTAAACCTTACACCATCACAAGATGCTTAATATTGAACAAATTAACTGAATTGTTATTCGATCCATTTATAAACAAATATAATTCAACAGGGTTTAAGTATTCAAAAATTGTTGAAACAGGATCATGGCATGACATTGTACAAACTCAGAAAATCACTCTAGTTGAAACCGATAATAATGTAATCGAGGATTTTATTGTTACGTATGTGCTTGATAAAATTAATAAAAGATGTAATATAGACGTAAGCAAAATTGGTTATATCAAATATTGGACTACAAACTTTACGTCTGTTGATAAGAATAAAATTATGGGTAATTTGAAGGGATCAGGAATAGATATCGCAATTCGACAGTCATTTGGTGTCACAGATAACATTACACTGTTGGATATTTTTAAAGGTATGTGGTTAGTTGGTGAAATACCTTTAGTATTACAGGCCAATAACATCGAAGAATATCAAGCGATATTACATGTGTTACAAAACACAGAATGTAAATTGGGAGTTTTAATTTTAGTGAATGAGATTGTCGCTGATATGCAATTAGATAAAAACCCAAACGTATTTCATAAGTTGTCGGCTTTAAAGGGGGATTTGAAAACAAATATATTTAAGAAAACTTTTAAGTGGCAGGGAAAATTAACACAATTGAAAACAATGCCTAATATTGAACAGTTGACAGATAAACTTTTAGTAAAAGATTTAATTTATATTTTGTTGAGTAAATTTTGTGTAGGAAATGAGTTAAATGTGTTGCTCCCTTTTTATGTACCCCAAACTTTAACTAAAATAATGATTCATCCTAGGGCACTGACTGAATGTAAAAAGGATATATTTGTAGTTATTGTTAAAAATGAAAAGGCTTTTTACGAATGTTTAAAACAATATAAAGTCGATATAGCAAAAAATAAGTTGGTTAAATATTCAGTTGATTGTAATATAAAAGATAAAATTTCTGATAATTGCAATATTATTTTAACACAGTCTGATTGTTTCCAAACAATTTTGAAAGAATATTCTAAAACTTGCGTACACGCGTTGTATTTACATGAAAATGAAAGCATTTTTGAGTTGATTAAGACAGAACGTGGTATCAACAGTATCAAAAAATATAGAACAGAATCTGATGTTAGTATGTCTTCAATTAATTTAGTTAATAATCTTCATAACAAACTTTGTATTATAAGTGCAGGTCCAGGGATGGGAAAATCCACTCTCATGGATTACATAGCTCACAAAATACCATCAGATACTTGGGTGTTAATTGTAGATTTAAAACTTTTTTTAGATTATTACGACAGTGACGAATTTAAAACAAATCATTCAAATCCGTTTCAACATTTAATACATTTTAATAAAGCCATCATGGCCGAAAATGCGTGCGGTACAGCATTTAATGAATTAATATTTAATTTTATGTTGGATCATAACCGTGTTTTCATTATTTTCGATGGATTCGACGAAATTGCAACAACGTATGAAAGGGAGGTGACTGATATGATCAGGTCTTTGTACGATAACAATTATAAGATGATTCTCACTACTAGACCGGTAATGCAGGCGTATGTCGAGGATAAGTTTGACACTTTTAGTATCGCATTAAATCCGTTTAGTGTAAATGATCAAATTACGTTTTTGAATAACTTTTTCACACATGAAGTTGATAATTTGTTTGACGATTCTCGCGGTAGAGTACAAATATTTGTTGATAAATTGTTGGAATTGACTAAAAAGAATTTAAGCGATTGGGATAACGAATTTACTGGCGTACCATTACAATGTAGACTATTAGCGGACGTTTTTAGTGATGATTGTAAAAATTATGTTCGAAAGGGTAAACTTGATTTGAGCGAAAGTTTCGATTTGTTATATTTGTACGAAAGTTTTGTTCGCACAAAATTGAAAATATTGAAATCCAAATTTGGTCATTACAATAAAGAAATTGGTGATTTATTAAACGAGTATCAAAGTTTGTACGCACTAAAAATCATATTTCCCAGTGACTTAATAAACGAACTGGACGTCGAAACCAAATTATCACATTTTAACGTCACCCTTAAAAATTTGTCTAAATTAGTTCAGAAGGACGGACTCGTAGTTGTTGGCAGCGACTTTAACATAAATTTCGTGCACCGGACGTTTGCGGAGTATTTTGCGGCCCAGTGGCTTAGTGTGAATTATCACGAAGATAGTCCGAATCGAAATGTCGCCCTCGAGTTGATTGAAGAAATATTAAAACCCAACTACAATGTCGTTCGTAACGTTTTTGACAGAATCTTGGCAAAAAGCAATAAATTACACCTTGCCATAGTCAACAGGCAAATCGATGAGGTTGAATCGATGATCGAATCATGTCCTGAAATTGTTAATGACGTTGATGAGGGCGGGAGGTCGCCTTTGCATTTGGCAGCTTCGTGGGGTCTTGGACATCCCGTGCCAGAACGGGGGGGAAAAATATATAGGTATAAACATAAATTAGATGATAAACCTAACTTAGTCATGGAAGAAATTGTTCAACTTTTGTTATCCAAAGGCGCAAAACATGTTAGAGACAATTTGTTAAACTTGTATCCTTTGGAATACGCAATAAAAACAAATTCGTTTGGAATTGCCGACAAAATTACAACAAAATTTAACGATAAAACATTAACTATTGACGTCAACAATCTAGCGATATGTTTATATTATTATTATATATATGAATACAATAATTTCTTTACATTTATATTAAATGATTTAGTTAATCATAAAAACTCGGAAACATTCAAACAAATTATAAATAAACAATTTGATGGTGTGACTGCATTACAATTGGCGAGTGCTCGTGGACATCTAGATCTAGTGATTTCATTGGTGAAATGCGGAGCGGACATTAATGTTGGAGATGATGTTTATAATGGAACACCTTTACATTGGGCCGCTCGTTATGGTGATTTGTCCATTGTTAAGCTTTTAGTAGATCACGGGGCTGATATTTATATCAAGGATAAAGAAGGTAAAACAGCGTTAGATTGGGCTAAAGGATGGAAACGTCGAGATGTTTGTGATTATCTAAATCCGTTATATGAATGTGAAAATTCATCCTAAATATTTTGAAAAACGTCTTAGAACGTCTTGAGACGTTTATAATAAATTGTCTCGTCAAAACATGAACTTCCGGTGCTCCCGCGTCATCAATATCATCAAAATTAACATAAATTAATTACTTACAACTACTTAAAACCTTAACAATGAACAAACAGTAAAATATTAACAAATAAATCAAATCAAATTAAAATTTCCTTTAAATTCGTTTAGTTTTTCTCAAATATTCAAAATATTTGAATCGGTAAGTGGAAAAAGGAAATAACTCCAAGTTTTGGTCATTTTTTTCCAGTTCAGAAAAAAACTTCTGTACCAATTTAATAATTGAAAAAACTAAAAATTAATTGCATTTTGTTATCCTCTAGTGTAGAGTGTGTATGACAAATGTTCAACTGCGTGTTTTGGTGTAAAAATTAAACCAGAAACTACAAACAAAAAAATGTTGTTTCCCAAAAATTGTGAGTTTTGGAGTTATTTCTTTTTCCACTCACCGATTCATTTATTCAATTCATCTGATTAGATTTATTCGTCAATATTTCACTCGCACTCATGAAATAATTAAAATTAATTAACTACAATCGCTTCTCTCTTTACAGCTTCACTCCAATTAATCGATTTTTGTGTTTCATTAATTTGCATGTTCGTAATATTCATTTTCTTTTTTTATTAATGGATGCTTTTCTGTCGGATCAATATCTAACATCACTCCAACTTCTTTTATACCTAAAAATGTGCCAATTTAAATTTTTCCACTACAAAACTATTTTATTTATTTAGTTAAAATCTCGCATATTGCTTACTGTCCGTAAGCAGCTATGAGGCCGCTCCGCCATTGCATTTTCCTGGTAGCAACTGCCGCACTCGCTCGTGAACCAGTTTCATTTCTCACCTCCGACCTCCGTGACAGTTCCTCTTGTAATATTCAAACCCTGCTCCGAAGTAATAAAATCCTTCACGATTCGACACCCACCGTGATAAAACAATCAGCCTCGTTTTTCTTTATATCGTTTAAATTCCACAACCCATGACAATATTTTGCCCATTGTTAACGGCAACGGCCGCCAATAAACTTGATTCTTGTCCACCACGTTGCAATGTGGAATAAACCTACACAACACATTTCTGGTTTATTTATGTAATTCATTCATGATTATTAATAAGATTAATTAAAAATCACTAATCGTTGTGTTTAAAAGATAAATAAATAAGACTGTAAGTGATGAACACTCGAGAGCCTTGATCTGGTATTGTGTTGCGACAAAAAATTGTTAAAAAATAAGAAAGTTGATTTTAATTTAAGCTTATTTATACCAAAACCTATATAATATTTAAACAAATTTAATTAGAACCTCAACTAAGGTCATATTTTTTTGACAAAATATATTTTGGTTAACTATGCAACTGCATCATAAACTTCAAACTATAGTAATGTAAAATCTATATTAACAAACTGATAATAAATAAAAAGGCATTAGTAACGCAAAACTTACTTCAAAATAAACGTTTTCATTAAATAAAATTCGATAATTACTTGAATCTCACTTAAAAACTTTTTTGACACTGTTGTTTATTTCTTGTGATATGATTTTGTTTTATAATACACTACCCAAGATCAATGTGATATATGCCAAAATCATTTATATCTAATAATAGTACATTAAAATACTAGTGTCATAAAACTTATGACACGTGTTTTTTATACTATTTTTTCTATTTTGCGGTTTTTATGACTTTTAAAATAAAATATTTACATTACATCAAACATATATACACTTAGGGGATTTTGTATGCCTGATGTGGTGGTTGGTCACGCTACTTGAGAAACAGTCAGAAATAGTGACTGACAGTAACTTTTAACTTTTTTATACTCTTAAATGTAAAATGATAACAAACTAAAGTGGTTATTATGTACTACTTAAAGAAAATTAAGCTAATATATGAATCATTTAAAAATATTGAGGTTAGATCCGACACACCAATGCAATGAGTGACCGACGAGTTTGACAGTAGTATTCATTGTGCCAACCGTAAATATAAAAAAACGCGTATCGAAACAGACCTCATTATGACACCCATTTGCGTGTTCTAATGAATACTTTAGAGTCGCAAAATAGAAAAACATATGTCGCGCATTCCCTATCTTCACAATGAGTAGAAAGTGAAGCCGATCGAATGAAATGTATGTACCTCTCTTTCTAAGGTGTACTTTTCACAGTTGGCAGCAAACATAGAAAATCAAATAAATCTAGGATTACTAACAGAACCTGCAAGAACTTGTTGAGGTTATAATACAGGGATGCGCAAAAGTATGGAAACAGACAAATATCTAGAACACCATTGCAGATAGAACAATGAAATTTTGAACCTGAGCGTTATGGTACTTTATGGATTCGATGAAAATATTAAAGTTGCAATACGACTTCCGGTTCAACCGGAAACGGACTCAAACTTTGAAATTTTAAATAGAACACCCTATATATTTTTACATTTTTAGATTCCTCTTAACATTTACTTTAAAAAATGTATAAGGTTATGTGGGTCTAAAGTCAACCGTTTTCGTAAAATTTACATTTTTGTGAAAATTTTGAGCGATACTGCACTTTCAATTTTTTCGAACATTTAAGTTATTTAAAAAGGCAGTAGAATTTTGTTTGAAAATTAGATTGACAATAGATTATTTAACACTTTGCACCAGCTACATTTTAAAAATATTATACAGGGTGTTTTTTATGCTTGAACAAACCCGTGAAACTTTAAACGTTGATAACTCATTTTTCTTAAATACAACACCCTGTATATTTTTACACAGTCTTGTAGAAAATTTGATTGTCTTTCAAAAACATTAAGCATGTTTCATACCTAAAACTAATATTTTTCGAGTTATCGCGTTTTTATTGTAAATTATTCCGGCAACGTAATATTTTCGAGTAGGCCGTGAAGTTTGACAGCGGTAATTTTGAAACAGTTGAAACATAAAAATAAGGAAGTTATAATATTACCTTTTCCTCACTTATTTTCGACATTTCTAAAAATGCAGATCTAATTTTACCATTTTTACCTTTAAATCGAGGTTTGTTAAAATTATGCATTTATTCATTGGACTAGTGTGATGGAACAATTACTAAATCCTATAAACTAATTTTTTGTGTTTCTACAGTATGATTTTCCGTTGAACCGGAAGCGGTTTCAAGCCTAACCGTTTTATTAAGTTTAAAGATAAGATTGGCCAGTGACTTTTGTTTAATCAGCGTTCTTTTCGCTTACTCAATACATTATCAGTCGGTTTTTAGGACTTTGCGAAGGATCAAAATCAATTATATGAAAAATATTGTGGCCCTGATAAGAAATCTCGATATAAACGTAAGATTGGTAAAATTACATCTAAATTACAAAAAATTTCGAAAGTTCGAAAAGAAAAGATAATATTACAATTTTCTTATTTTTATCTTTCAATTGTTTCAAAATTACTGCTGTCAAACTTCACGGCCTACTCGAAAATATTACGTTGTCCTAAAATTTACAATAAAATCGCGATAACTCGAAAAATATTAGTTTTAGGTATGAAACATGGTTAATGTTTTTGAAAGACAATCAAATTTTCTACAAGACTGTGTAAAAATATACAGGGTGTTGTATTTAAGAAAAATGAGTTATCAATGTTTAAAGTTTCACGGGTTTGTCCAAACGTAAAAAACACCCTGTATAATATTTTAAAAATGTAGCTAACGCAAAGTGTTGAATAATCTATTGTCAATATAATTAGCAAACGAAATTCTACTGCCTTTTTAAATAACTTAATAGTTGAAAAAAATTGAAAGTGCTGTATCGCTCAAAATTTTCACAAAAATGTAAATTTTAGGAAAACGGTTGACTTTAGACCCATATAACCTTTTACATTTTTTAAAGTAAATATTAAGAGAAATCCAAATATGTAAAAATATACAGGGTGTTCTATTTAAAATTTTAAAGTTTGAGTCCGTTTCCGGTTGAACCGGAAGTCGTATTGCAACCTTAATATTTTCATCGAATCTAAAAAGTATCATAACGCTCAGGTACAAAATTTTATTGTTCTATCGGCAATGGTGTTCTAGATATTTGTCTGTTTCCATACTTTTGCGCATCCCTGATATGTATTATAAAACGTGTTTTTGTAAATTACGCATGCAGACACCGATGTTTAACAATACGAGGCATCACTTTTAGAAAATAATTTTTTCGCAATAATTATTCAAGATTATTTAAAGTTCATATAGTATCTGAAATTTTGTTTTTAAAATTTAATATATAAAATATTAGTAGGTATGTACTGTACTGTAATCGCTGAAGCATTAGTGGGAGGTTGGTTAAGCAATTAGCTCTTACAAAGCGGAACGGCGTTCGAGAAAATACACGCACGCTAGGGGTTTAATAATTGTTAACTCATCAAATCGGAATATCTTAACAAAACACTTAAAATTTATCTTTGAATGTCAATTAGATACTGACTTATTTATTTTGTCAAGCACATCTTTTATAGTAAATTGATTTTTTTTTGCTGCAGATTTATTCTCTATATTTATTAATCAAATTATTATAGTCTATTATACCTATTATACCTATTGTAGCAGTAGTGAAAATTCATAAATTATGTATTATGAAATGTAAAAAATATCTTAAATTATTTAAGTTTTAAATTTGTTGTGTTTAATTAAGTACAGCTAGCTCAATATGTAATGTTATTTAATGATCACTTAGATTAAACTTAATAAATACAATAATATTGTTCTAATCTTGCTTATATTAAAGATAAACCCGTACATCCATAAAACAAGAAAAAAATTAGTTATTATGAACCCATAACCAATTATACCTAGTTGTCAATTAAAAAATAGTCAAGTTTGGCTTATATCTCAAAAGCCATTTCTGCCATACAACACATGTAGACTCTACATGTGTTGTATGGCAATACTCTACATTGTAGAGTATTGTCACCCTTTATAAATGGTTTTTGCAAAAAAAGAGAAGAAAAAGCTTTAATAGGTATAGGTGGTGTTATTCATATACATATTTTGGAGTTGCTAGTGTAACAAAGAAAACTGTTTTGGTAGAAAACTAATTATTACTATAAAGAGGAAAGCAGTTTTTTAATATGATAAACAGTAAAATAAGTAGATACTTTAAATTTGTATTAATTTTTGCTGTTATTTCAAAATTGTATTGTTTATTGAGTGTTAGTTTCTATTTTAAATGCGACAACTTACAAATATTAATCTGTAGATTACTAATCTTTACACTTTTTAGCGTTTTGGTAATAAGTATTGAAAGTTTATTGCTATGTAATATTTGATTTATATCATGGTATATTCTTTATAATATTGTAATTGTTCAGTATTGTGTTTTCTAAATAAAATTATAGTGAAAAGTGTTCTTTATTTACAAAAGCATTCTGAAGCAAACGTGAATGCATTTTGCATGATAAGAACAAATACGATTTTTTTTAATTGTCATTTTGTAAACGTTGAGATTTTTGAAAGATATTAAACACGCACGCACGCGCATACGCCTACCTACACACACACATACACACGGACGTCATCGCGAAAATAGTCAAAACGGGTTCAGGGGACATCAAAACGTGTATATCCGTCGAAATCTGGAATACGAAAATGTTCGCGATCATAATACTTCATCTAGGTATGTTGGCGAAAGTAAAAATTAGACGAAATTTTCTTGTTTTCTTTATAGCTTTTTATTATTAACACTAAAAAACTGAAATTTAGTATATTCAAAGTTAAAATATAATCCGCAATCACATTGCACTATTAAAATTAAGCCAGCCTTCTTCATTTTTAAGATCCCCCGATTAACTTTTTTATTCTTATGGGCGCCGTATTAAATTTTTATACTATTAGTTGATGATGAATGCAAGGAATTTAAAAATTTATTTAAAAAAATCCAAAAGTGCGGTCCGACACAATATTAATCTCATATATTTTTAAAAGAATACTGTTTTGGAAATCCCAGTAATGCAAAATAAATTGGGCGTAAAAATAAAGTTCCATAATTTTTGACCATGTATTTATGACCACAAACAATTTTATTTTAAACTTCTCTCTAAGCATATTGTTAAAAAAAAGGAAGCGAATGGACATGAAAATCAAAGAAATCAACTGGTTTATCGGTAGGAACTCAAGCTTATCTTTGGAAAATAAGATCTTAATCTATAAGGCTATAATTAAGCCTATCTGGACCTATGGCATAGAACTATGGGAGTGCGCCAGAAAATCAAATATAGGGTACCTCTATATAACAGGGTATGGCCAAACTTCATGCGCTCTCCAAATTTCTAATAGCGGCAATAATATTACATGGGATTTCTTTTAATAACATGATTTTTAAACGAAATGTGAAGGTAAAAACTTAATTGGCATGTGGAAATAGATGCAATAGTAAGTATAGCAACTAAAACTTTAGTAAAATGAAGGGTTAATAATTGTTATTAGCTATTAATGTTTAAAAAACATTTACGGAGAGCGTATTTCCACTGTAGGCATGCAACCCATGATACACACAGTGTTTTTTTTTTTGTGTGTACGATAGTTGCAACAATATGTACTTACTGTACTGTACTTACTTTTAAGCACAGGGTAAAAAACCGGTTTTTTAAACGTACAGGTAAGTAAAACTTTTTTTTAAATATTTACAACTTCAATATATTTTTTATTATTATTATTGGAGCTAAATGTGCACTTAGATTTCGATTATATCAAGTTAGCCCTTCTTTTACATCGATTTGAATGAAACAAAGAACATTTTTACGGTTTAATTTTGAATGCCACCTAACAAATTTAATGTGCGATATGCGTATTACATTTGAAGACTATCGTAAAGTTAGCCTCCTCCATTTTAAATGAGCATGAGCTATAATAAATTAATGATATAGGCACAACCAAACATTTTTTTGCGGTACAATTCAGTACAAACCTACAAACGCACTAAAATCTGGTATTTTATTTGATTTTATTTCTTAAATACGTTGGCCAACTACACAGACATTTTGAAGACGTTTGAAATCGCATGGTGTTAGCTCAAATCCGGCAGCGAAAGTTAGAGGGGTGGTTATAAGGGTACAGTATTTTATATCGGAATCCACGAGGTCTAAGAGAATAATATGACTAGAGTTATATGACAGAGGTAGATCAAATTTCATGCATTATCACTTAACAATAGAATTGATTGTTAATGTAATTCCACACTAATTATCGAATTTAAAGAACGACATTGTTAGAAAACTATCTTCGATTCCATAAGGTTTTATTATATTTGAATATTGCTTTTCAAAATACGTACAACTGTACCATTAATTGATTATGACATATTCAGGACGAATCGAGTCACGACACAATGTTAACCAAATTCATTATGTTCACAAGGAATTTAGGTATTTAATTTCTGTTTTCACTATAAAGATAAAGAGTCGATAATGTGTTTTTATACTTTCGGTAACTTCGTTAATAACCTAAATATTTATTCCTGCCGATAATGCAGGGCCGGCGCAAGGGTATCTGGCGCCCCCAGAGCAAAGAAAATTTTGTCTAATTGTGCGTATGTCTATATACAGGGTGATTCATAACTTTTGCGAAAAACTTCGGAAAGTAATTCCTTATCAAAAATTAAGTAGGGGCTTTTATATAAGTAATTGTTTTTCCTACAACGTCTTCCTTCGGTGTTTACAACCCTATAAAGGGGTACGGTGAAGTAGGTTTTCATTTTATTTCTCAAATTTGGAAAAATGACTTTTGGTAAATTTGGCTTATCAAAAGGTTTTCACAGTAATATTTTCAATGATCTTCCACCTTCAAAAAGGACTGAAAAGTGCGGCCCCTGTTGGTTTTTTTATCAGAAATTTCGGGAGGGTAGAAATTTTGCAATTTAAAATTTTTATTTGAAAGCTTTATTTATTTAGAACCTTTCTAATATATTGTATATACATACAGGGATGCGCAAAATTATGGAAACAAACAAATATCTAGAACACTATTCAAAATATTTTGATCAAATTTGGTATCTGACCGTTACCGTATATTCCGGATTCGATAAAAATATTGACGTTGCGATACGACTTCCGGTTCAACCGGAAACGGACCTAAACTTTATAATTTTAAATAGAACACCCTGTATATTTTCATATTTTTGGATTCCTCTTTAAATTTACTTCAAAAAATGTAAAGAGTTGTATGGGGCTAAAGTTAACCGTTTTCGTTAAAATCACATTTTTATGAAAATTTTTAGCTATACAGCACTTTTAAAAATTTTCAACATTTAGGAACCTTGAAATGGCGAGTAATTTTGTTTTAAAGTTTATGTTGATAATAAGCTAACTAACACTTTGCACAACGTACATTTTAAAAATATTATACAGGGCGTTTTTTACGCTTGTTCAAACTTGTACAACTTTAAACATCGATAACTCATTTTTCTTAAATACAACACCCTGTATATTTTTACTCATTCTTATAGAAAATTTAATTCTCTTACGAAAACATACAGGCTGTTTTTCACCTAAAACTGATATTTTCCGAGATATCGCGATTTTATTGTTAATTATTAGGGCAACGTAATATTTTTAAGTAGGCCATGAAGGTAGACAGTGTTATCTTAAACAATTGAAAGAAAAACAACAAGAAAGTTTTAAATCTATCTTTTCCGTACAAATTTTTGACATTTTTGTTAACGAATTTTACCATTCTTACTTTAAATTAGGATTTTTTCAAATTATTTATGCATTTTTTTGTTGGACCAGTGTGATGACAAATACTAAACCTATGCCGGGACAATCTAATGTTTATTCACACCCACTTGGTGATTTAGGCGAACTGAGAAACCGAATAACAAAAGAACTTGAAAGAATCTCGCCAGATGTCATTTTAAACATTCTTACGGAATTTCGGCCTATGTTAGCCTACTGCCAAGAAGTAAATGGTGGTCATTTCGAGCATCGTATCCATTACATTTTTGTATTCCCTATTTTGTTAATTTTTATAAAATGAGCCACCCAAAGTGTATCAAAAAAAAAAAAAAATGCGACTCTTTACCTATAGAATATCAAAAAATATGTAAATCACTGGTATTTTTTTAAAAATTTGCACCTTGCAGAATAAGCAGACTAAGCATAGGTAGAAATAAATTTGGTAAATTCTAACCCACTATGCTCTAAATTAGATTTTATGCCAGACTTTTCAATTATTTTGAACCATCGTCAACTTTGTTATTTCTTATAGACGCCATATTGAATTTTCACAATAGAAAATAGAAAATACAAATTCTAAATGCAATGATTTAATATACCTACTGGTATTTTTAGTGAAAAAAATCCAATATGATGCTTGTGAGAAATAGTAAAGTTGATGGTCTTAAACAGACTTGTTTATTTTAAATATAAGAGCACAATACTTTTATTTATCAAGCCAATAATATGTATCATTATACAGGGTGTATTTAATATTTCCAAAAAAGAGTCGGGAGGTGATTCCTTACCAACAATTAAGGGGGGTCTTTCATATAAATTGCTAAAGGGGAGCGATAAAATTAGGTTTTAAATTTATTTCTTTAATTTTGATAAATGTAGAAGAATGATATTTGGTAGATGTGTTATAGTTATTAAAAGGTTTCCCATAGCAATATTTTCAATCATCTCCTACCTTCACAGGGAGCTGAAAAGTGCGACCCCTGTTGTTTTTTTTTATCAGAACTTTTTGGTGGGTTAAAATCTGGCAATTTAAAATACTTTTTTTGAAAGCTTGCTTTATTTAGAAACTTTTATTATTCCTTAGTTTGTCTCGTAAAACCTACCGTTTTTGAGTAAAAAATAAAATAAGTAAACATGCACTATTTAATATTCCAATATAAAACGATTCATTTTGGTGGTTGCCATGGTTTGTTTATATTGGGTAGAATTGACGGACGTTGTTGCGTTGTTGCCGCGTAAACGTCAAAATGAATATATTTAAAACAATAGTTTTAAATTAAGAATATTTTATTTTAAATCAGTTAAATCAACATGCTTACTGCACTCTATACGGCCAGTGATGAGGTCTATCGGATTAGGGCAGTTAGTAAGGCTACTTATATGCATTCTGTCTTTTTCTGTGTCATCGAGTTCTAAGCACACAAACACGAAAGATACCTAACGTGACCATATTTTTTTCCCTTAAAACGGGCCATCTACTAATTTTTATGTATTATTGTATGTGTATTCAAGAAAACGCATATTTTTTCATAGTTTTTATTTATTAATGAAAAGAACAAGAATGAATACGTGAAAATATATAGTTTATGTGATCTTACATTTTCTGAAGAACAAATTTGCGTAAGTATATTTGGTGTTAATTACAAATAAGAATGAAATTCTTGGCAGCATTTTTTTAAATTTACTTTTGCAATTAACATTGCTTGTTTTGGTTATCCACAACATATTCACAAGTAAAAATACCCTTTCTAAGGGTGTAGTAGTGCCGGACATACTAAAATTTAGAAAAAATTGTTGAAGCCGTTTTCGAAAAAAATATCGTAATTTTAAATTATACCAAAAAAATTATTAGAACTTTTTATAGACCTTTTACAGAAACAGTTTTTTAAAAAAATCTATATCACCGTTTTTATGTAATTTAGGATTGTCGTTTTAACTACAACACCATGCATATAAATTATTATTTAAAAATTCAAATGTATGCACGCACTTTGGAATATACCTACTTTTAAACGCGCCATCAATAACTTTTGTCAAAACACACGGTGTTTGAAGTTCGAGTTTAAACATGGGGATCTTGCGTATTATAAAAGCTAGGATATAAATTTATATTTGGCAAAGCTGCTGAATTAATAATCCCAAGATAAATTGGAAATATCTCAAACAGTATCCGTGAAAATTGGGAAAAACCGAAAACTACGATTTTTGAAAATCGTATGTCGTATGTTACTTCTTTGGAGTATGAAATATTTCAAATGTGTAAAAAGTCGTTTTATTAATCTATATCTAATTTTAAAAATTACTAAAATAAATTTGGTGGTCACACCAGATATTTCTTTTGTTTTTTTTTTGTTTTTTTTACTTAAAAAAAACAGTTACATCTTAATTACTGTAAATCTGTATTTTAAATTTCAATTAACACTTAATGCAACCATGCTAATAAATTTTATCAAAACGTGGCCACATTTTTAACAAGTATTTTTTATCTTAATCGATTGCAAGTTTTTTAAGTGAATGATTGATCGCTGTGTACGTGACTTTTAGGTATTTACCGTGTGCAAAATGATGTAAACACTCGAACTCGTGTTAGGATACGATTGATTAAGGATTCAATTTTAGGTTTGGCCAACTCATAGCTGCACCCATTTGATAAGATAAAATAATCTATATATATTTGTACTTTTCATATTCCACGCACTTGAAAGTTTTTCAAGGTACGTTCGCAGTTCGCTGATTAAAATCATTTTAATAAATCTTATTTAAATTTTGCGAAGTAGTTTTGTCAAAAATAAATATTCATCATGAATAGGCAGGTTAACGCAACTGTATTGTCGAATATCGACAACTTCGATCAATGGACTGCATATATGCAGAAAGGCGTTGATGCAGGACGAAGACTGGCACAGTCCAACAAGAAAATACTCGACTCTATCTCAGCAATCGAAGTCAAAATCCACGAGGTACAAACGGAAGTCCGTGGGATGGAACACACTTTTTCTAGAAGTCGTTATGTTGAGAGTGTAAGAAAAGCTGTTGATCGTAGGCCTGAAACATCAATCTTGCAACCTATAGTGAGTATTTAAATATTTAAAAAAAATTAAAGTACCTATGTAAATAAAACGTATTAAAATTTTGTCTTGTAAAGCGCTTCACATCGCATGTTAAAGTTACCAACAAGAATGCTATGCTATATCTTTAGGTTATCTTTAGCAAGCGATGTGAAGCGTTTAATAAAAACAGGTCTTGTCATTTTACGCTCCTTATTTTTTATTTACACCTAATACAAAAAAAAACATTTCAAAATTTCAGTGATTTTACACGCTGGTTCGATAATTAAGTACATTTGTGCATGTATTTGCTAAAAGATAAAAAATTAGTATTGTGACGACGCGTTCATTATTTGTATTGTACGTTATTACAGATATAATTTTAACAGATATTAATTAATTTGACGAAAAATATTGAAGTTTTGCAATTTTAAGGCGGTTAAATTTTCAATATGTATGTAAATATTGAAGACGTTTTTTAAACTTCATGTAGGTTTTCCCCAAAAAATTGTCATGTCGCTCCCCAATGCTCGTAGCAGTCTTGTTGTGAAAACAATTTATTGTTCACAAGTGTAAAATATTTAATTAACTTCAAAAAATATATTCCTCTTATCATTTATACAATGCACAAGTGCACCACTTAATTAAGGGTACTATGAGGATCTCGTTTCACTTTTCAATAAGCGACTATTGCTATCTCTGTAAATAATGAAAATACAAGGTTGATTAAATGGGACAACAATTAGCTATTCAGGAGTGTATTTTAAACAAGATATCGTTTTGTTTAAATATTCCATGGTTTGAGCATATAAGGAAAATATCGAAATCTGCCAATATTTTTAAACTAGAATATCTCAGCTATTGTTGCTAATACACAAAAATGCCATATGAAAAAATGTTTCTAGATTTTGTTTGCTATAAAACTTTTATTTATAAAGTGCCGTACTAGATATTTAATAAAAAAACTTTTTTTAAATGGCAGTCTTAGATGGTTATGACTTAGATCTTAGATACTTAAGATTTTTTTTCTTTACAATGATGTAATATTTTATATGTTAAAAAACCAAAATAAGCGAAATATGTATATAAAAAATTGCGACATCTAAGATAGAAATCAACGTTGCCATGGAAAAAACAATAATCGACTTCCATTATTTTATTTTGACTTTTGCTAAGCCTATCCTGCCACTCTTAATTTGTTTAAATCACCGTCTAAAGAGTACCCGGATAGACTACTATAAAGGGTCGAGTCGAAATAAAACAATGGAAGTTGTTTTTTTTTCCAGGACAACGTTGATTTTTATTACATTTCGCGATTTTTTAAATATATTCCTAATTTTTGTGAATAAACATAAAATATAAATTCATTGTAAAGAGAAAAAATTAATATTCTTTGTATCTAAGTCATCACCTGCTAAGACTACCATTTAAAAAACGTAGATTCATTTAATATTTCGCACGGTAATATTATCCAATTAAAAATTTTACTGTCAGCATTTAATAGCGAACGAAATCCAGCAAAATGTTTTCCTTTGGCATATTAGCAACGATAGCCGAGATATTTGAGTTTAGAAATTCTTGGGACTTTTAATTTGTTGTTGAGATAAACATTATAAACTTTTGAACATAAAATAACAATATTGTCAGAATCATCAGTTATGTAGTATACTTATTGTTATTTATTCTATGTCTCAAAAACCAATTTAAAAAACCTTCGTAACTTGTACCACATGAGTTTTAAAAGGTTTTACACCTTATTCTTTTTCACAGCCTATGTTTTATTTTAATAACTAAAAACCCTTCGTAACTTGCGTATTAATTGAAAAGAACTACATCAACCCTTATGTATTAGGAATAAGAAAAACATAAGGAATTTAAATAGGTCATAGCCATCTATAGCTTCCATCTAAAAAAAAAGGTAACTAAGTTTGTGTCATAACTTTTTAACGGCGAGCGTCGTTTTTTTTTTAGTTTCGTTGAATTTAATATAAAAATATCTAAAAGTAAAAAAATTGTTAGATATTTACAACAAATAACGAAGATAGGACCCATTATAAATATGACAAAAAAAAACACTGTTTTTGTAATAACTTAAAAACCGGAAATGATAGAATATTTTTGAAAACGGTTTTGAGTTTGTATCAAAAAACTGCATTTTTTAAATGTAACCGTTTCTCTATCTTGAATATTAAACGAGATACCCATGTAATCCCATCGAATTTGGACCAACCTGTACATACCTATTGCGGCGTCCATAGGAAAATCAAAAGTCAACTGTTATAGTTTTGTAAGTAAACGTTAAAAATGATGTCCCACTTTGTTGGGGATGTGAAATTATTTAAATGCATAATAAATTAGATTTTTAATGTTATTGCTAGAAATATGAAAGTTTTTTATTTGTATCATGGTGCCTATACATTTTTCACAACATAAATATCGCTACCAGTTGATATCTGTTACCTACATGTAATTTTCTATTCTACCTTTTATATTAACCCTTCGTTTCTACTCATGGGTCTCTATGACCCTGTTAAGTTAAGCAATAAAAGTTTCAAACAATAATTCTTAGCCAATGCAGTCCCCCGTCCGTGTATTTTCAGTGGAAGCACGCATGGCGCCACTGGACTGGCTTCCACTACCTATGTCTTTGTCTTCCTGAGTTCGTATCAATTATATTGCTTATTGTCCTCTAAGAGAGCTTGCAATAATTCATGGATGTTAAAAAAAAATTACCTTTTTTGGTAAAATTTGAAATTACGATATTATTTAAATAATTCAAAATTCTGATATAGTTCTCAAAAACGGCTCTAACAATTCCTTGAAATTTTAGTATGTTAAAGAGCATATTTTTCATGGTTAAATGCTGTTTGTCTCAACTCTCTTGATATTTTGTGAAAAAAGTTGTAATTATTTTAAAATTTTAAAAACATTGTTTTAAAAACGCTGTGGTTGTTCACATTGATAAACATTCGCATGAACCGTCATTTTGACAGACGTCATTTACGGCATGTTGACATATTTGAGATTAGCTGCGGCACTTTCAATTTTTGATACCCACTAATACACAAACACACATACTGACATAAATACAATATCTATGGCAAAAGTCATTTGGTGGCCACGCCAGTTTATTTCCTTATGAAATTATTTCCACATTACATTACGATTACGATATGCTTTTAATTGCGGAAACAATATGTTCTTAGTAGCCAAATTTGTTTCTTCAATATAAAAAAAACAAACTTGAACATGGTAAAGTTTTCGCTTAGATTATCTGTTTAGTTTTGAATTTATGCCATTATAAAAAATATTTACAATTTTGTAAATTAACATTGCATAAAAATTTTCAGAAATATTCGAGAGGACCCGGAACTATTGATGTTGGTCGAGACTACGAAACTAAACTGCCAGCTTTTATTTCATTAAAGCTATCTCAAGACCAGCACATTCAAGATTACCAGATGGCAGTCAACGTGGCAGGTTGTCTGCCATTTGACGATATTGTGGTGAAGACCAAATACCATAGTGGAGATTGGACTACCTACATGGTGCAAACAAAACACCAAGAAAGAGGTAAAAGCATTGCATATGACGGATTTTGTGCAAAAAATGGGGACTTTAGTTTATTAAAATATTATAAGGGTTACCAGGATATCTTAAGTAATTATAAGCAAGGTAAAATAGGAGACATCGTAGCAAATATCGATAATATTAACCTGATTTTATTTACTAACAGAACTATTGATAGTAAGTTTATATTTTTAACAAAAAATAGAAATCCTGAATTATTGTCTCTAAGGACAACCGATTGTGACATATATAATATAGATTATAAACTGTTTATTAAAGAATATAACGTTATTCATGATCTTGTTTTATCCGTAACAACAATTGAGGAACTTGATAGAAAATTAGCTTCACCAACGAATCAGTTAGAAAATTATCACCGCCAATATGTAAATAATTTACGATCAAATAATAAAAATAATTTTCAAAATATATTGGCAGATATAAAACAAATTTCTGAACATTTTAATAACCAAAACTTCTGCACATTTTTAGGCAAATTAGTCTTCTTTTGTGGTCAATCAGATCAATCTGCACTGAATCAACTTGTCGGCAATGAAATAAAAAAATGTTGCTATAGTGCTCATGACTTAACAACAATTACAAAAAATTATTTAAGTTTTTTAAATAGTTGCATTATGGCTTCTTTTCCTTACACCATCACAAGATGCTTCATATTGAACAAATTAACTGAATTGTTATTAGATCCATTTATAAACAAATATAATTCAACAGGGTTTAAGTATTCAAAAATTGTTGAAACAGGATCATGGCATGACATTGTACAAACTCAGAAAATCACTCTAGTTGAAACCGATAATAATAATGTAATCGATGATTTTATTGTTACGTATGTGCTTGGTAAAATTAATAAAAGATGTAATATAGACGTAAGCAAAATTAGTTATATCCACACTTGGACTACAAACTTTACTTCTATTGATAAGAATATAATCATGAGTAATTTGAAGGGATCAGGAATAGATAGCCAAATTAAACGGTCATTTGGTGTCACAGGTAACATTACACTGTTGGATATTTTTAAAGGTATGTGGTTGGTTGGTGAAATACCTTTAGTGTTACGGGCCAATAACATCGCAGAATATCAAGCGATATTACATGTGTTACAAAACACTGAATGTAAATTAGGAGTTTTAATTTTAGTGAATGAGATTGTCGATGATATGAAATTAGATAAAAATCCAAACGTATTTTATAAGTTATCGGCTTTAAAGGGGGATTTGAAAACAAATATATTTAAGAAAAATGTTAAATTGCAGGGAAAATCAATAAAATTGGAACAAATACCTAACATTGAACAGTTGACAGATAAACTTTTAGTAAAAGATTTAATTTATATTTTGATGAGCAAATTTTGTGTAGGCAATGAGTTAAATGTGTTGCTCCCTTCTTATGTACCCCAAACTTTATCTAAAATAATAATTCATCCTGAGGCACTGAGTGAATGTGAAGAGGATATATTTGTAGTTATTGTTAAAAATGAAAATGCTTTTAACGAATGTTTAAAACAATATAAAGTCGATATAGCAAAAAATAAGGTGGTTAAATATTCAGTTGATTGTAATATAAAAGATAAAATTTCTGATAATTGCAATATTATTTTAACACAGTCTGATTGTTTCCAAACAATTTTGAAAGAATATTCTAAAACTTGCGTACACGCGTTGTATTTACATGAAAATGAAAGCAATTTTGAGTTGATTAAGACAGAACGTGGTATCAACAATATCAAAAAATATAGAACAGAATCTGATGTTAGTATGTCTTCAATTAATTTAGTTGATAATCTTCATAACAAACTTTGTATTATAAGTGCAGGTCCAGGGATGGGAAAATCCACTCTCATGGATTACATAGCTCACAAAATACCATCAGATATTTGGGCGTTAATTGTAGATTTAAAACTTTACTTGGATTATTACTACAGTAAAGAATTTAAAGCAAATCATTTAAAACCATCTCAACATTTAATGCATTTTAATGAAGCCATCATGGCCGAGAATTCTTGCGGTACAGCATTTAATGAATTAATATTTAATTGTATGTTGGATCATAACCGTGTTTTCATTATTTTCGATGGATTCGACGAAATTGCAACAACGTATGAAACGGAGGTGACTGATATGATCAGGTCTTTGTACGATAACAATTATAAGATGATTCTCACTACCAGACCGGTAATGCAGGCGTATGTCGAGAATAAGTTTGACACTTTTAGTATCGCATTAAATCCGTTTAGTAAAGATGATCAAATAACGTTTTTGAATAAATATTTCACACAAGAAATCGACAATTTGCAAGACGATCATCGCGGCAGAGTACAAATATTTGTTGATAAATTGTTGAAATTAACTAAAAAAAATTTAAGCGATTGGGATAACGAATTTACTGGGGTGCCATTACAATGTAGACTATTAGCGGAAAATTTTAGTGAAAATTGTAAAAATTATGCACAAACGGGTAAACTTAATTTGAGCGAAAGTTTCGATTTGGTGTATTTGTACGAAAGATTTGTTCGCGCAAAATTGGAAATATTGAAATCCAAATTTGGTCATTACAATAAAGAAATTGGTGATTTAATAAACGAGTATCAAAGTTTGTACGCACTAAAAATCATATTTCCCAGTGACTTAATAAACGAACTAGACGTCGAAACCAAGTTATCAAACTTTAATGTCACCCTTAAAAATTTGTCTAAATTAGTTCAGAAAGACGGAATCGTTGTTGTTGGTAGCGACTTTAACATAAATTTCGTGCATCGGACGTTTGCGGAGTATTTCGTGGCTAAGTGGCTTAGTGTGAATTATCAGGAATGTCGTCGGTACCGAAATGTCGCCGTCAGGTTAATTGAACAAATATTAAAACCCAACTACAATGTCGTTCGTAACGTTTTTGATAGAATTTTGGCAAAAAATAATAAATTACATCTTGCCATAGTCAATAGGCAAATCGATGAAATTAAATGGATGATCAAATCATGTCCTGACATTGTTAATGACGTTGATGAGGGCGGGAGGTCACCTTTGCATTTGGCAGCTTCATGGGGTCTTAGACATCCCATGCAAGAACGGGGGGAAGAAATAAATGTGAAGAAACATAAATTAGATCGTAATCCTAACTATGTCATGGAAGAAATGGTTGAACTTTTGTTATCTAAAGGCTCAAAGCATATTAGAGACAATGTATTAAACTTTTATCCTTTAGATTATGCAATTAAAACAAATTCGTTTAGAGTTGCCGACAAAATTACAACAAAATTTAACGATAAAACAATAATTATTGACGTTAACGATTTAGAGATATATTTACATTATTATGGGAGACAGAATTACAATAATATCATGAAATTTATTTTAAATAATTTAGTTAATCATAAAAATTCTGAAACATTCAATAGAATTATAAAACAAACATTTGTGGGTCGGACTGCATTACATTGGGCGAGTGGTCGTGGACATCTAGATCTAGCAATTTTATTGTTAAAGTGCGGAACGGACATTAATGTTAGAAATGTAATTAATCACACACCTTTACATTTAGCCGCTTATATTGGTAAAATGTCCTTGGTTAAGCTTTTGGTAGATCACGGGGCTGATATTTATAGCAAGAATAATAACGGTGATACAGCGTTAGATTTGGCTAAAATGAATAATCATCGAGATGTTTATGATTATCTAAATCCGTTATATAACTGGTAAAAGTCATCCTAAACATATTCATGAAGTGAAAATAAAACTTTGCGTCATCAAATATGAACTTCCGGTACTCCCACGTCATCAATGTAATCAAAATTAACACAAATTAATTACTTACAACCACTCAAAACCTTTATAATGAACAAGCAATAAAATATTAACGAATAAATCATATTAAAATAAAAAAATCATTAAATCCGTTTCTTTTCCTTCAAATACTTATTCAAAATGTTTATTCAATTTGTTGGATTTATTCTTAATATTTCATTCGTTTTCATTATTATTTGAATTAATTAACTTGAATCTCTTCTCTCTTCACAGTTTCACTTTAATTCATCGACTTTTGTGTTTTAATCTTTTAATGATAAACATATTGAAAATATTCATTTTTTTTCATTATTAATCCGTGGTTGTCTGTCGGATTAATATCTAACATTACTTCAACTTCTTCTATACCTAAAAATGTACCAATTTAAATGTTTCCACTACAAAACTATTTTAATTATTTAATTAAAATCTCGTATTTTGCTCACTGTCCGTATAGAGCAATGAGGTCGCGCCGCCATTGCATTTTCCTGGTAGCAACTGCCGCACTCGTCCGTGAACCAATTTTACTTCTCACCTGCGACTTCCGTAACAGTTCTTCTTGTGAAATTCAAACCCTACTCCGAAGTAATAAAATCCTTCACCATTCAACACCACCGTGATAACATAATCATCCTAATTTTTCTTTATTTCGTTTAAATTCCACAACTGATGATAATATTTAGCCCATAGTTAACGGCCGCCAATAAACTTGATTCTTGTCCACCACGTTGCAACGTGGAATAAACCTACACAACACATTTTTGGTTTATTTATGTAATTAATTCATAATTATAAAAATTAAAAATCACTTATCGTTGTCTTTAAAAGATAAATAAATAAGACTGTAGGTAAGTGATGACAAGTCGAGAGTCTTGAATCTGGTATTGTATTGTGACAAAATATTCTTAAAAAATAAGAAAAGCGATTTTAATTTAAGCGTAGAATACCAAAACCTACATAATATTTAAACAATTTTAATTAGAATCTCATTAAGGACACATTTTTTGACACAACGTATTTTGATTAACTGCTGAGTATGTTCTGTGTTGACTGCAACTGCACGGTCTCATAAACTTCAAACTATAGTAGGTAATTAATGTAAAATCTATATTAACAAACTGAAAATAAATAAAACTGCATTACTTACGCAAAACATTTTTTTTGTGAAATGATTTTGTTTTATAATAAGTGCCCTATACTGTGTGCTCTACCCAAGAGCAGTGTGACATATTATGGCAAAATATTCTTATACAGTTATTTTATTCATCTGTGTAAATTTTCACATTTACATTTTAAAATTGTATTAAACTATCACTTTTAAAAAATAATTTTTTCGCAATAATTGTAAGAGATTATTAAAAATTCATATAATATATGAAATTTGAAGATTTAATATATAAAATATTAGTTAGTTATGTAGTTGTTAAAGCATAATTGCTGAGACGCTGGTTTAGCAATCAGCATTTACGGAGCGAAAGGTGTTCAAATCTCACTACCGTGAAGAAATTTTTTGCTATCATAACTACTACAAAATACACGCACGTGGGTTTAATAATTTTTAACTTATTAAATCGGAATATCTTAACGAAGCACTTAAAATTTATCTATGAGTGTCAATTACTTTAATTTCATTATATTCTGGTGTATTTATTATAAAGAATTACCAACTAACTTATTCATTTTGTCAAGCACATATTTATTTTTTTAAATGAAAAAATTCATTTTTTTTTTGTTGCTACAGATTTATTCTCTATAATTATTAATCATATTATATAGTAGGTACCTATAGCAGTAAGTGAAAAATCAAATTATTATGAAATGTAAAAAATATCTTAAACTATTTTAGTTTTAAAATTTTTGTGTTTAATTAAGGTGTCCTTTAAGGTTTAAGTGTTCTGGAATTGCTTTTTCAACGTAAGTCTTTGTTGCTTCGTCTCAAGTACAGCTAGCTTAATATGTAATGCTTTTTTATTGGCCACTTAAAATTAATAAATACAATATTTTTTTATAAATCTTGATTGTTGTAAAGGTAAACCTTATATCAACGAAATAAGAAACAAATTATTTTTAATAAACCCATAACCAACTATGGTTGCCATTTAGTAAAAGTCATGTTTGGCTTATATCTCAAAAACCATTTTTGTCATAACTTTTTAGATATTTTTTTTAATCCTTCGTAAAAAGATCTACATGAATCATTTCACATTTTCATTTAACATAGCTAGCTATGGAACTATTTTCCATTGAAAGAATAGTCTGTTTTTAGTTTTTGCAAAATATTTAAAAAAAGATGAAGGTGTAAGTCAAATGTCAATTGATATTAAATTCGTCTTGAAATTCTGCTCACCTTTGCTGATTTAACCTACTATGGAACTCTTATAATAACAAAGTTACCCATACAACACATGTATAAATGGTTTTTGCAGCAAAGAGAAGAAAAAGCTCTAATAAGTGGTGTTATTCGTATACCTATTTTGGAGTTTTCAATTTAATAACGAAAACTGTTTTGGTAGAAAACTAATGATTATAAAGAATATGATATATATGATAAGCAGTAACATAGGTATATTCTTTAAATTTATATTAATTTTTGCTGTTATTTCAAAATTGTATTGCTTATTGAATGTTAGTTTCTATTTTAAATGCGACAACTTACAAGTACTAAACATATAAATTTTATATTGTTTTTATTGTACTAATCTGTACATTGTTTAAGCTTTAGGTAGTAAATAATGAAAGTTTATTGCTATGTAAAATTTGATGTATATCATGTAAAGGAAATAAAGAAGAGTTTTCTTTCATTACCAAAATTTTACTGACCAACTGTCCCGATAAGAAGTGTATTTTGTAGCTATTGGTCATTATCGTTTTATCATTATTGTTTATAATATTGTAATTGTTCAGTATTGTATTTTCTAAAAAAAAATTATAGTGAAAAGTGTTTTTTATTTACAAAAACATTCTAAATCAAACGTGAACGAATTTTGCATGACAAAAACAAAAACGGTTTTTCTTCATTGTCATTTTGTAAACGTTAAAAGATTTTTAAAAGATATTAAACACGCACGCACACACACACATTAACACGCATACTCACACACTGACGTCATCGCGAAAATAGTCAAAACGGGCACAGAGGACCTCAAAACGTGTATACCGGTCGAAATCTGGAATTCGAAAGTTTTGGCGATCACAATAATTTCCTGCTTTCTTCTATACTACGTATGCCAAATTCACGGACCAAAATTTCCTTCATAATAAATTACCGTTTTACAAAAAAAAAAAGTTCAACAAATAAAAAATATCAAAAAACCCTTAGTAAGTTTTAAACACGTTTTAATCACATTAAGAGAAATAGCGACAAAGCTTTGGAAAAAAAACTGGAGAATGTAAATTTCAGTAACATTTATTTTCCACCTAAATTAATTGCGTAGGTTGAGAGTATAGGTCAACGTCTTTGTTATGGCAACGGTTATAAAGGTACAGCAAGAATTTATATCATCGGAGTTATAAATAAAGGTTACAAAAATTACTTGCTGATGAAAAACCAGACTGTCGCAAAATTAGCTACAAAAATGTACGGTTCAAAAGACTATATTTATATTGTGAGCCTCGCAAAGGAAGGATAAAAAGATAAGTTAATTAAAATCAAATGTTTACGATATTAAAGAGCAGGGTTGGCCTGATTTAAGTCAATTGATTTAAATCACGATTTAAATCATGATTTAAATCAGCTGATTACTTTCGCCATACGTAGTATGAAGAAAGGATTGTGATCGCGAAAATTTTCGAATTCCAGATTTCGACGGATATACAATACTCGGTTTGAGGTCCCCTAAATCCGTATTTTTTAAAGTAGTTATCGATAGAGCCTTTTAAAGTGTTCTACAAAGTGCGTGCAAATATTTAATTTTTTTTTAATAATAACTAATATACAGGGTGTTTAAGTTAAAACGACAATCCAAAATTACAAGAAAACGGTAAAAGATAAAAAAATTCTGTTTATGTAGAATTGTAGTCTACGTTGGGGTCTATTAAAAAACCTTAATAACTTTTTTTGGTAACATTTAAAATTACGAAATTATTCAAAAAAATCAAAATTTTAAAAAATTTTCTTGAAAACGGCTCCAACAATTTTATTCAAATCTTAGTAAGTATGTTAAAGAGTTTATTTTTCTTAGTAAAATGCCGTTTGTCTCAACTCTCTTGAATTTTTGTGAAAAAAGTTATGATTTTTTGAAAATTTTGAAAATATTTTTATAAGAACGCAGTAGTTGTTCATATTCATAAACATTCGCATGAAACGTCATTTTGACAAACGTCATTTACGTCATGTTGACAGACGTCATTAACAAAACTGAGGTTAGGTAGAGCGCCTGGAGCGGCACTTTAAATTTTTTATACCCACTAATACACAAACACATGCGAACATAAATACAATATTTATGGCGAAAGTCATTTGGTGGCCACACCAGTTAATTTTTTTATTGAAATTGAACTTTAATTCCGGTAGATTTACTTTGTACATTTTTACAATAATTTTAAATTTCACTATCGAAAGTTCTACAGCCCCATTCAAAAACTCTGCAACAATTGGTAAAGTTTTATATTATTGATTTCTAAGAAAATTGTATTGTTTATAAAAGTTGACCTAAAACTAATTTCAAGATGAAAAAATATTCATGAGACTATAGAGGTTAACGATTTTAAAGATATTCGTAAAAGAAAAGTGCCACTATTTTAAGGCCTACAAAATAAATCATGGGAAAAGATTGTTTAGGTATCAAAAACATGATAATACGAGATTATTTATTTTATTTAGTCATGAGTTCTTCTACGGTTAGGTGTAGGTCTGTTGAATTATTGTGTTGTGCTGTTTTCCATGTTTTTCTGTCTTGTGCTAGCTTTTATATGTCTTTCCATTTGATGTTTCTATCCGTTGCAGTTTTTTTAACTTCGTCTTGCCAGGTTTTTCTCGGTCTGCCTCTTTTGTTTTATCCCTGCGATCTTTTCTGGTTAACCTTTCTTCTTTCATCCTATAAATGTGTCCCAACCATCCCAACTGCCTTTCTTGTATTTTTGTTTCAACTGATTTTATCTTTATTTGTTCTCTATGTGTTTCGTTTCTGGTTCTATCTAATATTGTTTCCTTGGATTTTTCTTAGAAATCTCATTTCTGCTGCATTCACTCGGCTACTATTTTTATTTGTAAGTGTTCACGTTTCACTTCCGTATAAAGGTGCCGGAGTTACTATCTTTTTGACCACTTCCACTTTTGTGCGTTGTGGGACTTCTCTATTTTCAAAAGATGTTGTTCTTAAAACTGTTACATATTCTCCTCACATTTCCTGTACTTTCGCTTATTTCCTTGTCCATTCCTCCATTTTTCTCTATGATCACTCCTAAATATTTAAAGCTTACTACCTGTTCTAACCTAAGCCCATTTAAAGTGATGTTATGCCCTTTGTTCTCTGTTGTAACGATCATAGTTTTAGTTTTTTCGGTATTTATTTTCATATCAATTTCTTCCAATTCCAGGTTTAGAATTTCTAGATTATGTTGCAGATTTTTTTCTGTTTCTGCTACTAAGACCATATCGTCCGCAAACATTAGCTCCGTTATGTTTATTTTTTCCATTTTCCAGTTGCCTAGGTGACACGGTCTCATTTTTTGTTTTACTTTTTTAATGACCCCATCTACAGGGTGTAAACTTGGATCACGCAACAGCAATTTCAATGGCGACATTTTATAGGTCGTATATTATCTCCCCTAATTATTTTAGGGAAAAAAAATAATACGTTTTTTGTAGAGAAAAAAAATCTGTATCCATAAATGTAATAAATATTAGATTTTAGTTTTCTAATAACTGAAAATTAAGCAAATTAAAAAACGCGTTTTGACAAAAATCTGTGGTGCCTTGGAATTATGATGTCAACTGCCTAGCCTAATGTCACTTATACTGTCAGAGAAACATTTAATGAAGAATTTACTTAAATAAATTTATTTAGTCTGTAAGCGTATTAACAAAAATTAATAAAATACGGGTATGAATTTGCTTTAACTGACAAAACAAAGGATAATTGTCTATGATAAATTTTTCCAGATATGTTGATGACAGTTTTGCGATATGGGCTACACGGCTTAAACAAATTAAACGGATTTCCAAATTCAACAGATATTATATAAAACAGTGGAAGTAAATATTTTACTAAATAAAAATTAAAACGAAAAAGGGACACAAAATTTAGAGAAATACGCAATAAATTATCCAAAAGAATGTACATATAATAATTGTGTAAAAAACTAAATTAACCTCTATTTCTGATTAGCATTGGCTACAGTATTACGCAAAACGCAAATAAGTAAAATATTAAACAAATTCAATATAAACGTAAATTAATTTTATTAAAAATCACTCACATTTTTTACGAAGCATCTGTTATGGAACGTTTTGGTTTAATTAAAATATTTTATAAGCTCATATGGTGCATTAAAAAATGTTAGACACATCAATTTAAAAAAAAAATTAAGAAATATATTTTAATAAAAATGTCTAACACTACAAGTTATAATTAAAATGTGTAACATAACCAACTTTAATTAAAATGTCCAACATTACAAGTTGATTGTTAGCTCTGAAGAAGTTTTTTAAAACCGAAACGTTAGCAGAAAAACGTGATTTTAATACTCAAATAAATGTTTATATTAACTAAAAATTATAAAACTGTTAAAAACTAGAAAACAATTTATTGATTACATGATTATTAAAAGAAAACTGTTTATAACAATTTTATTTGTAATTAATAAAACGTGCTGTTTTGACATCGTTTTGTGTCAAGTTTAATATTACGTAGCGTTGAACGAAACTGTGCCACGCTTCTAATAAATAATGTAAATATTTCAAGGCTACTTTATGGCAAATATTGTTTTGTTTAAGTAGTTATTATCTTATATCAGTATGTATGCAAAACATTAAACCGCAGTAAATCGACGACGAAGCGTAACAACGTTTTATGACAGATAATTTATAAGCAAAATGATCTGTCGTTAATTTAGGTCAGTGCGGTTGATTCTAGTGTTAATTGGGAATAACTAGTGTAAATAATTTAATGGCAAATATTTGCAAAAGGTTATTTGTGCTATTAAGAATAAATTTTGGAATAAGTTGCCAATGCCTTAGTGATAGTCTAAAAGTATGATTTTGTGAAAAATATTAAAGATGTAATATTACGTCTTCAAAAAAAGTTAAAAAAATGTTCTGTGGTAATTTCATAACTACTATTTTTTTTAATACTGCGAGTCACTACTGTTCAAGAAGTGTCTAAACAAATTAATTTACGGTGACCAAAATCCTTCTGTCATAATCAACTAAATCGATTAAATTAGCATATTGAGAAGAATAAGAATCACACGTGAATACAGTACAAATATTTTAACCAATTTTAATGTTTTTGAATTTAAATAATAAAGATTAAATTTTAACAATTTTAATAATGTCGCAAACTTTCTAAACAAGCAATGTTCCAACATTTTTTAAATTTAGGTAGTTTAGTAACTTATTAAACTTGCGTTTTTTTTGCTAATTATAATCCTTAAGTAGATACTCCAATTTTGTCAAGAATTTTTCAAAAACTTTTTAAATAAAAGTAGATTAATAGATGGCATAGTTATAGGTTTTGACACACTTTGATCCAAATATTTAAAAACTACTTTTGAAGATTTTTTGTTTTTTTATTTATTCATTCATAAGACCTTTTACCGTCAACTGTAGGACTGTTAAGTTGTGTTGTGCTGACTTTTTTCCACGTCTTTCTGTCTTGTGTCAGCTTTTTTATCTCTTACCATTTGATTTTTCTATTCGTTGCCGCTTTTTTAACTTCGTCTTGCCAGGTGTTTCTCGGTCTTCCTCTTTTGTTTTTTCCCTGTGGTCTTGCTTCATAGCTTTTCTGGTTAACCTTTCTTCTTTCATTCTGTATAAGTGTCTCAATCATCCAAGCTGTCTTTCGTGTATATTTGTTTCAACTGATTTTATCTTTAATTGTTCTCTGTGTTTTATTTTTGATTCGATATTCTTTGGTTTTTTCTCGATTTTTTTTTAGAAATCCCATTTCTGCTGCATTCACACAACTCACTACTTTTTGTTTTTAAGAGTCCACGTTTCACTTCCATATAAAAGTGCTGGAGGTACTACTTTATTCACTATTTCTACGTTTAATCCATTTGGAACTTCTTTATTTCTAAAAGCTGATCTTAAACTATTAAATATTCTTCCCACATGTCCTGTTCTTTTGCTTATTTCTATATCCATCCGTTCATTATTTTCAATGATCACTCTTAAATATTTAAAGTCAACTACCTGTTCCAACCTAAGCCCATCTAAAGTGATTTTAATAAAAACTATAAAAATTGAAGTTACATTCCATAGAATAAGCCGAAAATAAAATAAAATGATCGTAGGATAGCCAACTTTGGCATTTTAAAAAATGAGGGTTAAATCGTTTTGATAAATACTGGTACCATTTTTATCATAATCTACGTAAACTTATGTAAAACTTTGCTTTTAAATACAGGGTGTACCAGATATCATAAACAGGATGGGTATCTCGTAAACGGTAAGAGATACAAAGTCGGTTTGATTCAAAATAATCTATGATTTAAGAGCAAATATTCTATGAAAAAAATCATAAATTATTATGAAATGTAAAAATATCCAAAATAATTTAAATTTGTTCTGTGTTTAGATATGTACAGCTAGTTTATTGATGTGATGTTTTGTTTTGTATTTTAATGGCCACTTTGATTAAACTTAATAGAAAGGATATTATTGTAATAACTTACTTATTTTTAAAGATTAAGCTAACAACCCATACATCATCAGAACGGAAAAAAAAAACTCTTTTTAATGGTATCACAGCCAACTACAACACGTATGGATATTTTTTTAACATCTATGACCTTACAGTCTGTTCCTAATGAAACTCCTATTTAGAATTAAAAAAATGATGTTAATATTACAAAAACAAAAGAAACTAGGTCAAAATTTATTAACAAATCTTCGTAAAAAAAGTCGCCAATAATGTCAAAACATGTTTTAGTATGATTCCAAATAAGCAAGTTTAAGCAAAAATCTGAAACGGAATTTTTTTGTTTTTTATGAACAACGCAAAAAATTTTTTTCATGTAATAGTTGCTCTTAAATCATAAATCATTTTGACTCATTTAACCAACTCTGTATAGCTTACCATTTGCGAGATCTCCATGCTGTTCACGATAACTGGGACCTTTTTATTTATTTGACTCCCAGAATATTACAATCTGTCCTAAATGAACATCAAGTAATTTATCTGAAGAAACTGATAAATTGATATGTAGGAGGTTACATATTGGTGAGCTGCTTCTAGTTGCTTAACTGCTAGTTAACGATTAGCTACTGGGGTTTCTCTTGTTTTACAAATTCTGTAGTTCAATGATTAAGTGATCGTTTAGAATGATGAACAGTAATTTAATGCTAATAATAAATTACATTTGGGATGAAGAAAAATTGCATTTTTTGCCAAAATGTTCGTACATTTAGTCCCAAAATCCGTACACAGATTCACAAAATTTAACGTTAAAAAAGTATTCAACATTTTTAACCTTATACGCGAGGGATGCAGATTATAAATTTTTTGAATACCAAAAATCAAACTTGTTTGTTCCAACTTTAGACTGTTAAAATGAATTTTCTGCTCCTCTAAAAAAAACAATGGAATATCTTAACTAATGTTTAAACTAAATTGGTGCCAGTTAACAGTTTATCTAAAATTTAAATTGATACAATCGATTTTGTGTTATTGTGCCAGGTTGACAATATCTTATGACGAGATGAATAATTTGGAAAGTTTGATTGTGGACTTAAACGTTGAAACCATCAATCCACCTATAAATTAAGTTTAATTTTTAAAAATTGTTATCCAGTCTCTCAACCTAAGGGATTAACAATCTAAAATTACATTTTCAAGTTTTATTATCTATGCAAAGTTTTTGTCCTTTCGCGAGATAATTTTATAACGAACTCAGCTATTTAAGTAAATTACATTAAAATTTTTCTCTTTAATGCACTCTAAAAACAAATTTTCTGTGGAATTTAAATCCACTTGTCGACTAACAACTAATACTCGGAAAAATCTACAAATCTGGAGTAAACATGGCAATCTTCTAAGAGCTTAAAGATTAATTACGAAGCATAATCTTCCTGAAATTGTTTGATATTTGCGCCGAGCTAATCCAAAATTAAAAATATCTTATTTTACTCTTCGCGTTGGAGCTTTTTTGGGCTTTTATTATTCGTGCAACTACCCTCATTCATCAAGTCGAGAAATTTAATTAAGGTAAAGCAATTTCCGTCGTCTCAAAAATCCAAAGTTTCATTTTTAATATTTCTATCCCCTTTATATGACTTTTTGTAAGTGCTTTAAAGCAGGTACGGAAGCACAAGATGCATTTTCTTAGCGAGAATAAACACTTTAAAAGCTTACGAACTAAAAGCCTTACAAACTTGCACACAATTAACGAACGCATTATTCCCCCCGGTTATCTGGATTTAATTATTGCATATAAATTAATATTATCTGACAGCACAATAAGAAACCTCATTAGAGTTTTAAGATTTAGCTTGCTATTATCTCACCCTACATTTTTTAATTACTTAATTGTTTTTGGGTATTTTTATTTGGAAAATGTATAAAGGCGGCATAAACTTTCTTTCTGGAATTATTTAGACGCGATTTTTTGAAAATAAAGTGCGAAAAAATTCGGAAGGTAATTTTTTATCGAAAATTAAAGGGGGTGAGGGACTTTTGTAAATTTTTTGTTCCATTAGACGTCTTCTTTCGGAGTTACAACCCCCTGAAAACGAGCGATAAAATAAGGTTTTTATTTTATTTGAAAGATGAATTGTGCTTATTGAAAGGTTTCCCATAGTTATATTTTTAATCATTTGCCACCTTTACAAGGGACTGAAAAGTGCGACCTCTGTTGTTTTTTTATCTGAACTTCTTGGTGGCTTATAACTTTGTAATTTACAAAATTTCTTAAAAAGCTTGATTTACAAAGAAACTTTTTTAGTCCTTTTCTGCAAAAGCTATAGTTTTTGAGTAAAAAATAAAATGAGTTAACATGAACCATTAAATACCCTAAATCCCTAAAATAAAACGATTCATTTTGGTGGTTACCATGGATCGCACTAATCAGCCCCTTGTGAAGGTGGGAGATGATTTAAAATATTACTATGGAAAACCTTTTAATAAGTACCTACAAAACATCTATCAAATGTCATTCTCCTATACATTTCCAAATTTGAGAAATAAAATAAAAACCTAAATTTACCGTTCCTCTTCAGGGGTTGTAACTCCGTCTAAGGAAAAAAATTATATAATTGCACTCCTTAATTTTCCGTAAGAAATTACCTCCCGATGTTTTTCGGAATATTTAAGAAACACCCTGTTATTACTTCTATAGAAACAAAAATCTACTAAAATTCGAATAAATAAAAATATAGGGTGTCCTTAATATAAAGCTCATTAATATAAGTGTTCATAGTTTACAAAAAACGGCCAGAAATCTGTTTACGCTTTTTGCTTATTAGAAGTCATTAACGCAGATAAAAGGCATAGCTCGTTATTTTAGAGAAATTTATTACTTAACCAAAGAAAATATTCTAAAAATATTTGCTAATAAGTGAACAATGTTAATGCATTCCTTACATATTTATTAATACCTATTTTTTTCACTTAAATCCCTTAAATAGTAATTTCATGCGGTTTACTTACGTGCTTCCAAGGAAAAAGGGACAAAGACAATTATTTTCCATGCCGATTAGGATTTGTTTTAAATAAAATATTTGTTTTTGCCATTTTTAACAACAATTGTTTCAAAAATGTGCCAAGTGTTATACATTATCGAATTCAGAAAAAAAAAACTCTACAAATTGGCGTTAAAATCAGATATAGCGTCCATAAGAAAAAATTGACCTGATGATGGTTTTAAAAAACGAAACGTCGCACGGAAAATATAATTGGGGATTCTGATTCCTTGCAAAAAGTGGCCAAAAAAAAGTTTTAACAGAAATGAAATTCGACTTCAAATGAAAAAGTTACGGGCAAAAAACAAAAATCCACTTTTTTACTTTTTTCCCTATATCTCAAAAACTAAAAGAGCTAGATAGGTTCTGTTTGCTTCAAATTATTAAGCACCTGAAAATACAACTTTGACCTAATTTAACCGAAGTCGTAACTCTTTCCGTTTACGAGATCCGTATAATGGCCCTCGAAAAACGAGAACCCTGTATATTATTGGAATGGGGAAAAATCTCCTATCACGTGATACGACAGCCAACTATGGATTCTATTTAAAAAAATACAACTTTATGTTACAACTCGAATTAAGAATTTCTTTTTTGAAAAAATGTCTACGTCTCTGCATTCTTATCAAAAAAGGGCCTGTAGAACGTTGAAATTCATTTTCTTTATTTTCATAAACAAGCAAGATATAGTCATAAAATGAAAAGTCGAAAAATCAAGTTATCGGTGATAACTCGAAAGCAAAAGACGTTAACCAATTTTTATTTTCACCATTAACTTTTTCTAGAAAAAAGAGATCGGGGAACGGGGGTCCGTTTTTCCATATCTCTTATAGTTACCGAGATTCCCTATGAAAACATCGAAATTAGCCCACCCTTTACCCGATTTTAACAAAATAAAATGAAATTAAGTTGACTTGAACATTATTAATCTAAAATATTTGCAGGATATTTGCGAAATTGATTATAATTTATATTTGTTCATAATTTATTTACATATAATGTTTTATCTGCATGACAGAATTAGGACATTTCTAAACAAAAGATTTAATTCTTGAATTAATTTCCACGTTATAAAATGTTTATTCTAAATTTGTGCACCAGGCTGTGATATAAATAATTTGTGTACAAGCTTTAAAACGCTTTTATTGTTTTCTTTTGTTACTTTGTGAAGCGCAGGCTTTATAATAAATTATTTGTTTAAATTGTTGCCTGTTTTTATCACAATAAAAATCGGAGGAACAGGTAAGGCTACTTTTAACTTTAAGAGTATTTCACTTAGACTTTTGTAAAGGCATTATGTCTTTTTAAAACTTTCCGAAGACGGATGAAAAGTAATATAAAAGTGTATCACGTAATACGTTTACAAGAGACGCTGTTGTATTGAAATGGACAAGAACCCGGCTTTATTGCCTTAGTTTTAACATAAAATTCCTAATTTATAACCAAACTAGGTGCTTGAAAATGTGTATGAGTTTCAAATACTTTGCTGATTTAAATATAGAGTGCACAGATAAAACCAATTGTTGAGTAAGTAAAGTTTTCTTGAAAACGAATCGTTGATCCCGCGGATGTATTTATTCCGTACGAAAAATAACGGCTCATTATTTTTGTCCTTTTGTGGCGTACAGCTGTTGCGAAAGTCGCATCTGTGAATGAATGCACTTGAAAGTGATCATCTTAACTTGCACACTAATAGAGTTGGATGCTGGCAAATTGTTTTCTTACAAAGTTAGGTGGTGTAAAACACGAATGATGACTTTTTAAATTGGCATGAATGCTAAATATCAATTTCATATTAATAAAGTTCAATAATTAATCAAACAATTTTTTTTAAAGTATGTTGTAGTTTTAAATAGTCCTCTTCTACCCTACAACGTAGGGGTGTGAATGTAAAGGAAATTTCTCCACCCCCGTCTGTCCCTCCATAGCGTTTCTACCTTCCTTCAGTTTAGCTCTTTTTTTTTTAAGTATCTTCGCTATTTCCCCATTCTAGGTTCTTCTGGGTCACCTTCTTTTTCTTCTTTGATCCGAGGCCAATTATTCAGGAATCGGCCAATTTTCTTATTGGTACACTTCTAATGTACCTATACAGGGGTGGTGCTTTTTTCGATGCTCACCATTGCTATCTTGGAAACGGTAAGAGATACAAGGTCGGTTAAATTGGAGAAAAATTGCACATTTTTATGGCGATTAAGAATCTGGAAAGAAATTCTGGATATTTTGTTTCGGTTTTGATTTATTACAAAAAAACTGAAAAATGTGATTATAGAAAAATATTATTATCTTCCCTACCATTGACGCAATTTCATTTAAACTTTGGTAACTTTATGTTTTTGACCGTCCTGGGTTTGATGACCTCAACAGAAATTTTCTAAGCCTTCTAGATTTCAAGTCGCGATAGTCAACTTTTTTATTTCTCATGGCCGCCATATTGGATTTTTACACCATCAGGAGACAAAAAAATTAGCTTTTCAGATTGGTAACCAACATACCTTTTTTCTTTCAAAAAACCAGATAAATAACTATTTAAATTGTTTAAAGTGCGCGCCGTTATGTATGATGTAGTGGTTAGTCCTCAAATTCATTACGTCCACTGCCTTTAGGATAGTTTGTCTCGAAATAGAGTCGAAAGCATTTTTGATTTTACGGCGAAGATGTTAAATATTTTCCGTTAGGGTTGCATAAACAACATTAATGTAAAAGTAATCCATAGGCGTTAAACATGGCGATCGCGGAGGCCAATGAACAGGACCAAACGTACCAAGTCATGAATTTTGAAAGCGTACATCTAAATTAATATCCTTTTACAATGAGGGGCGTTGAGGACCAACTCCTTCTTGCTGAAACTACTGATGACTTTGAATTGTTAATAATGGCAATTCGCCTAACATATCTTCTAAATATGTTTCCAACAATCTTAATTTCGTTATCATTAGACCAATAAAATGTTCTGTAGCTTTTATTTATATCATAGTTTCAATTGTTTTGCAGAACATTCTCGAATTTATTAATTATTTACACAAATTTTAAAATGTCAAGAAGTTTTTTGAAAGAAAAAAAGTATGTTGGTTACCAATCTGAAAAGCTAATTTCTTTGTCTGTCTGATGGTGTTAAAATCCAATATGGCGGCCATAAGAAATAAAAAAGTTGACTATCGCAACTTAAAATCTAGAAGGCTTAAAAAAATTCTGTTAATGTCATCAAACCCAGGACGGTCAAAAACATTAAGTTACCAAGTTTAAATGAAATAGCGTCAATGGTAGAGAAGATAATATTTTTCTAAAATCACGTTTTTCAGTTTTTTTGTAATAAATCAAAAACGAATCAATATATCCAGAATTTCTTTTCAGATTCTTAATCGTCATAAAAATGTGCAACTTTTCTCTAATTTTACCGACCTTGTATCTCTTACCGTTTCCAAGATAGCAATGGTGAGCATCGAAAAAAGCACCACCCTGTATATAAGAACTATTTTGCAGGCGGTTTTAGGCACAGAGGTTGGTAATGTCCTTCCACACTCTTTCTCTTTCACTTTCTTCCTCCAATTTATTGTTTTTTTCTCTTAGTTCTGTCTCCACAGCTTCTCTCCATCTTTTTCTGGGTCTACATTTTTTTTTTCTTGTATGTAGGTTCTTTCCACGCTATATTTTATTATTCTGCTGTCCTCCCTTCTCTCAATATGTCCTAGCCATTGTGTTCTTCTGGCATTTATTACTTTGTCTATGGTTGCTTCTTTGAAAATGGTATATAGCTCCTCGTTCGTTCTTCTTATATATCCCCCATTGGTTATCTTCCCCACTATTTTCCTAATTATCTTTCTTTCTCATCTTCTTAGGGCTTCCTTTGCATTTTTGTTTAGTACCCAGGTCTCACACTCATAGATCGCTGTAGGTCTTAGTATTGTTTTATACAAATGTAGTTTGGTGCTCCTAGATAACTGTTTTGCTCTTATTAGGTTATTTAAAGCTCCTGCACTTTCGTTGTCTTTCAGAATTCTCATGTTTATGTCTTTTTCTCCTTCCATTCTGTTTATGAAAAGTGTCCCCAAGTACACAAATTCATTTACTTCCTCAAATTCCCCTACCAGTAGCCTGTTTTCTATTGTTTGTTGTCCTATTCTCATTAGCTTGGTCTTATCTTCGTTTATCCTTAATCCTATTTTTTGTGCTGCTTCTGCCATTCTGCCTGTGATCTCTCCCAGTTCCTTCAAAGTTCTTTCCAGTATAGCTACATCATCGGCATAACTTATGAGTTGGTGGCTTTTGTTTAGTATTGTTCCCTCTCTGTTCAGTCTTCCGTCTCTTAATATTTTTTCCAGAACTACGTTGAATATGAGGGCTGATATTGGGTGTTCCTGTCTAAGCCCCGTTCCTATCTCAAAATCTTCCGTTGTTTCCCCCCTGATCTGAATCCTGCTTGATGTCCCTTCCAATGTCATTTTGAGCAATCTAATGTTTCTCCAATCTGTGGGTCAATGTTTATTTCCATTCTCCCTTTTATTAGCGTTGCCTTTTTTCTAATGTATATGTTCAGATAATCGGGTTTTATGCACCATAAGTCTAAAATTTCGTTTTGTTTAAAATAAAAACTTAAGTAAAAAGAGGAAGAGCTTGATTTTAGCTTACACCCTGTGATACATAATACAATTTTCCATGGCTATACATTTACAACAATATAAATTCATACATTCAAATAATTTATTTTTGCAGGTGTACTTGCTGATTTCATTTTAAAATTAAATGCAAGATTGTACCGGTAATAAACCCATTAAAACATCTATTTTGCAGCTCAGTAAATAATGCATAGGTACCCTGACTCCTGAAAATACTTATCCACCCTTCCACATAAAATTTTCGTATTGATCTAAATATTTCAAGTGTCCCAAATTCGCAGCTCAACAAGGGAAACTCGCTTATCTTAAGAGCTGAAAGTCGGTCAAATTGGGGCCGTTACGTAATTTATGCTACATGAAAATCTGAACAGTAATTACAGTGGCACTCGTAGTTCTTAAACATAGGTTTTCAAAAATTAACATAGTCAGCATGAAATATGATAAAGTTTACGTCAACGGCAGAAAGACAAGTATATTCAACGTAAATGGGTTTAATACACAACCACTTATGTTATAATCTAAAAGAAATCTCTTTTGTAAGAAACTAGAGAAGAAATCTTAAGGGAAAATAAGATAACTAAATTTTAATTAAACTTATTCATGATGCAGATATGTATTACATTAGAAAAATCCGAATTTACAACAAGTAAGTGTATATTCAATTATTTGATAATTTATTGTACCTACAGCAAATTTTTATATTTATAATTAATTTTAATATTTTTAGCTAAGACACTACCACACGTAGTTTGTTAGGCAGTAAAAAATATCTCTTAAATTGTGAAATAAGCTACATAGTTATTCATTAAATAAGACAAAATTGTATATAGTCTTTGTAACATGTCAACTTTAACATAATTATGCTAATAATTAAAAAAATTGCCACAGAAAATATTTTATCAATATTATTTACCCTACTATGCATATAAAAATAGTATTTCTGACTATTGGACCACTCAATATAAGATCGATTTTTTAGTTAGGTAAATCCGAAATCATAGGTCGGAACCATCATGCATGTAGCAACCTTAAAACTTTTTTAATAACAGAAAACTTTACGGTTATAAAGTTGCTTAAGATGAAGAGTTACTGGTTTAAATTTTCACCTGTAAGAGAACGAAGACATATATCAAGGAAAACTTCAAACTTTCCTTAAATTTATTTTCTGTATCTGTTGTGACCTGAATAATGTAAAAGAAATATAACATACGGCGAAGTTCAAAATCTATTTAACATTCCTTATCACTTTTATATGTGCTATAAAAAAAATCTTTTTGACAATTTTACATTATTTACATATTCATTTAAAATTGGTTTACGATTAGATTAAAATTTCTTATAAAATGTTGTGAGAGTATTGGTAATTTTTATTTTAAAAAGTCAAAGCTATTCAAAATTGTGAGGATCATGTAATACCATATACAGGGTGGTCCACATAGAAGGGCCACTATTGGAATATCGTAAACGGTAAGAGCTACAAATAAATTTAAATTAGACAAATTGTTTCCCTCTCTGACACCTGTTCAGTGACGCTTTTATATTTTATAAAAATATAAATATATTCTAAAATATAAAATTCTGTCACTTTTATTTTATCATAGTTTCAATTGTTTTTCAGAACATTCACGTTTTAAAAATTATTTATACAAATTTTCAAATTTCAATAAGCTTTGTAAAAAAAACATAGTTATATTGGTCACCAATCTAAAAACCTAAATTTTGTCTATCTGATGGTGTAAAAATCCAATATGGAGACCATAAAAAATATAAAAGTTGACTATCGCAACTTGAAATTTAGAAGGCTCCGAAAATTTCACTTAACTTCATCAAACCCAGGATGGTCAAAAACATAAAGTTACCAAGTTTAAATTAAATATCGTCAATGGTAGGAAAGATAACAATATTTTTCCACAATCACATTTTTTAGTTTTTTTGTAATAAATCAAAAACTAATCAAAATACCCAGGTTTTCGTTTTAGATTCTCAATCGCCATAAATATGTGCAATTTTTCTCTAACTTAACCGCTCTTACCGTTTCCAAGATAGCAATGGTAAGCATAAAAAAATGCACCACCCTGTATATCCCAAACCCAATTACATTATGTAAAAAAGGCTCTCGTCCTTTTTAAATAGTGTGTGGTACACATTAAAAAGTTCAATTTTGTCAACTAAAGCCTGGACAGCTCCTACTGGGATCCCGCTTTTTTATGTTCTTAACTAATTTTCTCGCTTATTTATTATCTAATTAGGCTAAAAAAAAACTTTAATCGTACATTCTAGATATGTACAACATTTTGAAAAATAAGTAACGTTTTATTTAAATCACCCACATCGTACGAGCGATTCATTTACCTCCAATAAATATTTAGGGCAACTTAAAAACCCGAACAATACCGTATTGTTCTAAAAAAGGGTAGGGGGTAGCAGGTTCTGTATTGTTAAACTGGGTCACATTGGCACAGACCCAGGCAGGTCCTGATGCCTTCCTCTCGTGTAGAACCGCCGAGTGCACGCCCAAACCGCATCGATTAGACCCCGTTTCGTCCTGGGATCATTTATCATTAAATTTTGGAAATGGAGCAAGGCCAAATAAATTTTAAATTACTATTAATCGTATTCCCGGATTATGCTGCTAGCAATTGTTTTGATATTTTCGATTTTACTGGTTTAATTTACATGACAGATATAAATTCGTTGTTTAAAATTATGCTGCGAACAGAATAGAAGGAAATAGATTTTTCAGAGATATTTTTCTTTTGGAATACCAAACGAACGCTACGCGATGTGAAAATTGATGGGTTTATCATATTTAAATTTATATATGCGTCACACACAATAACTGTAATGAAACTGAGTTTGCAAGAAATACCAAACGTTTGAGAAATTTTATATTTTTTATAATCAATCGATAACCTTTATTTACGCCAAAAATCAACATAACCATTTTAATCGTCTTGATAGATTCACACGGGGCAAACATGGTGAATTAAAGTAGTCGTAGCGCAAACTTATTACTCCTATTACTTAAAAATACGTCAAAAATTCATAAATGTTTAAAATTTGCCTAAAGCAAAGACTAGATTTTTAATTTGAATATTTTGGAACACTTTAATAACACGGCACTTGGGAATTTTCTATAAGAAAATATACAGGGTGTCCCCGTTATCACCGCGAATATTTTAAGTGGTGATAGAGGACCTTTTTCTAAGAAAAAATTTCAAGTAAATTTTTTTCCTAAAATCAAATGCTAAGCTGATATCAACACTTACTTTTTTTTTGTACACTTCTGCATTTATAAGACTCTGTAGCCGAAAATATCAATTTTATCGTAAAATACCTTAATGATTTTTAATAGAACATAAAATTCTCTACAAAATTGGTTATAATCATTTTTTGTCTACAGGCAATGGTTTGAGAGTTATAAAGCAGTTTGTACAAAAATTTTTAAAAGAGTTTCAAAATTTAATTGTTTCTTAGACTTTGCCACCGCTGTATCTTTAAAAAGAAAGGTTGTACAAAAAAACCGACGGCCCATTCCGGATAGCAAATTTTATGGGCTACAACTTTGGTCAAGTGAAAGTTTTGGAAAATCACACCGATTTTTCGGAAAAGTCGAAAATAAGGAATAGAGTGCAAAAACAAAATTTCCTACAAATATTGTTTTGTATTTAAAAATGCTTTTAAAGAGAGTGCGATTACGTGATTGAAAATGATGGAGGTCATTTTGAACACTTATTGAAGTAATTTTGTGGTTACATGTTAATTTTATTGCGTCCAGATGGATTTGCATTGTTTTGCATTTTATCGTTTTCGAAAAACAAAAACTCCCGATATTATGATATTTTGTATTTAAAAATGCCATAGCATCGGCAACATTCATAAAATTATGTATCTCATCAGTTTCAAAGCTTTTTATGAAGTTTGAAATTCTTCAGAAAACCACCCCTTATCATTTTTTTAAGGAGCTAACGAACAAATTTAACAAAAAATTGTAAAATTGCATATAAACAAGTTATGTAAATTTTTAAAAACTCCGCATCTTTAACGAAACGTCGTAGAGCAAAACGGATGCCTATTGCGGATAAGGCATTTAACGGACTACAACTTCGGTAAATATGTTGTTCAATAAAACTAAATGTATCATAGAAATGTTTATAATAGTGAAAAAGGTGGGAAAAAAAACGAAAAAATGCAAAACAATGCAAATCCATCTGGACGCAATAAAATTAACATGTAACCACAAAATTACTTCAATAAGTGTTCAAAATGATCTCCATCATTTTCAATCACGTAATCGCACTCTCTTTAAAAGCATTTTTAAATACAAAACAATATTTGTAGGAAATTTTGTTTTTGCACTCTATTCCTTATTTTCAGCTTTTCCGGAAAATCGGTGTGATTTTCAAAAAATTTCACTTGACCAAAGTTGTAGCCCATAAAATTTGCTATCCGGAATGGGCCGTCGGTTTTTTTGTACAATCTTTCGTTTTAAAGATACAGCGGTTGCAAAGTCTAAGAAACAATTAAATTTTGTAAGTTTTTTACATTTTTTTATACAAACTGCTTTATAACTCTCAAACCATTGCCTGTAGACAAAAAATGATTATAACCAATTTTGTAGAGAACTTTATGCTCTATGAAAAAGCTTACAGGTATTTTACGATAAAATTGATATATTCGGCTACAGAGTCTTATAAATGCAGAAGTGTAAAAAAATCAAGTAAGTGTTGATATCAGCTTAGCATTTGATTTTAGGAAAAAATTTTACTCTATCACCACTTAAAATATTCGCGGTGATAACGGGGACACCCTGTATATCAACATTTCCTGTAGCAAATATCAAAGACAACGGTATTATTCTGCATTTGATCGTTTTTAGATATAGGAATTTTACTTCAGAGACGCCATAATATACGTAAGGTCCACATTTTGCACTTCTTTGCGTAAAAATACGTTAAAACCAGGGACCCGAACCGAACCGGAACTGAAACAAAAACCGGAACGAACCGGTGCTTTTTTCATCAACCGTGAACCGGAACTGAACCTTTTACTTAAAAAATCATTAAACCGCAACATTGAACCGAACCGACTGCTGTGAACCGGTTCAAACCGCTTCACACAATAGTTCAGACCAATTTATAACTGTGCAGTGTCATCATATTTTGCATTGAACCGGAACCGGAATCGGAACTGAACCGTTGGGGCCAAACCGGTTACCGAATCATTATAAAATAAAAACCGGTGGTTCGAAATGAAAGCCGAAAAATTAAAATCTATCCAATCGGTAACCGGAACTGATTAAAACAAAAGCGATTTAAGCTTTTGATGTTTGAAAAGCATTCCAAATACATTTTTGTATTTTCGAATGACTTATCAAATCCTCGTCAGAAGGATTTAACCTCAAAAAGGACTTTTAATTGTAACTCACGAAAACAAAAAACAAGTTTTTAAGAATTGACTTTTGCAAATCAATGCTCAAATACAGGATACAGCGTGTTTAAGTTATAAACTACCGTATTGTTTGTAACATGAAACAAAATATGTTACGTAAAACGCATCGCTACAATAGATGTTCTACATGGGGACCTTCCAACTGAACAGAGATTTCAGGTCTTATGAAATGCGTTCTTAAAAAAGTTAGTTCAACCCGGATTTTTCTAAGGAATTTTTTAACTTTTGCCTTAAATCTGTCACGTCACTGATTGGACATGACACATGAGTACACCAAGGTAGGTAGGTATTCTCACAAAGACGTCTAAATTATTTATATATATGGATTTTTAAAATGCATTATTTAAGCGTGGTTTCTAATTTTTGGTGATTCTCAGTCAAAAACCACCAGAGACAGCATTGAAAAACGCTGCCATGAAAACGAAAAAAGTGTTTTAAACAAGAGTGACTACGAAAAACATAAACAACAACATAAAAATGGTCCTTCGAGTCGGATTGAACTGCATTTACATAAAAAGACAGTTCTTCTTCAAATTGTATTTTGATTTCCACTTCCTAGAAAGTGGTAAAAAAAGTTGTTAAAAGATTGTAAAATTGAAAACTATATAAAAATGTTAAATGCTTTTAGTATTATCAACTGACTTTACACTACAAGACATTCAAAAGCAATCATAAGATATCTCTGATCTTCCTGTCTACAGAATAACTGTAAAAAGATTAATAGCAGACATTGAAATTGAAAATAAATAAATCATAAGAACAAGAATTATTGCAGTAACAATCTGGCGAATACTTTTTTATATCGCGATGAAAAATAACTTTTTGAACCACATCATCTATCCACGCCTAAAAAAAAATTTGACAGTATTTCTAATTGATTATATCACCCTAAAGGAGTGGGCGCTATCTGGTGTCGACTCTCCAGATACTTGTATGACCTAGTTTCGAAGTTCGAGATTTAACTGCGGCCTATGTCAGGCTTCCTTTTAAAACAAAATTTATTGAAACACATACAAATGATCTGCTTTGTTCCAAGCAAATGCGAGAGTTTTCCAAGCCATATAAAAGCACCTAGCACTTAAATTAAATGTTACCAACATATTAGTAGAGTGTGTAAATATACTGATGGATTTTTGCTTCAAATAGAAAATGGATTGTAAAGGATGATTCAAATTCGATAAAATTGTAGAGATTTAGTTAGAAAAGTCTGGCAAAATTATTAAAAAAATTGAAGACGATAAATAAATCAACCCAACTTTCAAATAATAAGTTTAAAAAAATGTATTAACATTATTTAGTTTTTAAAAATTTTAATGTATATTATGGTGTTTTTTTTATAAATATGCTCGAGATTCATTAACATTGCGAAAAACTTTGGAAGGTAATATCTATCATATCGAATATTAAGGTTTTTTTTACATGATGTTTTCCGAATACGTATTCTTTCGGAGAGAATGGTAAGAGTAAGTTTTCGTTTTATTTCTCAAATTTGGAGAAATGTAGGAGAATGGTTTGGTAAATGTTTTTTACTAATTAAAAGAAATACCGTAGCAATATTTTCAATCATCTTCCACCGTTACAAGGGGTTAAAAAGAGCAACCCTTGTTTTTTTTTATCAGAACTTTTTGAAAGGTTAAAAGTTTGCATTTAAAAAAATATTTGAAACCTTGATTTATTTAAAAACTTTTTTTATTCCTTAATTTAAATATGCACAACCTACAGTTTTTGAGTAAAAAATAAAATAAGTGAACATGCACTTCCAAATACACAGGAAAACACTTTTACTCAATATGTACAAATCATGGTACCCACCAAAATGAATCATTTTATTGTAGGTAGAGTATATTTGATGGTGCTTGTGCACTTATTTTATTTTTTATTAAAAAACTGTAGGTTTCGCGGGAAAAATTAAAGAATAAAGAAAGTTTCTAAAAAAAGGCAGCTTTCAAAAAAATTTAAATTCTAAAATTTCTACCCACCAAAAAGTTCTGATAAAAAACCAACAGGGGTCGCACTTTTCAGCCCCTTGTGAAGGCGGGAGATCGTTGAATACATTACTGTGGAAAATCTTTTAATAAACGTCATTTATTTACATTTCTTCAAATTTGAGCAATAAAATGAAAACCTACTTTCCCCTTTATGGAGGTGTAACTCTGAAAGAACACGTTTTAAGAAAAAGAAGAAGAAGCCTCCCTTATATTTTGATAAGGTATTACCTCCGGAAGTTTTTCGCAATATTTATGAACCCTGTATATTATACTTGATGAAACAACAATTTTTTGGCGAAAATTTGTAGAATTTCTTACGCACTGTTTAATGCAAAGATTCATTTGTGTCAATATTGTTTAAAATCTTATATACAATCATGGGCGTCTACAGGGGAGGGAAAACGGGGCACTTGCCCCTCCCTGGAATCAAGTACTCCATTACTGACCAAATGAAACAGGATCAAGTTACAAGTTCGTTTTAATATTTTAATGCATTTCTTTGCAAGCTTAGCCTCCCCCTGAGTAATTTTCTGCGGACGCCCATGGATGCAATAGCAACTTGCATTTTTTTAATGAAAACGCTAGTTACTCTATTCCTTCATGATAAAACATTTTTTTCCTCTTTTCAATAATATGAGGTTTAATGTATTTATTTTACTATTTAAGCTCAAAACAAATAGAATCATTATAAAGTCCCTATGAAGCTATAGAGTGCCATGAATTTAAACAGAATTGAAACATTTGAATGTTTTCATTTTGCAGTGCGTAAAAAAACTTTTTTCCTTCAAAATTTTTGTACCATTAAGTACATAATTTATTTAAGATTTAGAAAATTCTCTATTTTGATTTTTGCTCATTATCTAGCGTGCCATAGAACTTTTAAAAAAATAAAAATTTGCCCAATTTAAACTTCTTTGTGGCCCTTCCATGTGGACCACTCTGTATAAAAAAATTTCTATTTAAAAAAAGGCGCCCTAAATGAGAAGTTGCAAATTAAAATCGGAAAACCCAAGTAATCTAGCATATGTGTACAAATCATAATTTGAGGATGGATGAACACTTTATCTTTGTCTTTTGAGGTCTTTGAAGTTGACTGAAAGGAATTAAGCAAAGTAATCGAAAGATAAAAAGTCCCTTTCTATCTCAGAATTTCCTGTACCAGACAAACAACTCCTTCATTTCTTTTGTTGTTCGCGGTTCGTTCGAATTATTGAAATCCCTGTCAACTGCGACACTCATTATTATTTTCTCAAAACATGCTGCTTTCTTTCGACAAAATGTTTTAAGAGAATTACATCACACCATTGTGAATTTATTATGGAGTTCATTATAGACTACATTTTTCAAATAAGCGAAAAATAATATGAAAAATTTAGAAGATCGAAGAAAAATGTTGCAAGAAAAACTGATTTAATAAACTACATTACTAAAATTATTTAATATGAATCTGTTATCTTTGTAGATAAAATGAGAACATTTAAGAAAATAGTTAACAGTGGTTTTTCATTATGAAAATTAGGTTTTAAATAGCCACCCTTAAAATAAAAAAAGGAATTTAATGAGTGTGTCTTTTAAATAAAGAAAATAAGCAACAAGTTTACTTGTTGCAATTAATTTATGCATATTTTGCATCAAAGAAACAAGAAAAACGTAACTTTTGGCACATAACGGTGTTTACTAGCTCTTTGATGACAATATTTTCAACATAAAAATTTTATTTACAGTTTAAAATAATTGCAAATGTGCACATTTGAGCAAATTATTGCACAAAGCGTCATCTCGCGTAAATTATTGTTGTTTGTACGCATCATTCTGTTGACAAAACAACAATTAAGTTAATGGAATTATTAATATGTTGTGTACGGCGTCCGTGTGCTTGGGATTTGATGCCAGTGTAGCCAACTATAAAGAGTAGAATGGCCACAAAAATACCCACGCATTTATTTGTTTGCCTTATAACATTATATTTCCTGCGTCTGTACGACCACGATAGTCTAGACTAGGGTTGTGAGAAAGTTGGTTGACATACAACAGTGTCTCTAATGTTAATGAATGGGCCATCATCTTGCAAGGAGTGGAGATGATTAAAACCACCTCCATTAGAAGTATATTACCTCGTTTGTGTAAGCTGCGTATAGCCACATCCAGTGAGAGAATTTCTGTGTAATATAATTACAGACATTGTGACTAAAAAGTAAAAGTCGTATTGAAATTATGTCTTACAAGTAACAAACATGAAGCCGGTATTTTAAGTTTTTTTAAGGCCAAAATAATAAATTAATAAAGTATCAGTTAACTAAAAACCATTGATTTAATTGTTTCTTTTTTTAATACAATTACTGTTTCGCTTTCACAACTGTCTCATTGTTTCATCAGCAGAAACTTTGGTGGTTATTTATGCCGAGTGAAACACTTCTCTTATACAATCATTTAAAACTATTAAGAGCTTCAAAACTAGGGAAAAGCTGCTTCATACCTACCTACTACGACTAGCTACTAAAATATTTTGATTACAAAGATCATTTTTAAACAGTTCTTGATATATTTACAAAACAATAAAATTCGGAACTAGATATATTCAACCTACACGATTAAATAAACAGACACCAAGGAAGGTAGAAAGGGCACCTACAGCGAATGGGCAGCTCCAGAGCACCCAAAAATTTAAGAAACCAAGGTTTAAAACGTGTAAGTTAATGATAATATTTTGCTTAAAATTTTCGCTCATAAATATTTTGTTTCAATAAATATTAAATATAAATAACAGTTTCTTATTATCAAATGTTTTATCTGTTAAAAACATCATCAAACTCTAATTAAAGACACGTTAGTTGGTGTACAAAAATTCTTAAGATAGCGATTTTAGCTCAACGTTAGCAAAATATTTAATAATTTCTTACACTGTTAGGTATGTAATGAATATACAGGGGCCCCACAAAGAAGGACCACTATTAGAATTTCGTAAACGGTAAGAGCTACAAAGAAGTTTAAATTAGACAAATTGTTCCATTTTCGGAGACCTATTAAATGTTGCTTTATTGTTGTTGTTATTGTTGTTATGTATGATTTTAAACAATATTAAAACAAATGAATGTTTTCATTTTACATTGCGTAAAATAATCTACAACTTTTTCCCCAAATATATTTTTGCATCATCAAGTACAGGGTGCGGCAACATAACTTCCTTTTTTCAAAACGCAATAACACCCATTTTATGAATCAGAATTTTTTTATTTTTTTTAAATAATGTAGGTACATAACTAAAGTTTTGTTTTACACATTTTTAAAAATCATATCAGGTAGGTGACACCCTCCATTGCCCAAACACTAACAATAAAAAAACTGATGTGCTGAAAATATTTTGCCCATTTTACTTTTATTACGTAACTTAGTAATACCCTTGACTATACAGGGTGCCCATTTTTCTAACCTGTTGTATGGGTAACTCCGTTAATATTAGAGATACAAAAACGTTCAAATTAGCAAATTTGTGCAGAATTTAAAGGGAAATCTGATGCCATCAAATTTGACCTACGTCATCAACTTTTTGAAATATTTTGAAAAAACTGAAAAAGGTCGATTTTTTCAAACTTAAATAATTCCGTAACCATATGAATTAGAACAAAAATAAAAATTGGCTTTTATAGATATTTTTACGTAGATTTTAAATATGTTAACGAAATTTTCATAGCACTCTCGATTTCCGAGTTATAGCACAAACTTGCATTTTTTTAAATGGAAGTCATAGTTGGCTGTGGTCTTATTAAAAAGGCTATTTTTTTCTCGTTTCAATGATATAAGGTTTGTTATGCTTTACTCTTGAATTGAAGTTTTTCAGTTTTTCGAAAATATTTTAGGAAATTGGCAAAATATGTACAACTTTATGTAAGTTCAAAATTCTTAAAACACAAATCTTTATTAATTTAAACATCTTGCTATCCTGATATTTTGCATGTTAAGAGATACACCCTAATTAATTTTTTTATCAAGGTTTCGACAACATTGCAATTCGTATTAGATACAAATAAAAATACTTTGTCGAAAATTTGTTTTAACTCATGTCAATAACCAGGTACCCACCTAAGCAGTTTTGATGATATCTATTAATGTTTTAATGATTTTTTTCTAAACCCCCCAGATCGTCACAATTTCACCTTTTTTAAAGCGAAATATGCTCTTATATATTTTTTCCCGTTCTGGAACAACATTTTTTACATCAAAGTTCACGTATTCTCCATAACCGGGTACTAGGGTGCCCACATGTAGAAAAATGAGATTTATGAGCAATTATCGATTAAACACACTAATATATAATTACAGGCATGTTTAAATGAATAAAAACTAATATCTTTACGAGGAAAAACAATAATATTCACTTATTTAGGCACATTCTTTACATTTTGTAATTATGGCATGCTCATCGCAGACAAGTTTTTCGCATGCTATGAAAGATTTTTTAGTTTTTCTGCGCTTTTTTATTGCTGCTCTAAGCACAAGTAACATGAACCAGTAATAATTATGACTGTATAAATCTGAAAGTTATTTTATAAATTACTGAGTTAGAGGTTCTGTTACAACTGTGTAAAAGTCTTATTCATCTAATTTTACAGATCTTTTGCGATTGATTAAAATCGAAAGTAATTTGTAACAAAGCAAATGTTTAACAGATGTTTAAAATATAACGAAGATGGGCAAATTTTTACAATAGGCAGTTGAGCTAGATGGTCGCTTTGAACTTTTTTAAGTAAGTATATCTGGTTTGTTTAATACCTCATTCAAAAGTAAATAAAATCTTTCGTATGTTTGTTACAGATTTTTGAATTTGAATTTTAAAACTGAATAATTTGACCAATCTGTGAATCTATTTACCAAAATATATAAAACTTATAGCATAAGTTTATTATAAAAATTTTGTTAGTAGGTACCCGGGTAAAGGTCTTTCTAGATCAGTGGTCGGCAAACTCATTAGTCAACAGAACCAGAGATCAACAGTACAACGATTGAAATTTCTTTTGAGAGCCAAATTTTTGTTTGTTCGCATGAATATGTAGACCCAAATAAGGAAAGAACAGCAAACGCTAGTTTTCTTAGCTGCCTATATGAGTCAGGAATACTATTCTAAGTGTTAAAAATCAACAAATCTTCCTTCTTCAGATCAGCATTCAAACCAGTCATCACGAAGTTTCAATCGCACTGTACGTGCGCGCCCGCATGTGGTATTTATGGAAGAGCCACACTCAGGGGGCCAAAGAGCCGCATGTGACTCGCGAGCCGCGGTTTGCCGACCACTGTTCTAGATAAACTGAACTGTGACGCAGAAACCAAAACTCGTCTTAAACATTAATTCCTGCGCCACCTAATAACATACGTCTACTTTAACAACAGTTTTATAACGTATATTAATATAACGTTTTTAGAAATGTCAACATTTCAACCGCCACCCCCTCTCTTTGCGCATTTCGCGGTTCAGTTTATCTTGAAAGACCTCTACCCGGTCATTAAACAACGTTGTGAATTTCGGTTATTGACATAAGGGTTAATATGATTATAAATTTGTTAAGACAAATTACTTTATTTTCCAACTTGTTTGCGTCGCATTAGTACATTTTTTTATTTGCTCAATAAATATAATAATAAGTGACATTTCTTTCATAAATCCCAGACGGTCAACGTATATCATAATTCCGCCTCAATAAAAAAGCGTAAATAATACGAAAAAAACTCATGTGTTTGTTGTTTCTGGCTGGCTGATGTTATATATATATATAAAGTTTAAGCTATTTTTAGGACAAATAAATTTTGTAAGGTATCAGAAATCAAGAAATTTCAAATCCAGTCACGTTTCGTACTTACAGGATGGCACGTGTAAGTGTAATAACATATAGTCTTATACTCTATACTCTATATACTGTCTCAAGAAAGATTATCTCTCTTTTTCTTTATGGCTGGTAGGCGTTAGTGGATCCTAACTGAATTTTTATTTGTCATAAAGTATAAATTCGTTCATTTAATCTGTGAGATTTTTTAAAAGTAATACGTGCTCTCTGTCGCAGATTTTTGAGATCTAGGAAAGAAGTTGAAACAGGTGCACAATCAAAGTTGAATAACATACCTCTGAAGCAGATTTATAGGCTTTTAATATTATTCTCAAACAGACTACAATTTGTAAAAAAATCTGAAAAATTTACTAAATTGAATCAAGATCCTGAATCTTTTAGATTCAAACTTTTTTGTCAAAGGATCTTATCCACTATAAGCTTTTTGTTGGGTTGTTGTATTTTTGCTGAAAAGCAAATTCAACAGGTTCATTTACCAAAAGTTTTTGAAGTATCAGCGAATTCTCTGAATAGAAAGTTTTTCTGCTTTTCGAAATAAGTTCTTAAAACTGAATTACATGATAATATACCTAAACTCATTTTGCCAGCTTAGCTTTTACTTTATATCGATGTACGATGTAATTTTTCTTTAATAGACCTTTTATACGATTACACAAAAAAAATGTAATGGTAGATCTGGGTTCTTCCTCACCCTTGGTCTAGCTTTAATCTTGTGTCAACCATATCTTCCGCACTCTGGGCGACCATCCTTGGCAGAAAATATTCAGTAATGGTGCTTAGATCAACTGAAGTGGTTTTACCAGGGTGATTCAGAAGTCTTGCGTAATCGCTGAAGAAAGGTGTTAAAATGCCATGGCAATTACTTGCTTAATGCAATTTTTTTAATTTTTAAAACACTCAATAGTTGACTGTAATTTTTTTTTTTTTTTCTCCCATAACATTTGCCATCTGTCCGAAGACAATAAACAAATCCTTTGACATTGACATAATTAAAATAACGTAACAGAGAGACATGTAAGTGGCTGCCCAGTGGCACCCACTCCTTCAATAAACATAAGAACTTATTTCTATGTACTTATCTACTACTCATAACGTTCTATTAAGTCTGCTGTTCTCCAGCGCTTTAGTCTTCGCTTGTCTGTCCCTTCATTGACCAGGTTCGCGGCCAGGTGGTTGGGATGCTGACTTAGCCAACTGATTCCAATGCACCAATTCGGCTTTAGGGAGAGGCACTCCACTATAGAACAAGTCCACAGGTTGGTGCGACAAATAAATAATGACTTCGACGAAAAAAAATATAGCTGTGCAGTCTTCCTGGACGTGTCACAAGCTTTTGATAAGGTCTGGCACACGGGCCTTCTTTATAAAATCAAAAAACAGATGCCTTATAACATCTACGAAGTACTAAAATCTTATATTAGCGAGAGACACTTCCAGGTAAGACAACAAGATATTTACACTGACCTGCACCCGATCTATAGTGGAGTCCCGCAAGGCAGCATCTTGGGGCCAACCTTGTATCAACTGTACACCGCGGACTTGCCTTTGTCGCCAAATACTAAAACTGCAACCTTTGCAGACGATACGGCCGTAATGGCGTCAGATAAAGATGCAAAAATAGTAACAAAGCACCTACAGCGGCATCTGGATAAGATTCAACATTGGTGTAGACGATGGAGAATCAGACTGAATGAGCAAAAGTCCGTACAAATTACATTCACCCTAAAAAGAGACAGCTGCCAACCAGTCAATATGAATGGTAAGGAACTACCACAGGCAGAATCAGTTAAGTACCTGGGAATGCACCTCGACCGACGCTTGAACTGGAGGACACATATATGGCAGAAAAGGAAGCAGCTAGGAATAAAACTAAGCAAAATGTACTGGTTACTAGGAAGAAATTCAAAACTTTCATTAGAAAATAAATTGCTCATCTACAAGTGCGTGCTTAAACCGGTCTGGACATACGGCCTGCAGTTGTGGGGTACAGCCGCTAACTCTAACATCGATATCCTAGAAAGGTTTCAGGCCAAAGTGTTGCGAATGCTAGTGGCCGCCCCATGGTTTGTTACGAACGAAATAATAAGACAGGACTTACAAATAGTGCCAGTAAAAGAAGAAATCAAAAAGTACTGCAAAAGATACATGGACTGTAATTAAATCTCTGTAATTTACTTTACGAAATGCTGAAACGATTATTGTAAGCTTACTTAAATTTATTCAAGTTCATAATTAAAATGTGTAGCCAGACTATAGGTTTTTAAACATTTCATTGGATCATGGTGCATGTTTTGCATCAAAATAACTAATTACTCCAATAAAGAACAGGTTTTTAAAATAAAATCAGGAGATCTAGTTCTAGCAAGACTGTTGTTGCGCGCACCTCGGCTTAGATGTTAGAATTTTTTTAAATGATTTATTACCAAATCGTTGGGTTGGTAGGTGCCATAAATTAGCTAGCCAGATCTCCGGACTTAGCATTGTGTGACTTTTTCTATGGGGCCACATCAATAGTAAAATTTGTAAAAGACGCCTCCCAAATATTAATTCTTTAAAGAAAGCAATAGTACAGAATTCGTAGTAATTAATTAGAGACAGTCAGCTAATGTTAAAAATTCTTTTTATAATCGACTGGGGTATGGTTTAATTCAAAATGGGGGGTTATTTGAATATTTATTATAATTTCCTATTATTATCTTTAAAATATTAAAATATTAGCAATTTCATGAAATTTCTGGACATATATTTGAATTGTACTGGCAAAAAGTACAGGTCTGTTATTAAGTTGAAAAGCAAACAAATCTTTTTCTTCTCGCAAACTGTAGCCACTATAAAAAAAATTTACCAAAACATTTTTTTTATTATTAAATTTTAGATTTCCAAAACTATTTTTTATATTTTTTACATGTTACTGGGTTGAACAGCAAATAAATCTCTCACTCTTAGCAGGCTTGGCACGTTGTGAAGGGTTTTTACTATGAAAATTCTTTCTTTATTGAAGTACTTATTTATTTTGATGTATTTAAAAATAATATTTGTTTGATGCGACATTAATAATTAATCAAATTGACAAACAAATATTGTCTAAAGTGACAAATAATGAAAATTATGGCCTTAAAGATTTAAAAAAGTCATTAAATTTTAGATTATTATTTTAAACTAAAAATCGTTACTTTAGTATTAACATTAGTACCATTAGATGCGCAATTATTTTATCTTTCTATTGATACCATTACCTTTCCTTTAAATTAAATTGGCGAGTAGGAATCCACGAAAACGTTTAAAACAATGTTAAACTCCTATGTTCGAGTTTGTAAGTGGTAATCTATATGTTTCTTAACACGTAGAGTGCCATGGTCGGTCAAAGAGAACCGCCATTTTTAGGGAAATATTTTTGCTCTACTGGCCGCGGTGGGTATATGTAGACCACCATACCGTTTCACACATTTGGCCATGGTAGGTTGTGTTGATGCACCAAATGCCATATAAACACATGTATATCTATTTAGAATGGTTTTAGCAAACTTTTGGCAGGATTGGTTTTTGGACTGGTGGATTTAAGTGACCCACCAAGGCCAAAATATGCATCCTATATAAATATAAAAATTAATACAGGAAAAACTACCCATTTTTCAATATACGACACTAAAACTTAGAACCAAACAAAACTAAATGGCGTCACAACAAGTTTGACAGCAATACCAATGCAGGAATGAACTTGCAATACGTAACGCATGCGCAGACCCACCACGGCCACTATATCCGTTTATGTCAATGGGGCGGCGCTGGGTCAAAGTGATCCACCAAATATTTTTGAACTTTTTGTATATGTATAAGGGAAAGTTTTTTGAGAAAATTTAAATAAGGCAGCTTCTTACAACATTATTTATGTCGTAAATCTGCAAAAAAAAAAAAAAAAATTGGCCAGTAGGGAACGCTCAAGTGCATTACCATGGTGGCACTCTACGTGTTAAGAATCACGGTAACTTAGACAATAGTTTCTTATTAATTAAATGAAAAATAAAATGACACCTTTATACATTTTGTCGTCAAAATTCATGTTTAGTAATGATAAATAACAAAATTCCATTAATTTATGTTTGTTATCACGATATTATTTTCGAGATGTTTTTACCAAAAAGGTATCAACCCAGCAGTCAACTACGAATATTTCGACAGACGTGATTAGGTCGAAAAATCTGCTAAGTTATAAATAAACATTTAATTTTGGTTTTTGGGACCTTTTTTGAGTAAATAGTCGATCCTATTTTAGTCGTTAATCGAACCTCGATTTTCAATTCTTTAATTAATATGCAATAATAGTCAAAACGTACCTACTTTCAAGCAAAAAATATTAATTACTTCAAATTCTCATATTATGTATGTTTAATTTATAAATGAAAACAATTGCAGAGCATTTATGTTGTTTTCTATGATCTAATTTTACCTCAGATTTGTTTCTTACTTGTTTATTTCATGACTAACTGTATTATTTTTGTATTTAGTGACAAATGTGTCACATTTAAATCGGTAACTTAAAAACAAGAGTTAAAGTAATTTTAGTCCTGCAATAATAATGATAACGTAGAGTACGATTCTAAATTTCATCGCGACGCATATAATAGAGGGAACTGTTGACCCTCTTACTATTAAGTTGCCACTGTAGTCGACGAAAATCTCATTAGCACAAAATTTACTTTGCTAAGTAGATTTGTGTTTTACTGTATCAACAAAACATTCCCATTTCACGCGGCGAGTAAAATAAATTCGCAATAAAAATAGTAAGAGTATCCTTGGCCCCTTAACTGAAATAAAATTTTCGGAGATATGCTAATCGCTGTTTACCAGAGAGTTTACGAAATAAATTTTCGGGTGAATTTTTATGTATTTGGTACGTCAGGAGTAATAAATGCTAATGACATCGTGCTATAATGTCGACGCTTTATTGTCTGTAATGGAAAAATACCAGGAATGATCTTTATTTTTCGTGACTGCGCATTGAAAACTAACTCTGCTTCATAATTATAAACATTTAAATACACAAGGTGGTATTAATAAGTTTCTGGTCTAGCATAAAGTAAAACTAAATATCTGCCAGATAATATTATGACATTCAACATAATCAACCTTCCAGATTATGCACAACACAAGTTCATAAAGTTACCTAGTCTGGTATACAGACGGATCAAAAACGCTGGATGGCACAGGTAGTGGAATATGGAGGGCAGCTCAAGTGAGACAAGGCACCTCTGTGAGCCTTGGACAGTATGCAACCATATTTCAAGTCGAGGTGTACGCTATGCACTTATGTGCAGAAACACTATCAGAAAGAGATTTTAATAATAAAAGAATCTTCAAAGTGTCCGGCAGCCGAGCAGCATTAAAAAAAGCTCTTGGCTCGTCGGAAGTAAACTCAGGACTTGTTCTGATCTGCATACGGGCACAACGTGCTAGGAAGCAGGGATGATGTTAAATTGATATGGTGCCCAGGGCACACCAATACACCAGGGAACGAGAAGGCAGATCGCCTAGCCAAAATTGGGAGCGAGACACCTTTCTTCGGACCAGAACCCGCAGTTGGTGCATCCTACAAAGCAGATGCCTAAATGACCTAAATGACACATCAATACGAGGGCTCATTAAAATAAGTTGCATGACAAGCCCATTCTAAGGCTATTCTGTTAAATGTATCTAAGGAAAAGCAAAAACAAATGCTCAGGATTCATTCGAAGACATTGTCGGCTAAACAAACACTAATAGGACACTCAGAGACCGATGGAAATGATGTAAAGAAGAAGAAGAAGCAACCTTTCTTCACGTACAATGCCAGTGTGTAGGATTCACAACATATCGGTGTAAACTCCTAGGAATGGAAACCAAGAAGAGTCAAGAAAAACACCATTAAATAAAATCCTGGAGAAATACAGGACTCATATAAGAAGCTATCATCAGAGGGTACAATAGATCAATATGTTGCAGTGCGTGAAACCGTAAGGGCTCCACCTCCGCGACATTATTTTTCTTTTAATCCTAGCCCTTTGAAAAAACAAATCTTTTCTTGGTTTTCAAATCAGGTTTCCACAACATCGATTAACATCATGTTTAGCGTGAATTTTCGTTCTTGTGAGGCTTTCTTCAACTGTGAAAATAGATAATAGTCTGAAGGGGCCAAATAGAGAGAGTATAGTGGATGGTCGATTATTTTGGCGCCGTTTCCATTAATTCTAAGCATGCAACAAATGACGTTATCGTACAAAAACAACACGTGTTTTAGAAGTTTTTCATTTCGTGTTTACATAATTTTGACCTAAAGTTTTGTTAACAAGGACAGTAATTTTCTCCTATCGCCGATTTTTCTTGCTGCAAATAATCAGTGAAAACGATTTTATCTCTATTCTAGACAACGGAGGTGTTAACTGTTTTAGCAAAGTTCTGCACGAAAACTTTTTTGGGCCTAAAAGAATCAGAATGGTTCCACTCTTTAGGCATTGCTTTGAATCATAATGATGTATCCAAGTTTCATCCATTGTTACAATGCGGCCTAAAAATTTAACGTACCATTTCCAAATTTCGCTTTTGATTAGCATTTATGTATTTGGAATTTTGGATATCCAGAATTCGAATAATATTTGTACTTACCAGGGAAGGTCACGATACGTTGTCGCTAGAATTTTATTAAGGCTGTGTATATTGCATCAAGTACATCAAAACTAAATATTTTGCAGAATTATACGTGCCACTGGCCATTTCCTTCAAAAAAATAGGGGAATAATTAAAAAGCTGAATAATAAAAGTAGTTTTTGCGATCGCGTTGGCCATGAGACCGTCAGAGACAAAATCGAAATTCTTCTATTTACCAATTCGCGCAGCCTTTTCAAGTATGCAAGTAAATTGGTGCAGTTTTTGAAAAAATCGCATAGATATAGTACATAGGTAATACAAATATACCACAACTTCTCAAATCATAGCGCTTATGCAAGGGTTTCGTTTATAACGTTTTTCTATGGAACAGTGCACGATATTTTCAAAAACTTAGCAACATTTTACTTGCAAAGGATGCGCGAATTGGTAAATAGAAAAATTTCAGTTTTGTTTCTGACGGTCTCATGGCCAACGCAATCGCAAAAATGACCTTTTTATACCAATTTTTCAGTTTATTCCCTATTTTTCCGAAGGAAATGGCCAGTGGCACGTATAACTCTGAAAAACATTTAGTTTTGATGTCTTTGGTGCAATAAACACAGCCTTAATCAAATTCTAGCGACTACGTATCGTGACCTTCCCTTGTTAGTTCATTATGAACGATACAAAATATCAAAGACATCTATACTGATTATTTTCAGTAACAATTTTACCAGCTGAGTATTAAAAAAAATATTACAAGTAAAAAATTTTACATCCTAAATTTTTAAACGAATATATTAAAATAAATGTAAGTATTTTTATTTGACCTTGTATACAACGTCGTGGTTTTGTTTACACTTCAGTGTTAATTCCCAAAGCACGTGAAATATATAAAATAATTCAACAAACGTGTAGACTGTTTAATTTAATTATCGCAACGAAGATTTACTGGGGACAGCGCAATTTGGAGAAGCATTGGGATTTAAAAACTTGCTATAATAAAAAATAAACGTTATTACTTTGGACGCTTTACTTGAAATCAATAGCCAATACTTTCATGCTTTTTTAAAAAGTTGTGCCTTACAAAGTTATTGTTAGAAACTGTTTTGGTACAAAAAATATTCTGCACAATAAATAACTGTAAGATTACCCGTCCTGTCACTTTGATGGGCTCTTAGGCTAAGAGAAGCTGAATTATATACGAGTATTTGATCAAATATACGCCCAAATACTAAAACAAAACAATGAGTTTATTCAAAAATGTAGAATTAACTATTTTTGCGACTTTATTTTAAAACATAAACAATAAATAAATTGCAATTGAATCGTTAATTGCAAAAACAACCCAAGTCCATTTTTCATGCAAAATAAGATTTCGATATTTTAGCCTTCCTAAGGAGTAAATCCATCAGTTGGTTGTAAAACAAAAACAAGTTGGAATACCTTTGTTGAAGTTTGAACGGGAAAAAGTTTGAACGGGAACGAGTTCAGTGCAAATATAACCCAAGTCCTGAAGTTCGGTTGTTTTTACACTCAACAGTCCATACATACATACATATCAGGCTACCTGGTCGGTAAAATTTGTTTTAAATGTTAATTTTTTACGTATGTTTCACATATTAACTTCTACGTTGTGTGCTCTAACTTCGTGCAGATTTGTGTTTGATATAATACTCCTATATATTTGATTCAAAAATTGGACAAAATGAGTGTTTCTCAAATTTTTTAGTAAAATATCATTTTAAATATTAAAGTGTCCTATATCATTGAAATCAGAAGACAAAATGCTATGCGACTATGTAATTAAAATTTGTTCACCGTATTTAAAAAAATTAAATTGATGATGTTTCTGAAGAGACGAAACGTTGTTGGAAATTATGTGTTATCTCAAAATATAAAACGTAAGAAGTTGCCATGGAGAAGTGCTTCCAGATTGTCGATATCTTAAAAAATGTAGGAAATAGGGCAAAAAAACGACAATCATTTTTTTTCAGTATTTCTTGAATAACTTTTGACCTAAGACAGCTATGAAAATTTTCTTTGCACACATTTGATGAGCATCTAATTTCGCAACATTGCCCTAATTTAACTGACCTCGTAGCTCTTAAGATAAGCGAGATCCCCATGCATTTACTCGAATTTGGGAGACCCTGTATATAGGAGAGTGTACACTTATAGTCCGCATAATTTTTAAATGTTTTTTGGATAAAATTGATGAAAACGATATGTTTCCTGCTAATGGTGGAATGCGGTAACTTTCAAATTTAAAGAACATTCGTCACAATTGAGGATCTTAGGACGATATTACTCAATCCAAGCCATTATGTTGGAAAAAATAACCTATCAGGAGTTATAGTTTGGACATGATAGGCCAAATTAACTCTGATAATACTTTTAATAATAAAAAATTATATACGAATCTTGCAAGCTGAATTCTAGCAGAGATTTCGAAATCGGCATGAAAATTGCTTTTAACAGGATGGTGCCCCACCCCACTATGAATTTAAAAAAAGCAATTCGAGAAAAACTTGTTGCAATTATGTTAAAAGGCTGATAATACTTGCTAATAGTGCTAATGCTTATATTAAACACAAGGGTGTGCATTTTAAACTTGATGCTTAACATCACGACTACGCTTTTTTGGTTGGTTTATTTAAACCAATCCTAATTAAATTAAATCCAGTTTTTCTGTAGTTTCTTGTTGTGTTAGTATGGTTTAAATTTTTTATTTATTTGCCTGTTAAGGCAATCAATATTTGCAGCTGCAGCTTCGGTTAAGTGTTATCTAACAATATATTGTATTTCGTTTTTTAACGTGAAATATTCCGTACCATAAATATAGAACTAGCAATAACACACGCTTTTGAACGATACCTCCATAAAATCCTGTAAAATACCTTTATGTATGTTATGTAATTTTTCATCTACTATCTGAAGCAAGTGTCACGCTTCAAGTAGAGAAATTGACGACTCTAATAAATCATAGCCTCGTGGTTGAGTTGTGTTTACCGCGTATTCGTAATGAAATGTCAGATTTCCCTAATTATTAATGTTCAGAGAATAATTAATTTTATCGAATATTATGATCAGGGCTGTGTACCACATTTCTGGGTCAAATAAAACAATAAATTCGTTATTTTAGAATCGTACTTACAATACAAAAATATGAACTTGGGAAATATTAGAGAACTTGGTAACTGTGTAAAAAAATATGAATGAGAGAGTATATTAATCAGTGTTTCTTAACATTTTTAAGATTTCAGAATCTTTTGATATTGTTATGATACCTTGGCGACGGATGGGAAAGTTTCACTTTTGGTTCTATAGTACACATCTTACATATAATAATTTTTTCAGCAGACTCCTACACTGAGCTAGACTTTAATTTTAGGACAACAACGTGTTTTTGATTCTATATGGTGCCTTTGTACGCAAAACACTTGTTGTTTGTTCACTTAACACTCGAGCGGGCGCGCTGGAGTATAAAGTACGCCAATTTTAATAAACAATGTGGTTATACTGTTTGTAGATCTAATCTTTAAAGACTTTGTGTATTCCTTCAGTGTCATTTTGACTTCCAATTGAGTGCATTGTTAAAGATTTGTAGTTGGGTGATAATATTGCTCCATTACTCTAATTTTGTAGAAAAAAATGTAGAGACCACAATTATTAAATATGAATCTTGCAGTCAATTATCTTGCAAAAATCGTGTCAAAACCACATATTATATTTGTCAAACATGTAGTTCTGAAGAATAAAATTTAGATAAATTATAGGAATTTTACAACTCTTATTAAGTTTTCGTTTTAACCATTAAAATATTTTTGAAAATGTTATTTATATTACGTATATTGGAACGGAATTAGTTTTGTAAAGAAATATCATCGTAAGTTATATTTGTAAAATATAAAAAATCATCTTGATAAAAAAATAAATCAATAACACTGTCAAACATAAAAGATATTTGTTGTTAAAGATGCTATGGACAAAGTAAGCCGCGAGTCGGATCGTATAAAAAAAAGCGGCGCGCCCGCTGGAGGTTTAATACCAGTGTTCGACGTATAACAAGATGAAATCGTCTGCCATAGAAAAAGGTGACACAAAACAATGGACAAAAACTCTTAAACGATTACACTATTTCTATTGTTATAGCAGTCATCAAGGCTAGCAAAGCAGAATTCTTTTTTTTTGGGCTTGACAAATTTCGCACCTCTTTTTTGACTTCTCCGTTACCAAAAAAATCAAGAAACAATTCAACCAATTTTGACAGTATTACTTAAAAATGTTTTTTATGGGTACGTTTTGAATGCAGAGTATTAATAATGCAGAGCATTAATAAAATGCTCATAAAAATAATTTCTTATTTCTAAATATCTGCTTATCTTAATATTGTCTGAAAGCTAAGAAAATGTTATTTTCAATAATGGGTTACACATAACACATTATAAACTTGCATCATATCTCAAAATTAAGGATAGTCACAAACGATTAGCATCATCTTATTCACTTTTACAGTAAAATAACGATCAAAATCCTTTGCAACATTTTGTTCAAATTTTGATAATAAAAAACATGATGGTAGATTTTCAAATTCGTGAAAATTTTAATTTTTTGCCCTAACACAAAAACTAAAACTGCTACACAAAGTTGATAACATAGTTGAATACATTTCGAGGCCTAAATCAGATTTTTGCAATCTATTATAATTATTATTAGACTATGTATGGATATGAGTCGTGTGTTTTATTGGATCGCCTAAAAAGTAGAATAGAAGCGTGTCAAATGGAAATACCAAGAAAAGATGAAGGCGTGATAAGAATAGAAAAAATAAAAAGTGAATCGATAAGAAAGAATCTAAAAATTAAAAGTGTGATGTTAAAAATCGAAACCCAGCAACTTAGATGGTTCTCGGGCAAAAGTGATGTGGGACATGGTAACTGGGAAAAGTAAAAAACGCGGACGCCCAAGGAAGACATGGAACAACGTGATAGCGAACATTCTTCAAAGAAAAGACTTAAGGCGAGGACAAAAGCTGCAGACAGGAATGTTTGGAAAAAAATTCATCACCTCGACACCGCTGGTAGAAGAGGTCACTGGATAATATAATATAATATATAATAATTATTAAGAAATCCAACAAACACTTCGAATTGAACCACCCTGTAGGCCTGTAGATAAATGTTTGTAAAATATTAATGTTATGCACATTGAAACTACAGTACGAAGAAATAATCAACTTGATACTCTTTTATTACTGAAAGATAAAGTAAAGTAATAAAATAAAAATCATCTAAAGAGTTTATGCCTTAATTTGTGACATCAGCGAAACTTTTAGAATGAATCGTAGTAGTTGATATAGGTCAATACTCGTAATAAAAAATTGGCAGCCACTAAACGTTCTAAATAAAATCAGTTAGCAACGCTTCATAAAACATTTTTCGAGCATAATTTTTTACCATTTCGCCTTAAGCTTTTTTTTACAAAAGGGAGTCCAAATTAAAATATTTGTGAAATAAGAAAATTTTACTTTGATCTCTAGGACTAGAATTAAAAAATTAGACCAACTTGCTTTATTTTTAAAAAAATACAAAGATTTTGGTTACCTTATTATTTAAATGTAAAATTTAATAAATTATTAAAGCAAACTTATATGTTTTTATATGAAACCATGACTTTATCGAAAAAGCTTTAGAACTTAGATCACCCTCTACAATATTGTATCCCAATACCCGTGTTATTGAAACCTTAGAAACGAAGACCAAATTAATTATTTACATTCACACACAAAATCTTGGCAGCCACGTGAATTTAGACAACTTAAAACCAACCCTTTATTCATTAAACGATTGTATATTTCAGTCCCTTGGATCCATCAAAACACGTGCGCACTTGATTACCTTTAAGTTATCGGTCCAGTTTAAAAAAAGATCTCTCAAACATCCCCAAGAAAATACAACACGTCCAGATCAAAGTATAGAATACCATTTCAAATGTCGCACAAAACAAAATGACAGGGTTAGATGGATGCGGTCTGTAGAAGCACAATCTCTGATAAAATTTCTTTTTAGTTCTTTTGACGATTGCATACAAATAGTCGTCATTTATCTCCACTTCCAGTTCATTCAGAACTTTTTTTGAAGAAAAAAAGTAATGTACTTTAATATCGACTGCTTCCCTGTGAAAGTGGAAATGAAAGAATTTTATCAATCCCATGAATGCATATGAATATAATTATTACTGATAACGAGAGTAGGTTCTTAAATTAAATAACCACTAATAACGTTACGCAGTGTTTTTAATTAACAATTTTAATGTAAAATAATAATTTTTTAATCGTTAAGTTTAAGCTGTTTGCATGTTCAAGATGTAAAACATTATAAACCATAGTATTTAAAAGTGCTTTTTTTTCCGCAAAACTCATCTATTTATTAATGTAAAATTAACAAAAAAAAACTTCTAAACAAATTTGACTCACCCCTATACTTTATTTAACGTTGTTTTTGTAATTCATTTCTGCTAACTTTGTAAAAAAAAAATAAGTAACTTTTTAATTTGTGATTTTATTATTTTAATATGTGATTTTTACTATTTATTTTTGCTACACAAGGTCCCCGTCTCGTTGTATTAAAGATTTTAAGGAATCTAGTTGCTTATAGAACTTAAAATAAACGTTATACCAAGATTAGTCACATTTTATTACTACTTTTTTCAACAAAAGAATATACTTACTGATGTTTTATATTTATAGCAGCATATGTACTGCACCTGATAAACTGGAGCAATTGAACGATTTCCGTATATGTATGTGGGAAATACGCTCTTCCGGAATGCATTATTTGAGATAGATGTGGCTAGGAGAATATATATGCTGGCAGCAGAGTGGCAGGTGCCATGTATATGGTAGCTAATAATGAAAATGTGGCGAAGGAAGAATGAGTGGCAGTACATGAAAGTATGATGGTTCTGTGTGCTAGAAGTGTGCTCGTAAAATGCTGTATGAATGAAATATTTGAAAAATGTGCCGAGAGACTCGACTCGAAAGCGTTAACAATGGATTTAACAAAAAATGACGTATGAGGATATGAAATAAAGCTAAAAAGGATGGTGCTTTGTTCGAATGGAGCAAATCAATCCTGAAACATTGGTACATGAAGTGAATTGCAAAAATGGCAGAGATAGACAAAAACGTGATTAAATGAAAAGTAAAAGGTGTTAGGAAAATGCACACAAGCGCTTGTTTTATATTTTCTAAAACAGCGACTATTTAAGTCACAGTGAAGTGTATTTCACATGTTAAAACAGTGTTTCTCAACCGTTTTGAACCCGCGCCCCTGTTTTCTATACCAGTTTTTATCGTAACCCACTTTCAATCATTTTATGCAGTGGCGACTTAAAAAAAAGTTCAACCAATTGTTTTCAAAAATACATCCTCTTTCACGTTGTGACTAAAAAAAAATCGTCCAGTTGTTTTCAATCCGTACCGTTTCACATTGGTGGCTTGTTGTTTCGGTAAATAGTTTTCCCTTTTAATTCCTTGCACCTCCCTTCAAATATTTGGCGCCTCCCCTAAGAGGTGCGCCCCACAGGTTGAGAAGCACTATGTTAAAGGCTTAATGAGGCGCGGCTTCGTCTTGCATGAGTGTGCCACTATTTCACTTTTGAAATTGTGATTTTCTAACGTTATATAAAGTGAACTGAGAGGTTGACCGACATTTTAATATTTTAAATATTCGGAGTAATTAAAAAACCGTACATTATTCCTGTCCCAATGGGACACGTCCCAGAGAAGTGTTGATGATGCATAGTGCGAAATAAATGCATTATGGTTCGTTCAGCCTTTGTCTCGGTGGTAACCTGGCATCTTAGTACCATCTCCTCCACCCCTTTGTAAAACTCCTGCAAATATTATTTTTAACTTCTTTACAACTGTAAAAAAATATGTAAAGATTATATCAAACAACGCAAAAAATAAATTGGGACTCAAAGGATTATATGCATAGATAAAGTGACGTTTTATTTAAGTGAAACCACTTACGCATTGCTCTTCTAAATAAACAAAGTAGTAAAAAAATTTGTCATACTATCAATATTTGTAAACTGTTTTAATTTGTTTTAATTATTTTTCACTAATTTGGCTTACAGACCATTTCAATTTTTTGTGTCAATTTTTCACTAAAAATCAATTTAAAGTTGAACCTGATATTGTCTAGTTTTGGGGATTAACTTGTATTTGATAACTGGTGTTGCTTTGTGCAATCGGGCCTAAGGACCTACCGTATGTTTGCTTTCGATTTCCAGTTTTCTTCGCTTCTCCCCTTTAAATATTTCGCACCCTCCCCCTAGGGGGCACGTCCCGCCGGTTGAGTGCCACTGGCCTAGTAGCTTCCTTAAATAGCAACATTTTACCTTATTTAACCAACCTCCATTTTTAACTATTAAAATGCTCGTCATAATATTTGGCGTTAATAAAAACAAATAGCCGATCACATTTAAAAAAAAAACAAGTCGAGAAATAAAAAAAACAAAGGTTAAAATAAATTACCGGTGTGATAATACTTTTGTCATAAACTTCTTAAAATATGAATAATCACATTCGACAAACTAAAATACGTAAATTAAAGCAAGTTAGCATAACTTTGTAGATGCATTTCGTTTTAAAATTATTACCATTTATAATTTATGTAGTGCACGAGGTAAATTAATGCGTGAGGACACAATATATCATTATTATGTTAAATTGTTCAATTCATCATTGTATATTTCCGAGACCCAGGCACGTTCAGTCTATTTACTGCATACAGCGGCCTTGGCAATGTTATTATTTGATACTGAATAAGCACTTATTAACTTCAAAGTTAAACCTATTTGTAACTTTATGTTATAATAGGATTAAAGTTGGAAGTTTAACCAACAGAAATCGTGAGTTTGCTTTATTTCCATTGAATGCGGTAAAAACACAATGGAGTAAATGCAAGAGTAGGAAATAAAAAAATATACGCTCGGTTCTTATGACGAAATAGCTTTTAATATGCTTTCAGAACTCTTGCTTAATAGTTTTATGAATAAAATCTTAAGACTTATAAACATAAAAAGCACCGACAAATATCTAAGTTTACAACGTTTAAAAATATTTTCAAAAAAATATTATATCTTTACCAATTTGCTACTTTAAAATTAATCTACAGCGTCATACAAATGGGAAAAATTGTTATTATTGATTTCTCAAAAAAATTGATTTTTGATAAAAGTTGGTGCATCGTCTAAAACTAATTTTAAGATAAAAAAGTTTGTTAAAAAATCATAGAACACTAGATTTTAATGATTTTTCAAATATTCGCAAGAGTAAAGTGCCCTTATTTTAAGAGATACAAAAATATTTTATGGGAAAAAGTTATTTAGAATCTCAAAATAGGACTAGATTTAAATTTTGACAAACAAATTTCAATTTTTATTTATTTTTTATTTTAACATTCAAAAAGTCTGCAACAAATGGAAAAGTTTTTTATTATCAATTTCTCAGAAAATTATATTCTTGATAAAAGTTGGTTCATGGTCTAAAACTAATTTTAAGAGGAAAATCAGTTCAATAAAAAGTCATAGGGCACTAGATTTTAACGGTTTTTGAAATATTCGCAAGTGTCCTTATTTAAGAGGAAAAAAAATTACAGGAAAATTTTTTCATCTTAAAATTAGGTTTAGACCATGCACCACCGTTTATCAAGAATATAATTTTCTGAGAAATCAAGATTCTAAATAACTTTTTCCTATAACATATTTTTTGTATCTCCTAAAATAAGGGCACTTTACTCCTGCGAATATTTCAAAAATCGTTAAAATCTAGTGTCCTATGACTTTTTATTGAACTTTTCTTCATCTTAAAATTAGTTTTAGACCATGCAGTAACTTTTATTAAGAATAAAAGTTTTTGAGAAATCAATAAAAGTTTTTCCCATTTGTTGCAGACTTTTTGAATGACACTGTATAGTTGCCGCGAAGCTAATCAGAGATCGCGGGGGCAAGCTCTTGTATCTGGAAAAAAATTTTGAACCCCAAAACTGCTAGATTATCTGGTAAAAGCCCGATATTCTGCAAATGCCAGGTTTTACCGGTAAATCTTAGTATTTACCAAGGTGAGGTGGTAACAGTCCAAAAAAATCCTGTAAACGCTTCCATTTCGGGCTTTTAAGTTTATTTTTTATTTCAAAAAAACTTTTACCTCCCTTTAACCTTACCCTCGTTCGTTTTGTTAACAATAGAGGGCCAGGTTGAAGATTGGTTAAAGATTTTAATTTTTAATAAATAATGAAAATAAAGCTAAGCTTGTAACCGTTTCCATTTCGAGCTTTTACATTTGTTTTCATAAAAAAAGTTTTAACTAACCCTTAATCTGACCCTCGTTCATTTGGTCAGTAATAGAGAGTCAGGAACAGAAATCATTTTATGAAATACAATAAATAACAGAAATTAGTTCTAAAGTTATTTAGAAATTGGTAGGTACTATTCACATTCATATACCTATTAGCTTCATAACCATCCATTTTATCATTGAACAAAGTTGTGCAGACCATAAATGCATGTTCCAAGCAAAAATATTCATTACAAAGTCGGCAAGAATATAAATATATTTTCATTCATACAGTAAGAGACGCGCAAGCTGTAACAGTCGAAACAATTCCGACAAGTCAGTTAAAGTGCAGAGTGATTAGCTGGACGCTCAACTTTTAACACGAATCGGCTAATGAGATGCTTAAAAAGTTCAGATACATCGCGCCTGACGAAGGGTTAAGGAAGCTACTGACGACGAAATGAGAGTCTCGAAACGCCTTAAGCATCTGCCAACGATTGCTTATTATTTGATTTGCAAAAAGTATTGTACACAAAAAGCTAAACAAATTGAATAAAAACATATAGAAATTTACTATGATGTGAAAAATATATCTATTTAAATCCCATGAAAAAAAAAATGTAAATAATTAAATTCTGTGGTGTCAACTCTCTATCGGTGAAGTTAAAATGGTTAAAAACTTTACCGTACACATGAATATTTAACAAACACGCTGTATAAATAGGTATATTCCGATATACACTGAAGATTATACATCAAAAGCCAACTTCATATCTTTTACCGTAATAATATAACATTTTCTGCTTGTTTAATTATACTTTTTATTCTTTTAACGTCGGACGAATTAATTCATAGCCAACGACAAGCACTCATACGTTTTATTTAATTATTTTGTTGTGTATTTTATTCTGGTTTTATTCTAGTTTTTGTTTAACTTGCTGCATTTTATTGAAAAATTTATTCAATCCAGAAATCCATATTGACGAATGCCTTAAGCGATGTTTTCTTTTCATTTCATTTCTTACGGTCGAAGATCAAAAACATCCACCAATATTGAAAACTCCAAGATTCATATGCGGGAATAGCTTCGAAAAGCTTAGTTGTAAGCACGTTTTATTAAATTTAATAGCGATATGCATATTTTATTTATAGCGGGTCTTTTTTGCATGTTAACTCTTATTAAATAAGCAAATTGAACAAAGGAGTAGTTTCGTATTTTATTTGATTGACGAGGTTGCAATGTTATTTCGATGGTTGACAAAATGTTGATTTCTCTCATATATTCTAAGTTCATACTTAATACTGACGCTGAATAACGTGGACGTGACAGTCACCTCAAATAAAAATCTTGTATTTTTTCGTTTTCATCAAAAAAAGCTCAATATAAGATAGGTTGACATGTTTCGAAGGTCTCGCTTCGCCGCGCATCCGGAATCCCGCCCATCAGTCAATACAACACACATATTAAATATACAGGGAGTTCCAAATTCAAAGCTCAATGTTGGTATCTCGTTTATCTTAATAGCTAAAAAGTTAAATTGGGACGTAGTTGCGAAATTTGGTGCAGAATTCAAATCTAAAACGAAAGGTACTATGGCCTTCTTAGTTCAGTACAGTGAAATCTCCCTTAACGGGCACCTCCGATAAGCGGACACCTCTCTTAACCGGACGATTTTACGGGAACCGACATTTTTATATTGATACCTTTAATGAATATTACTCTATTAGGCGGATTGGAAAATGCAATTTTGTCACAAATTTTTTAGTTTAAGTCAAACTAATATTGGTAACTACAACAATCATCTGTTGTTTCAAAATTCTTTGAAAAATTACGGCTTACCTCCATGGTCAATTTTAATATATTTCCATTCTCTTAGTAATACTAATAAAAATCGAGATCTCAAAAAATATCAACTTTAGGTATAGGACATGCTTAATAATTTCGAAAGACAATTAAAATTCTCTACAAAAAAATGTAAAAATATACAAGATGTTGTATTTTAAAAAAATTACTTATCGATGTTTAAAGTTTCACAAGTTCGCCCTGGCCCTGAGCCCCGCAGTTTTGGAACTGCTGGCCTATACGCTTTTTTAATTAAATTTTGTGTTAAACTGTTCTAGACCTTCATACGCTTTGTTATTTTTTATGCACGCTATATTACATTTTTGAATGTCTAACAAAATACCATGTATGCAATTTGAAAAACAACCACAACCCAAAAACAGCAACTTCTTAGATCTTAGATATTGCCAGGTAAAACAATTAACCAAATTGTATCAAAATTTTTAAACTGCCAAGTTTTGCGGCTGTTACAATATTCTTACAGTAATTAAACTAAATTTCAATTAATTTTTGGTGTCATATTGTAAACACTCATATTACCCATGAGTTTGTTTGTATTTTTTTTAATGTTCCCAAAATACTTAAAAACCAGATATATTTATTTCATTTACTTCAAAAAGCGTTTAACTTGATTCTTAGTTAAATTTTAAGGTCTACGTTTATTTAATTGCTTTGCAAACCTAAATCCTTTCTGTACAACCACGATTAAGGATGAATAGACAAACAACACTGATTAAATTGAATTTGATGCTAGAAAACTCAACTATTTAATCAAGGATAAAACATACTTGATTAAGAATCTAAGATGTATTCTTATAAAAGGAGAATCAAATTACGATACAATCAAAAAAAATTCTGCAAATAAAATTGTAATGTAATAACTCTGATTTGAATTAAATAAATTCCGTAGCGAATAATTTAAAACCGGAAAAGAATATTCAGGGGATGTTTACAAACACTTGCAAATAAACTGAAAATAAAATAGCTCGGAGCTGAATTTATACGATTAAAAAGAAATTCTGCTGCAAAACCATGGAAACAAGAACCAAAAGAATAAAGAATCAACCGTACTATTTGAATACCATTGTAATTACAATAAAGTGGCGTTTTAAATGTTTTGTTTTGTCGGCGTTATTAAACTTTTCTTTCAATTAAAATTTCAATAAATTAAATTAATGGATAAAAGAAGAAAAAATATATTAAATTTATGCTGATAATTAGCTTGTAACTATAAGCTTAAAAAAGTTTTCACCCAAGAAGTGTGTTACAGTAGTTTTTAAATTAAAAGTTTAATGAAGACAAATTTAAGTAAAACAAATGCAGAAGTACGGCTAAGAAATATAAAATCAGCATAACAAATATTAACATTATTATTATTGCTATTGCAGATTATCAAATTAATTAGGGAACGAATAGCCAAAAAATATTTGCTTAATCAACGTCAGTAAGATTTTATTTTTTTTTAATATCCTAGATTAGATAGTGCACTATCTATTCTAAAAGACCAATTTCTAGCACTTTTTTTTAAATTTAAAATTAGCACTGCACCTATAGATTAATAAACATTTTAACTTTAACCCAATTTGATAAGTTTATTTTTGAGTCTGGATGTCGCCAATGGTCAATCCTAGTCACGATTACAATCTAATCACTACATTACTGTGACTACATAGCACTGTACTCTGCTTTTGTACACTTTCAGTCTACACAAGTTCAAAAGGTTTAATCCTTTTGAGCCAACGCACTAGTTTTTGATTATCGAAAAGTTGGAGCACTTCAATGTTGGAATGTCTGTGGAGCCTCTCCTCGTGGCTTTTGGCAGCTTTCTTAATTTCTTCCTGGACAGGTTCGACCTGGAGTTACCGGTGTAAATCGCTGTTCCGAACATACCAAGGAGCATTTAATATGCTCCTTGATACACGGTTTTGGAATTTTTGAAGACAGCTGTAGTTGCTTTTTCTGGTACAGCCCCATAATTGTTGGCCATATGTCCAAACAGGCTTGAGCACCTGTTTGTATAGGAGCAGTTTGTTTTGGATAGAAAGCTGGGAACGTCTTCCTATCAGCCAATACATATCTCTATACTTTATCTTCAACTGTTCTGTTTTCTTGTTGACGTGTTCCTTCCATTTTAACTTGACGTCTAAGTTTAGGCCAAGATATTTAGCAGTCCTTTTGCAAGAGATTATATTATTATTTAGATACACTGGTAGGTACTTTATTCTTTTGTTGGTGAAATTAACGTGAACAGATTTTCCTTCGTTGATTTTCATTGCCACTGATTTGTCCATGCATATATTTTATTAGTTGCGCTTTGGAGATTTTCTGTTGTTTTTGCTATGGTTGCTCCTGTAGTTAGAACTTCGGTGTCGTCAGAAAATGAGGCGAGTTTTACGTTTTGAGTTTCTGGAATGTAATGTGTATACAGCAGGTACGATACCGGTCCAAGCACACTACCTTGAGGTACACCTGCTCATAAACTAAAGTTCTGAGTGTTCGTTTCCATTTTGACCTTAAACGTTCGCTGAGATAGATATGACTCCAGGAGCTGACTATATTGAACAGGAAGCATTATCTTTAATTTCATTAGTAATCCTTTATGCCAGACTTTGTCAAATGCTAGAGCAACATCGAGGAATGTTGCAAAACAAATTTTCTTTTCTTCTAAGAACTTATCTATGTCATTTATTATTCGATGAACCTGGTGTACGGTGGAGTGTGTCACGAAATCCAAATAGCGCAAAAACTGTACATTTTTTCCAAGTTTTTTTCATAGAACAGTTGCTCTTAAATCAATAATCATTCTCACCCATTTAACCAACTCTGTATCTCTTTGTTTGCTAGATCCCCATGCTGTTCACGTTAACTAGGACACCCTGTATTTCTATATTTAATTTCCTTAATGGCTTAAGTGTTAAGAAATTATTTAAATGTGTTAATTGTATAGTTATAATGGGCGTCAAGAAGACAACAAGTCGTCTACGCGCACAAAAAGACTAGATATGATCAAGTAATTAATAAACAAGTGATTAAATAACTCGTTAATCATAACGTCGCAATAAAAACTGTCCCTCATTACGCTATATCGGATATTATTTACAACCCACGCGAACAGATTTTAGAGCTTTATTACAACAGAGATGTTTATGGGATGAATTTTCCGCTAAGTCTTCCCACATCAATTGTATCCATAGCATCAATCCGATATTTCAAACTTTCCACTCACGTACATCCTAGACAATAACCTCGTGTACTTACAGAGTTTTCTTTCATTAAATGTCCCAATTAAGGGTTACTACTTCTCAAAATTTAATAAAAACTTGCCGGCTACTTTCGTCGAACTTTCTCATCGTTTTCAAAATTAAATTTTGAAGTAACGATACGATATAATGTTCCATAGCTAATATAATTTATAAATGGTCTGGGGATGTTGAACTTCGTTATATTTTTCGTTAAAGAATGAAAAAAGTAACCATCGGATCGTTATTAAAACAGTAAATAAAAAACTTCAAGCGATAACTTTACAAAGTTGTGGAAATACTTAATATAGTTGCTTTCTCCGTTGATCTTTAATCTTGCTGTATAAAATTCCGTGGGATTAAATTAGTATATCGCTTATTGTTTAAGATACAGAAACTTTTAAAGTACTTAACATATGCAATTTAAAACAAACTAGAGCCATTTCCGAAAATTTTCCCTTATTTTCGGTTTGTAAGTTATTGTCAGAAACTGATTTTTGTGTCATTTTCTTTATACGCCATTAAACTTCGTATTAAACATACCGAAATACATTTTTTCTTTACTTTACGTACGCAAACAAATAAAATATTGGTACCAGTTCAGAACTTATAAGGTAATTCCGGGACAGTTGCCCCACCTAAGGCAAAAAAACCCCCTTTTAATAATTTTTGACTTTGTAGTCTCCGAAAAAATGGAAATGCATGGCCAATTCAATTGAGAACAACGCACGATATTTAAAATTTGAATATTACGACCGGCAGTTTACAAAAAAAAAATTAAGCAAAACCATGTTTTTGGCCATCTCTCCCGACAATGCGGGTGAGATGCCCCAAATAAATGGGAGTGATGCCCCGGCCTTAAACGATCAATGAAACCAAAACTATTTTATCCAAAATGTATTTTTATTGATATGTTACGAATCGTACACTCGATTGATCATATTAACTTAACACACTTACGTCGTTATGTACGACGACGATAACGACGGTAAAGAAGGACGAACGTTTCGACGCTTAGTCTGCTTCTTAAAATATTGAGCTCGACGTCGGCTTTAAAAATTTTTAATGTAATTTATTTACAGAATTAAGAAGTTTGTTTAAGATTACAACTTGACTGGTATTGAATGAGAACTTGTATGGAATTAATGCATGTATTCGAATAAGAACTTGAATACCTAAGTATTACAAAAATGTTATCCCTTTGCTACGGTTGGTCATCCTAGCTAAGGGATTTGTCCCTGAACACATGTTAAAAAAATTTTTTCTTTGATGCTTGTGTTACAGTATTAATTAATAAATTGATTAGTTGTTGCTGTATTGTCTATAAGGAATAGATGTTCCACCCGGGCGGGGCATCTGTACCTCGATAAAATGGGACAACTCTCCTTTTAGTACGGGTTAGATGCTCCAGGGGGAGAAAAAATGGAACTTAAAAGATACCGGTGTATTTTATTGCAATAATATCCTTAACAATGTATTTGAAAAGCTGGCTAAAAGTATTCCATGAAAAATAATAAATTTCGAGTTGCCGGTATCTTTAAGTTATTTAGCGCCATGTTAAAATCGTTGAACTCATCTTTATTTTGTTGAAATCCGCACCACCCGAAATTTTTGCCAACGGCAGTATGCCTTCCAGATAGCAACTGTTACGGAACAATAATACAGTACAAATTTTGGCATCTGTCATTAGCAAGCAAAAATGGAACAACCGAGGCATCTCTCCCAGTAAGGCAACTCTCCCGGAATTACCTTAACTAAATTTTTGCAAAGACAAACTTTCTTTGCTTTAATTTATAACTTATTTATTTTTTCTCATTTCAATAACAATTCATGTAACTGGTTTAAATTTGTTTTGTATTTAATTATTAATTATACATAGGTAATTATGTATATCTAAATAGGATTCTACGGCAGTCGCTGTCTTTCTTCTCTCAACTACTGTCTCCATGTGTCTCGATTTTGCCATTCTCCGTCCTGTAGGCCTCTTCTTTCCATAGCTTCGTCTATTCCATTCCTTCACGATCTTCGGGATCTGCCTCTTTTTCTTCTGCCTATAAAACTCCATTGACACGTGACGTGCCATCCATCTAATTCTATTCGTTCATCTAACATGTCCCTACTCCACAGCTTCTTCTCCAATATTCCATCTGCGTTGCAGTAATTTTACTTCTGTTTGTTTTACATATCACCTAGTTTTCAACTCTATATGTAATATGATGTTATATATCCTTGTTTTAATAAAGAAAGTATAGAACAAGAAATTAATTACAGAATGAAGGCTGTAAATAATTTATTCTACTCATTGAAAAAGGTATTCTTAAATAAGAGAGTAGTAAATAAACAAACAAAGGTTAGAGTGTATAACTTTGTTTTCATACCTACGCTAATATATGGAAGCGAATCTTGGACCCTCACAAACAGGTTAAAATCAAAAATTGTAGCAACAGAGATGAGGGTTTTAAGGAAAATAGAAGGAGTTACTAGATCAAATCGAGAACGAAGAAATTAGGAAGAGGCTCAAAGTTGATTCAATCATTCAAATAATAGAAGAAAGATAACTTAACTGGTGTGAACACCTCATCAGAATGAAGGATGAAAATCCTGTAAAAGAAATATGGGACGCAGGCTAGGATAGAAAAAGTAGCAGAGGAAGACCACATAGAAGCTGGAACCAAGAAGTGGAACAAGTACTGTCAAGGAAGAATTTGTGCTTAATGTTTATTTTTATTATTTGCGCAAAAACACTTAATTCGAAAAAATTGGTGGTATCAATTTTTATTTATATAAACCTTAAAATTGAATATGTCTGGTAAATATAATAATTACATGTTCGTATAACCATGAAACGACAAGGTGTATGTAGCTGTGCACTGTCACATGCAAAACAGACACATTTAGTTTAGTAGCACATAAAAAACAATATTAGATTTAGACTGAATGTGAAATCAAACAAATTACTAAAATAGTGTATAATACAGGGTGTCCCAATTATACACCGCCAAAAAGTTGGTGCATATTCCTGAGTGAAAATGATGACCATTTGTAAAATATTTTGTTATCCGAAAATGCTTCCTTTCAAAGTTAGAGACCTCCAAAGTTGCAACAAAAAAAAACAAAAAATCGATTACGTCCTAGCCGTTTAAGCTAGAGCTATCAAACTTGGCCGAAATGTTTGGGTGTTTCCCATTGACTTTGTGGGATAATTAGAAAGAAAACACGTAATTGGAAGTATGATTTATAGTCAGGTCATCCGCTTACCATCTTCAGAATTTTTTTCTCTGGAATAAAATTGAAAATGTCATTCGTCCATAAGAAAGTACGACTTAAGAGAAAAAAATTCGTCCTATCTGTTTTTTGCTGTAAACGTAGCCGTTTTCGAGAAAATTAGCGCTAAAGATGCATCGACAAACTCTGTTTATACACCTCAAATATTTTTTTTACTAAACATAGTTGGCTAATGTCATGCTTGACTTAAGGCTTGTTCATAATTAAGCGGATGACCTGACTAAAATCATACTTCCAATTACGTGTTTTCTTTCTAATTATCCCACAAAGTCAATAGGAAACACCTAAACATTTCGGCCAAGTTTGATAGCTCTAGCTTAAACGGCTAGGACGTATTCGATTTTTTCATTTTTTTTCTTGCAACTTTGGAGGTCTCTAACTTTGAAAGGAAGCATTTTCGGATAACAAAATATTTGACAAATGGTCATCATTTTCACTCATGAATATGCACCTACTTTTTGGCGCTGTATAATTGGGACACCGTGTATATTATTTGTAGTTGTTGAGAAAGCACAACTTTTAAGTTAATTAGATAAATTCTTAAACGCTACTTTATTTAAAATACGTATGTTTACAATACGTAGCAACCTCAACAAATATGTTTGAAATATATCTAAACAACTAATAAATTTTTTAAAGCTCTTGTACTTTTTAAGATATCTGTACTTCACAGCTATTTTAAATTCACTGCATCGTGTCTAAAAGAACGCTTTTAAGTTACCACACAGTTGTTTAATCAATAAATAATAAGGTTAAATAAACCTTTGCGAGTATGTGATCGAGTTCACTCAGCTGGGGAAAATATATTTGAATTTTATATTGTAACCGATAAAAAAGATAATAGCTTTGATCAGGGCATGAAACCGGTTTTTTAAACCGGTTTAAAAAACCGGTTAACCGTTATTTTTTGTCAGAAAAAGTGATTTTTAACCGAAACCGAAACCGTTATTTTTAAAGGCAAAAAAAACGGTAACCTTTAACCAAAATAATAAAAAACCGGTTTTTTTAACGTCTTTTTTTAAATAAAAATTACGATGAAAAATACAAAATCTGTAGTAAATGCGATTAGTTTACCAAAAGTCATTACTGAACTCTTGATTGTACATTTATTATAAAATTATAAATAAATAATATCATTTCATACTTTGCATTCCTGATCAAAATAATTTTAAAAACCGGTTAATTTAACCCGTTTTTTCCAAACCGGTTTTTTACGAATAAAACCGGTTTTTCAACAAAAACCGTTATAAAAATAAAGTTCTCGATTTCGGTTAACCGTTAACCAAAAATTTTTTCGGTTTCGAGCCCTGGCTTTGATCGACTTGATGAATTAAACAGTTAGATAATAATGTTGGAGATATTTTATTTCCCTTAATTTGACGTAAAAATTTACGAGTTTCGCTTAACAGCAACTGAGATTTTGTCGATATAAGTTAACGATGATTCCTAAATCAGATTGTCGTTCAATTTCAGTTGGACTAGAAACAATTACTTTAAAGCTCCCGACTTTTCTGGAGATATTGTTGAATCACTGATAAGTAAGTTACTGTAATACTTTGTATTTATTAGTGATGGGTACAATCTAAAAATTTCAATAGCAGAATCAGGGCCGGTTTACCATAAGACGACCCCTAGGCATACCTAGGGGCGCAAGAATACGGAAGCGCCAGTGTAGGTATTTGCTACAAAGACTATCGAATAACACAACAATACTATATAATTCTAATAAATGATACCACACAAATAGTAACTATCATTTGATATTTAATTAGTTGTTTTTTGTTTTTATTTCCATAGATAGCTTGATAAGTGATAGGTAAAATACGATTTTTCTTCATTTTGTGACTTATTTATAAAAATAGATATAGCAAGGAATGTCCCATTTAAAAGAAAAAAAAACACATTTAGCTATTTCATAGCCAACTTCGCGGCCCATAAGAAAAAATGAAATTAGTAATATCTCGAAAATTGTAGGTGTTAAAAAAAATCTAAAATAAAAATACATTCTCCATTAAAAAGTACCTACAAAAAGTACAAATAAAATTGTTCTAACGATTAAGACAAAAAAGTTATGAGAGAAAAAAGAAATTCGACATTTTCATATTTTTTGCTTAAACATCTGAAGTACGAGGAATTTTGTACTTTTAAAAATTGATTGTCGCTCCCTCATACTAAGGAATAATTCATCTAATTTAAACAAACCTGTATCTCTTATAATAAGCGAGATCCCCTGCTGGAAATGTAATCTGGGACACTCTGTATATAGAGGATAATACTAGACTTCGTAGATCTCAAAATAAACGAGATCTCCAAGTTAAATCTTAAATTTGTCTTAAGCGACAAATTAGCTTTAAAGACACAAAATAACATTTAAAACTGCTAAGATTTTTCGTTTTTATTTTGAGTATTAAGACTTGTACTTTAGTGTTTCCAATATTTTTTGTTTTATTTTATTAGGCTGACTTATTAAGAAAAAAATAATTATATTTTATGAGAAAAGTAATTTGGCTTCACTTTTACTTTCAATGTTTAGTACAACGTAATAGGGCGAACGACATTAATAACCAGTGATTTACAAAAATGACGGAAAATTATCTGCGATTTCGTAAAAAATATATGCACGTTTAATTTTATCTGCTAAAGTAAATTTTGTACAACCAGCCTTAAAATTAAAATACACATAGATTATTTTTGTCGTAGATTTTTACCTGCAATAACAATATTGATCGATGTTCTTGGGTGTAGCGTTCGAGAATTAGCAACAAAACCGAAGTGCACTACCAACCGCTTTGTTATTTTGTTAAACACATCCACAAACAACGAACTCTTATCGTGTTTTCATTTAATATCCCATACAATATTGATTAAAGCGGTTCCCCGCAGATAAATTAAATAGATACAAAATAAACTTATGTATCACACCACAAGTAGTTATTTATCAAACCTCAAAAGATAAAAACTTTTTCGTGTTTTTAGCAATAAAAGTTTGTTGAATTTAAGCAAGTGTTAACAATTTTATTTGCGGTTCAGGTTCATGGACATTTAAGTCAAAAATAAAGCAAACCCGAGGCGTGTTATTCTTGCCTAATTTATTTAAAGTATAGCAACGTTGACTAATGGCTTTCCGGTATTTGTAAATTTACTTTGGCTACTGTGTTTGCAAGCCGGTGTTTTGCTTATTTGAAAAAGGTTGCGTGCGCGACCTACAACTTGCGGGCTGTTGCGATATTGATTCACAAAACTGTGTTAATATTTATGTTTAACGCGTCCTTGCGCCGTAATCAATATCTTTACTAGACGTTTAGGTTTATAAACACTAGAACTGGGCTTTTAGTAAGGTGACATATAGGCCACTATGTCAAATTATCGTTAACCATATACAGCTGGTGGCAATTTGTACCGCCCAAATATAATATCCCAGGAAAAAATATGTATATAAACAGAAAAACTATATAACTATCAGGACTAAATCTGTGTAATATAAATATTAAAGCCAAGCTGGATTTAGTTCTTTGCCTGTCATTTAAGGTTTAATTGTCAAAGTCAGTTCCATACATCCCAGTTTATTAATTTCTTAAAACAGTGAAAGTAGTGAAAAGGTTGGAGAAAATAACTTAAGAGCTTTTTCGAATTATCATATACTCAGATTTTAAGAAAGTGTTTAAGCGGTTATGATTACAAGAAATTCAGCTTTAAATGAACAAGCATTCTTCCTTGGCTACAGTTTACCTCTAGCATAATGAGTTTAAGTGCAAAAGGAGTTTTAGTCAGCATCAAAAAAGAGCAGGACATCCTTCAACTCATTACTTCTATGAAAGATAATTGAACCGGTAATATTGAAATCAGTTAAAGGTGTTTACGATTACAAAAATGTATGGTAGTTTTATGGGGTAGGTATACTAAGTTAAAATTGTTAAAAACTATTTATATTAAGAAGCTCCAATAAGCGACAAGCTAACGTATTTGGAAACCACCCCACCATTATACACAAATCTGAATAACGAATTAACGAATGCTTGTATTTTAATATCCACTCTAATTATTTAACATCTCTTACGCAATTTGTCTATCCCGGATTTGACCGTCAGGTATTCAGCAAAAAGCGTATAAAAAGCAATATTTTACAGTAATCGAGGTTCACTCTTTCGAGAACCAATTCTTTGGGACCTAGCGATTGATATTTTCTCCGCGAGGCAACTCGCAGGCTGAGAATCCCCTTGGTCATTCAATATTTCCAAATTTGCGTTAATTTTGACGGCTTAAGCGTTTGATGTTCTCTCCGCGAGGCAACTCGCAGGTTGGGAACTTCCTGAGACGTTATGTCCAAATTTGCGTTAATTTTAACGAATCAAGCGATTGTTGATCTTTTCGCGAGATGACTCGCAGGCTGGACACTCCTTGAATCGTCGCATAGATGTGTATTTTCTATTAGTAAATTGTGGGACCATTTTTTGGCTATGTGAATTTTACTGCCTATTTATCGATAGCTATTCTATTAAATGCTGGAGTTCTATGGAAACGCAACGTAGCAGGGTGCTTACAATAAAATACGACGATCACGAGCCATAATATCGGTTAAGCATCTTTCCTAATTTGCAAGAACTACCATATTCAGCATAAATTAACATTTTAAAAAAGCATGGGGACTTTCATAATACTTACACATTTATTGTAAAGTTTCTGTTGTAGCTTCATGAAAATAAGCAGTACATTTATCCTTTTCTGTGTTATTTTTAATTTTGTTGACGTGACCACAGGACTTTTGTGCATATCAGAACTAAATAATGGAATAATAAGCAACAAAATTAATTTTCACATAGAATTGTATAAACGACAGAGTGAAAGATAATTTCTAATCTAAATTCTACTAGAAACGGCACGAACTTTTTGAACCTATACAGAACAAAAGTCCATTATTTTTTGTGTCTGAATTAGTTCATTAATTTAAATTTGGATCCCCGCAGGTATTTATTAAAGCTCATAAAGTTGAACTTCGAATGATTGTAAATTCAATTATTAAATAATCACGATTCAAGAAGTGTTTTATTTAAAAAAAATAATAAACCGAATTAAAATTTCTCATATATTCCCAAGAGAAATGTGTTGGAACAATAATAGTGTACTACCATTGCGTTAAATAAAAAACAAATAAATAATAAAGTAATTTTATATTGATTTCATTTTGTTTTCTTGCTTAATCGAGGGGAAGTTGCGTGTGAATTCGCTAATAATTAATTGCAAGTAACCACGTGGTAGAAGATTAATTATTATTTTGTACACACAACTTTAGATCTTGAATGCCACGTCACTCATATTTGACTGACACTCAAAGGGACCTACGCGTGAGGTCGGGTACGGATATTAGATGATGTTGTCTAATGTAAGTTTCATACAATCGGATACTGAAAACTTTTAAACCTTATGTTGTAGCTTCAGACTTGTTTTCGTCATGATTCAAAAACTTTTTTTTCTTTAATGGCCTTAAATCCAAACGAAAATCGAGCCTTTTCGCTGATCGAGTTACCAAATCCTTAAAAACCATGAATTGCTTTGAAAATGAAAAAGTTAAAGTTTACTTAACCAGTAACCAGAACTGAACTGTTATTTTTTGCAGTTTGGAGCCTTGTTTCTATCAAATTTCTACATGAGGTCCCAGACAAGACGATTTATTTATTAGCTCTTATTGTAAAACGATTTAAAAGGTCTCGAATAAAATAAAAGTTGTTTGTGGTCATTTTTTTCATAAACCTAAAAATATTTTTAACTTTACACAAGGTTCGTTCCAACAAACGATTTAAAACCAATCCATGTATAAATACATAAACTGGTTTATTCGCGTGAACTATGTACTAATAAATGTGTTAGCCAGTATTAGCCCTTGTTGGAACGCTTTTACGACTGGCCTAACTGTAAATGACATTTGTGTCTATTGGGTTCATAAACACCTTAAGAATCCAGTATTAAATGTGATTGGGAGGGCGATGCATAGCTATCAGAGCTCACTTTAGTTATGAACAGCGCATGCGTTTAAAAATCCTAGCAAGAGTTCGTCCTTCGTTCAAGGACTGTTTTGATCGTCCGCAAACCAGTCCATGAATTGATTTGAGTGTTGATGAAATGAATGACAGACCGTCCGGTGAACTGTCAGAGACTGTGATGGAACGCAATATTAATACTGCGCAGAATCCTGACAGTTCGTCGCATGGTCCGTGGAGTTGTTTGAACAAACCTACAGTGTTTTGTTTTTGAGAACCGATACGTTACTTTGTTCCTTTAAATGAAACACCCTGTATATGTTGTACTTTTTAGACGCAAAATCAAATTTTCTTTCAAAATATATGAGATTTTTTATACCTGAAATTAATCGTTTTTGAAATATTCAAGTTTTTTTGAAAGTACTTAGAGGAGCAAGATTAAAAAATATTAATATTTAACAACTATGCAACAATTTTTTCGTTACTTTGTTTGGCAATATTGTCATAGTAGTTGCTGACAAGTTAAAATTTTAAAATAATACACAGGATGTTTCTTATGTCCGCTACGTTAAGGGTCTTTAAAAATTGTAATATTGTCCAATTTGACTTTGTACGATTAACCGTTAACGAGATCTTAATTGTAGCCCATGTATTTGGTGCACCCTGTATGATTATTAAAACTACTAAAGTCCTCTACCGTGAATATAAGGTATAATTTTTATTTAAGTTTAATACTGGTTATCGGATTATTTCACCCTGACATTCAAAACTTTATCGTCATTCGGTATTTGTATAGTTTAGGCAATTATTTAACACAATAAATCTTTACACGACGCTCAGCTTAATCTATAGTTTTCGTAAAAGAACTTTGATATTTAAATATGAAAATAGGTTATCCCTGACCTAGAACGAAGTCTGACTATTGTTCCCCAGTCAATAATCAATACTTTACCTATAAGGCTATAAGCTACCATCAGCATGCGACACTTTTTACTATGCCGCAGTTCGCTCAAACAAATAAGACATAAAAAAGTAGTTAATTTTTTCTTTAAATGTTTTTCAACCCTGTAAAATACTTTCACAAACCAATTTCACTATTTGATTGTGTTTTTATTATTTGTAAACCCGCACGTAACTTTCTTTGTAACACTAACGTGATATAAATCGCTTTTTTAGCTTTTTCGTGATGAAATATAAATGATTTCTACTTTCCTTTAAGAGGATTTCTCTAAGCTGAAAATTTTCATCGTCCTCAATCGGAGTGAAAAGCGCCTGATGCGATAAATAATGCACATGCTAGCCACTAGATTACCCTAAAACAAACACCTGTCTAATTTTTTTTGCGTCTGTTGAAATTTGTAGCTAATCATTTCTTAAACTGTTAAAAAAAATAGCAACATTTAGCAACACTTTTAGTCTACTATTAAATGAAAACGTTGTTTTTAAATCATATTTTTAGGGAAAAAGTTGTAGATTTTTTACGCACTGTAACATTCATTTGTTTCAATATTGTTTAAATTCATCGCACTCTATAGCTTCATAAGGACTTTTTGTTATTTTTGTTTTGTTTTGATACTAAAAATTTAAAAAAAAAAACATTCAACCTTATCTTATTGAAAAGAGGGGAAAAAATGCTATTTAATGAGTTCATGGTTTCCAATTAAAAAATTTGAAGTTTACAATTTATCTAAGAATTTAAAAATATAGAAACAAATGAATGTTTTTATTTTACAGCGCGTAAATAAATCTACAACTTTTTATCCAAAAAGATTTTTGTACCAACAAGTATAACCGAGTTATTAACGATTTAAAAAAAATTCCAAAAGTGACATACCTATAGTATTGAGAAAAAGATGGAGACGAATCAATTAAGATGGCTTGGACATTTACTACGCATGCCAGAAAGTAGATACGCGAAAATAGAATGGAAAATGCAGATAGAGGTAAAAAGAAATAGAGGAAGACCAAGAATAAAGTGGGAAAAAGAAGTGAGACCAGAAGAAAAAGGAGTCAGCTGGAGAGATGTGCAACAATTAGCTAACGATAGGCAGTAGTGATTGCAATACCGGACCAAAATGCAATACCGGTATTCGGTATTTATTCGCAAGTAATACCGGTATACCGGTATTAATACCGGTATTGCTTTTTTTAAAAAAAGTATTAGTTTTGAAAATACAATATATGCATTTTACACATATGTACATATAGCAAGTATAATGTCAAAACACAAATTTACATAAAATAAAGAAACTTAAAAAATTACATAATCTGTAAAAAAAATATGGACACAAAAAACTGAAGATATACAGGGTACCTAATTGATTGGGACCGGGCATTAAAAATATATGAAGAATGAAAAAGGGTACTGATCTGAAATTTTGGTTATGACCATAATGGCATCTGAGCGGTTAAATGAAAATATTTTCGAGATGGCGACCCTTCCGGAAATACCGGAAGTTGACGTCTACTTTCTTATTTCAAATACAATGGTCTATTTTTTATTGCATTTTTGGATTTAACACGTTGTTTTAGAGGGACTATTAATAGCATACCCTGTACCTAAGTGCAGTCGTTTTTTAGATTTTTGGACTTTTTTGAAATTTTTTGATTTTCATCGTGATGTTTAATATTATCTATCGCCGCCATTTTTGAAGAGAAAACGCTTTAATTTAGACTATGCATAGAAGAATTTTTGCAATCGATGCATTATTTACAGGGTGTCCAAAATTTAATTTTCTTTTAATACAATTTCAGACCAATAAAACTCGTTTTTTTCAAATACATACCCAAATTTTTTTTCATTTTCTAATTCAAAAGTAAATTCTACATCAATCTGTATTAGCGTTTCCTATACCTATCTGCAATAATTTTCGAGTTATTAAGAATTTTTGATAAAGTTAAGAGAAATTGCAACATTTTTTAATAGTAAGCCTTGGAAATGACAACAAATATTCCAATGTTGCAATATTCTTTCGTCTTCTAATAATATCATCTCTCTTTTAATTAACTTAAATACATCATTTTGTGGCACAATTTTGTGTTTTGCATTTATTGCTATTTTTTTATTTATGGCAGACTGCAATTATAAAATGATAAAAATCAAATTTTAAAAAAATAATATTAATACCGAATACCGGTATTAGACCATCAAATGAGACGGTATTTCGGTATTGTAAAATGGCACGGTATACCGGTATTCGGTATACCGGTATACCGGTATTGCAATCACTAATAGGCAGGAGTGGAGAAATATAACACAGAAATAGAAAAGCATCCCTCGACACCAAAAGGTACAGGAGGAACCAATTAAGAAGAAGAAGAGGAATTAACCATTTAATGTAGTTGTGTTTATAGTTAATTCATAATGTAATGTATTTGTGTGTATCGGCGTGTATCGGCGTGTAAGAATGTATTTGTTAGTAGTTGTTGGAATGGTATTTGTAGTTATTAAATTTATTTTTGTTAGTTTACACTTTCTGTTTAGATCTGGCACCCAATAACGGCACCTTACGCACTTGCGTAACAATATTGATGGGGGTACCGATATTTAACAAACAAAAATACATCAATAAAACAATACGTATTGTTGTAATTTTGCAACCGGTTTACTTCAAAAATACAAGATTTAAAAATGTAGGAATTTTTGAAATAAAGAACATTCATCCCTGTCAAATGGATTGGCTACACCACTGGTGGTTATCATCTACCTACTAATATATTTTTACTCGCTGTAGTAATATACTCTTCATTTTTTGTGTCACATTTAGTTGATATATTTACAGTGAGTTTTGCTACATTAAAAAAGTTAAACAGATATGCGTACACACATATATTTACATACATTATTTATATTAGCATTTTCCAGCCGAGCGCACAGTGCAATTTAGATAATGTTCCGTTAAAAATGTAACAGTCTTCCGTTGCTGTAAAATATATGTCACAGCACTAATTGGGTAATACTCATTGTAATTGTCCACCAGTCTAAAAGCAATTTTATGGAATAGAAAGAGAAACACATAATTCAAATCTTTTTCTTAGCTCAAAAAAGAATAGTCCATTTACAAGATGTTCGTACTTGTCAACGGATTTACAAGAAACGACGATTGTATTCTTCCTGTTTGTGCTAAATTTTTAATTTATTAGTAATTCCATTGTTTTCGGTTGGCTTTTATTCATTGCCATTGCTTATTTCCCTTTCATCTTTATCATTACTTTTTACGAAGTTAGTACTCATTTATAAATTAAGTGCAATCGTCTACAATATTTTTTTCTAGTCACCACAACCCTCAATAAATACGATAACAATATTTGCGTCTCAACTAAAATATAAACGATCACGACGGGGTTTGATGCTCACGGACAGCATATTTTAGACTGGCGAACCATCGCCGTATAAATTTACCAAATCGTTAAACACATTAACATTTAACCATTTTATTAAGTTTAACACCCGTAAGGTGCAAAAACACAACGTGATTAGGTTAAATTAGACACACGATCTTTATCTAAAAATATGAAAATATAGCAAGTGCTATTTTAAATTTATTTTAGTACTAAAAATATATGCATTTGAATTAAATAAGATCCTGCTGTAATTATTTAAAAAGACAAAAGAATTGATTCAAGTGGATAATTTACTAAATGTTATAAATAAAAAAGATATTTAAAAAAAACTTACATTAACTTGAAATATACGTTAACTTTATAGTTTGTACATACCATACAATATACATTTTCACATTCCGTTAAATCTTACTAGCAACACATCTTCCAATAAATCTTCTTTTACATTAGTCCTTTTCGAAGTAAGAATAAATTTTACTATTATTATGTCTAAACGCAAATAAAACACACACATTGATAATATAGTTGTATCCAATCAAGTGTATATTCTATATTGATGATCTAAGAAACAAATTAGAAATAGAGAATATATGTACCGTTAATTGTGTTACACGAAATTACGAGTATAAACAATAAAGTTGTTAATACATATTCACGTAAATATATGGAGAAAAGTGAAGCTCACTTATTTCAAGTGAGATTTTTTACTGCCTCGTGCACAGCACAGAAGGTAAATTCGCGTTTGTGTTTAACAAATAAAATTGAAATAGCGACAAAACCGATTAAAACCGGTTAAAACCGGTTAAAACCGGTTTTGAAAAATATTTCTTTCGTTTTCGTTCTTGAACGAAAAATAATAATTTCGTTTTCGGTTTCGTTTTCGTTCTTAAAAAAATTTCGGTTAATTTCGTTTAACGTTTTCGTTATCGTTCCGTTCTCAGTCCCTGCTTGTCATCGTAATAAATTTGTACCTGGTTTATTGTCATAAAACAAAACGAATCGACCTACGAAAAATAAACGATTACTATCCGATTCGGCTTAAAAAGTTGATTGGGCAATGTTTTAACATATTTGAAGTATTTTATAATCCAAAGGAGTTATAGACGATTTTCAAAAATCGTATTTTTCGGTTTTTCCTAATTTTATCGCTTAATATATTTCCAATTTCTATTAAGATTATTAATAAGCATCGTATTTAGCAACTTTACTAAATTTAAACTTATGCTCTAGCTATTATAATATGCGAGATCCCCATGCCTAAACTCGAATTTCAAACACCCTGTATATTTAAATATCAGAAAAACTGCGATAAATAAAACACGAACGGAATTAAAATTTAGTGTTTAAGTTAGTTAAGGAGTATATTTGAATAATTACTTATTTTTGGTATTATGTACTTTGTAGATAAGCTTCCTTGTATGTTTTTAATTTTATAAATTTTAATCATCTTATGAATTGAAAGAAAAATGAATTTTATTGCATTAAGGTAATAGGGATTATTAATTGAATATGTTTCAATTATGTTTTGTTTCTAAAAATAATTTATTTTCACCACCTCCTTTAATGTAAATGTTACAATTAAGTTTTTTCCGGTTTTCCTAATTTACCGATTGAGATATTTCCAATTTGTCTTCTGATTATTAATAAGCACCGTATTCAGCAACTTTGTCAAATTTAAATCTATGCTCTAGCTATTGTAATAAGCGAGATCCCCATGCTTAAACTTGAATTTCAAACACACTGTATGTGTATAGCATAGTTTATATTTTGCATCTTTTTAGCAGTTTAATTTTTTATGCCAGAAAATTAATATAAAAATATAACAAAAGCCATGGAGACATTTTTATTACCCTAATGGGAATCAAACTCCATTTTGGTAAAAGATAATAATACATTATGGTTTTCCATTATATTTACGTCCCTTTCAAATTGATATCATGATATCCATATATACGCATAACTTTCAACTTTACTCCTCTTCTTCAATGTTTTTTTGCTAATTTCAGGGCAGCATCTAGGTTTACAAGCACAGTCAGTTATGCTTTCAAGAAATGTAATAATCTGTTCGTTTATCGCTATAGAACAGGATGTTCACTACACTGGAACTATGAAAAAAATTAATCGTTCCAAATGGTAATGATGTACACCCCCATAGACAACGCCACTGATAGTGATAAGTGATAACCACAAGCAGTCATGAGTTAATTTACTACGTCCATTGAGGGAACATCCTTGTACTAATTTGATCGCTTTATCAGCGACCGCGTAACATCATGTGTTGTTTGCTCGTTAATGTTGCATATAATTAACGTCACCTAAATATTGTAAAACAAACTCATACGGTACGTACCAGGTCTATTATTTCGTTCAAGGTACACTGAGCTCCAGCGATATTATATAACATTAACATTTTGGGATTATTAGGAAAATGACAGGCAGAAAAAAAAAGATATTACAAAAAGTAGTTTGTTATAATAAATGAACGCTACATACAAACAGGGAAAAAGATTTTTATATTTGTGACCTAATTTTGTATAGTGTGGTTTGAATTCGATGTAATATCGAGGCGAATATTTTAATAGGAATATGATCTAAATGCTTAAATTAAAGAACGCATAAAAGTTAGAACAGACTATCTCGCAAACAAGCATATTATTCGAAAGGCCGGTCTCATTAAAATAAACGAAACTCAGACTAGAAAACAAATTAAACAAGACGGGGGCAAAAGTTTTAATGACTGGAGTTCAAAACTGCAATTTTGAAATGCTTTACCATCCCCTTTGATTACAATTGAGACACATTAGTTTTTTAATAAGAGAACTTCTAAATATTGAATTTAGTTTCTATCCGTTTCAGTTTTGATGACTAAAGAATATTATCCATAACTATCCATAAGCCTATTTGGCTGAAGTAAAAAGAAAATTTAAGAACGGGTTTTAAGATCAAGCAAGTTTTTGACTTGGAGCAAAGAAAAAACGTGCAAGCAAAAAAAAAAACTCTTTAAATAAAATGAACTCGAAAAAAATTCTCTTCAGCTTTGAAAAGGGAAATGGCGTACTCCCACTGCTGTTACCGAAAGAAACATTGCTAAAGATGCCAAAGCCTACTACTGACGAAGCAGTGCGATGGTAAGAAACTGTTTAAAAGTTAAATTAGAAAAATGACTATACAGGGTGTCCCACATTACATTTCCAGCATTGAGATCTTGCTTATTATAAGAAATACAAGTTTTTTAAAATTATATGAATTATTCCTTAGTATGAGAGGAGCCACAATATATTTATAAAAGTACAAAATTTCTCGTACTTCAGATGTTGCAGCAAAATACAGGGAACGGGCATTAAAAGTATAAGAAGAATGAATAAGGGTATTGATCTAAAATTTTGGTTATGACTATAATGGCATATGATCTGTTTATTGAAAACATTTTAAAGATGGCGGAACTTCCGGAAATACCGGAAGTTGGCATCTACTTTTTTATTTCAAATGCAATAATCCATTCTTTATTGCATTTTTGGATTGAACACGTTATTTCAGTGGGACTTTTGATAGCATTTACTATACCTAAGTGCAGTCGTTTTTTAGATTTTTGGACTTTTTTGAAAATTTTGTAATTTTCATTGTGGTGCTTAATATTATCTGCCGCCGCCATTTTTGAAAAGAAAACGCTGAAATTTAGACCATGCATGGAAGAAACTTTGGAATTCATCCTGGAATTTTGGCAATCGATGCATTACTTAGAGGGTGTCCAAAATTTAACTTTCTTTTAATACAAATTCAGACCACTAAAACTGGTTTTTTTCAAATACAATGTCCAATTATTTTTTTTCATTTTCTAATGCAAAATACATTCAGTATCAATCTGTATTAGCGTTTCCTATACCTATCTGCAACAATTTTCGAGTTATTAAGAATGTTTGATATAGTTAAGAGAAATTGTAACATTTTTAAATAGTAAGCCTTGGAAATGACAACAAATAGCAATATTAATAACCGTCAACCACTTTTAGTACAACTTTGGCTAAACATGTATTCGTTGTTTGGTCTTTCAGACTTTTCCTAATTCCTGCTTTGGGGTGATTCGTAAAGCAAGAGAGGGAAATATATTGAAGGGAAAAACAACTGAATAAAGCTGTGAAATTTATTTACAAAAATATTTTCATCTATTCCAGAGCAGAATTTTTCAAACTGCGAGTCGCAAAATAAATAAAATAGGTAGCCACGTACAAAAAAATTACACAAAGATTTTCCAAGGGCAGGTTATAAAATTTAAATTTCCTGAAAGCTGTTTTATTTCCCTGTAGAAATATTTTCTTGTTAATAGGCTGTGCTTCAAATTACTCGAGAAAATATAATGTAATTTCATATTAATCGTAAAGGAAATATTATGTTTCCAACACTTTTGCAAGATACCGAAGAGAACATTATTTACGAAGATATTTTAGGCTCTTTAATATTCAGGATATTGTCACGTGTCATTTCTCTTCTACAAAGTTTTAATTATTATTCTCCAGAAATTTAAAATTGTAAGTAAAACCTTGGATTAAAAAAATCATTTTTTTTTCTGAGTCGATAATTAAGCTAAAGAAGAGACTAAATTACTGTAGCTTTATAGTTTATTAACACTAAAGAGTGATTTTAAAAAAATTACATCGTTATTGGTTAAAGTGGGTAAAAATTTTCCACTGTTAAGTAAAGAGATATCCTGATACTTTTACCCTTCAAGACGACTTATCTGTATGAACTAACTCAATTATAAACTTGGGATAAAAACAGGTTTAACGGTGCAACAAATATGCATGTAGCATTGTCTTCATGTGTTTTTAAGTGAAATCAACTTATGAACGAGTGAGTACCGCTGTTCAATTAAATAACACCTCTTGTCAAAATTATATTGTCTGGTTTCTTCCCAATTGTCAAGCTTTATCATTTCATAACCACATTCTGAAACTATATCTCATAACATCTCAGAGTGCGAAACTTTCGTTAGTTTAAAAGAATTTAAACTTCAATTTAAATCGTAAAGTAAAAAGAAAAAAAATTTACTCATGATTGTAAGAAAATGATTTCACAATTGGAAAAGGATCACTATCAGAATACAAAATCATTCCAATAATTTGTGTAATCATTTTATCAAATTTGTATTGATTACAATTTATTTAAATCAGTGGGAAATGACTTTTCAAAAAATAACTGAAATTGTCGTAATTCTTTTATTTGAAAAACCGTTTTGTCCAAAGTAAACAAAATTGTAACTTTTGATTCCAATATATCAAAATTACAAACAAATTGATTAATTGGATAAAATCTGTTTTATCAAAAATTTTGTAACTAAAGAAAAATTACACCAATGGCAGCAAAGTTCAATAACTGTCGAACAAAGATGGGTTTCAATATTTCAACACTTCTCTGAAAAGTTCGTACATTTTAAAAACTTTTTAAACGATTCCACTAAGAGATTTTTTATTATTAATAAAATTGTACCAATGAAGAAAAAAATATCAACCGAAATTCGAAACACTAGAAGTTTGCATTTATACCAGATATAATTATTATAAGAACTTTGTAAAAGTTTTTGATTGTGTAAAATATAAAGATGACATAAAGAAATATACATCCTTAACAAAAATATCATTGAAGTTAAAATAGCAATGTAAATAATTGTTAATTATATATTAATAAAATATTTCAAATTATTAGTGGTGTGTATAACAAGAAATACATTTTATTTTTGTTACTGGTTACTGGTTTTAGCGCTAAGAGAAAAAGTTTTTAAAATTTATAAATTTTATAATTATCCAATATAAAACTTTGTTATGAGTATGAATCTATAGCACACGTTTCATTGCTATAAATGTAATTAATTCTTGAATGTCAAACTTTTAAAAACAAAATCATTTACTAGTAGCGTGATACCGTACCAAACAATGCCTTTCATTTAAATAATATGAATAACAATGCGTTTGCATGACAATTGAGGCTAATAAAAATGTATACGGTAGATTTTTTTCCCGGCGTATCGATAATTCACGTCTGCGGTAAATTTTAAACGGAATTAAAATTACAACGAGTATGTGGCTTCATCAACGTTGCGAGTTTTAAAAGGGATATAAGTTAAGCTCGCAGCACCAGGTCGTATGTGACCTCATACAAGATTATTTTCCGTGACCTGCAAACCGGCGCTTGGGGATTAACCTATCAGTTTGTGTACATGTTTGTACCCCGCCGTATCACCTCTAAAGTAAGTTGGATAACATCTGCACAGCAAATAACTAAATCTAAATTTAGCTTCAAGAAATTGGTAAATCTGTGTAATCTACAACCTTAACCCAGAAAATTTTTACTTTACGTTGCCCGAGTCGTCGAAAATTGCCACTTTTTTATGCGACGTGAGCGGTGATTTGGAAAATTCAGCTGTTTTCAGAGCCACCCACGATTATTTAAGTGTCTGTGCTCAAAGAAACATCAATATTTGCAAATAAAGTAACATTTTTCGATGATCACCATTGCTATCTTGGAAACGGTAAGAGATACAAGGTCGGCTAAATTAGAGAAAAGGTGCACATTTTTATGGCCATTGAGAAACTAAAAAGAAATCCTGGATATTTTGATTCGTTTTTGATTTATTACAAAAAAACTGCAAGTGTGATTTTAGAAAAATATTATTATCTTCCCTGTCATTTGCGTTATTTAATTTAAACTTGGTAACTTTGTGTTTTTAACCATCCTGGGTTTATGACATCGACAGAAACTTCCTAAGCCTTTTAGATTTCAAGTTGCTATAGCCAACTATTTTATTTCTTATGGTCGCCATATTGGATTTTTGCACCATCAGACAGACAAAAAAATTAGCTTTTCAGATTGGTAACCAACATAACCTTTTTCTTTTAAAAACCTTGTTGAAATTTAAAAATTTGTGTAAATAATTTACGAAATCGAGAATGCTCTGAAAAACAATTGAAACTATGGTATAAATAAAAGTGACAGAATATTTTATTGGTCTAATGATAATGAAATGACAACAAATATAAAACAACCGATAAATAATTATTTAAATTGTGCGCGCCGTTATCTATGATGCAATGGTTAGTCCTCAAATTCATTGCGTCCACTGCTTTTAGGATAGTCGAATGCATTTTTGATTTTACGGCGAAGATGTTTAATATTTTCCGTAAAGATCTCTACAGACCGACGCGGTGGCGGTGGCGGTGACGGTGGCGGTCAGATGTAACCTTATTGTTAGTGAGTGAGTGAGTGAGTGCGTCCATTTGTTTCCTAAGGTTAGATCTGACCGCCACCGCTACCGCCACCGCCACCGCGTCGGTCTGTGGAGACCTTTAGGGTTGCATAAACAACATCTTTTACATTGCCCCACAAAAAGTAATCCATAGGCGTTAAACATGGCGATCGTGGAGGCCAACGAACAGGACTAAACGTACCAAGCCATGAATTTTGAAAGCGTGCTTCTAAATTAATATTTCCCTCATTTGGCTGAAACCTCTGATGATTTTGAATTGTTAATAATTGCAATTCGTCCAACATATCTTTTAAATTTGTTTCCAACAACCTTTCGTTATCATTAGACCAATAAAATGTTCCGTCTTTAATTTATATCATAGTTTCAATTGTTTTTTAGAGCGTTCTCGATTTCGTAAATTATTTATACAAATTTTCAAACTTCAACAATTTTTTTAAAATAAAAAGGTTATGTTGGTTACCAATCTGAAAAGCTTATTTTTTTGTCTGTCCGATGGTGCAAAAATCCAATAAGGCGGCCATAAGAAATAAAAAAGCGGACTATCGCAACTTGGGATCTAGAAGGCTTAGAAAATTTCTGTCAATGTCATCAAACCAGGGATGGTCAAAAACATAAAGTTACCAAGTTTAAATTAAACAGCGTAAATGGTAGGGAAGATAGTAATATTCTTCTAAAATCACATTTTTTAGTTTTTTTGTTTTTTTTTATAATAAATCCAAAGCAAATCAAAATATCCAGGATTTATTTTCAAATTCTCAATGGCCATAAAAATGTGCAACTTTTCTCTAATACTCTAATTTAACCGACCTTGTATCTCTTACCGTTTCCATGATAGCAATGGTGAGCATAGAAAAATAAATCATCCTGTAGTAGATATTATAATATCTATAGTATAGTAAAGTAAAGTAAAGGTAGAATATATTTTCATTCACAAATGCTGAACGAGTTGTGTCGTATTGTAATTAACATCTTGCATACAATGTCGATAACGTGATGTTTCCTTAGGGTAAAATTGTTTGAGCATGATGTGGGTAGACTATGAACGGTCTTGGATATTTTGATTTAAATAGGATGGTTTATCGTCATCTGTATGAATGCAAAAGCAGTCAAAAAGTGAGACGTCGAGGAAGTTAGGGCGATAATTTTTAACTGTCTTTAATGTAAAGCTTAGTGTGTGGTTAATGGATCATTTGAATATTTCCTCGACTTTCTTTAGTTGTACTTAGGTGCATAAATGTGTATGTTTTTTAAAATTTCAGATTAATATCTTAAACTAAACATCATACCTTTAGTCTTATTACTAGTACAATTAGTTGCGCAATCATTTTATCTTTCTGTTGGTACCATCACCTTAGTACGTTGAATTGGCGAGTAGGAATTCTAAAACACGTTTAAAACAATGTTAAAAAACTAGATCGAGTTTGATTTTGAACGGGGTCGTACTAGTTTTTTTTATAAAACTTATTGAAACAAAACCCCACACAACGCCACTGGTTGCTTGTGGGGCTTGACATTCTCACCGAATGTGGTAACCTGTAAGGTGGTACTGTATACCAAATTTTGTTAAAATATATTTACTGGTTGAAAAACGGTAAAAAATTATCGATATTTATTAAACTGGTATGGTGCCCAGGGCACACTAATATACCAGGGAACGAGAAGGCGGATCGCCTAGCCAAAATTGGCAGCGAGACACCTTTCTTCGGACCAGAACCCGCAGTTGGTACATCCTATGGAACAGCCAAGCGGTGTCTTAATGACATACTAACACAAGAGCACAATGCTCATTGGAAAAAAGTTGCAGGACAAGCCCATTCCAAGGCTATCCTGTCAATGGTCTCCAAAGAGAAGACAGAAGAAATGCTCAGGATGAGCAGAGCAGACATCAGAGCAGCCACAGGGCTTGTCACAGGGCACTGTGGGTTAAACAAACACTTCTACATAATAGGGCTCTCTGAGACCGATATATGTAGAGGATGTGGTGAAGAAGAAGAAACTCCTCTGCACGTAATATGCCAGTGTGAAGGATTCACACCCTATCGGCGCAGACTTCTAGGGATGGAAAAAGCCAACCAAGAAGAGCTAAGAAAAACACCCTTAAAGAAAATCCTGGAGTTTTTTAAAAACACAGGACTTCTTTAAGTGGCTATCACCAGAGGGTACAATAGACCAACAGGTCGCAGTACAGGAACCCGAAAGGGGACCACCTCCGAGGAAATAAATAAATAAATAATCGATATTTATTCGAAAATTTCAGCACCCTGTATCTTTAATATATGAAGCGTTTATGGAGCCATGTTGATATGGAATATTCGCTTTAAAATAAGTTTTTGTATCGACTGTTAAGTCCTGCTACAAAAAAAGTGAACCAGCCTGTACAGTAAATAGATTGAGTACACAAAATTTTGTCTGATTTTCAAGACGATTTAATTGGTAAAATAGAAGCTAAAGTGCAATGGGTTAATTTGGTTACCGATTAAACTAAATAGCCGCTTATTGGGGATAAAACTATTAGTACTGGAACAAATCAAATATTTAGCCTATATTATGTTTTTCGCGTGTTTGTGACAAAAATAAACTTAATATAGTTTTCAGGAAAAGGTACATTCCTTTTAATTTATATTTTATTACCTCTATTTCTTAAACTTTCGCATAATTAAAACAGCTGTTTAATTGGGCCAATGTGATAAAGGCACGATGTGTTGTGTGTTGATAAAAAACAGTTCAAAACTTAATTTTTGGGTTTTCTTTAACTTCACATCGCTCGTTTATTTCTCACGATATCAAAAAATGTACCCATCATTTTGTTGTTATTTCTTACGTAGATTACAGTCGTATAATCAGATTAAATTTATCCTAATTAGTTTATGTGTTATAAAGTAATATAACAGTTTTTAAATGTAAACTTTAGCTGGCCGTGACATAATTAAATAGCATTCTTTTAAGTTTTTGCAAAAATACACTTGTTTGTAGTAAATTTCGTTAATAACATGTGAAATGAGGACACTTCGTTTGATTATAATAATTAACAGTAGTAGCAAAAATTAGAAACTTAAAAAAAAACTTTCAGTTTACATGTGAATAAGTCCTGTTAACCAGCAATACAAAAAGTTTGGAATATTATATCAGTTATAAAACACTCCCATAGGTGAAATCAATTATTATAAAAGCTACATTAGTATATTACATACGGCCTGCAGTTGTGGGGTACAGCCGCTAACTCTAACATCGATATCCTAGAAAGGTTTCAGGCCAAAGTGTTGCGAATGCTAGTGGCCGCCGCATGGTTTGTTGCGAACGAAATAATAAGACAGGACTTACAAATAGTGCCAGTAAAAGAAGAAATCAAAAAGTACTGCAAAAGATACATGGACAGGCTAAGTCAGCATCCCAACCACCTGGCCGCGAACCTGATCAATGAAGGGACAGACAAGCGAAGACTAAAGCGCTGGAGAACAGCAGACTTAATAGAACGTTATGAGTAGTAGATAAGTACATAGAAATAAGTTCTTATGTTTATTGAAGGAGTGGGTGCCACTGGGCAGCCACTTACATGTCTCTCTGTTACGTTATTTTAATTGTGTCAATGTCAAAGGATTTGTTTATTGTCTTCGGACAGATGGCAAATGTTCTGGGAGAAAAAAAAAAAAAAAAAAAAAAAAAGTATATTACATAAGAAGAGTTGTAAAAAGCATATTACGCACGAGTGGAAAGCGTATTTCCACTGGTGCGTAATTGCCTTACAACTCGTGTTATGAAGCTTACTTTTTCTACGAACACATAATACCTACGATAATACCTACAATTTTGACGTAAACCTACTTTGACATTTCTAGACAAGTGAGCGTTTTGCTTACCGTGCGTTAGGACTCACTATGCATGCAGGCTGTGTGGTTAGAATCATTTACATTGGTGGTCGTAGAAAAAAAACTGTTAAAATAGCCTTCAAAGCAAATTTTCTATCGGCATTTCTGAGGTAACAAGATAACAGGTCCAGCTGAATCTATTGCTATCAAATAAAATTTATTTTAAATACGTTTAAAGTAATTTTTTTCCAACATGAACACACTTTAAGATTCTTACTTGTCGCTCGTTAAAAGCTCATATTTTTCCTACGGAATACTTGTAGAATCATCGTGAAAAGCAGGAAAAAAACTGTCTACCACCCAAATTGTTTTGATGCTTGGTTCTCGTATCCTTTAAAGATAGCCAAGGCGTATTACAATAAATAATTAAAATCAGTCGTAACATTATGTAGATTAGTTTGCTAATTCAAGGTCTAGTGCATAAACTTACCTTCTTTGGTTATCCGTGAAAAGTAACCTACGATGTTTTAATATGTCTCTCATATTTTTTGTCTTATTATTTGGTTTCTTTAAAAATTAAAGGCGTTATCTATAAGAACAAATTCAAATTAGTCCGGAAGTAGAACTAAATAATAATCTACAATTATACAGTTTCATTTTTAAAAAAATTGGGACTTAACTAATTTCACAGTCAATTGTTTCCTTTAAATGGTGGAAAACTCTTAACTAAAGAAAAATTTCGACACACCTATGTAAACACCTGAGTGTAACTAAGTTCTGGTAAACCCCCTTTTTTCTTTAGTTGTGTATTTAATTAATTGAAATTTTAGGCTTATGATATGTGTAAAAAACCGGAACATTTTAACATATGCACACTATTATTCCACTTCCGGTTTCGCCGGAAATGACCCTAACTTTGTTATTTCAAATGGAACACCCTGTATATTTTTACATTTTTGGAAAGAGGGAGCAAAAATTATTTGAGGCTATAAAAATGAACCAAAATAGTGCAGTTGTATACAAAATTGCTTCCTCTTTCCAAAAATGTAAAAATATACATGGAGGTCCATTTAAAATAAGAAAGTTAGGGTCATTTTCGGCGAAACCGGAAGTGAAATAATAATATACATATCTTCAAATAATCCAGTTTTATACACATATCATGTCTAAAATTTCATTTATCTAAAATCAAAACTAAAGAAAAAAGTGTACCAGAACTCACAATCAGTTACACCCGGTAGGGTAAAACGTGGTAATACGCCCCAGCCGGAAAAACGCCCCACCTATGTAGTTTAGTTGTTTAATCATCGATGACACTACTAGTATCACATAATGGTAGTGTTAGTTAAGGAGTTTAGTATACCTCCACCACCTCACTAGTTTCCCGCTGAAAATCGAAAAAATTCGCAATTCACGGCAAGTGGACGTTGTATTATTTCTGTCTCAATTATTGAAAAAACAATTTCGCATGAAGTGTATTAGTATCGTTCAAATTTCAACATAAATTCGGAAAGCTTGTTTCAGAACCTCTAAAATGACATTACGCATTTATTTATTAATGCCTCAATGGTCTTGGTACACCAGTGGGGCGTTTTTCACCACTGTTTGGGAATTACGCCCCAGATCTAAAAGTGTAAAATGCCCCTTCTGCTTTAAGATCACTTTTTCTCAATTTCGGACGCCAATGAGGCAAACAGGTCTACGGCTTTTTCCAAACGTGACGATGTACCCATCGATAGGAATAAAAATCGTGGAGAACAACAATCATCCCCAACTACTGTGCCATTAGATGAACCTGGGCCATCAGGACTGCAAAGAACCCCACCAAAAAGGCCACAGCCATCTGCAACTACTTTTAGCAAAAAATCCTCTGAAGAAGAAACCCCTTCAAAATTTCTTGCACAAACAAATCCGATTCCAGTCATTCCACCAATTCTTACTAAAAGAAAACAGTCCGCTACGCTGTTGACATCTCCAGAAAACCGATGCAAACGTAAAATTTTATATGGGAAAAAGCAAAACATCAGTGCGAAAAAAGAAGGGAAGAAAACTAAAGTTGCTAATGTAACCCGCGCACCAAAAAAAGATGAAAAGTATTAAACGTTTTGAATCAACGTCATCTGAGAGTTCAGAGGAACTCGTATTGAGTTCTTCTAAGGAAGTTTCAGGTGAATCTGAAGAGATTTTCGTCAAATGCGGTGATTACTACTACTCCACGAAATCGAAAGTAGACTGGATACAGTGCACAGCGTGTTCTCGATGGCTTCACGAAACGTGTACAACGTATGAAGATTTATGTCACTTGTGTGGTGCAAAAAATTAAGTTCTTAATAAAAATAAGTAGTAATAATCGTGTGGGGCGTTTTCCACAGCAGAGTGGGTAATACGCCTCAAAGGAAAGGGTTCCAAATTGTTTTTTTATTGTTTTCCTGCGTTTACTTTTCACAAACTTTTTATATTTACGTAATGTACACTGATTATACTAATTAGAAATGTATTTTTTGTTTAGAATAAAGCTATCATTTTGCAGTAACGATATTTTTTTTTAAAAGTGGGGCGTATTTCACCGTTTTACCCTATATCCGAAATAATTATTTTGTACATTGTGCCTTTGATATTACATTATCGTTCGTGTGTCCTGATATTTTTCTCTTTACTAACTAATAATAACGTGTCGACAATTATAATCTTTTCGAAAAACTCAATAATTTTATTTTTCTTGGTGGAATAACCTATTACACGAAAACTAACTGACCAGAATTTTACAGTAAATAAAACACGAATCAAATCGCCGCAAAAGTTACAGTTTTATTAACTAAGTAGTTATTATCTAATACAGTTGCAAAATGCCAACTTTTAAATTGTCATTTAGCTTTATAAAAGTCGTTCTTTTTCTCATTATTGATAAAATAACGTCACTTTTTTTGTGTTAAAATAATGCCTCTTGTTATTTGAAGTAAATACAAAGTAGAGAATACATTTATTTTAAATATTAAACAACAACCAAAAGTGTGTTCTTCTCATGCGGCATCCTATCCATCTTTGCGTCCAGTGAGAAACATTCTCATTTTTTCCTCTAATTGCAATATCGGCTATTTATACGATGTTTACAACAATTTTGGTCAAACAATTTTCGTCTGTATGTCATAACACTTAACTTGGCAACAACAACAGCTAAGAAGTTAGCTCAAAAATAAACACATTTATTTGATGAGCACTACTAACCATGAAAGTGTAAAAACAGACAAATAAGGATTATTTTAGAAACTCGTACAATGGTGGTATACCTTGCGTTGCCAGATAACCACGCACTAGAGAAAATATGAAATACATTAATAGAAATCACAAAACAGAGCTATTTCAAAAGTTCAAAAAAATATTGTTTTGTAGAAGTAACAAAAAACAAAAGAGTTTTTTGACAGTTTCATTTAATAGTACATGCTACAAAATGCAATTTTAAAAATGTAAAATTTTAGTTACATCACATCAGACTGTATATAATACTAACCAAGAAGATATTACCAAGTAAATTAAATGATGCGCAAATTATTTACAAAAATGTTAATGTATATCCATTATTAGGAAAATAATTGGCTAATAACATTCAAATTGGGCGTTTTTTGGAACTTGGCCATAATTAAACAGCCATTGATCCAAGTAATGATGATCAAGCTTAAAATAAACAAATGTTATAACTGTATCTGATCCACATAGGTCATGTACAACAAACAACGTAAAATCTCTTTCATTTAACGTCAAACTATAACACATCTACTATTTCCGTTCCGTATATTTCATACCAAAATACCAAATCAATACCAAGACAAAGTGTCAGAAAGGACATCGCGTATTTAAAGGTGAAGGTTAATAAATTTTCAAACGTCTTGTCCTATGTTAAAGTTAAAATATAACATCGAAACATTTGAACTTGGAATATCATATTACTTCATATTTTTTTATGTTTGAAAAAGAATTGGCATTTATATTGCTTTATATATAACTCTGGAGCTATCGAAAGCTGTTTGAATTTCCTTGGAGAGGATTTATTGCTGCCTCAACAATAGTTTATAAAGTTTGCATTTATTGAAATGCGAATTCTCCGATAACACATGATTTGAAGCAGCGGTAGAGGAATAAAAGTTGTCAAGGGTGATTCGTTTCAATTAGACAATGTTGTTCCTGAAATAATTCCTCCATTTTTCTCTATGATCACTCCTAAATATTTAAAGCTTTCTACCTGTTCCAACCTAAGCCCATTTAAAGTGATGTTATGCCCTTTGTTCTCTGTTGTAAGGATCATAGTTTTAGTTTTTTCGGTATTTATTTCAGTAGTAATATAACAAGTGCATTAAAAATTATCGATAATTTTTGGTAAATATGTCCGAATGCAAGTTGAGCTGAAAAAACACGAGTGCACGAGTGATTTTTTTGCGATTCAACTTGCATGAGTGAAGATTTGTCAAAAATTATAGATTATTTGCAATGCACGAGTTATATTTTGTCAGAAAATTTCCTTCGCCTAACCTACCTGTCAAATTAAATATATGTTATGTCCAATTTTACAAGTACTGTCAGAGTGGTGCGTCAGGGGTGTGGTTTAATCCATATTAAAGTAACGCTACTAGTCGCCGAAATTCGTCAAACAATTATCAAGACCAAAATATTTAATTCCCTTTCCAAATTTATATGTTTGACCAATCACAAACTCAGATTTCTTAGAAACGACCAATAAACGCATGAAAATCTGTTAATTGCGAAAAGGATATTATCAGTGTATGGTTATGTTAATTGGTCGTTTCTAGGAAATTTGACTTTGTTATTGGTCGAAAACACAAATTTGAGATGGATCAACATCTGACAGGGGAATGTAAAATTATTACCGTGTAATAATGCCCCTATTAGCGATTGGTTGAAAACGCAAATTTGACAGGTGAAGGAAATTTTCATCATAATTTTTTCAATTCGAGGTTTAGAGTTTCTAGATTATGTTGCAGATTCTGTTTCCGCGACTAAGACCATGTCGTCTGCTAACATTAGCTCACTTATCTATATTTTTTTCATTTTCCAGTTGCCTAGGTGAAACGGTCTGATTTTTTGTTTTACTTCTTTAATTACTCCATCTAAAACTACTGAGAATAATAGTGTACTGAGCACGCATCCTTGTTTTAAGCCCTTAAACAGTTTTAAATACCCTTAATATTATCGGGGTGTCTATTTAAAAATCTGTAGGGGTTCGGTGTTTGTTTTTTTTTTTAATTATAAAACGATTCCGTGGCTAAATTAAATTGAGAAAACGCTGATGTAGATTATACTTAAACAATCTAGAACAGTTCTAGAATAAAAAGTACAAAACGAATTGCTTATATTTGATTAAAAACTAATCTACATAGCACTGCAACATTATAACAATGTTTGAAATCGTTCGAAACATTATCGTACGAAAATTACCGTAAAACAATTTTAACGTCATAAAATTTTATCGACAACTACGTTTCAACGATATTCCCCCATTATAACTATAAACTTGCCATTAAATTGATGCTGACAGGACAGTACGAAGCGTAATTCTATTTCCAAACCACGCATTCAGCTTGTATTTATTATATTTGGAAACGAACATGATGAACCCAGTCATAAAAACAACTTTGCGTATTGCTGGCGTTAAATGTTTTCAGTCCTAACGTAATAAGGTAGAGAGAGGTTTGACGTCATTACGCCCGACTATCGACTACGTTCAAAATGTTAACACTTTCAGCTTGCATAACGTTATCTGAAGCATTATGACACAGTAATAAAAAACCAATCATGCAACCTAAGGATTATGCGATTATTATTGAATGTAGAGAGTGTCACAGCATTAACAACAATTATTGTGTTGCATATTTGTAGACGCCTTCTTAAATTAGTGCTAAAAGCGTTATGATCACGGAACTGTATACAAGCTGTTGGCCAACCACTGTACCTTTAAACTTATCTTTTCTGCTTCAAAGTCTACAATTTTATAAGTATTACAATAGCAAAAAAATTCTACTTGCATAATTAAGCTTTGAGGAATTCGTTTTAAATATTTTTATAAGTTCGTTGGATAAGTTGTGTAGAACAGCGTTTCCCAAATTGGGTTCCAGGGAACCCTAGGGTTTCGCGAACCAATAGAAGGGGTTCTATCAGAAAATAGTTTTAAAAAATGATACTAATTTAATAATTTAATAATAATGTGTATTAACCCAGTAAATCAATTTCGTTACATATGTAAGAATGTAAATAATGTAAGTTTAAGCTGTTTAAGTATAAAAATAACATGTTAACTCTGTATGAAAGAGAATTGGTTAGTTAGTTATGCGTTCCGCTTTTGCCGTTAGGCGTCGAGATGTTCTGATTTGCAGAACTTTTTCCATTTAATTCTGTTCATGGCTAATTTTGCAGCTTCGTTGCATGTGGTGCTCTTCCTTGACAATACTTGTCCCACTTCTTGGTTCCAGCTTCTACGTGGTCTCCATCTGCTATTTTTTTCTATCCCAGCCTGCGTCCCATATTTCTTTTACAGGATTCCCATCCGTCATTCTGATTAGGTGCCCAAACCAGTTAAGTTATCTTTTTTCTATTTTCTGAATGATTGGATCAACTTCGAGCCTCTTCCTAATTTCTTCGTTCTTGATTTTATCTAATCTAGTAACCCCTTTTATTCTTCTTAAAACCCTTATCTCCGCTGTTACAATTTTTGATTTTAACCTGTTTGTGAGGGTCCAAGATTCGCTTCCATATATTAGCGTAGGTATGAAAACAGAGTTATACACTCTAACTTTTGTTTGTTTATTTACTTCTCTCTTGTTTAGAAATACCTTTTTTAATTAGTAGAATAACTTATTTACAGCCTTTATTATATTATTAATTTCTTGCTCTACACTTCCTTTATTCTTTATAGGAAGTGGCTATATGTCCGCCAACGGAATAGCTTCTATAGACTTAGAATTCCGCCGGACGGCGGATTTTATACGTTATACAGGTGCTTTCCGCCGTTAAAGCTATATTATGCGCACGCGCGGCGGAATCGACAGTATTTCTTAGTTAAATTCCGCCGCACGGCGGAATTCTTTCTATGATTTGTAAAGTCCGCCGTAAACATAACCAACATTTTAGCTGTCAATATTACTCTCACTCGTAAACAAACAAAATGAACTATGAAGAATTTGCCGATAAATAAATCGTTACTATCGCTACAGGTATAAGTCAATTTTTATTGAATTACTAGCAGTTAGCCCGTCCTAGGACGAGAATATTGTATATCTTAAATTTAAACTATTAGGTACTTTTTATAATACCGTGAGCTGCAAGTTAGACACTGTTATGTTACCCGTGAGTAAAAATTTACGGTTCATTAGACACAACTCAGTCGGTCAAATCAACCTGTAGTAGTTTACTGCGTTACTATATTCATGCGTTACAGAGTCAGTCACAGAGTCACAGACAGAGTCAGGCTGGGTAACACCATCGAAATTAATATTAGCTAGAAATTGAAGGACAAGGTTAGATTTAGTTTAACCAAATTCATTTCCGACTAAAAGACGTGTACGTCAATTTGAGATAGGGGATGACGTATACGTAAGAGATTATAGAGACCCAAATAAAACATTTTGGGTAAAAGCTAAGATTATGGAAGTTTTAGGATTTAAAAAATGTTTGTTTAACAGAGAATAATTTAAAATGAGTTAGACATGTAGATCAAGTGTTTAAAAGCAAACAACCCCTTCGATTTGGGATGCTTCCAAACACGGACGAAAATCAAGACAATAACGTACAACGATATTGTATGTAAAAAATGCAATGTGCATGTTCCCAGTGCTCTTTAAAAGTTAACCAGGTCACCACTAGATATCAGTTTGATACCCTGAGTTTCGATTATATTTGAACGACACCTCTGTTTCTGACTTTTTAATAAAAGCTTAGTTCTTGAAAATTACTTGAAAACTTTAAACATTCCAAAACAATTTTTTTTCTGTTGACAGGAAAAAATTTAACCAAAAAATTATTATTTTTTATTTTATTTTCTGTCCAGATGTGTAATTTTTTCTCTGTCTAGCTTTTTTTGTTAGATTTCAGCATTTATTTTTCTATTTGTTACCACGAAGTTTAGACTTGCTAAAATTATTTTTATATTACAAACAACCTCCGCGAATAGAGGAAACAGTTTGTTGGTATATTTTCGTTTACTTACAACAGCTGAAGCGCTATTTCAAGGAATGGAATGCCGCTTATAAATAAAACTCAAAAACAAATAAATTTATAATATGAGGAAGATGGGGGATTAAAAAAAAAAGTCTTGAAAGCAAATGCTTTTAGGCAAATATGAGGTCAGTGCTTCTGTATTTAAGCATCCGCTATTGACGCAACTCGGGCAAAAAAACGAGTGTTAACACTCTTAAATATTAATAGTTGACGGCGTTCTCGCTTAAAAGCGTATACGTGTGTAGCCATTTTATAGGGTAAGTGAGCGCCAGACAAATTATAAGGGACTGGGAACCAGTGACGTCACTAGCCCGGATTGCGCAGTCTGCAGCGTTATATGGATTTAAAGAAAGGGGCCAAACGAATAATTTTACGTAGATGCTCAGCTGGTCCTAGTTAACTGCTGCAGACAGCACTCAAATTGATTGTTTCCATTTAAAATTCACATTAGATGCTAATTTGCCCTTTAAACTTGGATTTGGCAGAGAAAGAAGAAATATTTTTTATGTAATAAAATTAAAATTATATATCATAAAAGATTAAATATGGAGATCAAAAACAATTTAATTGTTCTACACAGAAATTAAATTTAGTGTTTTTATACTTTTTTTGTTGTGACTGTAAAAATTAACTTAGTTGCCATCGGATTAGCAATCATAATTATAAATAGGTCAAATGGTGAGATAACATTTATGTGTAGGGTAAAGCTTATAATTTTAAAAACCAACTCCGATTCAAAAACTTTTTAAAATTATACAGTAACGGTCAATTGTTGACAGGTTTTAGTAGAACACAATTTTTGATGCACAAAATTCCGATTTTTAAAGCGCTATTTATACAATAGCTACTAATTTTACATAAATTGGTGGAGGAACTAGCAATTACATATTTTCTCATTTTCTGTGGTATAAGCTAATGAAGGCCCAAGTAAATTTAAATGATTTTTTAAAAGGAAGCCAGTTCTAATAATAAATGCCTTAATTATGCTACCACTTAAAGAAATTAAGAATGTCCTAAAACAAAAACTTTTAAAAAAAGTAAGCCTAATCCAAAATAATTTTAACAATGGACACTGTGCTCTTCCCAAATTTCAGTTACACAAACAGTTACACAAAAAAATGTATTTTGTGTTACAAACAAATTTTCTGCGAAAATAAATACGTTATCATTAAAGCTTGTAATGAATGTTAGTAGGTCGGTACCTATTACATGTATATACACAGGTATTTCATAAAATAGCGGTTCTCGGAAGTTAAATTATAAAATATTAATATTATTTGATACTTAAGTTAGTTATTGTATAGGTACGTTACCTAGTTATTATTTAAAAAAACTGCAATTGTACAAAATAAAGTATAAAACCATTTAAAAAACAAACCTATCATGTTCGTTTATATTTTTTCTTTAAAAAAGCGAATGAGGGTCAGGTTAAAGCTGGTTAAAACTCCAAATTGCACCCTTAAGAAAAAATAAAGTTGTTTGTCATGAAATAAAATCGAATCTACCTAAAAACAATTAGTAATAATTTGACTTGGGCAATGTTTTTACACATTGGAACTATTTTGTAGTCCAAATGAGTTATAGACGATTTTCAAACATCGTATTCCGAGGTTTTTCGAAATTGTTTTTTATGTTGGAGATATTTTTAATTTCTCTTCGGACTATTAATAAAAATTTAACAACTCTGCAAAGTTTAAACCTATACTCTAGCTCTAGCTATTATAATAAGCGAGATCCCCATGTTTAAACTTGAATTTCAAACCCCCTGTACAGGGTGGTCCAAATTCGATGGGATTGCATGGGTATCTCGGTTAATATTCAAGATAAAGAAACGGTTAAATTACAAAAAATGTGCAGTTTTTTGAGACAAACTCAAAACCGTTTTCAAAAATATTTTATCATTTCCGGTTTTCGAGTTATTCAATAAAAAGTGTTTTTTTGTCATATGAATAATGTGTCATATATCCGTTATTGTTGTAAATATCGAAAATATTTATGAAGATTATTTTTAGATATTTTTATGTTTAATTTGATTACACTAAAAACAAAAATTTTACCCTCGCCGTTAAAAAGTTATGACACAAACTTACCTTTTTTTAAATGGGAGCGATAGTTGGCTATGGCCTATTTAAATTCCTTATTTTTTCTCAACAAAAGTTGTCAAAAAACGTTTGAGAACTGCGTTCCGCTTTTCTTTTTTAAAGTGTAAGTATCTATATTAAAAACAATTGAGCAAGAATCAGCAATCGTTTGCTTCAAGATGCGGGTTTAAAATTGCGCTCCCCCTGAACAGACTTTCTTTTCGTTTTTAAAAAACCTTGCGAGTAACACCTACGCTATTTTTCTCCCATTTTTTTAGGTATTTATCGATCGTTTAACTTTAACGCACCAATTTTTCACCACGCATTTTCCATTCGACCTTGAGCGGTCTTCGGGTCTGGATTTGACTCCCAAGCGTGTTATGATTCATAATTCATGGGACGCCAAACGTATACGAAAATAAAAAAAAGCTCCAGCCAGAAACAATATTACGTCGTACGCAGAAGAATTCTCGAGTTGTAAGCCTTTAAATAAACCTCGCGCAGACCTGCTAAATGTGTAATATCAAAATATTTGAGATAAACTGGTGCATAATTAATGTCACACGGTGGCGTTAATTCACGGTATCTGTTGCAGAGCACTCGGTTTAATGAATAAAATATCCAGGGGTACATAACTTTAAATAGGTTTCCCAGGGAAGTGACAGTGCACTCGTGACGCAATCGGGCACCGAATAACCGATCTAAACAAACCGTTACCCTGGTAACAATCGAGTGACGTCAGATGTGACGTCAAGCTTCGGGACGCTCAGTGGAGTTATATATCGACGGCGCTGTTCGCGATCGTCATTGTGCTACTCGGTGCGCGACCGCGAGTGCTATACGTGAACTTAACTAGTCCACACTTTTATATTTTTCTACTTTTATATCTGATATTGTATAGTTTGTTTATTTTTATTACTTAGAAGTATATTTTCTCATCGTATTATACGCTTTTGGTGAGTACACAATTTTTGATATTTTTTAAAAGTTTTTCCCCCGGTAATTACCGGCGCGTTTAATCCTTTAAAAAAACATTTTCATGCACAAAAAAAAGCATAACGTTCGAGCTAAGTAGGCTCAAAAACAAATAGGTGTTAAATCACATGCCCCTCAGCTGACTAGATGTGCGAGCTTTCAGAGTGGGGACGGACCATAGGGCGTATGTACCTTTTATAGAATTTTCTATTCTAGAAGTGCCCTTGAAAACTATATTTGTCGCTAGTATGACCTAGATTAATCCAAAAAGAAATTATCTAATACCTTCGGCACCTTTTTCTGGACCTGCTATAAGTAAAAATGAATTACAAATGTTTAAAAGCTAGTCAATTGTTACAACAATATCGTAATAAGTCACGGTTCGCTTGCTGCCTTATTAGCATGTAACCTAAATAAATTTGTACGTATTTTTACCAAGCAATGACAATTAATCAAGCAAGTCATGAGGACATTCAATTCTTATTTTTACTTTAAAAAAAAAAAAAAAAGTCTTAAAGCACTCGCTTATCAAACTTGATTTTTACGCCAAGTAGGCGCTTGGAAATGTACAAGCCATGTAATTATCGTAATATCAATGTGCCTACGTTTTTTGACAACAAAGTTCAAAAAAACATATTTGCGATGTTGTTTGTTGGACGGCAAATAAATTAAAAACGAAACCAATTAAATTCTGTTGTGCCATGGTAAGACTTCGCAAATTAAACCGTTTTTTTTAACCTCCTACAAACGGTTTTTTTACATAACTTTGTATGTAATCTGTTATGATTGTAAGTGAATGTTGAATTTGCCTGAAGTTGAAATTGCTGAAATAAATGTACAAAGCACAACATAATGTAGAAACATTTGTGTACGTACTTGTATTATCGTTCAGGTGTATTGCCTAGTAACGGATGATAAGAACTGATAATAACGTTGTATGAATAAATATGTTTCGAAAATTATGTAAAAGATACTGTTAGTTTTAGTGAAATGTGCACACAAAAATTTTAAACTAGTTTTTCTCAGTTATTAGTAATGTTCTATGATGATTTGAATAAATTTCTTAAGTAAGTACTATATAGCCCTTAACTTTTTTTTTACAAATTAATACTGTTTATTTTAAAATTATTGTAGTCAAAACCATTTTGAGGCTTATTCGATATCTTACAACCATAAACTGGTAGCACAAATTAAAATTAAACGCCTTAACAACTGTTTAGCCCTAATCTATAATCTTAATTTAAAAATTATTTAATTTAACCAAAAAGTATGTAAATACTTATTGCTTACGTAAACTTTTACATAGTTGCAATTGTTTGCTTGAGAAATGTGAACACTGATTACCAAAAATTCGCATAAAAAAACAAACGAATGCTTAATCCATTTATACTGGCGGAATCCCTCACAGCTGATTCGATAATTTTCACACTTAACCGAATGTTTAACAAACCTAAACTTTCGCAGTGAAGCAGATTGTAATGAAACAAAATGAATTTTGTAAAGTGCAGCGTCTATTTTATTCTTGTGCTTTCGCAAAAGGATTTTTTTTATATGATCCATTAATTCATAATTATAAAAGTTGCATTAAATTTTTTTATTGTGGGATTCGCTATTTATCTTATCTAATTGGTATAATTTCCTTCAGCTGTATGTAAATACACATAGAAGATAATAATTTAATTACTATTGATAATTTTTGACCCATTTATTTGATAATAACATTTCACGAACAAAAGTTTTTTATTGGCTATAAAACTTGACGAACAATAGGAAAAACATAAAAAAATTAATGAAACACAACTTGAAGACATAAATCTGGCCTTTTGTTGAAAGGCACTGGTCTAAAACGCAACGAAAAATTGCAATGTCAGTCATAAACCCTTGTCCAAAAACATAACTCCCACTTTCTTTCAGTTGTTTTTTTTATAGATGCTTTTTTTTTTCGTAATAAAATCATTTTTGCGCTATAAACAAGTGAAATTACGGACGCGGTCGGCATCGACAAATAGAATGCTTTGCATGCAAATGTACATTATGGTATTGTTTACTAAAACAGCAGCAATTTATTAGAGTATTAATCCAATTGCTTTAACACACTAGCTTCAGTTTGTTAAACAATTGTGTGAAGGTCGATTTTAAAAATGCGCTCGAATGCATTTGTTGCTGATTTGCATTTGTTTATCCTAAACTGTCGTGCATTTTTAGTAATAATACATCTAATTATATTTTTTGACATCATAATAAATGGTAAAGTTCAGTAAAATACTTTTAACTTCTAAAAATAATGCCTTGTTTACGTTATTATATTTATCATTATATACCCCTTGTTGTTTACCTTTAACTATTAATTCTTTTATTTATATGCATCTTTCTTATCCACAGTTTACATAAACATATAGGTAGTTTTTTGTTGTTGTCTTTGATTGACTGTTTAGAATTGATTATATTAATTATGCTTCTATCAATATCTTCTAAAGCAGTTGTAAACAAACGCTTAAGATATACAGCTTGTTTTTAACGATTGTATTTGTATAGTCCCTAAGATTCAACATTTTAAAGAAATTGTTAAATATACGTGTGCAATACTTTTTTTAAGGCCCACAGCCTGGAGACGTGGTGTTTAAAGAGCTCTCATCTTTGAACGTATTACAAAATTTTATTTCAAAAATTTCGACTAGTATTTGATTTTAGTCATGTTTTAAATCAAAAACAATTGTTTAAGAAACGAATTAATATTTAAAAAAGTATTATTAAAGTGTGAATAGATAAAAATTTAAAAAATTTTCTTACAATGGTATTTAATTATAAACAGTGTAGGTCTTAAGAATCCACCTTATTTGATATAGGTACTGGTTTAATTAATATTTGATTATTTATTTTGACGGAACACCCAGTAAAAATAATGTTTTAATTAGATGGATGTACAGAGTGGGCAAATTTCGATGTTTTCATGAATTTCGGTAACTATAAGGTAACTATGGAAAAAGCGACCCGCCTCTCTCGATCTCTTTTTTCGAGAAATGGTGAAAACTAAAATTCTTTAACGTCTTTTGTTTTCGAGTTATCACCGATAACTCGACTTTTCGACTTTTCGTTTTATGACTATATCTCGCTTGTTTATGAAAATAAAGAAAAATAATTTTGACATTCTACAGGCACTTTTTTCATAAGAATGCAGTGGCGTAGACAATTTTTCCAAAAAAAAAAAACGAATTTCGAGTTGTGACAACGTTGTATATTTTTTTTAAATAGAACCCAGTTGGCTGTAGCATCACGAGAAAGAGGATTTTTTTCCCATTCCAATAATATATTTATTTTTTTTTACATTATAGCAAAAATCTACAATTTTCAAAGTAATTTTTAATATATCGTTGTTTTCTAGCAGTAAGCTTGTAATTGTGGATTGTTTGATTGTTACTTATAATATTTAACCTTGTAAACACGAAATGGCCTATAAAAATTACCAAAAGTTTGATATAGCACTATTGTCATAAAACGAACAGTCGAAAAATCGAGTTATCGTTGATAACTCGAAAACAAACGACGATAACCAATTTTAGTTTTCATCATTAACTTTTTCTCGAAAGTTCTCTAACTTCGTAACTTTTATAGTTACTGAGATTCCCTATGAAAACATCGAAATTTGCCCACCCTGTGTATGTTATGCAGAACTAGTGGGCTTGCCCAATTCGTGAAATAAGCAATTTTTTGCCAAATTTGTGAAACAGGGAGAACGTTTGCCGAGTTCGTAAAATAAACAATGCTATGCTTAAACACTTTCACCCCTTCACGCTGCTTCGTCATTATCAGTAGGGCTGTAAAAATTTACAGAAATTAAACCATGAAAGATGAAGAAAAATATAACGGATTAGTGAATGTTTTGTAAATACGTATTTAGAAACAAATACAGGTATTTTAAGGCCTGAATGGTTCGTACAATGCGGTGCAATAGGGCTTTAATTTCCCGATTTACGGAATTAGAAACGACATTGGAACAAATCGCATTAGGCCAGACCTCGAACGAGTCTTAGTGCAAAGTGGGATCAATTTAATTCTGCAAATACCTGACATTTTCTTGTGTTAAAATCGATGTCCACAAAACGTAAATAAAACCAGTGATAAAAAAGCCACGTTGCTTCAAATCGGTTAGTTAATTAAGTCCCACACACTATACAAGCTGTTAAATGACAATGTGAGATTGATTTATTTATAATTAAAACTGCCTACCGTTAAAACATCGTCGACAATTAATTGTAATAATATTGTTAGTACGTGCTTATTTACATCATAATGTTTATATATAGTGAGGTCATCTTAGTGAACGATGCATCCGTGTCCACGATTCAATGTCATTCCCAATCTAGTATCACGTATAAATAATAAAATAAGCCGTATCTTGCTTAATTGCATGTATAGGCGCCTTATGCAACGCTATTTTTTTATATACTCAGCTCCGACAGCGTACCAGTCCTGAAAAATTTAATGTCTCGGCGAATAGTGCGCGGTAACTTTCATTTTTCAGTTTTAAAACCACGAGATTTTATAAGTTCCTGATAGTACGCCGTGTTTTTCAATAATTTATTTAAAAAAAGTCGTTAATATGTCGCAAAATATTCGCTATTCACCTGTCTCTCTAAACATAGATCGTCTAGATGTGAGGCGCTAGGCATTTTGGCAGCTTTAGCTGCTATTTCATAGCCCGCGAGTTGTCAGTGGGCCAAAACTTGGCACATTTGGCAATAACTTGTCATTTTTATTACTAAATAAGTAACCAGAACAATCGGTATCTTATATTCTCTTTGTTGTTCACATGAATGTTTAGAGTGGACCTGAGAACACGCACACAACAGTTGCCAAACAAAAACAATTGCGTTATAACGAAACAATAAAAATTTAATTATCTTGCACTATCTTATCAGAAATGGTATTAAATATTTATGGCTAATTTCATTGTTGCTAAAAAAAAGTGATTTAAACATCTTAAATTTTTGAGCAACGTTTTCGTTTGTTACGTTTTGTCGGTTTTATATGGTCTAGTTAACTTCATTTGTTTTTGTATAATATTGTAAACGTAGGTTTTTCCATTTGTGGTATTACTGCAACGTGATATTTTAACAGAACCGGGTAATTCACGGCTAGTTGCCGCTGATTCTTCTTAGAATTATTTCAGAACCGTTGTTAACGTATTTGAACAAATTATAGTCGTTCTGTGTGGTGTAGCTCGGTCTTGTTGACGAGAGATTTTGAGCATTTATGTGGTGTAGCTCGGTCTTGTTGACGAAAGATTTTGGGTATTCATGTGGTGTAGCCAGGTCTTGTTGACGAGATATTTTGAGTATTCATGCGGTGTAGCTCGATCTTGTTGACGAGAGATTTTGAGTATTTATGTGGTGTAGCTCGGTCTTGTTGGCGAGACATTTTGAGTATTTATGTGATTTCATTGATATAATATTATAGTTGCGACGCCTTTTAATTACAGCAAAAGAAATACGCCCTTAAAGCGGTTTAAAAGCATGATTTTCTGTGTTTTGTGTTCCTTTTTTTGCAACAGTCCTATCCAATGTCAGTGTGGTTTTATAAAGTCGCATTGACATACTTTTTTTATAGCCAAAAGAATCTCCATCACTCTTAAAGCATTTTATGGCGACGTTACGTCTCAACACAGCAAATCCTGTAGTTTTGTTTCTAAATAAAACCCTGCCATATAAGCGTTTTATTGAAGTCACGAAATATATGGAAATAAATCGTCTGCTGATCAAAAACTACGAGTTTTTTTTTTGTTAAGAAAACTACTTGAACGGTAGATTCGTCGGTGCATATATTTTCGTTCTATTGGTACCCAAGTAGCATCTAGAATGCTTACCAAGCTTACTCAAAAACTTTCAATTTCCTTAACAATGAAATTCGCTTTTCGCAAGCTTACTTTGCAACATCGACTCTAGTAAGTAAAGTTCTTATTCTGATTATCGATTTCGTTGACAGGACCGGCTTAAGCTAAAAGTAATCGAAGAATTTTTAAATGCTGTTTGAAAAAGTTGATGTTGTTTATGGTATTTATTTACTTTGAACTTCATAATCTTAACATTTTTTTTAAAACAAATAATAATAATAATAATAATATTTATTGTGCATTACAATACAATTAAATAAAATAATACACAAATGGACAAGGTTAGCTCGCGCTCTCTACCACCTTGCCATTAGAAATAAGCATTAACAAACAAAAAAAAAAAATTACAATAATAACGATCTACGGCAAATGTTTCTCCCCTAAGCCGTTCCTGTCTCTTCCATATCGTAGTGCAGTAATGTTTGCTTTCTTGAAAGTGTTTATCGAGTAAATTGATATTTTTTCTTCGTTCGCATTTATCTAAAAATAAAACACGAATCTTTGTGGCGAAATATTAACTTTTTTCGTTGTTTGTCGATCGTTTATCAACCCCTACCACACGATAATATATTTTTTTAACGTTATGATAGCTACAAAGGTTTTAAAAATTCAACAAGGTTGTAGCTAATTTACCAATATTATTTATTCAGTTCAGGGTTAAACGAGAATTGTATTTAGATTTGAAAAAATACAATATTTTTCTGAATACATATCATCCGAGCATGATGGTCATTTGTTTTTCTAGCGGTATATTGACAATAGCGATAAAGCTAACGATATTGAAGCACTAAATTATGAAAATTATGCAAACAACATAGGTTGCTAGTAAAATAATTGTACCTAATATAAAACACTTGCTTTTACACATAAGTCTTAAAATCTTTTAGGTTATTTATCCTTAATTGCTAACTTATTATGTGTCTGTTCGAATAACTAACAATACTTGGATAAAATTTTTTGAAACGGTTGTTAATACAGAATTTGCACAATTCTTAATTTCTTACTGAGGAATCGGATAAACTCGTCCAGGTATAGGAGCTCGCCCGCTCGGATCAGAGATTGGTTTCGAAAATAAGTCGATCTAAAGCAGATAAAAATATTACTTTTCAAAACCTACACAGGGTGTTTCAAATTTGAGTTTAAACATGGGGATTTCGTTTATTATAATAGCTATAATATAGGTTGAAATTTGGCAAAGTTGCTAAATTCGGTGCTCATTAATGATCCGTAGAAAAATTGGAAATATCTTAAACGGTATTTTAAAAAATCAGGAAAAATCGATATTTCCCATATTTGAAATAATTCCTTTGGAACAAAATATTTTAAATATGTAAAAACATTGCCTAAGTAACTTTTCTAGCCGAATCGGATGGTATCAACAATTTTTTCTAGGTCAAAAAAATGCTTTTTGATTACGTCAATAATAAAATTGCGCCCATAAGAAAAAATAAAGTTGGTTGTTAAAAAACAAAAACGAATCGGCCTAGGAAAAACGTGTGATGGCGATCCGATTCGGCCTAAAAAGTTGCATGGACAAAGTTTTTTCACGTTTGAAATATTTTATCGACCGAAGCAGTTTAACGACGATTTTTAAAAATCGTATTTTTCGGTTTTCCCAATTTTCTCGGATACCGTTTGAGATATTTCCAATCTCTCTTCGGATTATCAATGAGCACCGAATTTAGCAGCTTTGCTAAATTTAAACTTTAAATCTGGGGATCTCGCTTATTATAATAGCCAGAGTATATTTTATCTCCAATAGTTCATATCTTTTACATTTTTCTTCTTTAGCTCTTTTAGATAGGCAACTGTTTTAACAAAATTTTTAAAATAGATTAATCGGACCATGAACAAAATAATTTTTTTACAGTGATCTTTTATTAAAATAGGGTAGCTTATAATAATATATTACGTAACAAGAGTTGTAAGAAGCATATTACGCACGAAAAGTTGCGCACGGCGCCTCGTAGCGGCGAGTGCGTAATTGCTTTACAATTCGTGTTATGTAGCATACTTTTTCTACGATCACATAATACTTACTAATATGCACATGCAATTGCGTTGTCATTTACATTAGTGGTCGTAAAAAAATTATATTTTACCATAGATGAAAGATAAAACAATAACTTAAAATTCTTGCGTGACTTAAGATTGCGTATAACTTTTCCTTTAATATGCAGTGATAGAGGAGTTATAAAACACCGAAGAAATTTGGTGTTCAGAATTTATGGCCCTATTTCCTTCAGAAATGCAAAAGTTTTTTTTATTATGGCCCTAAATAGATAACTTTGTTGCATTTAACCGATATGATATCTATTATAATTTGTAAAATAAAAGCACTTAAAAATTTTATCTTTGAACACAAAACACAAAAAAAATCTGTTCGTGTAAACTTTACGTTATCGCGTTTCCGAAATCTTTGACCAAACCAAATAGACTCCGTTTAAACAATCTGTTAAACTGCATTTTTAATTATCTTTAATCGTTTAACAGCACTGCAAGTATAGGAGCGCGTGTGTATTTTTAATCTCGCTTTTATATGTTTGTTGGTTAACGATATTTTATCGGCGTAGCAGTGGAAAATAAATAAATAATACAGTTTTTTGCCTTCGGCGTAGCGTACACGCGCAGGGTTTGTTATCATTGATCGCGGATCAAGTAACCTGCCACCTACTACGTATAGTAACGCGCGTTTCGTCAAATATTGAATATTTCTGCTGAACCGTTGTGTTTAAATTGTATGCAAAAAGATTGGATGATAATACACCCTACAATTACGAGTGTTTTAAAGTCGAAATAGCTCCACATGCCCTGGAAATTTATAAAATTATGCTAAATATAAAATACCCCTGTGACCCGATAATCTACATTAGCGACACGCGATATGGCGGCTGCATGTATACGTTCGTCCGGCACCGAAAAACATATTAATTTGCTCCGGATACCGTTCAATTTGTACGTTCAAATTCCTTCGGTTCATTTCGCATTCCGTATTAATAGATTTTCTTGAGTGTAAACTAATTATCTAATGAAGTTTTTAGTAGATTCGGCCGAAGAAGAGTGTGATTATCACGCGATTTCGAACGTGACGTAACGTGACCTTGCTGATTGTGGAACTTGGTAGGACATTTTGATGTGTACATTGCATGTTTCACCGCACCTATCATATGCTGTTTCATCTAACGGTTAAATGTCAAAATAAAAAAGCAAAATGAAAATGCAGTGTAATTGAACTACCCTTTCGTGATTTCATATCAGGTAGTTTTTTTTTTTTTGTTTTGTTTTGTTTATATAATCAGTGGCGTGCGAAAATATTGTTTATTAATCCACAGAGACTTTTATAAGAAATTTGTTTGCTAACAACTTTCGCAACCTTTTTAAATCATGCTCCACCTCAACGCCTCAAAAGATTTTGATGCCCGTCCTAGCATAATAGTTGAACAAATTCCGAAAAAGGAGAATGCAAATAGATACTTTAAATAAAAAAGAACATAGGTAAAACTGTTTTTAATCTGACTTTCTTTAGTGAATATAAATCATATATTTGATTATGTATATTATTTGCCCCCCAAAACATTCAAATCGCCCCCCTGTGGGGCCTACGCCCCACGTTGGGGAATACTGACATACAGGGTGCACCACGACCCTGAGATTCTTCGATAGCTCCTTTATTAATGAAAATATCAAAAAATGTTTAATACAAATATTGTGCGAACCTATTTTCTACATAACCTAAAATTATTTTCAAATATACAGGGTGTTTCGTTTGACCGGCACATATAAAAATTTAATTTTTTTAAATAGAACACCCTGTATATTTTTACATTTTTGGATTTCTCTTAAAATTTACTTTAAAAAATGTTTAAGGTTATATGGGCCTTAAGTCAACCGTTTTCGTAAAATTTACATTTTTGTGAAAATTTTGAGCGATACAGCACTGTCAATTTTTTTTTACATTAAAGTTATTTAAAAAAGCGTTAAAATTTCGTTTAAAATTTAAATTGACAATAAATTAATTAACACTTTGCGCTAGCTACATTTTAAAAATATTATACAGGGTGTTTTTTACGCTTGGTCAAACTTGTGAAACTTTAAACATCGATAAGTCATTTTTCTTAAATACAACACCCTGTATATTTTTACATTTTCTTGTAGAGAATTTAATTGTCTTTCGAAATTATTAAGCATGTCCTATACCTAAAGTTAATATTTTCGAGCTATCTCGATTTTTATTAGTATTACTAAGGCAATTAAAATATTTTAAAGTTGGCCATGGACGTAAGTCGTAATTTTTCAAAGAATTTTTAAACAAAAGAATAAAAAGAGCTGCAACTTTAATTTTAGGCTAAAAATGTACCCCATTTTACCGAAAATTATCGTATAAATTGTTCAAGATTATGTCCTTGTTCTACGCACAGCCGTAGACCTTGTCTGAAAGGCTCTAGCTCCCTTTATAACATTTCGGGGGTTATACCATCAAAAGCAACACGAATCCTGTTCTGCACATCTTCAGCAGTTGTTGGGGTGTCTTGATACACCTGTTTTATGGGTCCCCACAAAAATAAATCTATAGGGGTAAGATCAGGTGACCTAGGTGGCCAGGAGATTGGTCTACCTCGCCCTATCCATCTATTGGAATATTCTGTGTTCGGCAACTGCATTACTTCCTGTGTTGCTTTTAATGGTATAACCCCCGAAATGTTATCAAAAGTGCTAGAGTCTTTGAGACAACATCTACGATTGTGCGTAGAACATGAACAAGGATATAATTTTAAACAATTTATACGATAAATTTCGGGGAAAAGGGGTACATTATTGGACTAAAATTAAAGTTGGAGCTCTTTTTATTTTTTTGTTTAAAAATTCTTTGAAAAATTACGACTTACGTCCATGGCCCACTTTAAAATATTTTATTTGCCTTAGTAATACTAATAAAAATCGAGATAGCTCGAAAAATATTAACTTAAGGTATAGGACATGCTTAATAATTTCGAAAGACAATTAAATTCTCTACAAGAAAATGTAAAAATATACAGGGTGTTGCATTTAAGAAAAATGACTTATCGATGTTTAAAGTTTCACAAGTTTGACCAAGCGTAAAAAACACCCTGTATAATATTTTTAAAATGTAGCTAGCGCAAAGTGTTAATTAATCTATTGTCAATATAAATTTTAAACGAAATTTTACCGCTTTTTTAAATAACTTTAATGTAAAAAAAAATTGAAAGTGCTGTATCGCTCAAAATTTTCACAAAAATGTAAATTTTACGAAAACGGTTGACTTAAGACCCGTATAACCTTTAACATTTTTTGAAGTAAATTTTAAGAGAAATCTAAAAATGTAAAAATATACAGGGTGTTCTATTTAAAAAAATTAAATTTTTATATATGCCGGTCAAACGAAACACCCTGTATATTTGAAAATAATTTAAGGTTATGTAGAAAATAGGTTAGCACAATATTTGTATTAAACATTTTTTGATATTTTCATTAATAAAGGAGCTATCGAAGAATCTCAGGGTCGTGGTGCACCCTGTATATGGTTAACAGTAAAACAGTGTAAGCAAAAATAATTTAAGTTGGTACAGCGGTTTTTTTTTATTCCCACAAGTAATCACAAAAAAAGTAAAAACCAAAGGCGTCTCCCTACATCTTAAGATTTCATCAAACAAAAAGAAATATGCATTATCGTCTACAAGCGCAGACCTGAAAATTATACAGCCCATGGAGAGAGTAGGTTAGGTACTATTGTTTGAACGCATGTTATAATTTAGAATTTATTAATAGTAACAGTTTTTAAAAAATCATAAATTATTATGAAATGTAAATTTTTCTTAAGTTGTTTAAGTTTTTTTGTGTTTAATTAAGTACAGCTAGTTTATTTATGTGATGTTTTGTTTTGTTTTTCCTGGGCCAGTTTGATTTTAATTAATAAATACAATAATATTATAATAACTTACTTTTTTTTAAATTTATAAACCTAACAACCCATACATCAAAAAAACGAGAAAAAAACATCTTTTTAATGGTGTCACAGCCAACTACAACCCGTATTTAAAATAAAAAACCAATGAAGATATGTAAAATGTATTAATAAGTTTCAAATCTACCTACGCAAAAAGTACGCTGATAATGTCGAAAAATATTTTGAGTATGATTTTAAATGAGCAAGTTGCAAAAATCGAAAACGTCATTTTTTTGTTTTTTAAATATTGCGCAAAAACTATTAATTTTTTTAAAGATCTTTTTCATAGAATATTTCTTAAATCATAGATCATTTTGACTCATGTAACCAAGTCTGTTATCCCTTACCGCTTACGAGATCCCCATGCTGTTCACGATAACTGGGACACCCTGTATAATACATATTTGTTTTCGAAGCATCACTATAAAAAATTCTAAGACTCTTATTTGTTAATCAATAGCAATCTACTGACGAAGGGATTAGAGTCTTGGAACTGATCTAGCAATTCTAACAAAGAAAAGCATAAGTAAAAAAACTGCTAAGCTACAGAAAGGCGTTTTAATTACAGAATGTGAAATGTGATTACAAAAAAAATTATTCTGAAATAAAAATTGACTTGTAAAGTATTTTTCATGCGAAAATCAGACTTTTATTATCACAAGAAGAGACGTTTTTCGCAGAATACTCTAAATTATTTTTTAAATAAATATCTTTCTTGATTAACACTTACTACTCTTTAGTTTGCACTTTATATCTAAAAACTGAGACAAAAATCTCTTAAAAAAGCAAGAAATTCTTTGTCGTCCAGTAACATTATTTCTATTTGTTATACTATTATTACAAAATGAAAAACATGTGTGTAAACAGCGAATGTCAACATCTACTGCGATTGTTTTCCTCGGTAAATAACATTTGAAATCTCAGAGAAGATTAAATTGTCGGCGTGGCTTTTCATTTGTCACTGATCGACGCAAATATCAATTTCAAAAACACGCCCACTTTCCTGTTTTGTTTAATCAACGCGCCACCCAAAAACGTCCCTAAATTATAGTCTTTTACTTTACAAAAGGTTGCATTAAAAAAACCACAAGACGATGTATATATATGCTTATATTGTATGTTTGTTGTAAGAAGATAATTACTCATTTTTCAAATCAATTTAACAAACATCCTCATTTGTTTATATTACGTAATCAGAATCAAGTTAAAGCCGCGTAAAAATGGTTTGTTTTAATTATTTAATACCGTAATTTCGTGAAGTTTTTTATTATAAGTTAGTGGTAGGTACTCGAAGTAAATTGTTCCCCCCACAACTGCGCCTCTGTCTGCAGCCACACTAACATTTCGTGCCAGTGTTAAGTTAATTATCAAACATTTATTGCGCATTCTTGTAAAAATATATAAACTGTGATAATGAATGAAACATATTTGCGTAATTTGCATACATATTATTTGCTCATTAAAACGCTGACGACGTAAAACAATAGGTAAAAGTAAAGCCTTTGACCTGTCTTTAAAAAAATAATATTATTCTTGAAATTGCAGCTGTTTCTCATGCGCTAAAACAAAGAAAAAGTGTATAAGTAAACAAAATTTCATTTCAGTATTAATTTGGAAACTACACTCGAACGCTCGAATACTTATCGTAGATAGTAAAATCGACTGATTAAATGAAATCGAACGACAATAATTACGAACAAAAAAAAAACTTCACTGCATTTACTGATATGAGAGTTATTGTTTGTAAGGTCGCCACACATATAATCTTCAGTAAAAATGACGAAATAGCAGTTTTTATTACATTTAACGCAATTTTATGGAACAAGTGCTCCAAATTTGGTGAGATTACAGAAATGTCTCACTTATTCTTAGAGATAAAGAAATGGTTACATTACACCAACATCTGAGCGTGTTTGGGACAACTTTAGAACAATATCTAAATTATTTTTAAAGTTATTGTTATGTGTCAAATCTCTATTGTTATAAAAGATATCGAGATACGCTCCAAACATTTTTAATTTTCACCTTTATACGCAGAATTTAATGATATCAAATTAAAAAAAAAAAATAACTGTAATTTAAAAGTTATAACGCTAACCCAGTGGTTTCCAACCTTTTTGTACCTCCGCCCCCCTTTTTCATAAAAAAAAATTTGCGCCCCCCTCATTTCTCGTAACAATCTAATTTCATAAATACTGTCCTGTTATAATACTTATTTAATGGGCTACAAAACAAATATACCATATTCTGTGTAAATAAAGTTCTTTTTGTTTGTTTATATTCAAAAATGATATTATGGTAACAGCTGTGCGCCCACCTTGCAACAGTCTAGCGCCCCCCTAGGGGGGCGCGCCCCACATTTTGGAAACCACTGCTAACCCATGGTCTGCTTCGAGAATTTTATTTCTTATTTTTATACAATGCTGAGCAAAAGTATAGAACCGGGCAAATATCTAGAGCTAGAATACTATTAAAAGTATTACAGTGAAACATTGTATCTAAACATAATTGATTGATCCGGATTTGATGCGAATATTGAGGTTACAACACGACTTCCGGTTCAACCGGAGACGGACCTTTCAAATTTTAAATACAACTGCCAGTATATTTTTATATTTTGATATTCCCCTTCCAATATACTTCAAAAATATATAAGGTGATATGGGTCTACAGTGGACCGTTTTCGTGAAATATGTTTTTATTAAAAAAACTTGACCGATACAGCACTTTTAAGAATTTTCAGCATTTAAAAACTTCTAAAAGGCACTAGAAATTCGTTTAAAAGGTAAGATCACATTAGATTAATTAATGCTTTGTACTATCTCAATTTTTTAAATATAATACAGGGCGTTTTAACACTTTGCCAAACTTGTGAAACTTTAAACATTTTAGTTGAATCGAAATTTGTAGAAAAATAATAGTTAAATTGATAGTCGTAATGCAAAAACACAATAAAATACTTTATAGGATTAAGCAATTGTCTCATCACTCTGGTTCAATCAATACATATGAAAGAAACAAGAAACTTATAATTTTACCTTTACCCTATGAATTTTTAACATGTTTTTATAATGAAGACGTAAATTTATCATTCTTACGTTTAAAGCGAGGTTTCTTAAAATTAATTACATATTTGTTTATTGATCCGTGTGATGAGACAATTATTACTAAATCCTATAAACTAAATTTTAGTGTTTTTGCAGTACGACTTGCAATTATTCAACTTATTGTTTAAAGTTTCACAAGTTTGACCAAGCATAAAAAACGCCCTGTATACTATTTTAAAAATGTAAATAGTGCAAAGCGTAAATTAATCTTTTACCAATCTAATTTTAAAACGAATTTCTACTGCCTTTTCTCAAAGTTCTTAAATATTGAAAATTTTTGAAAAAGTTGTTTCGCTCAAAATTTTCATAGAAATGTAAATTTCACGAAGACGGTTAACTTTAGACCCATATAACCTCAAATATTTTTTGAAGTAAATTTGAAGATGTATCTGAAAATATACAGGAAGTTTAATTTAAAATTTTGGTCCGTTTCCCGTTGAACCGGAAACCGTGTTGTAAGCTCAACTTGCATCGAATTCATAACACATAACACCAAATCACATTGTGATATCTTCAATAGTATTCTAGATATTTGCCTGTTTCCATACTTTTGCTCAGCACTGTATAAGTATGCAATAGATGACACAATTATTTTTAAAAAAATCATCCAGTACAATGCATTTTTCACATTGTTTTAGTGTATAGACAATAAAAATAAGGTCATGGAAACAACGAAACAATAAATTTTTTTAAATTTAATGATGGCAATAATGTAATCCCATCCAATTTGGACCACTCTGTACCCACCAAAACACGGTGAGCCCTCAATTTTATTTTTAAATTATTTCACGGCCACCTCCATATCTATTTTCAGTTGTTAGTTGTTTTAAGTAAGCCACTGCTAAATATCCCTAAACCTTGCCCCACGCACACTAAAACTTCTGTTGTAATTTAGAAATCACTTTTAGAAAATGTTTTATGTAACATTTTTCTAAAAAAAAATCTCGCATCTGTTTAATCGCATTAATCACACGATGTTTTTTTGTGTATTTTCAATTGCCCGTAATATTTCTGTTGAGTTTTATTTTATTTGCGGTTTTAAATTAAAAAAACAAACGCTTGCATATCGTTTGAATTAGCTGACCTTTGAGAGTCTTGGACCAGCAGGACAGTTGAGTCAGCCGACGTAATTTTTGTCACCTTTCCAAAGATATTTCATTATTTTTAAGCACAGAAATGCGCAAATTTCTAATTATATGCACACACGTTCTCTAATGCATGAAAGTTAAATTTTTTCAAATTAATACACGTGCAGGAGGCACAAATTAGGGAAATTCCCAGTAAAATTTGGGCTGATAATAATTACAAGACTTATTTACCCGTTCATAACAACTTTTATGTATTATTTTTAATACAGATCAGCTTAAAGCTCAACCCCTTAAGATAATATATACTACCACTGTGCAAATAAAAGACTTGAGAGTTGTTTTATCACAACTGGATGAACATTGTTCGTCAAAAAAACTTCCCTATTGTGCAAAGATCACGCGCACTGCCCTCAAATTTTACTTTACTCCCAAAAAAACAGAGATTATCCTCATTCAAAAAGATTAACTGACGCTCAAACGCCACCCACATTCAGCAAACCATTACACTAACCACTGAACCATCACAGCCTTTTCCAAGGCTAGCGATGATTGTTACTGTACTCACTAACTTTTGATTGACTTTGTTATTTCATTATTAAACTGTTATTAACTAAAATTGTGTTGCGGCACGGAATGAGCCACTTTACCTATTGAAATAGCAACATTTGTGTGACTTTTGCTGTATTCTCAAGTGCATAATATTTTTAAATGGGTATTTTAATTTGTTCCAAAAATTTGCTTGATCAATTCTTAAGGTAAATTATTGCAAAATGTTAGTAACAGTACTTTTCGATCAAATAATACGTTTATTTTGAAAATGGCTTAAGTCACTTTCTGCGAAAAATGAGTTAAAGCTGTTTATTATTACAAAAATGTAAGGTTTTTTTATCTTTAAACATTTTACTTGCAATTTCTTTCAAAATCATTACTATTTTCCTCAATCGAAATTTTATTGTTGAACAAAAATGAAAATACATACATACATTTATTTTGAAAATGACATAAAGATGGATTTGCTTCGCTATGTAGGTACACCCAATTTACCATAGTTATTTTTAAAATTTAAAACAAAGTGAAATGTCCGAAGACTTTATCACTCCTATTAATTACAATGATTCAATTCATGTATAAACTTTTACGTAAAATACGTTATATAAATTACTTATACTTATATTTTAAAATGTAATGATGCATTTCCTTATAATTTATGTATTTTATGAATACCATGATAATGAAAAACCACTATGCATTATATAAATAACTTATATTATATCATTTACTCATCAATTTTCTGAAATTGCTGTCTTATCAAACATCACTTTAGTAAAACACAACAACAAAGTCCGTAGTTTTTATAAAATATTGATTTTAAAAGTGGTCTAAGTCACTTTACAGTAATGAAACTGTCGATTCGTTAACGTTTGTGTGAAATTATGTATACTGAGAAAAATATATGTAAGCAAGATAACAAATATAAGTGAAATTTCTTGTAGTTAGCATAAATATTTTTATGCACATTAAAATGCAAAACATTTAATATCTCAAAATGACATAAAAGTTATGCCACTTTTAAAATAAACAGCTCAATTATATTAGCTACAGGTTACAAACTGTATTTTTTTTTACGACCACTAATATAAATGTACAGCCTGCATTCATAGTGAGTTCTAAAGTCTGTTTTATACTATACTATTTTTTCGTTTAAGAAAACCGTATACGATTTTTGATACAAAAATTTCGTTCAATAATTTAGCATGGAAAATATGAACCATTTACATTGTACTATATTTTCGTAAGAAAAGTCCAATATATTTTGGTTACTTTTTAGTAACTTTTATCATATTTTGTTGGCACCTTGAGTAACCATGTCAAATGTTCAATTTGATCACAGAACAGAAAGCGAATCATTTTCAAATTTAACGTATATTAAACGCTTGTTCCATTCTACATATTTATTCCTACAAAATAAATTGTGAGGGATAACGGTAATAAGTAGTATTTAACATCGTTTGATTGTTTGAGTTAACCTAACCCACAAATAACATGCGGTCAGATACAGTCATACAGTTACAGTAGAATACGCCTACGCGCATGCTAAAAACGGACGGATTTAGGGCGGTAGTAATTTCGTACGAATTTTTCGTTCAAGATTTTTAATTTCTGATTGACAGCGTACAAGAAAATCGTATACGATTTTCTTAAACGAAAAAATAGTGTAGTATAAAACAGACTTAACGCACACTTATCTAGAAAGATCGAAGTAGCCATACGTCAAACACTGCCTGTATGCATGGTAAGTGTGTTATAACGCACGGTAAGCAAAACGCACACTTGTCAAAGTAGGCTTACGTCAAAATTGAAAAGACAACGTAATTACATGTGTATATTAGCCAAAAAGCCGTTAAAATCGTAGTTATTTTGTGTTCGTAGAAAAAGTAGCTACATCACGAGTTGTAAAGCAATTACGCACTCGTGGAGCGGCTCCGTGCGTAACTTTTCCACTCGTGCGTAATATGCTTCTTACAACTCCTGTTATCTAATATACTAATAGACGACACTTATTCATGAACTACACACTACAAATTTTAAAACATCGCAACAACAACAGTTAAATTTTTGCATAATTAAGTGCGTTCAAAATATTTAAAAAAAAGTTTTTTGTGGTAACCTCGCGATCCAAAATAACCAGATACTCAAAATGATTACTAATTATACGAAAATAGAAAATAAACAAATAACTATAACACTTTCCTAATTGAGAAATACTTGCTAACTAATTAGTAATATCACCCACTATTGCCTGTTGATATGTTTTCAGTTTTTTTTTATAATACATACATACAAACCATTGTACAATTATGAAGGTTTAAGTGTTTAAATTTTTACTACTAACTCGCTAGTAAATCCTAGTAGCTCCCTATTAATTTAAACAAACAATTTAATAAACTATTACGCCAAGGTTGGTGTAATAAAGATAAATGAACACATTACTTTAAAATAGGACGATTATTAACTATCATATTGTAGTCAAAATGACTGCATGACAATATTTACATAATGTTGTTTCTACGCACGTCACATAAAGCAATTTTTCCCAAAAACCGTAACAATTATATACAAATTGAGTTCGTTATGGCTTGAGGCTTTAATTCTTACATAGTTTTTCATAAAAAAAACAGCATTTTTAGTACTTTACTGTTAAGTACCATCTTAAAATTGCGTTTAACGCGCCTTTGTTTTCAACATAGACAATCTTTCAAATTTCACGTTCTGTTAAACTTGTAGACGACTATTATGCAAAGAAACAAATTTGCAAGTTAAGGAATATTTTTTGCGTTGTTGAAAAGTTATCTTTGCTGCTACGAAGATTTAAGGTCTTTACAAAACTTGGTATCCAAAATACCGTTTCAATAAATTTAAGATAATTGCTTTTTTATAACTTGATTTGTAAAATACGAATATTTTGCTGCGTCATTTTTTTTTGTTCGCAAGAGCAAGAACTTGTGAAATAATGTTCAATTACTTCGCAAAATCTTTTTATGTAACAACAACTTTTATTAAGCTTGCCCTAAAGAATTCGTTTCGAAGAGCCAAAAAAGCGATTTTGTAAATTTAATTTAGTCTTCTTAGTGCCTTTCTTCTGTGTGTTTCTATCCTACATCCAGATTTATTTTAATTAACTTTACTTATTTTGTGGTAGTCGTAATTCTATGAATGTATCCACTAAGTATATTGCATTCTTCTGTTTTCGAATGGGTAATCCCGCAAATTATTTAAAAAAGCCACTTCCTTATCTTCTAAAAACCATTTTAAAGTGAACAAGAAATGAACAGCTGTTAAAATAGCTGTTCGAATCTTTAAATTAACCTGTTTGATTGTTGTTAATATCTGAACATCTAAGACCGTTTCAAACTTGTTGCCAACAGTAAATTTATGAAGTAATGCTGTACAAAAGATTTTCCACCCTGTTACACACCATAAAAATTTGTTAAGCAATTGTTCTGCTTAGTTGGTATAAAGCTATTTTATTTTTAAGTACTACAAACATATTGGACTTATGCTTCTACGTTTTACACCTAAAATACTTGTTCAGACATAATATTAACATAGTCAGTGTGCCGTGATAAATTTACAAACTCGAAGTGTCAAACTTCATTTTAAACACTTAAATTTAGAATTGAAATGTACTGATGTTACAATGGAAGCTTACATGAAGATTAAAATACATATCAGTATACAGACATACAGAGTGTTTCTTAAATATTGCGAAAAAATTTGGAAGGTGATTTCTCATCGAAAATTAAGGGAGGTCTTTTTTATAATTTTTTTTTCCTTAGACGTCTCCTTCAGGAGTTACAGACCCCTAAAGGGGTGCGGTAAAATTAGATTTTTATTTTATTTCTCAAGTTTGGGTAAATGTAGGAAAATGATATTTGGTAGATGTTTTATACTTATTAAAAGGTTTCCAATGGTAATGTTTTCATTCATCTCCCACCTTCACAGCGGGCTGAAAAATGGTTTTTTTTATCAGAACTTTTTGGTTGGTTAAAATTTTGCAACTAAAAATTTGTTTTTTGAAAGCTAGATTTATTTAGAAACTTTTTTTATTATTTAGTTTTTCTCGTTAAACCTACCGTTTTTGAGTAAAAAATAACATAAGTAAACACGAACCATCAAATATTCCAATATAAAACGATTCATTTTGGTGGTTGCCATGGTTTGTTTATGCTCATATTGGGTAGAATTGACAGATGTTATTCATTTTTGACGTTTACGCATTATTTAAGAAACACCCTGTATATCGCACTTATCTAATTGGTAAAAATTATCATTCATCCATAAAATTATCGTAGACCTATACTGCAAGGTAGTTCCTCAAATTTAATCTCCATTTCACAACTAATTCTCACCTGTTTGCATTAAATATTAGCAAATGCGTATTACTTAACACATTATTCTCAAAATACTTGTAATAAGACTGTTAATTGAGATGAAGGAAAGCAAATTTACCATATTGGAGGCTAAATCCGATCCATTGCACGTCTTACTACTGTTGAAAGAACGAAAATGTATAGCAAAGTGTCCCTTTAGCTGAAAAAAGGTATTTTAACGTCAAAAGGGTTACGTAGAGATACACTAAGCAACAATCCTGACGGAGTTAGACAAAAAAATGTATGACTTTGAATAATCTAACATTTAAGGGCATTAAAAAGCTAGGAATAATTTATATTGACCGATATTAATTTTTAAATTTAAATGGTGTATTTCAACCTCTTAAGATTCATTAATTTTGTTAACTGTGGAAAATTAAACGTTTTCTGTCGTCGAAATACATTAAAATCCAACACAACTATCTGCAACATATTCCTTCATTAATGTTCGCAGCGATGGGTGTCCCTATTTCAACTGTTTCTCTAATTATAGCCAATTTGTTATGTCGGTTTCTTTATGAATTACACAATTTAGAATAAAACCTTCATCAACTAAATTTGCGTAGCAGTAAACAGTTCATGTTATGAAAATCCTTTTGAAAAAATATACATTTTTTAAAGAGGCTGAAGCTATTTCTTAAAGGGCAGATGTAAAAAAGTGGTCGTCAGATACAAGAGCCAGGGATAAATACGTTTTGGAACGTATCGCGAATAATTTATGTCGTGTATTTTACGCTACGCAAAACTTTAATATGTAAACAAACAGCTGATAAAGCCAGTGACGTGTGTGTTTAAACAGTGATTTTCCTAAAAGCAAGTTGCAATTTAAATATTTGAGGCCTGCATCGGCTATGGTTGACCTAGATCAGCTGTAGCCGTCTGGCAGCCAGAAGTAGACAACAAACATAAATAACAGTTAATAATAGATAGAAATATCAATTAACACGTTCATGTGTTAAGTTTGTTTGAAACTTGACATTTGCTTTAAAAAATAGGAACTAAGTATTATTGTACTAACTTTTTTGTGTTAAAATACAACCCCCACCTGGCTTTTTATTAATTGCCCGTTTAATTAGGGAAATTATTTTTAAAACGAGAAAATTAATTTACCAAAACACATGGCACAGCTATAAATCTATCAAAAATAATTAACTAAAAGTTGTGGAATGAGGTTTAAAAACGAATTTACCAAAATATTTTTGGCCAATTAATCATAAAACAAAATCAAATGAAAACTGTTCATATCTGTTCGTAAGTCTGTCTAACCGACTTTTTATTATTATTATTTCCGCGAAGGTGGTCCCCTTTCAGGTTCCTGTACTGCGACCTATTGGTCTATTGTACCCTCTGGTGATAGCCCCTTAAAGAAGTCCTGTGTTTTTAAAAAAACTCCAGTATTTTCTTTAAGGGTGTTTTTCTTAACTCTTCTTGGTTGACTTTTTCCATCCCTAGAAGTCTACGCCGATAGGGTGTGATCCTTCACACTGGCATATTACGTGAAGAGGAGTTTCTTCTTCTTCACCAATCGTCTTCGTATATCGGTCTCTGAGAGCCCTATTATTTAGAAGTGTTTGTTTAGCCCTCAGTGTCCTGTGACGAGTCCTGTGTCTGCTCTGATGTCTAATCTGTTCATCCTGAGCATTTCTTCTGTCTTTTATTTAGAGACCATTGACAAGATAGCCTTAGAATGGGCTTGTCCAGCAACTTTTTTTTAATGAGCATTATGACTCTGTATTAATATGTCATAAGACACCGTTCCATAGGATGTACCAACTGCGGGTTCTGGTCTGAAGAAAGGTGTCTCGCTGCCAATTTTGGCCAGGCGATCTGCCTTCTCGTTCCCTGGTATATTAGTGTGCCCTGGGCACCATACCAGTTTAACATTATTCCTGCTTCCTAGCACGTACCCAGTTCAGAATAAGTCCTGAGTTTACTTCCGACGAGCCAAGAGCTTTTAACGCTGCTTGGCTGTCGGACACTATGAAGATTCCTTTATTATTAAAATCTCTTTCTAATAGCGTTCCTGCACATAAGTGCATAGCGTACACCTCGACTTGAAATATGGTTGCACTGTCCAACTTTACTTTAAAGCTAATATCGAGCTAGAACTCAAACAATAGCTTTATTTTAGATATTGAAAGAAAATCTGTGCAGAGTTATGTGTAGAATATGTCTCGTGTCATACAGCATTGAGATTTTTTATATGTACCTATACACAATTTTTTTTTTTCTTTCAAAATCGACCCTTAATGTAAATACCTACTTATTATTCTAGTCTAAGAAATCGACCTCTTTCCGAAATTTAAACGAAAAACAATTTCAAAACACGTTAATTATAGCAAAGTATTCCTACATCGTTTTATTACTGCAATAAAATTAAAAGCGATGTTGTTAGAATTTATTTTTATCTGTTATCTTGGATGCAACGAACGTCTAGGAAAATTTGCTTTCTATCAGTGCTCTACGATATATTTTATATCGTTGTTTGTTTGATTATATTGACACCGTTTCATATCTCGTACCATCAACCCCAAAATCAAACGCGAAGTCTTAATTTATTTCTGTAACGTATTAGTCAAAAAGACTGCAGTCTTTTTAGGTTCTCGATGACAGTTGAATTTATTGAAATAACACAACTGGAATTTTTTGAGACACATGGGTTACATTAAAATTTTGGGTCAACGTAATAAATAGAATCGGATACGATTTAATGTTATAGGATGGGCCTTGTGAGCGCAAACTAAACGCTTCCAGCTTACAAATAAACGTGCTTTGTAAATAAACCGATATCGCATGAATATTTCGTTTTTTGATTTCGTATTACAGAGACTAAAAGCCACTACACTGCTTTTGCAAATTTATTTGAATGAAATGGAGCTTTAGCCATTTGGATAGAAGCGTCCCCCGCTTGATCGTTTTCAAATTTCCGGATATCAAATTTCCTTTTAGAGTTCTCTATTTTGGTTTTAGGGGAAAAGTAAGAGAGAGGGATAAGTTTGGGTCATAAGTTTATAAAACGGATTTATCAAACAGATTTTGGAATACTGCATGTTCCAAAAATAACGCTCCATAAACGCACATTTACATGTTTTACATATTCTGTACAAGATTTCTTCAATTCGAGGGTCGATTAGGGGATCTCACCTAGCATACTAGCTCCGAAGTCATTTAAACAGGAGCTTAATTCAAATATGACTTGAAAATTGTGATAAAACTTTTCGTTCAGAAGTTACTCACCAGGGAAGGTCACGATACGTTGTCGCTAGAATTTAATCAAGGCTGTGTTTATTGCATCAAGAACATGAAAACTAAATGTTTTGCAGTTATTCGTGCCACTTGCCATTTGCTTCGGAAAAATAAGTGAAAAACTGAAAAGTTAATAATGAAGGTAGTTTTTGCGATCGCGTTGGCTATGAAACCATCAGAGCTAAAATCGAAACTCTTCTATTTACCAATTCGCGCATCCTTTGCAAGTAAAATGGTGCAAAGTTTTTGAAGAAATCTTAAACGGTTCCGTAGAAAAACGTCAAAAACGAAACCCCTGCATAAGCGCCTCTACATTCCATTCTTCTTTACAAGCTCCCCTCGTATGTTTCTTGCGGCCTTACTTTGCGTCGTTTTCCTTCTAGTCTTGCTTCCAGCGCACGCTAGAATATACATTGTTCTATTCATTCTAACTATATGCCCGTACTTTTTTAACTGTCTCTTCACTTCATACTCTTTGTCTATTTTTTTTTATTGTTGTGCTTCAACTTTCCTACAACCAAATTTTACAAGTAAAATAAATTTGTCTCTATCGGCGATCTTATACACTAGAACTGGACAAAAATTGTTAAAGCTACGTTTTTTATGACGTAACATAAATTGGGTTAGGCATCATTTGTTTAGAAACATTGGAATTGTTCTTGGGGAAGGTTAAAAGCTCTACGCTGATAACATATCATTTTTTTACAAGCAATATGTCGTCTCGCCGTTTTAATCCCTGACCTGTTGGTTATACCGAGTGATAAGATAGTCTCCTAGATTACTCGCGAAAATTGTGTGGGTGCGTAAAAACTGCACTCAACATTGAGGGTATTCATAGCTGTTTAATTCTATTAACATAAACATAGCTATGTAGAGGTACGGCGGATCTAAAAATACAATTGGGCAACGCAGTTTGTAGGTACAACAAATACCTCTTGATATATTCGCTACGATCGGTCGTCCCGGCAGGATACAGCAAACAAATTTCGTTAGCCAACCAACTGGATTATAAATAGTTGGCAGAAAATTCAACACGCTCTTTCTTTAACGTTACGACATAGCCGAGTTCTTTTACTCTAAGATTTTTTAATCAGTGCGATGTGTAAGCAAGTTGCCTCGTGTGTACGTTCTCAGATCCTTGCGAAAATTACTGGATTAGTTTTTAACGCGACCTTCGTCTAAATTTAACGCGAGTTACGCAGCACCAGTACGTCATACATTTTATGTATTCGGTGTAATTCCGTTCGCCATCAGGTAGAAATTATAGCAAATATTTAGCGAGTACTTCATGTTTTACTTTGTAACGATATCCGCGTTCAAATATAACTTCCATTAATCAGCGAAATTGTTGCCTTTTGTAGATTTCGAAGCTTTTCAAAGGATATTCCGTTTAAGCTTTAGCTTCAATTTTACAGAACCAAATTAAGTGAAACGTTTAAAATCTACCTAAATAAAAAAACGTCCTTTTTCCTGTTATTTCATTAAATTTTACTTTGTCTTTTATCTATTTAAAGATGATTTTTCATTCTCTTTCTACATAATATTTTCCCAAAAAAACATATCTGAACACTTTTATCTAACTTCCATCTAGAGTCGATTATCCGAATGTACTGAAACGAATAGTGCTTGTATAACTGACAATATTGTTTTATGCGAATAATCAATCGAAAATAATTACTTTGGAACACCTAACTTAATTTTTAAGGTAAAATACAAAGTACGTATAGGTATAGTAAGGAAATATTTCGTTTCTTGGGCTTTAAGGACGGTATTTAGGATAACGTAGTCAGATAGTCGAGTTCTACCACGTCGTAAACAAGTATTAATGAAAGAAATTGTACGTTTTCCCTGTGGAATCGATTAAAATTATAATCAAAAAGCCCGTTTTTTTTACAAATATGCTTACCCATGGCGCGTCGTAGCAAATAGAACACTGCTCCGATCAACAAACATTTCTTATGTGATCTAAATTAGTTTTTGAAATAAAAATATCCTGTGTACCAGTCTAAGAAATATAAATATATGTACCTATAATACATTTTTAGTTTATATAAGTATTACTTTTTATTTTAATGGCAGTTAAACTCAGCATCTTAACAGTCAGTTCAGACAACTTCGTACCATTATTGATTTTTTCTGCCGGTTACGGACGAGGATAAATACATTTCTCTTTTTCTTTAAATTCAAGTCCTAAACAGTTTAATAGCGCTGCACTGCTTAATCTACACTGTTAAAAAGTCTACTACTGACGAAGCAGTGCGATAAAATTGGTTTAATGATTAAGACAAAACAGTTATGAGAGAAAAAATCAATTCTACATTTTCAAATTTTTTGCTATAACATCTGAAGCACGAGGAATTTTGCACTTTTAATAATTGATTGTGGCTTCTCTCATACTAAGAAATAATTTATCTCATTTAAACAAACCTGAATCTCCTATAATAACCGAGACCTTTATGCTGGAAATGTAATCTGGGACACCCTGTATAAGATAACTTATTTTTATTTAAATACATAAATACATATGCCGTCAACCTCTCATGTAAATTGCAAGAGATTTTTTCAGCATTGCAACAATATGATCTTTAGCAAAAATCAACGTGTTGATTTTTTTCTATTCCTTATTTCGTCTCATTCCAATTTTAGAAGAAGCCTACGCTGATTGAGTAAGGCATCCAGTGTCACACTGATTAAGTTAAAGCTAACTCTAGAGGGAAATAGGCTACCATTTTCCTGCATTTCCTTGATTTTCCGTGCAGTGACTTTTATTCTAAGTGGGTATCATTTCATGATTTTTATTTTGCTTTGCTTATCAAACGAAACGAATATCAGTGTAATTAACTATTGTAAAATTGTTTTAATTTCCGACTGCAAACAGTTAATAAGTGAGGATATCGTCTTTTTATTAATTATTCAAAGCGTTACTCAATTTCAATAAATAGCTAATAAAACGCTTGTTTTTTTTATGCGAACGAGCTTGCTGCGTGTTTTCGTAATATTTACTCAGCGTCGAACGTTTCGTAAAAATTATGTGCGAGTGTAATTACTCGTCTTGTCTTCGCGTCCCAGAAATAAGAAAAGTAATAATATAGCCGAGTGTGACAGACAGGTCGTTTAATATTGGAAACACGTTGCTAATCATAGTAAACAAATAAAACGTAATAAAGGCGATCTGTTTAAGACAAGCGTAAACTTTAACAAATGCAGGTAGAGTAAGTTTCACGTTACAGGTATCAGTAGTAAAAAGATCCGATTGAACAACAGAAATATTTTACTAGATACAACAGATAGTCAACAGCTACATGTTCATAATAATAAAACAGTAAAAGAACGGTCCAATGGCCCAAAAATTAAAACTTTTAAGTTTATGGTCTAAAAACATAAATACTGATCAAAAAGCATACTTGTTTATTTTGTTTTACTTATTTTCTTGTTTTTTCGCCAAATAAGTAGATAGTTTTTAATGTTTTCGCGTAAGGGAAACGTTTTTCACAAATAGATTAATGTTTTTCCAAAAAATTCTGCCTTTACCACCAATAAAATATTGTTCAAAGTTCAAAGGCTTAGTCCGCGTTCACAATGAACTTAGTAGATAGTAGTTAGTAGATAGTAATTAGTATTTAGTAGTTAGTGCGTAATACGTAAAAAGTACGTACTGAAATGTTTACTTGGATACGGGTAATTCCCGACTTGTTTGTAGCGCAGCACATAACCTCTGCTTCAAAAATTTACAGCAAGAACTTTAATATTTGTTAAACAACGTAAACTATCTATGTTTTTAATGTTTCAAATTAATTATTTTCCCTGGCACTGACAATTAAATTTGATAAACAACCTTCCGCGTTTAAATTGAGGCCATGTACTGCGCTACAAAAGCCAGGAATTACCCGTATCCAAGAAAACATCTCTGTACGTACTTTTTACGTATTACGCACTAACTACTAAATACTAATTACTATCTACTAACTACTATGTACTATCTACTACGTTCATTGTGAACACGGACATAGGATTGTTTTTCTTTCGTAAATCAGTAGTTGTCTTATAAAAACCATGATTTTCTCAGTTTTCTTCATTTTGCACTTCGACCATTATTTAATAAAACAACTCTTTTATTGTTTTTATGCACGTAAAGTATTTATCCGGTTGCAGACTCATATCTCTTAGACCCGATTGCATAAAGTGACACGTGTTAAAATACAAATCCCTAAAAGCAGGCAATACCAGCGCCAATAATGCTGCGATTTTGCCCAGTTCTAGAGTTGACGTAGCTTAATCCCGGGGTTAATCCCAGGTTTAGCTTTGCAATCGGGCCTATATGCCGTTAGGATATCAGAGCCCCTAAAATTCGAAAATTTTGGGTACGTCCTATTAAGTAACAGCATAAAAATAAGTGTCATTTTTAAGGCGCGCGAAAAGTGCCGATATAACTGAGTTTTTGAATATAATTAGCAAATTGTACAAGTAATTTTTGATATTGGTCTAATCTAACAATATAACAGCTCCTTAAACCTTATTAAATATTATGAATTAAATGTAACGGATTCTAAGGACGAGCGCCCACCGAATTGACGCATCATAATGACAGTGACGTGTCGTTTAGTCATCTTGAAGTAACTTAACTCCCACCAAACGGGAGTATTTAAAATCGCAAAGTATATTTATCAGTAGACGACAGACTAGCAACCATTTTCTGCGTTAAGACACCTAAATATCTAATCACTGCTCATAAATGTCACGTCACTGTCCGATCAGGCGTCAATAAATTTGGTGAGCAGTGAGCACTCTGTTTAACGTCAGACTTTAACCTAACGTAACGTTAAAAATTCTAATCTGACCTAATTTCGCGGACTGTAAGCTAAGACAATCCCAAAAACCGTAAATGCTAGGTTATTGGATTTGATTCATACCTGAGTTAAGCAAATACCAACAATTGAAGTACATATTTCAGTCTCTTACTCCTAGAAACAAATTCTTCTAAAACTATTCTATTAGCATGATCGCACCAGGAATTGTTTTTTTTTTATAATGATTGGAAATGTATGGAAGCATAACCTATTGAAATACAACCGAAAAATTCCATTATCAAAATAAATTTTAGTTTTCAACTGAATCCATTACTTATTTTGCATTTGAAAAACAAATGAACTGTTTACGTAAGCCGTCTAGTCTGGGAAGTACAAATCTGTGGGCTTTTTCTCTCTTACGTTGTATTCAACGTAACCGGTCTGTTACTCTCAATGTATTACACAAAATCACCGTTTGTCATAGCAATAAATTATATAACCTTTACATTAACGGTAACAATTGAAACAATACATAAAGAATTTGTTTCGAAAGCATAAAATGGTCAATATCTAGTCTGATAATCAAGCAAATCATCCAATTTAGCGCTACGTCATTCGGATGATTACGAGAACAGTGATACCGGTAGCATAGGCCACTGTTATAGCCATCAAGTTTAGCAGCCAGGATGGTTAACGAAGCATCTGAGACATCACATCGCATCGTCTCCATTAAGGAAGTAAAACATCGGATAAAAACCGGAACGATCTCCCATTATAACGGGAACCGGATGACACAACAAGGACTTGAACCGAAAAAACGTACACATGGTGTAATTCGGGACAGTCATACGCCATTTGCGAAAATTTATTTGCATATTTGTTACATATTCGCGTGTTCGCGGAGTCGTTTAGCTAATATTTTAGCATAAAATGCGAGCGGAGCGCGGTTTTAAAACCAGGGTTTAATAAGTAATAAGTCTAAAATCTCATTTATCTCGGCAAGTTTCAACAGAGCTTATCGTTTAGCGAGAAAACAGCCTTATGTCCACAAAAAATTATGGTTTAACGTGGCTTAGGGGTTTACTACGTAATGTAAAATACATACTCTCAACACATAACATGATGTACGAGAAAAGACAACACAGTTTCTGCCCAAATAAAAATTAAAACCCACTATTTTGTGTTGTTTCTTACAAAACTTATTTAATTTGTAAGGTCACAATTTTAAACACTCTTTATTTTTATTTAAAGATACCTTTGTCATTCTGTTTATTCTTGGTTATATTCGGTGGTAATATTTCAAGGGCTTGTGACTTTTCCGGCAACATTTTTATTGGTTACGAATGTTTGTTGCTTGGTAACAACACCTGACGAATTGATATGATCAAAAACGAAAACGCGAAACGCTAGGGATTTTGTCTTTTCTTTTAAGGATGTTCCACGCAAGCAACAAATCTTGAGAACAAGGTGGTCTATTTTTGATGCCCATACAGGGAGGGTATCTCGGTTATTATCAGAGATAGAAAATGACTAAGTACGTAGTCTCGATTTCTTTTTTCGAGAGGAATTCAGGTGTAATATATCAATATTTATATGAGTAAAAAAAATTGAATATCACTATCATATTAAGGACAAAAACAACATGCAAAAAGTGTTTCTCTATCTTTTCGTTTAACCGAGATATTTAACAATTTTGAAAATTGCCAAAAATCGGTTTTTGGCTATATTTCGAAAATTAAATAAGATATCAAAAAACTGTTTACGGCAATGAATTCCTCTCGAAAAAATAAATCGAGACTACGCAGTTATTTTTTTTTTCTATCTTTGATAATAACCGAGATACCCTATATGGGCATCGAAAATATGCCACCCTGTACTTTGTTAAAAACAATCAGACAGAACTATAATAATCACCATGATATTTAACCGAATAATCTATTTATTAGCAATAAAATTCTATTTTCACTTAAAAAAAAATTGTTATCTGTTATTCTAATGAATTTATAAGGTTGTCATGACTATAAACAGGTGACTAAACGAAAGTGGAAATTTCCCAAATGCTTATTGCTGTATACGTAATAAAGCTCTTATTGATTATAATTAAAAAGTGCGATAAGTTTATTGAACAATTTTAAATGAGGGATACAATCGAATTTTATTAAACCTTTCGTCAGAAGCAAAGTATCTGTGAGATACCTACGTTGCACTAAATTTTGTAAGTGTCTTAATAATTGATTCGTGCAAAACTTGAACGTACAGCCATCCCTCTCTGCACCTATACACGGTCTCAATTTGAGCGTTTTTGCTTCAAGAATAGCGGCGGTAAATAATATTAAGCATCAAGATGAAAATCAAAAAATTTTCAATTCAGTCAAAAATCTAAAAAACGACTGCACTTAGGTATATGCTATCAAAAAACCGTCTAAAATAACGTGAAGTCTAAAAATGCAATAAAAAACAAACACTTGTATTTGAAATAAGAAAGTAGATGTCAACTTCCGCTAATTCCGGAAGTGTCGCTATTTTGAAAATATTTTTAATAAACAGGTCATATGTCATTATGGTCGCAACCAAAATTTCAGATTAATTATCTTTTTCATTCATCATATATTTCTAATGCACGGTCCCAATCAATCACCCTGTATAGTAAATCGGAAACATATAACCCACAAAAAAAAGTTTTCATAGTGACGAAGGAAGCACCGTGAACCTGTGAAACTGTGTAGTTTGAACTTGAAGCTGATTTTGTCTGTTATCTTTTCTTGTCTAACAAAATACCTCAGACGTAAGCAACATTTTCTGCTGCTAATATTTAAACTACTAACTACGTTTAAAAAAGGTGTATTTGTCAGTCTGTAATTAAATTTAATTAAAACAGCAAGGGTTAAACAAAAGGGGGCGCCGCGTACAGCACCCGTCGTCGGCAACATGTACTGAACATTTGATAAAACAATGTAGACTGCATAAAAACACAGATGCACAAGAAAAAGTGTCATTTTAATTCATAAATTGTTTGAATATTTAACAGTTTTATTATTTTTTACACAAAACGATCCAACAAAAATTCGATTAATGATTCATTTTACTGTCTACGATTAGAAAATAATGATTCTGTGGTTCCTTCATTGGAAATTATTTATAAAACCTTTCTAAAAATGTGGTGATGTAGCGAAAAAATTCGATTCCTAAACGAACTATGTGACAAATTATGAACAAATTACCATAGCTATTAAAAAATTGCTTTACGACAAAGATTATCATGAAAACGAACTAAATAATTTCTAGGAATATAAAACAGTAATAGTGTCGTGACCGCTGGCTATTCCAAACTATCAACTCTTTTTTTGCATGCTTTAAAACGAGATTTACATTCTTAACGTAATAATGCACACGGAAACGTTTCATTTGCAGTTCTGTTCAACCTGTTGTTTAACTGAAAATAAAATAGCAATCACAACTGATGGTACTTACTCAAAAGTAGTAATTGCACAGGAAATGACATTTTACAACACGGAAGAGAGGAGGTTAGACGCAATTGCTTTTAGTCAGTTGACAACAACAACAAATAGAGCTTCGTCGGCGGTGCAGCCGAATTTTATAATAAAAAGTGCAACTTCGCCTGTGAAGTTTATAGCTTTTGAGTAAATTTAATAACGGAAGTACTCAGCGGAGCTGAACTATAAAAATTATTGGATGCACTCACTAGTAAGTACAAAAATCTTCTATCCCAATGAATTTTGCCAATAGTTATCATTATTCTTGTAGAACACTCAAATAAAAAGGTTATAACGTAAAACATTTAGTGAAATGATTGTGGTTATAAAAAAGTTTACAACATTTATTATACTTCAAGACTCGCGTGTTTTAATTTTATAAACAAAACACTAAATGATTGAATTAATTGAGAGACCCAATTATTTTATAAAAATAAGTTAATTAAGATTTTTTTTAATAAAGAAACTGTTTTAGAAATATCAGACTAGTTTGGAAACTTAAGTCTCTTCGTCAGAGAACTGCTAGCGAAGAGACGACAGTCTAGCAGTCTAGCGTGTCTACAAAAGATTCTTTATGAAAAACGTAATTTTAAATAAAACCTATTTACAAAACACTCAATATTCAAAACATAACCAAACAACCCTCGCACATACTTTGTCTAATTTATTTTACTTTTAAAAAAAAAAGTATAATTTTCACGAGAATGGCCGCAATAATTATAATTACAGTTAGTAGACTAAAATAAATTGTTCCTTAATAATTGTGTTGACTAAGTGGTAATTAATAGTATATTACATAATAATAGTTGTAAAAAGCGTAGGAGATGCATTGCCATGAGTGCGTAATTGCTTTACAACTCGACTTTTGTTCTATACTTTTTCTACGATCACATATTACATACTAGTTTATCGTTTTTTTGGCTAACGGTAAACACACTTGTACGTACGCTGTCAACTGTTAATTTTGACGTGAGCCTACTTTGATAATTTCTTGAAAACTGTACTTTCACTTTCCGTGCGTAAAGACCCTTTTATTATGATGCATGCAGCTTAGGTTTGACATGAGTCTACTTTGATCATTTCTTTAAAAACTGTAGTTTTTACTTACCGTGCGTAAGGACCCTATTAATATGTAAAAAATGTCGCATGCTTTTTTTTATTGTCAAATCAACACTTTTAGCATCTAAAATGCAATCCTCACACTCGATTCTGTAAACTTTACATAAAATTTCTTAACAAGTAAAAGTGATATATGAGTACCAACTGCCAAAACTTGGCGTAAGCATCGATACATTTGTTTTATTCGATATAAAATTGTGCTATTTTCGCTGTTTCGTGTTTTTAGCGTCTTTGTTGCTATAAATCATGATTTACGTAGTTTTTGTAAGAACCTCCCGAAATGTATTTCAATAAAAGAATTCTTAGGACATTCACTGATTTCAAAATGATTTTTTAATTTATTAAACACATTTTTTCGTGCTATGTGTAACATTTTAACGACCAATTTTATGCAATTTTTATTTGTATAAAAAACATTTTTTTAACCCAAATTTGCATATTTATAAAATTAAAATAATAAGTTAATCAATTAAATTAAACAAAGATGTTATTATTTCACCCAGAATGTAGTAATTAAACATCTAGAGTCAAAATTTAACAGGGGGTCGGCTTTAACAGGAAATTTACGAACCCTGACGGACCCCCGTGGAACTATTTTGTAAGCAACCCCAAAAGATTCACTGCTTTAATTATAAATTGGTTTATTACTATCAACGGTGAAATCTTCAATTCATTGTTTGATAACACAATTGTTTTGGTCCATTTGATGGTGACTTCGTAAACTTTTTGCTCTCGCGGTTATTCGCAATGCATATTGTGACGGCGAAAAAAAGTGCGTTTCATTTTTGAATTAACTCCAACACCATCATTCTTATCGGTAATGAAACTAATATTTACACACACACAACAGGTAGATTCTATCCTTAGCACGCTTATACTGTTAAATATAGCTCCTTGGTAAGGTTATCTAGAAGGTTATGAAATCTTTACGTTTGTTTGCAGAAACAAAATAAATATTAGGACTTCGCTGTTACATATTGAAAAAGTGGGGCAAATGAAATGAAATTTATGATCAAAGACACGTTAACCAACGATAAAACGCAGTTGCCATGAAGTATTGTACGTTACACAAGTTTTAAATATGTCAGACACAAAAAAAATCTTATGATGTGAATTGCATATCGTTTTTTCCTTTGGCAAAAAAAACATAATGGAAATATTACTCTCGTATATGGTTCGACGTTAAAGTTGACTGCCTTCATTTTTTTATTAAAATTGTTTGGTGTCCTCCGAAATGTGAAAATGTCGTGAGCGTTCTACCACAATCTACAATTTCAGGCGTCTTTCGACTCTCCTCCTGCCAATTTGTTTGATCGAATTTGCGTGGGTTGGAACAAACCAATACAACATAAAACAGCTGCGAACTAAATTTTTTACGCGGAGCTTGTCTCCGCAAATGTTTTATTTCAGATCTAATTTGATATAACAGATAACAACCAAATTTTATTCAAACACACGTGGTCTTATTTGTTTAAATACGCTAAATACACGCAAATCAAACACAAACTTAATCTTTAACGTTTATATTCCTATTAGTAAAACACTTTTTATTGGTACAATCATTATTCGTGCAGCAAATATACCGGGTGTCCCAGTTAGGTGTTCGCACCCCTATAACATTTTTATACTGTTGTATTAAGAATTAAATTTTATTTTAAATGATGCCAAGCATAATGCTATTTGAATAAAATTAGAGATAGCGGCACAACAGAAAAACAAATGAATGACTGTCGTAGTAGTGCCAACAGATTTGGTGTTAACTTGTTTATAATATAAGTCTACCAATTTTCTTTATCCTAACTCAAATGATTTAGTACTAATGGGGGTGCAATTACCAAACTGATTCACCCGGTATAAAGTGTTTATAAAGGACTACTGTTATAAGATTTGATTTCATTCTTATACAGAGTTATCTGTTAGTTTTTCAGTGTACCAACAGAGGCGACGGTATCGCTTCTTGATATTTATTTATAACGCACTCTTTTGTTTAGTAGAAGGAGATGCTTAAAGCTATTTATATTCTGAACTCTGTTTCAGTGCCCAAGTTTAGTACAAGTTCCATTGTAAACTCTCTTTCTGCTTTTTTTGCGAAGGTGGTCCTGTACTGCGACCTATTGGTCTACTGTACCCTCTGGTGATAGCCCCTTTAAGAAGTCCTGTGTTTTTGAAAAACTTCAGGATTTTCTTTAAGGGTGTTCTTCTTAACTCTTCTTGGTTGGCTTTTTCCATCCCTAGAAGTCTACGCCGATCGTGTGTGAATCCTTCACACTTGGATATTACGCGGTGGAGTTTCTTCTTCTTCGCCACATCCTCTGCATATATCGGTAGAGCCCTATTATGTAGAAGTGTTTGTTTAGCCCACAGTGTCCTGTGACGAGTCCTGTGGCTGCTCTGATGTCTACTCTGCTCATCCCGAGCATTTATTCTGTCTTTTCTTTAGAGACCATTCACAGGATACCTTTGGAATGGGCTTGTCCTGCAACTTTTTTTTAATGAGCGTTATGCCCTTGTATTAATGTCATTAAGACACCGCTTGGCTGTTCCATAGGATGCGGGTGCGGGTTCTGGTCCGAACAAACGGGTCTCGCTGCCAATTGTTGGCTTGGCTCTTTACTGCTTAGGCATAGGGGATTTTATTTTATAGAAGTCACTTTTTAATTTAAAATTTAAAAAAAAACACAAATGCCTTATTCATGAAATTAAAAGCTATTTATTTATTAAGATCCGATTACATTAACCGCTTTACATCGCCTGATAAGTTGACCCAGCCCAGAAATGTTGCAATGGGTTTCTACGCTAGTCTTAAAATTAAAAGCCCTTAATGCAATCGGGCCTTTTAAGTTTATTATTGCTTTTATACAGATGTGCGTTAGATTTAAGATTGGTAAATCAGCTATGATTAATTACGAACGAACATTTAACTTACATAATTACATGTGCTGCCAAAGGGGTATGTTAATATTATACAAGACTTAACGGGTTAAGAGATAAAATAAACTACTTTTTCTACGACCACTAATGTAAATGCCTCTTACCGTACAGCCTGCATGCATAGACGGTCCTTACGCACGGTAAACAAGGACAGTTTTTTAAAGAACTGATCAAAGTAGAGTCACATCAAACACTTCCTGCATGTCTAGTAATTGAGTTATAACGCACGGTAAGCAAAACGCACACTTGTCTAGAAATGCCAAAGTGTGCTTACGTCAAAATTGACAACGTAATTACATTTGTATATTAGCCAAAAAGCCGTTAGAATCGTAGGTATTATGTGATCGTAGAAAAAGTAAGCTACATAACACGAGTTGTAAAGCAATTACGCACTCGTGCGTAATATGCTTCTTACAACTCTTGCTATGTAATATACTATAATTTTACGATACAAAACAGAACAAAAATCTAATTTTAGTTAAAGACAAATAATATTACAAAAAAAATAAATTTTTAGCTTCAATTAAAGCTTTATCACTACTTATTTTGCACTAGTAAATAAATTTCAACTTAGTTTTTGTAATTAATTAAATTGTAGATTGTTAGCATTAAATTGCTTTAACGATACACGAGGTTGTAACTACGCTACTGAAAATAAACAAGATTGAGGTAACAAAACTTTAAAGGGAAACTTCGCCGTCGTGTGTCCATCCTTGATTATCCAACTAAAGCACTAAGCAAATCTCGGAAACTCTCTTGTCCTTAGGGCATTTGCATAAATTGAAAACAGACAACTTCTGAGACCTGCAATTTATGACATCAACCAATAAATTTGGAAATTTGAATATGCGCTATTCACTCGATAATCTGCTAACGCTGGCCCTAATTAAGTTTATACTTGATACTATTTCATTTATTAGTTGAAAATAAAACAGAATTTTGTGAGCTTAAAAGGCTAAACTATGAGGCAAATTCTTAAAATTCAGTAAATTTGACTCTTATTTATTTTAAATTTACCACTTGACTGAATTTTTAACCCAAAAAATATTACTATTTCATGCCTAAATCAAATGAAGCAAAGAAATTTAGTATTTTGCTTTCCTCTTAATTTTATTACTTATCATGTTTATTAAGTTATATAGGACTAGGGATTGCAATCCCGATCAAATTTTACGATCCCGGGATTTCGGGATTGAAGTTGTTTTAATCCCGGGATCCCGGCATCCCGGGATTATATATTATGTGAAGTATTTGCTTAAAAACTGAAGCTAATGCAGTGTATATAATTTTTTTTAGAATTGCAAATAATTTACATAATTATTGAATAATTTAGTAATTATCATTTATTTTTATTAACTTTTTATTTAATTTGTTTCCTCTATAATTTCTGTTATTATTAATTGAAAAATATATAAATATACAGGGTGTTTGAAATTCGAGTTTAAGCATGGGGTTCTCGCTTATTATAATAGCTAGAGTATAGGTATAAATTTGGCAAAGTTGCTAAATTTGATGCTCATTAATAATCCAAAGAGAAGTTGGAAATATCTCAAACGGTATCCGAGAAAATGAGAAAAAACTGGAAAATACAATTTTTGAAAATCGTCTATAACTCCGTTGGAGTATGAAATATTTCAAATGTGTTAAAACATTGCCCAAGCAACTTTTTAAGCCGAATCGGATGGTAGTCACAAATTTTTCCTAGATCGATTCGTTTTTGTTTTATGACAACCAACTTTGTTTTTTCTTATGGGCGCAAGTTTTGCTATTTACATAATCAAATAGCATTTATTTTTCTAAATCCATTGATGTATCACACATGTTATTTTACTTTTTCTTTCATTGTCAAATTTCAAAAAATTCGTTTTAAACAATAACCATTATAAATCAGGTTGGCCGGTCATTGTAGTTTATGTTGTTTCCATGACAACCGATCAACAAACTAAAAGTTTTGAAGGCCTGTTAGTAGTAAAAATGAACTTTAATAACGAAGAAAAACGCGATATGCTGCCCATAAGAAAAAACAAAGTCGGTTGTCTAAAACAAAAACGAATCTGCCTAGGAAAAATTTGTGACCACCATCCGATTCGGCTTAAAAAGTTGCTTGGGCAACTTTTTTACACATTTAAAATATTTCAAACTCCAAAGGAGCTATAAACGATTTTCAAAAATCGACTTTCCAGTTTTTCCTAATTTTCTCGGATACCGTTTGAGATATTTCCAATTTCTCTTTGGATAAGCACCAAATTTAGCAACTTTGCCAAATTTAAACCTATACTCTAGCTATTATAATAAGCGAGATCCCCATGCTTAAACTCGAATTTCAAACACCCTGTATATACCTACCCTATTATGTTTTATTATTATAGAAATAATTAAACTATTAGATATAACATTTGAATAAATGAAATATATTTGAATAAATTTATTAGTCTATACATTAGAATACATAATTACATAAACATAAATTTGCTGAAACTGTTAAAAACTCAAAAAAAGCACAACTTTAATTCACTAAAAATTTAAAAAATATACTGTTGTATAAGAAACAAAAATTAAAGAAATTAGATGATTATTATCTTAGTAGGTACAAGCATTTTTTTAAAATTTTGTTATCATACATAAGATGGCGAGCGGCGACATAAACAAGCTTAAACTTGCAAAATTGCATCGTTTAACATATTCGCGTTCAGTAGATACCAACTATGAGCATTTTTTTTAACAAAATAATGTACTTGTAGTTAAAATTTTTAAATCCCGAAAATCCCGGGATTCTACATTTAAAATCCCGGGATTTTCGAGACTAAAAAGCGACAGGGATCCCGGGATCCCGAATCCCGGGATTGCAATCCCTATATAGGACCCAAAGTTTAAACTAAAATTTAAGACAAAAACCTCAGAAGTCCGATGGTAAATAAGCAAATTATAAACAAAAAACAATTAACCATGTTGATATAGTCGGTTAAAACAAACTTAATAATGCATTTGTTTAGTTGTGTCTTTTGTTTTTCTTCTTGCTCAACCACATGTTTTATAAGTGGGAAATTCTTGTTTAATAAAAAATCATTGTCGCTTTTAAAAGACGCGGAAGATAAATGGCAAAATAATTTCCAAAGAATTTATTATTTACAGCCACACTTCTTTGAATTTTATTTGTTACAATAACTTGATTGATTTTGTCACTAAAGGCCTAACAATATTCGTTTCCGTGTAGAATACAGATGCGGTTGCTACGTGTTCTGAATTTTTTTGAAATTCCATCCTATTAATTTTGTTATATTAGTGTGAGGCTCCAAAAACACCTTTCATGTGATGAATACGTATCTTCCTTTACTTTTTGTGTCGACTCGGATTTTACAATGAAATCCTGTATACATTTCTCCTGTGAATTAAACGGACAAGTTAAGACTTTACTACGTCGAATAGTTTTATAGTTTGAACTATCATGTGTTGTGCAAATTTGAGGTGAATTTAAAGCAGAAAAAGCTCGTAAAACTGCAGTTTACTATTTATACAAGTAATAAACTTCTGTAGTAAGGCAAGTGAACGTTCTGAAACGGGGTCGTTCTCTGAGATCGATATTAAACTGCCAACGCCCGGTTACCGCCGACGCTCGAACAAACGTCTTTACGAGGAAGATCATTTTCAAAAGGACTTAAATTGCGTTCATTATGATTTTGCACGAACTTAATTAACAAGATGTGTAATTACGGCATGGGCTTAGAGCATTACAGATACAACTATAGGTAATTATGATATTAAATAAACATTTTGAAGAAGAGTGTTTGTCGACCCAGACGTAAACAGACTTATTAAAAATTAATTTCATCCGTTTCACTCCGGATGCGAACGATATAAACGGTACGGTACAGGATAAAGGTACAGTGGAACATTCCACATAAGTTCTTTTTTTCACAAAAACAGTGCTTTGCGCCAAAAAAATGTAATACGAAATAATAAAAGCGTTACCTGACTACTTATGTGTCTGTATGTGTATGAAAATAGCAACAGCAAAGAACCTACATTCGGAATATATTAAGCATCTTCCCGATATAGCGTTCCTTTATTAAACATTCACACTTTTAACGTACATACCTATGTATGCAGATTCTTAATTATTCGTTTTTGATTAACTTTTCGATATTTTGTCTAAACATTTCCATTAGAATTTATTTCTAATTACCAAAACTTAAAATTTTGAAGGCAAAAATTATTAATTCATATAATAATACGTCTGGGTTTAAGAAAATATTTGATTTATGCTGTACATCGTTTGAAATATAATCGTTAAAAAAATACCTAAAACTTTAATCCCTCTATATTTTATACCTAACCTTATCTAAACGTACTTAACCTTACCTAACTTAGTTAGTGTGATCTAGTCTGACTTAACCTTACATGACTTAATGTAACCTAGTCTAACCTAACAGAACCTGATCTATAGTGTAACCTGCCCTAGCCTAACCTAATTTAGTCTGAGTTTGTCTAATCAACTTAGTCTAACTTTGTCTAATCCAACTTAGTCTAATCTAACTTAATCTGTTCAAGTCTAACCAAACTGTACCTGACCGAATCTAAACTAATTTAGTCTGAGTTTATCTAACCCAAGTAAGTCTGACCTAACTTACTCTGTCTTTATCTAACCCAACTTAATCTAACCTAACTTAATGTGTTCTGGTCTAACCAAACTTTACCTGACCTAAACTAAACTAATTTAGTCTGAGTTTGTCTAACCCAAGTAAGTCTAACCTAACTTAGTCTAATCCAGCTTAATCTAACCTAACTTAGTCTAATCCAACTTAATCTAACCTAACTTAGTCTAATCCAACTTAATCTAACCTAACTTTATCGGGTCTGGTCTAACTAAACTTAGCCTGATCTGCCCTAACTTAGCCTGATGTAGTCCAACCAAACTTGGCCTGACCTAGTCTAACCCTACTTAGTCTGGCCTCGTCTAACCAAACCAAGTCTGGCTTAACCTAACATATCTAAACTTAAGCGACCTTAGCACAACCTAACTATGTTATTCTGTGTAGCAATCTAGCAAATGTAGTAACTTTTCGAAATTTGTTTCGCAAAATATGGAAATTTGCAATGTTTTTCAAAACATTTTCATTACTTGCAGTTTACCACCAAGGAATAACAGAAAATGAATTGGTTATTCAGTGGTATCCTCAAAAGACCAACAACTAATTAAAATAGAAGCTCAGGAAAGCTTTAAGTTGTGTGAGGATGTATGAAATATAAAAGATATATGGTAACTGAAACAATCCCAAAGGCTTTAAAAATTGAATTGGTTGGCTTCTCATGACTGCAATGCAGAGAAACTATTTTAATCCAATGTTTTAATATTCATACACCCTTAGTTTATGATTTATAATCTGATACACCCACATCCAACGACAGATAATTATGATTTATGGATCCTAGCGTGTGTGTTATATTTTGTTTTTAAAACAAACATCGATAGGCTAATTTTACTCTGTGAAATTTGAATTTAAAACTTGATACCTAGAACGTTTTGTATAATTTAAAGAAAACTATGACGGAATAACTCCAAGAAAACGTTTGTCTCGTAAAAAAACACAAACGATTTGCAAAACACAGCATATATTTCGGGAAGATAACACTTACCTTCACTTGGTCCGTATAAACAAAATTAAAAATAGGAAGTTGTGACTGAATATGTGAGAGATGAGTCGACTTCTATATTTTCAGCTCCTCCGCGAATTTCGTTATAGGTTCGCGTGTATACCTAAATAAAATCCGCCGTCCCAAAATAACTCGGAGTGTCGTAAAGAGAAGCGAAATTTTTGTGACAGGCGTCATAATTGTGTCTGCAAAAACAACTGCTTGAATTAGGCAGATAATTAAGTTGCTGACGTACTCATTCTAATTATATTTAGAACGCTGCTGTTGTATTTTTCCCACATATATGGAAACGAAGCTAAAGTGATGCACAATGATTGGCTGGTTGAGTCGTTGCAATGCCAAGAACATGAAAGTATTTCGTTAATTAATAAACTTGGATAGTTTGCAACTGTTTGTTAGCCCGTAACCTAAGTTATCTATTGAACTAAATCAGTTCAGGAATTCGAACATATGAGGTTGTGAAACTATAACTGTTTGTTGCTGTAATATCCTAAAAGGGATAGGATTAGTAGCCATTTTAGCTAGTCGCGATCCGTACTTATCGTAAAAAACAAGATCACGAAAGCTCGCCACTATTAGTAGTTTTAGCGTACCAACAAGTTAAAAGTTAGAGCACCACAATGGTCTTTAAATGGTTAAGTAGGTATATTTAATCTAAATTTAGCTTCGCTGATTTTACAAACACAGAATGTGGTTCAGATTAAGGTAACTTATTTTCCGTGTACAGGGTGGTCCAAATTCGATGGGATTACATGGGTATCTCGCTTAATAGTCAAGATAGAGAAACGGTTAAATTACCAAAAATGTGCAGTTTTTTGGGTAAAACCGTTTTCAAAAATATTCTATCATTTCCGGTTTGAGATTTAAGAGGAAAACTGTTATTTATAATATTATAATGGGTCATGTCTCTCTTATTGTAGTAAATATAGAAAAAGTTATGACACAAACTTACCTTGGAAGCTTTAGTTGGCTATGACCAATTTAAATTTCTTATTTTTTTCCCATACCAAATATATAAGGGTTGATGTATTTATTTTCAATAATACGCAAGTAACAAAGGTTTTTTAATTTTTTTAAAGACGAAAAATATAAAGTAGTCTGAAAACGAAAGAAAAAACAATAAAAACAGGAAACGATAGAATATATTTGACAACTGTTCTGAGTTTGTCCCAAAATGCACATTTTTGGTAATTTAACCGTTTCTCTATCTTGATTATTAAGCGAGATACCAATGTAATCCCATCGAATTTGGACCACCCTGTACTTTTTAATTAATCTTCCGTTCTTTGACCCAAACGTTATTGGTCAATATATTAGAATATTATGTAAAACAATTAAATTTACACTTTTAGACTCGACAAAATTTTCATCGATTTCTGTAATTGAGTTTTTAAAAATTCATTACCTGTACAGGGAATGATAACAGGTATTGATCTAACATTTTGGGTATGACCATAATGGCATCTGATCTGTTTAATGAAAATATTTTCAAGATGGCGACACTTCCGTAAATGCCGGAAGTTGACGTCTACTTTCTTATTTCAAATACAATAGTCTATTTTTTATTGCAATTTTGGATTTAACACGTTATTTTAGAAAGACTTTTAATAGCATTCCCTATACCTAAGTGCAGTCGTTTTTTAGATTTTTTGACTTTTTTTTTTTTTTTAATTATTTTATCGCGACGCTTAATATTATCTACCGCCGCCATTTTTGAAGAGAAAACGCTTAAATTGAGACTATGCATAGAAGAAACCTTGGAGTTCATCCGTAATTTTTGCAATCGATGCATTACTTACAGGATGTCCAAAATTTAATTTTCTTTTAATACAACCTCAGACCACTAAAACTCGTTTTTTTCAAATACAATTCCCAAATTGTTTTTTGTTTATTCATAATTTATTGTCAGTTTTATATTATTTACTAAAGTTGTACGAAATATTGCCTTAAAATGCGTGTTTTAAAATTAAATTGCTTCTTAAAAAATGGTTTAACACAAATGAAATAGAATTATGTATTTCAACAAACTACAAACGAGAACAATTATGACTTTAAGTGGACCAACTGTTACATCATGGTGTGCATTGGTGTTTTAAATGACCGATTTTTAAATTGAATTTGGTTTCAATGTTAACTTATTATGTCAACAATGAGAAACATGCTAATTAACTTACTATTTGAGGCAATCCATAGTCTAATTGTCCTTGAGTCAATTCTGTAAACGACAGCAACAGCGTATTACATGAGCACAATCAAATTATTAACGTCTTTTAAACGCAAAATTGTTTAATAACTGTCAATAACGACATTATTTTATCTAAACATCCGGAAAAAGATGAAGGATGCGCTAATTAATTCGTGGCAATATTTTTTTCACTTGCTCGTAAACTGAAATGTTTTGTTTTAAAATATCAAAACTAATAAAACTTTACTAGAAGAATCAATTCTTTTGGTAATGAGCTGTTTGTTGATTTGCGCTGTTAAACAAGCGTCATTACCTATACCACCAAGCGAGTTTTCACGTGTAGTTAGTTAAGTTATTGTTTAATTATGGATAGTGACGATAGTTATTTTGGTATCAGTGGCGGACGCAGAAAAAATACTGTACGTAACATACCCGTAAAGTGTCTTTACTGGACTCATATGCTTTCAGGACTCGCCTACGGCTCGTCCAAAAACTGCCCACTCGTTCTGTAAAGTACCACTTTCTGGTCTTGTTAAGTAAATAACTATTTTGCGCTAGCGTTGCGTATGTTAAAGTCTATATTATACCCTTATAAGACATTTTGCAAAATAAGAAATTACCAAAATATTTTAAAAACTTTACAAAAATTGTATTTCCAATTTTTTTGAAGACTTGGTGAAAAAATATTTACAATTAATTTTCATCTTATTATGACGTCAAAGTTTTAAAACTTAATGGTACATAAATAACGCCCTATTGTATTTTAAATAATAGGACGTTTCATAACCTTTTGTTATTTGCATAACTTAATAAAGCTAACGATTTTTTTGTGACGCTAATTTCATTGGTATGTGCGCGGTGACGATGTAAGTTTTAATTTTTATAAGCGTATTTTATTCACTTTAGCAAAGGCCACTTTTAAATAATCGCTGAGGAAAATAAATTTCGTAGTGCCAGCCAAATTCCTTGGCCTACCAAGATTGGCACAGTCGCTATGTGTTTGCCAAATCAAACCTAGACGATCATTCATAAATCTACAATTTTCGGATTTTAGACCATGAATTGATTGTTTATTTTATGCAGTTTATTCACATCAATAATTTTGCAAAATTTTGAAAAATAGCGCGAAAAAACTATACTTCACCGAGTGATTGTTTTAATCTAAACGACCGCTAAACAACTGCGTTGTTTCTAATAGGATTTTTTAATAATTTTTTCATGTAGAGGTCACATTTACGTTGAAATTCGTTGGGAGTATGGCCAAAAAAGAATCAAGTTGTGCCAAATGTGAATCATCGTGTTAGCATGCGCAAAAAGTATATGTTGTGAAGTTTATTATTTTAAAAATATCGTTTTTCAGCTAATTACTATGAGTCTAACTAACATTCGGCTGTGTGCTGGTAACGAAAATTCTCATTAATTTTGGGGTTTTTAAAATGTAATTAAATTACTTAGTAATGACCGTTAAACGCGGTGTTCCAGTGGGTACTTTGATTTATAAGCCACTGGGGAGTAAAATAATTGATATACAATTGTTTAACCAACACCGGTTACGTTGCAGATAATTGCTACAGACAAATTTAATTTTCAATTTTTTTTTAATGAACAATATAAATATTATATTTCGTTTGCAAAACATCTCGTGTGTTATTGACATTTTGTGTGACAAATATTGAGGTAAAAAGGCTCTTAATTGGCAGTTTCCTGAGTTCTGATTAGATAACACAATTTTGTTTTGTGTTATTTATCTAACGGAACAATGTGATAGTATCTTTTAAAATTATACGTATCATCCTAATACAAATCAGCAAGTATTTTGAAGAGCAGTTGTATTTTTTAAATACGACTTGTGAAATTATTCTGTCGATAAATATACATAAAAGCTACATATAAATACATGAAAAAATTCGGCGAAACCGGAAGTGAAATTTTTTTAATTCTAACACAATATTTTGATAAAATCAAGCACCAGGAATCCGCGCTGTGTTTTCAATTAAACTGAAACGTTTGTGAAAATTTAAATTACTTTGGAAGAAAAATCTTAATGTATGCCGAAACTTTATTAATTATAAAGTCCCTGGTTTTGTGTATCATTTACAATTTACTTAATGTGATATTAACATTTACACAAATGTAGGCAATCAATTTTTGGACATGCAACAACAATAAAAATTTACAATTATTTAAAGAGATTTAACATTGAATTTACTAATGAATGTGAATAAATGTAATTATTAAAAAACTTTATTAAAACACTGTTACGAACAATTAGTTTATAACTCCTTCAGAAATTTCTAGAATTTATTATTTTTTTTAACGCCAATTTAAAATTTATCGCGTTTGCAGTTCAATGATTACGTTAATTGCAAAGCCATAACAATTAAAATCACCATAAATTATTAACAACTGACGAACGCGAAATTAGTTGCATAGTTTTTTGGTCTACAAGGAACACAATCTTGAACGACTTTATTAAATTTTTGTTTCATTTTTGACTTAAGTCGGCAACTTTATATTACTGCAAATAAGATTTGCCTGTTTAATCTAAATTACTTATTCGTCCTATTAGTAAATTAAGTCACATCGTATTAATATTTAGGTCAAGAAATGTGTTTTAGGTACTTGCATTCAAAAATAATCCTGTAACGACAATTTCTCGTACCTATATCCGTTTAAAAACAAAGGAATGTAAAGAAACAATGCATTAACCTAACGTCATTTGTCATGGAATTTGTAATTAATTGGTAATAATGATCGATTTCGTTTCAATTATGCGAAATTTAATTTTGTTAGTGAACCAACGAAATAACTGGGACATAATCTGATCTTAGAGTTGAAATATTTAGCAAATTTCGTTATATTTGTCTGCTCTGATTTTATTTGATTGAAAACACATGGCTTGTTCATTATTGTAAAAAATGCGACTGTTTGAAATTCAAGTCGATTACTTCAGAATGTGAGCACTTCCATTTAGACTCTATGAATTTTTAACAAGCAACGAAGAGCAAAAAAAGTCTAGCTCTGTTTTATTTACAAGTAAATTGCGAAATTTCTTTTCTTATACTTGCAAATTGCGATAATACCTTATTATTATACTCCAGAGTTATATCTACGAAGACTTCACCAAGGGTTTTCAAGCATAATTGCTTTATATTAATAGATCCAAGGAACTGTAATGGAAAATTTCGAGAAGAAAAGAATGCGAGCTAAACACGAATTTTATCTGTCGCGGGTATTTTTTCCATTAATAGTCGTCGCCATTTGATGATGATATTTTGGTTTTGAGTGCCAAAAGGCGCCCTCTACTATAAACAAACCATGGCATTTAAATGTTATGACATTATTTGGCAATGCTTGTGTGATTCACTACCTTATACCTATTTGGCAACAACTAATGTTGATGACGTTCAAATTGCTAAATTTGTAAAATACGATGGGCTAGAAGTAAACTGGTAATAACGAAATAGGCATTCCACAGAATAAAAACAGCGTGGGATGTACTGAAACATTAGTCTTGTTTACAGTATTTATCGTAAATTATGTTATTACAAGTAATTATACGTTTTGCTATAATGCTATACATAAAATCTTAGTTATATGATTAATAAAACAGTTGCTGGTTCTCTAACAACTGCCTAAACTAGTTACGTCATTATTAAATTTTTCTAAAATCAATTTTAGAGCATTTGTCAAAAATTCTTCCAAAAACTTAACCTCACATTCACTGTTTAATGCGTGTCAAATAACGTTGCTTGGCAACAGTCAGTTTGTATAACTACGCAATATGAATATCAACACAATTATCGTAGCAACCACACTAATAACCTGGCAACCAATTCACAGCGGTCTTCCTAAATAGTTACCACAAACCAGAGAGTGAGAACGGAAAGAAAACGTTAAACAAAATTAAGCGGAATTTTTATAAGAGCCGAAACGGAAACGAAAACGTTATTTTTCGTTCAAGCTAAACACGAAATAAATAATTTTTATTTTTAACCATTTTTATTACTATTTAAATTCTATTCATTAAACAAAAAGTGTGATCTACAGTCTGTGCTTAAGGGATTCCTCCGAGGCAGTAAAATATCTCACTTGAAACAAGTGAGCTTCACTTTTCCCAGTGTATATTGTAAGACATAGATTTTTTTAATATTGTTTTTGGGGTTTACCCGCCTAATATTTAAATTGGCTTGACGTTTTGGCAAGTTCTTAAGTTCTATCGTGTTTTTAGTCTCTGCCATAAATAATTGAAAACCCATACACAAGATGTTAAAAACATCATTAAATTAATAAAAAAGTCAAGCCGTCGTAAGTCAAATACGAGTTTCCAGTACAGCTTAACAATACATTGTTTCCGTACTGTTTGTGTTGTCAAAAAATTGAACATAACCTCGGTCTCTAAGCGATTGCGACTTTACATGTTATTATTATATGGTGGCTATACCCCCAGTGAGGCTGAGCCGCTTTTAAGCTTCCTAGATCCTTTATTTTTGGAGGATCAGTCCCAGTCTATCAGCATATACCAAGAACAACTTTTCTCCATTCTGCCCTATCTTTTGCTTTTTCTTTCCAATTTCTAACCCCTGTCCTGCTTAGATTGTCCATCACTTCCTGCATCCATTTTGACCTAGGTCTGCCACGTCTCCTCCTTCCTCCGGGATCCCATTGTAACGCTGACTTGATTTGGGTGCTCTCGTCTGCTCTAAAGACATGTCCCAACCATCTCACCCTGTGCTATCTTATTTTTGTTATCATGTGTCCTTCCTTCAATTCTTGCTTAATTTCTGCATTTGTTCTAACTCTGCATTCCGTATCCATTGTTCAAACAGGTCCAAGTATTGCCCTCATGATTTTCCTTTGGAATATCCTCAAATCAATCTCTTTCTTTTTTGTTAGTATGTAAAAAGTTCGTAACTCGAAAAGTCGTAAATCAGTGGTTTGAAAGAAAATTTAAAGAGATTAAACACTAACGTTCTAATAGATTTAGAGAAAGAAAAATTGCGTGATATTAATGTAACGCAACTTCTAGAATTTTTTAAGTGTGATTCGGATTCACGCCATTCATTTTTCATAATATAAAAAATTTATCTATAAATTAATCTTCCTAATTGATCGATAACAATACAATAAAAATAAAACATTTTCCTTAAAGATAATACAAATGCGTTCTAGATGATAAAATTCGATATTAACAGCGTGAAATACAACAATAGTAACGCACTCATTGTGTTCTGAAATCAGCTAAACCGACGCAAACAAATTTTAACAACAAATATGAACCGTAAAACCTTTTCATTTATGTATGAACCGGATCTTTTTTTTGTGTTGAAAATGGATTTATGAATTAACAGCTGTTCGTGGCTTGTTTTTGAATAATTTAGTCTTTTTTTGAGTGTGCCCTACTTAAATAAATCTCCAATAAACCGAATAATATTATTGTTCTTTGATTATGAAATGTTAATACGTTTTCCAATTTAGGGCCCTGCAATTATAGATATACGTGTGAATTTATCTTTCCGTAAAATCGCACGTTATTAGTAGGCTATGGGTGCTAAGCACGATCGCTTTTATAACGATTCATAGTTTATTTAGCTCTTCTAGTCGACACAGGGGTACATTTTGACACTGATTTTCGAGGGAAACTCGCTGCTAAATTTGAACAAATTTTGTTGTAAAGGGTGGTCCAAATTTACCGTTTCCGGTAAATTGAAGCTCCTATTTTCTTACAACGTGACAATACGAAATTCGAAATACTTCAGATCGCGATAGTGCTAAAAAATATATACAGGGTGGTCCAAATTCGATGGGATACATGAGTATCTCGCTTAAAGGTCAAGACAGAGAAACGGTTAAATTACCAAAAAGCAAAAACGTGCAGTTTTTTTATGACAAACTCAGAACAGTTCTCAAATATATTCTATCATTTCCGGTTTTTCTTGTTTTTTACAGCTTTGTTTTCAAAAATATTTTATCTTTCGGTTTTTGAGTTATTAAAAAAAACTATTTTTTTTTGTTTTAATAATGTGTCATGTCTCGGTTATTGCTGTAAATTTCGAAAAAATTATGATCATTGTTTTTAGATCTTTTTATGTAGACTTCAATAGAACTAACTTTTATTCTCGCCGTTAAAAAGTTATGACACAAACTTACCTTTTCTTAAATGGAAGCTATACCTAGCTGGCTATAACCTATTTAAATTCCTTATTTATTTTCATTTCAAATATATAAGGGTAAATTTATTCATTTTCAATAATACGCAAGTTACAAAGGTTTTAATATTTTTTTAAGATAACGTAGGTAAAAATTTGTCCCAAAAAAGGACACATTTTTGGTAATTTAACCGTTTCTCTGTCTTGACCTTTAAGCGAGTTACCCACGTAATCCCATCGAATTTGGACCACCCTGTATATATATTTTAGCACTATCTCGATCTGAAGTATTTCGAATTTCGTATTATCACGTTGTAAGAAAATAGGAGCTTCAATTTACCGGAAACTGTGAACATGTAGCGAAAATAGACAAAAGTTCAAAAATTAAATTAATAATGTTATCTGTTGATACGTTATCAATTTTTTTTGAGCAATAAAACTAATTTTAAAAACCTTAATTAATGCGTTCCACTTAATTAAATTTGTATTAATCACTGATGCATGTAATATTAATTGACAAACAAGAATCATATACGTCGTTGTTTTTAGCTGAATGTAAATTTCCTTCTACTAATCAGTACCATCAATATTTTATTCCAGAAAGCAAACAAAAGCTATCGAAACAAAACACATTCGCATCAGCTAATGAAACAAATAAAAGCGAATTAATTTAGTTCTACCATGACGTAAATCTCTTTTATCTAATGAGCTGGAAAATAAGTAATAAGAAATAGTATCGTTGTTTGGTCTGAAATTATCTGCGTTCGGTGAATTCATTGCAAAATAAAATAATTTTAATTGTTTCAAATTGGGTACGAAAAAAGCATCAAACACGATCATTTTCACCGAACAGTTACTTAATATTGTCTAGTCTAGTGCTCCTGTGAGCGAAAAACAATTGAACTCATTTCTGAGGTATTTGTCTTGGGCAGCCGGTTCGGTAACAAATCCGCAAGTCTATAGTGCAGAATTACCACAAGTTGGGCACATTATTTTCTAAGCGATTTCATAAATAACATCTCGGTGTTTCAAGCCTGCAAAGAGCCCTGATTTGCTTCAGATTGAATTTTAATTGAGTCAATCAATTTTAACAAAGTTTTCTAACAAATAATCCAAATTACATCTAAATTTAAGGAATCCACTTAGTTCTTGAAAATCGTTAAGTATAGGTGATCAAAGAGTTTGTTAAAAATTTGTCTTAGAACCACAATATCGTAATTCTGCAAATTTCCATATTGATCCTAAGGTATACAACAACTATACGTCATAAAACACCCAATAACTTAGGTCTGAATGTTTTTATTTAAAAAATATGACAACTAGTAATAATTTACCATAACCGATAAACTTCTTTAAAGGAGAATTTTCTCATAATCCTTTTTTTTTATAGACTGTTTAAATCAATAGTAACTGACTTTTTCAGTCAACTCTGAGACGGTCATTTGTATAGACCCTTCAGGTTTTCAAACACTTTTGCTTCCAAATGTAAAACATATCCTGAATTCGTGACTGAGCCTTTTATTTTGAAGATATTGCGTATAAGCAGAAATCAGTCAAACCCGAAGGACCATGACGTTGATTTCAAGATTACAAAACGATAGGTTGGGTTCACTTACCAATAAGTTTTACACACTCAACGGCACATAGGCAGAATACCCTGGTGTGTCCACAAATGGATCTACCCCGCTTTTAAAATTAATTCCTGTAAACGGTAATTAAAGATCTGATATCTCAGTTAAATGATCCTTATTTTTAACAATAACAACAAAATAATGTGACGGTAATAATTTTACATTCCCCTGTCAGACGTTGATCCTCCTGTCAAATTTGCGTTTTCGACCAATAACAAGCTCAGATTTCCTAGAAACGACCAATAAACATAATCATACACTGATAATATCCTTTTCGCAATTAACAGATTTGCATGCGTTTATTGGTCGTTTCCAAGAAATGTGAGTTTGTGATTGGTCGATAATAAAAATTTGGTGAAGGAATTAAATATTTTGGTCTCGATAATTTTTTGACGAGTTTCGGCGACCAGTAGCGTTACTTTAATATAGATTAAACCACACCCCTGACGCACCACTCTGACAGTATCTACTTGTAAAATTTTACATAACGTACATTTAATTCGACATGTAGGTTAGGTGAAGGAAATTTTCTGACAAAATATAACTCGTGCATTGCAAATAATCTACAATTTTTGACAAATCGTCACTCATGCAAGTTGAATAAGAATAAATCACTCGTGAGCTTCGTGCACTCGTGTTTTTTTTTTTTAGCTCAACTTGCATTCGGGCATATTTACCAAAAATTATCGATAATTTTCAATGCTTTTGTTATAGTTATTACTACCAATACTATTTTACAAGAAAAATAAAAAAGTTACTGACAAAGATGGGAGAGTGTCGAAACTGATCTGGTATTTCTACATGAGATTCTCCATAGAAAAGAAGATTGATTTTTAATTTCATTTAGTTATCTTACAGTCTATTTTTATCGTATTTGAAAAGTTTAATTCGCAAATTATTTTACAAACCAAATTCTTTGACTTAGCCAATTAGAATTGATTGCATATAACGAAATTTCAATTAAAATTAATCATATTTTTAAAGCCATGAAGTTATCTACTTCTTTTAGCGTTTTGATGTTGCTGATAATATTGCTTCTCACTGTGTTTCTTTAATATTGAAATAAAATTACAATAAAACAACTTTTTTAAATTACAATTTTGCTCTCCAGGTAAAACATACCTTAACAACAGTTATAAATCAATAATAATTGAATTAAAAGGTATCGGTAAATATAGAACAGGTCAAGGTAACATGGCAGGTGAAACCATAAAATTGTAGGCGTGAGAGGACATTGTGGATAGTACACGAACAGAATAAATAAACCGATTTAATTATTTACCAGTAGTATCGGTACACGATTAAACGATTCGATTTGCATTAAGGCTTACGCGTGCTTCAAATTTTGTTGGGTATAAATTACGGTCGGAAATTTCTCTGCAAACCTATTTTAATTGCTGCAATAAAACACATGTTTATTAAATTCTTAACTCAAGACACTTGCCCAAGTATCCAGAAAATTTTTGAAATATTTTGTTCTTGTCAGATTGTACGTTGTGTCGTGAAAATATGTTATCACGTCATGTTTCTATGCAGCCGTTATTCTGCTGCTCTTGCACCGTTTAACTCTGTGTGTGTTTGATGTTATGTGATATGAGAAAAATAAATTGGAGATGATATGCTCAAGTAAAGTGCAGAGACTGAGATTGAGGGCGTCAAATAAACAGTTATACGGAATTACGTTGGAAATGCTTTTGCGGAATGAGCCGGACGGACTTATAGAAAAAATGATCGTTTTAAGGGCAACGACTTTTCATCTAAGGATAGTTTGTACATATACATTTGTTTGAATGACTGTGTTTTCGAAAACAAAACCACTTGAATAGCGTAAATATTGTCGAATCTGTTATATTTTCATATCGAACACAGTGTCCAAAAGGTATGGAATATGCTACATATCTCAGTAAATATCCACTTTAGGGGAAAATGTTTTAAATAAAAGTTGTTTGGTACTTAGTTTTCCACCATAAGACAAAATTTAAATTTTATTTTTTTGAATAACAAAAGCGCAATGAAAAACAATTAATTTTTTTTAAATAACAAGGTATTATACTCATTTGAAAGAGATTTTTTTTTCTATTTGATGATGCAAATTTTTAGTACCCTTACTTAAGCAACTTTTTGAGAAAAACGCAAAAAACACTCTCAAATAATTTTTATTGTTTACTATTTATAGATATAACAAAAACATCATAAGAACTAAAACTTTTTGACGAAATCTACAATAATTGTTCAAACTGGGAACCATTTACAGCTTAGGAATGATAAACTCAGTTTTTTAACCCGTTAATAACATTCCCAACCATGTCAGGTAAAAGACCTCATCTCTTCTCTAATATGATTCGATATTCTCCAACCTCTTAGCATAAATTCTACTTTTAAGATGACCCCATCATTGCAAAGAGAAAAAATCTCTATCAAATGAGTATAATATAGGGATATCTTATCATATAAAAAAATTCATTTGTTTTTCATTGCGCTTTTGTTATTCGAAAAAGAAATTAATTTTGTCTTGTGGTGGAAAACTAAATACCAAACAACTTTTATTTAAAACATTTTTCCCTAGAGTGGATATTTACTAAGATATATAGCATATTTCATACTTTTTGGAGACACTGTATATTCATACTATGGAAAATGTGACTGAATACATATTAATGTACGCAGTTTTTAAAATGTTTTTTTTTAAATTTTGTTACTGTGGTAAAAAATAATTTTTTCCTTATATTTGTTTAAAGTTTTAAATTATCTATCCATAAGAGAAAAGTTTTCACTTTAGGTCTGTCTGGTTGTATAAATTCAAAGTTATTTTATTTCTCTACTTGCACTTGCTTTGTAAAATTAATTTTATAAAGGTCTTTTTGTATTTTCATAACATATTAACATAAAAAAATCAATCACTCAAACAATCCAACATTTCTTAACATACGCGGTTTTTTTAAACGAAATCATTTGTTTCTACAATGTACAGACAACTGCACACCGCTGTAAAATGAAGTTTGTTTTGTTTCAAACATGAATCGAATTAGTAGACAACAAAAGAATTTTTTTCAGCAAGCAGTCAATACTGTTTTTTCAGTAAAATACGTCTACGCTTCGCTATTAACTTTGCAATTAAATTTTCGTAAATCACCAACTGATTTGTTTGTTTTTGTTGGAACTATTCTCCCAACTTTAGAAAACTTTTCTCATATCCATAATTCTAACCAACTTTGTTGTACTACATGCTGTAAGCCAGTTTCTTGCACTATCTCATTGACGGAATGTGTCTTTTTCCTACAACACACCACAATCTTTAGCTGGCTGAAGTTTTCTCTACCATTAATAAAATCACTGAAACATTAAGCTAGATAAATAAAATACTATTAATTACCGTTAAATAAGTATTTAAAGTATCCAATTTTCGCAAAAAAAAAATTACTTACAAACTACAAAAAAAAAACAGATTTGTTTTAAATTGTTGCATTAATTTTCTTCGACTTCAGAAATTACATGTGAGCAAAACTTGTGACGACAATTTACAAATATTTGTGTAACCACCGCTAGAGGTAAACACTACGCACTTTTAGAATCTATAACGGTGTTCCCCAAGGGGACAATTTAAATATTTTTGGGGGCAAATAATATGCAAAGTGTAATTTATATTCAAAGTCAAATAAAAACTGTTTTTTTCTGGGTTCATTGTTTATTTACAGCGGTATCTATTTGTATTATCCTTTTTCGGAATTTGGTTGACTATTATGCTACAGGGGGCATTAAAATCTTTGAGGCGTTGAGGCGGGACTTGATTCAGAAAAGGTTACTTTTCTTTCAGTTTAACTGCAAATTAGTTCTTAAAATAGTAAACAATTTTTAAAATTTTGCTCGGTACATGTAAATAAAGAGGCGGCAGAGTGGTAGTTTTTCTAAGCTACGGTATGTGCTTTGAAGTATTAATATGTTTACACCGAAAACTAATGTAAATGACTCTTACCGTACAGCCTGCATGCATAGTAAGTGGGTCCTTACGCACGGTAAGCAAAAAGCACAGTTTTTTAAAGAAATGATCAAAGTCACGTCAAACACTTCCTGCATACCTAGTGTGTGAGTTATAAGGCACGGTAAGCAAAACGCACACTCATCTAGTAATATCAAAGTAGGCTTACGTCAAAATTGACAAGACAACGTGATTACATGTGTATATTAGCCAAAAAGCCGTTAAAATCGTAGGTAATATGTGATCGTAGAAAAAGTAAGCTACATAACGAGCTGTAAGAACCGAGAGTGGAAAAGTTGTGCACGGAGCCGCATAGCGGCGAGTGCGTATTTCCACGAGTGCGTAATTGCTTTACCTCGTGTTATGTAGCATACTTTTTCTACGATCACATATTACCTACGGCTTTTTGGCTAATATACACGTGTAATTACGTTGTCTTGTACTATACTATTAAAGTGCACTTGAAAATTAAAGTTCGCAGCAAACATTTTATTAGCAAAATAGATACAAGGCTGCAAACAATATATCTTTGATGTACATACACTAAACTGTACCTAATAAAACTAAATAATGTCAGAACATGCAACTGTATCATTGGCTTTTTATTATACGGCTCGTTAAGATAACCGATGACGTAAGCAGCGCGCATTGCCATTTGATTTTACAATATTTGCTGTAATAATATACATTTGCTTAGTACGTATTTGCTTGTGTACAACACGGTATCTAAAACGTACTACAGTTGCCGTTTTCGAGGTTATAAAAACATCCTTCTCCGACTGCTCATGACAATGTTGTTCGTAACATGTTTACAACATAATTATTACACATTATATAACAAACAGAAATGTGCTCGTTTATTATATATTATATAAAATGCGGAAACCGCAAGTTACAATAAGTAATCAGCTGTTACGATAATATATTGTTGTGGTTATTACCAAGCCATCAATAAATAATTCAATCGATATTCTACTTGCCTTAATAACAAACAACCACTAAAGCCAGTCCTAAGTCTACATTTAGATAATTTGACTAGTTTTCATGCAACACAGAAAACATATTTCGAAACGACGATCATTTTTAGTAAATTTGAACTTTATGTATAAATTACTAATAATTTTTCCTTTTGTTTTTTTTTCAATTCAATTTGTTTACCTTTCATAAAATAAAATGCAATAATCTAAACAAGGATATGTAGCAAAGTATACGTTAAGTAAGAGGCGTCAGTTACATGGACAATGTTGCCCAATTAAAATTCGTATAATTGCTAAATGTCCGTTTAGTTGGTTTTTGCTACTCCTATCTATAACGAATTGTACACTTGGTCGTCGCAAACAGTTAATTTGCTAAGAAAAGCATAAATAATCCTCGGGTTCTGTTCAGACTTAATTAAATCAATAGACTACGTGCTCTATGTTAAAAGAGGTCTTAAGCGTTCGATAAAAAATAAATTTCGCTGGGTTCTTTTTCGCGTAAAAAAAATCCGATATCCTACAAAATTCACGCAACATTATCTAAGGAAAATAACTCTTGTGCCAGGTTTGAGCATCAACAGCATGGTTAAATTATAAAAGAGTGCTTTGAAATATTAACACATTAATTACTTACGGAGAGTATCTACAACAGGGGATCACTATTAAGAAAATTTATGAATAATTTAAATAAGCTTTCATTAGGAAAGGGTTTTGGCATATACATGCAAAAAAAAAAGATTGAGGGTAACATTTACAGCAACTTTTGAATGTAGTACAGCAAAAAATGTACCCGTTTAAGTTTCTTAAACACAAAAAATTACATTTTGTGTTTCATAGTGGCAAAAACTGACTTAAAAGTATAAATATTTCAATAAGGGTATTATTTAGTCTTAAATGCTACAAAGGTTAATTAAAATAACTAAACCAGTTGCCCTAAAACTTAAAATTGGTTTCCACATCAAAATACTAGAGAAATATTAGGCTGCTGTTCATTTGAATTTTTTTTTTGTAAATTTTCGTTTTTAATTAAAATTGTTTACCTTGCATTTTTCTTTTATTTCAATTCATAAACAGTTACATGGATTGACTTCGACAGCGCGTAACTTTCTTTCTCTTTTTTATTTACTGCTTAGACGAAGCAACGTGAAACTGTTAAGAATCTGAAACTTAAAACAAAATAGAATGAAATAAGTGATTTTTAAGTAATGCGCAAACTTAAAATTTAGCTTAATCTTTAAATCAACCGAACATTAACAAGCATAATGTACAGGGTGGTCCAAATTCGATGGGATTACATGGGTATCTCGCTTAATAGTCAAAATAGAGATCCGTTTTTAAAAATATTCTCTCATTTCCGGTTTTTGAGTTATTAAAAAAAAATTTTTTTTTTTTGTTATTTTCATGATGTGTCATATCTCCCTTGTTGTTTTTAGTATCGAAAAAGTTTATGAAGACCATTTTTAGATATTTTTATATAGATTTTGATAGTACTAAAAAAAATTTTTTACGCTTGCCGTTAAAAAGTTATGACATAATCTCACTTTTTTTAAAATGGAAGCTTTAGTTGTCTATGACCTATTTAAATTCCTTATTTTTTTCCCTTTTCAAATATATAAGAGTTCAAGTATTTATTTTCAATAATACGCAAGTTACAAAGGTTTTCTAATTTTTTTAAAGATGAGAAACAAAAACAAAGCTGTGAAAACATGAAATAAAAAACAAGAAAAACCGGAAATGATAGAGTATATTTGAGAACTGTTCTGAGTTTGTTTCAAAAAACTGCACATTTTTGGTAATTTAACCGTTTCTCTATCTTGACTATTAAGCAAGATACCCATGTAATCCCATCGAATTTGGACCACCTTGTACGGAATTATAAGCAATGTTACATATTTTGGCTCAGTTCAGTGTATGGTACAAGCAAGACGACGCCTCGTTATATCCAAAAATGTGTCTTTAGAAGTACCTAGTTGCTACTTTTAAAAACAATTTTTCACAAGGTCACGTATTGCAACAACTGGGACAAATATACTATGTATATGAGATAGTTAAATTAGAAAATGGAATAAAACAAAATAATAAGAATTAGTAATAAAATATGAAACGACTTTTGTTGTATTTTGATGCTAAATGTGACGCTTGTAGCATGAACATAATTGTAAACGCTTAATTTTTGTCGTCACGCGTCCCAGTTATTGTCTGGGCACAGAATAGGAGGTGTATTTTATAAACGCATTACACATCCCGTTGAATCTAGTTGTGTCCTACTGTCGGTTTATGATGTTAATAGAACTTCCTCGCAATTACGTGCAGTTATTCACTACATTTAATTTTGCTTATATCTTGTTTTGTACATTTCCACGTCAAATAATTTTGGCGTTAAATTGAATCCCGCTGATATGACAATATTTTTCGGCTCTTAAAAACCATAAGCGCAGTGAATAATTTCCATTAGCAATGGAAATCGGTTTTGTAGCAGTTAGAGTTGATGAACACGCCTAATTAGCTTATTTTAAAAAGTACAGAATTTCTTTTATGTTTAATTTCGATTTGCAAGCTTTTTTAACATCCTTGTTTGTAAATTCCTTGAATACCGCTGTTGCTAACAAACTGTTTTTTGCTTAATAGACGTAAAAATGTTTCCTTGTGTATTGGTAGACTTTTTTAACATCCTTTAAGTCGCCTTAAAGTCTGTACGATGTTAATTTTTTTCTTTTATTTTACATTAAAATAGGTTTCTTAGTTATTAAAATGAAAATTCTCTTAACAGTCTCTGTATCAGGAACTTTTAAATTACTAATCATTGAATACATTCGAAGCGCTTTGTAGTTTAAATATAAATTCACTACAGTTTTAATAAAACAATGTTTTGATGTGAATAAATATGCACCTCATGTATACAGGGTGTCCCAAATTCGCCTAAATGCATGGGGATCTCGCTTATCTTAAAAGTTACGAGGTCGGTTAAATTAGGGCAAAGTTGCGAAATTGGATGCTTATCAAATATCTGCAATTAAAATTTTCATAGCTGTCTTAGTTCAAAAGTTATTGATTTTCGTTCTTTTGCCCTATTTCCTACATTTTTTAAGATATCGACAATCTGGAAGCACTTCTCCATGGCAACATCTAACGCTTCATATTTTGAGATAACATGGAATTTTCAACAACGTTTCGTCTCTTCAGAACTTTCCTCCTAATCCCTAAAAAGTGTAGATTGTCATATTTAATTTAAAAAAAGCACAAATATCTAAGAATTTCTAGCTGGTTGCAAATTATACTATTAATCACGATCATATTAATGTTGAAGTGACAATTTTAACAGAACAACAAAAATATAAAAAAATTGTATTGTCTTTTATTTTGCTTTTTTTGTACAAGATCATTTGATTCAAAAATTGGACAAAATGAGTTTTTCTTAAATTTTTGTGGAAAAATATCATTTTAGATATTAAGTGTCATATATCATTGAAATCAGAAGACAAAATGCTATCTGACTATAAGATTAACAAATTTTTCGCCGTATATTAAGTTGATGATGGTTCTGCAGAGACGAAACGTTGTTGGAAATACTGTGTTATCTCAAAATATAAAGCGTAAGAAGTTTCCATGGAGAAAGGCTTCCAGATTGTCGATATCTTAAAAAATGTAGGAAGTAGGGCAAAAAACGAAAATCAATTTTTTCAGTTTTTCTTGAATAACTTTTGAACTAAGACAGCTATGAAAATTTTCTTTGCAGATATTTGATGAGCATCTAATTTCGCAACTTTACCCTAATTTAACCGACCTCGTAACTCTTAAGATAAGCGAGTTCCCCATGCATTTACTCGAATTTAGGACACCCTGTATATTAAATTTATATATGTATGAAGACTAAGTATCCCAGAAGCTAGTTATCTGGTATTAAAAATAATAAATAAGCTTCTTGATACGTTGTATACGTTTGTATAAAAAGCGAAGCGAAGCTGTGTTTAACAACGAGTTATATATTTTTGATAAAAAGTTTTAAACTGTTTAGACTGCATATCGAGTGCTGTTGCAATAATTCATAAAAAGAATGTTTCCAACTTGTTTCATTAATACTAACAAGCCTGTTTTTTTGTGGTGCACTAAATATAACATCGATGTCCTCATTCCGCGAGATAAACAACAAATAATGTTCTCTAGATCTAGATGATTCAACTCCCGACTCCCAATAATGCAACTGGAAGTTACAATATCATCCATTAGCAAAATTTATTGCCTTAGTTGTGATTACTTTAGAAACAGCTGCAGTACACATAAACCCGAAATGTTATTAATTTTATGGTGTGTTTGGTGAAAAGAGACTTATGCAATAATCGTAAAAAATCTATTGTGCTCTTACAAGTTGCATTTGCCACCAAGATATAATTGTTAACTAGTAAACAATGGCATTTAATTTTTAGTTGCAATGCCAGCCCGTGGAATGCTTTTCGGAATATTTAAACAACATTTACAACATCCAATGTATATTTATACATATTGTTTAAGATGATAGTTAAACCGTATGTATGCATACCATCTGGGACTGCTTAATTAATTTTACGTTGTTATTGCAGTTTTTGTAATTGCAAATTGGCGAAACTGCTATACAGATAATTAAGTATTGTGTACTGTCATAAACTACACCTAATGTTATTTTCATGAGATTTTAGTTGGCTGTATAATAACGGAAACACAAGGTTGTTAGAATTTTGTAGAAATCATCGCAATCAGCCTTGGGAAAAATCGATTTTAGTATTAATCTAGAGGTAGTAGTAGGTACCTTGTAACTTGAGAAAAGTTTTGGCTGTCATTCAATCACTCAGTATTCAGTGACTTTAAACAATAAACAGTTTTTAAAAAATATTTTATGCGTTGTTTCAAGTAATAATAAGTATTGTATTATCTCCTTCTTTGCGCATTCCTCATCTGTACAATGAGTTGAGACTGAAGCCAGTAAAGTTAGAAGAATATATATTCCTCTCTCTATATTGAGTGATCAGGGCACTTGGCAGCATTTGTAGAAAAACAAACGAAACTGGGATTGTTAACAAAAGTTTGAAGTTATACAAAACGTGATTTTTGTCAGATTAAGCTTGCAGACACCTATTTTTAACAACTCAAAGCCAATTGCTACAAAACTTGAAACTGAATACATTTATTATAGTTTGTGCAAACCGAGGATCATCATTATCACACGCCAAAGTGCCAAAAATGACGTGCCTATAACCCCCTTTTAAATTGTCCAATCTAATGTATATATATATAGTCAGCGTCAAGTCTAAAGGCGAGCGGTAGGGGTGCGCTCTAAACACAATTGGAATTGATATAGTTATACAGATATACCACAACTTCTCAAATCATAGCGCTCTATGCAGGGGTTTCGTTTTTGACGTTTTTCTCCGGAACCGTTCAAGATTTTTTCAAAAACTTTTATCGTTTCACTAGCAAAGGATGCCCGTAATGGTAAATAGAAGAAATTATATTTTGTCTCTGACGGTTTCATGGCCAACGCGATCACAAAAATGACCTTTTTATACCAAATTTTTAGTTTTTCCCCTATTTTTCCGAAGGAAATGGCCAGTGGCACGTATAACTCTGGAAAACATTTAGTTTTGATGTTCTTGATGCAATAAACACAGCCTTAATCAAGTTCTAGCGACAACGTATCGTGGCCCTCCCTTGTTAGTTGTATTGGTATAACCGTGCCAGTGGTTTTAAAGTCCGTGGATCATATTGTAGCGTCGGCTGCGCGGACACACCCCCACCGCTCGCCATTAGACTTGACGTAGACTATAGTTAAGTAAGATTCTATGTCGCTTCCTATGCAGAACTGTCATTTAACTTTGTAGTTGATTATAGAGACACTCTATGTGTAAGGCTTCCTGATTGGTTCAGCTTTATCGAGAGATATAAATACAGCCAATTTTGATTGTTCTTTGTAATTCAGCATACTTTGCTTTTTTTACTCTAATTTCTTTTCATTCTTTTTTTTTACAACGTATCATAGGACAAGACACGTATAGAAAAATTGGTACATTAACTAAAAGCCACCCTGTATTTTATTTTATTACCTCATCTAAAGCTAATATGATTAATACATGATAAGCCGTCCAATACAGTTTACAGCCCTAGTTTGGCTTTATCATCGTTGCATGACGCCACGTGCGATATCTTAATGGTAATATAGGAACAAATAACAGCTGTATATAGAAAAATAAGTAACCCCATAGTTTTGTTAAAGACCTTTTTAAATTTCATGCGAGTTTAAAAACATTAATCATCTTTTGTTTGATGTTTAGCATATTATCAATCACTTTTTTACCCAAAGAATTCAATCTTGATATTGCCCATTCGACATTTTGATGGAAATTTGGATCAGATACATGTTTGTATCGTGGTATAGATAGATACAATCATTTTTTGTTCGTTACTGATAGCAGTGAACTGATCGGATATGTACAATTAAAAACATCACCGTATGTTATCCACAAACTCATTAGTTTTTGTTGAGTGGATCAGTTAAAATTTCCTTATCATTTCGCAGACTGCGTTACATATAATAAACTTACGCAACGTGCACGAATATATCAGTAGTAAATATATTTCGTTCAAGAACAAATATGTTTGTTTGTGTCCTACGCAAGCGTTACCAGGGAATGTAAATGGAATATTACGCATTTTGATGTGCTATTGTATCTAGACTTTAAATCTTTTACGTTTTTATAACGTGGTTTTATAGTTAATTTGGTTGTTATCAGGTAATATAAATTTACATTGTCTTACTTTAAAAAAAAAAAAACTTGAATAACTATTACTACTATATTTGTGACCAAAAACATACGATGAAACCTCAATTATTGGAATATTCGATTATTCAGATTATAAATACTTTGTATGTATGAATATGTAAATCAGTATAGTTTGCCTTTAAATAAAAACAAATTTAACGTGATTATTTTGTACTTTTGGTAATAAATATGATACATGAAATGTTTGTGATGAATTTTAAAATCCATTTACATTTTCGTTTCTGTTTCTTAGCAACCGTTGGACTCCCAATAAATTGTAAACGGCGATATGTTCGGTTTTGATCACTATGGACGGCATAAGTTAGACTAGCGAATTCAATTTACCAAATTGTTAAACACATTTAACGTATAACGAAATAAAATTTGTGCATTTTATTTAGTACAACCCGTCAGGTGCAAAAACAGAACTAGTTTGTCAAAGCATATTTTTAAACTGTTAATATGACGCGAATATGACGCGCCCTTTTGTTGTCCAATCAATTGTACATTATTTATTGATGATCCAATCAACATATTAGACAGAGAGAATATTTGTACCGTTTACTTGTGACGCACGAAATTGCAAGTATTAGCAATGAAGTTGTTAATACATTATGTATATGGAGAAAAGTGAAGCTCACTTATTTCAAATGAGATTTTACTGCCTGTGGGAGTTTTCCGAAAATAGACGGTAAAGTCGCGTTTGTGTTTAATGAATGAAAATTAAATAGTGACAAAACCCGTTAGAACCGATTTTAGGAATTACTTATTTCGTTTTCGTTCTAGAACGAAAAATAGTAATTTCGTTTTCGTTATTGTTCTTATAAAACTTCCGGTTAATTTCGTTTAACGTTTTCGTTCAGTGCTTAGTCCTTCCTATAAAGATACAACTGTCAAGCATACTTGTCCAATCATTTAACTTCGAAAGTACCGCCTCTTTTTTTATGTATATCGTGTTTTTAATTCTAGTTGACTATTTTACGATGGATATAGTGGAAAAAATTAAAAGAGATGAAACCAAATTACAGGGTGTCCCATAAGGTATGCCTTTGCTAATTTTTGCATAAATCGAATTTTTAGGACCGAAATAAAACGTTTTTAGCAAACTTTTTTTTATGTGTCCCTTTATATACCGGGTGTACCAGTTAAAGTAAACAGCATAGAGCATGGGAATCTCGTAAAGTGTAGGAGATACAGAGTTGGTTAAAGAGTCAAAATGAACTGTAATTTAAGACTGTTCTATAAAAAAACAAACTTGAAAACAATTTTTGCGCTATTGATAAAAGACAAAACACATCAGGTTTTTGATTTTTGCTTATAACTTGCTTATTTGAAATCACACACAAAATATTTTTTGACATTATTGAAGCACTTTTTGCGTAGATCTGAAATGTGTCAATAAATTTTACTTATATTCTTTGTTTTTGTTATTTTAATATCAGCCGAATTTAAAATAATAAAGTTAATGTTAAAAAAAAAAACGAATGTATAGGGTGGTCCAAATTCGATGGGATTGCATGGGTATCTCGGTTAATATTTAAGATAGAGAAACGGTCAAAACTACCAAAAATGTGCAGTTTTTTGAGACAAACTCAGAACCGTTTTCAAAAATATTCTATCATTTCCGGTTTTCGAGTTATTGAATAAAAAGTGTTTTTTTGTCATATTAATAATGTGTCATATCTCCGTTATTGTTGTAAATATCGAAAATATTTATAAAGATTATGTTTAGATATTTTTATGTTTAATTTGATTGTTCTAAAAATAAAATTTTTACGCTCGCCGTTAAAAAGTTATGACACAAACTTACCTTTTTTAAATAAAAACGATAGTTGGCTATGACCTATTTAAATTCCTTATTTTTTTCTCATTCCAAATATATAAGGGTCGATGTATTTATTTTTAATTATACGCAAGTTATGAAGGTTTTTTAGTTTTTTCTTTTCTAAGAAATCATAGTAGGCTGTGAAAACAAAAAAAAAACAAGGTGTAAAACCTTATAAAACTCATGTGGTTCTGAGTTTGGCTCAAAAAACTGCACATTTTTGGTAATTTAACTGTTTCTCTCTCCTAAATATTAACCGAGATACCCATGCAATCTCATCGAATTTGAACCACCCTGTATATAGGTAAAATTTGCTGACAAATTTTAAATATACGCAAAATGTGCTCCAATAATGTCAAAAAATATTTTGAGTGTGATATAGATTAAGCAAGTTATAAGCAAACATCAAAAACCTCGTGCGTTTAGTTTTTTTCTTTCAATAACGCAAAAATTATAAAAAATTTTCAAGATTTTTTCATAGAACAGTTGCTCTTCTTAAATGACATATCATTTTAATCCATGTAACCAAATTTGTATCGCTTTCCGTTTACGAAATTCTCATGATTTTTTTAACTGAGATACATCAAAACATTCTGAACATTTTGTTTCGATCTTAAAATTCGATTTATGCAAAAAATTAGCGAAGGCATACCTTGTGGGACACCATGTATGTAGCATTATAATTATATTGAAAACGAACTGTTTCATAAATTGGGAACAAATAAAAATAGAAGTTAGTATTATAGTTAAAAGTTTTGCTTCGGTCGTAAGTAGGGATTGCAATCCCGGGATCCCGGTCGCTTTTTGGTCTCGAAAATCCCGGGATTTTAAATGTAGAATCCCGGGATTTTCGAGATTTAAAAAATTTAACTATAAGTACATTATTTTGTAAAAAAAATTGCTCATAGTTAGTATCTACTCAACGTGAATAAGTTGAACAATGCAATTTTGCAAGTTTAAGCTTGTTTACGTCGCCGCTCGCCGTCTTATGTATGATAACAAAATTTAATGAAAACAAATGTCAGATTGACAGTCATGGCTACTTATATTTGTAAAATTAATCCAAATTTTAAAATATTAATTATAAACTAAATATTAAACATTTAATCTTATTAATGGTCTCAAATGATGCGTAATAATTTTATCTTTCTATTGTTACCATTAATTTTAATATAAATTCAATTGGGGAGCAGGAATCCGAAAAAAAGTTAAAACCAATGTTAATTCCCCATGTTCACGGCTGGTGGTTAACACTCGGTATATATATATATATTTTTTTTTTCAATTATTATTAACATCTTTGCACCTATGATATAATTAAAACAAATTAACAGAAATTATAGAGGAAACAAATTAAATAAAAAGTTAATAAAAATAATTGGTAATTATCAAATTATTCAATAATTATGTAAATCATTTGTAATCAAAAAATATATACAGGGTGTCCCAGCTAAGACGAATTATTCGATAGCTCTGTTATTAGTGACAATATTAAAAAAAATTAAATATAAAACTTGTTTGTTATCATTTACTTCATAACCTAAAATTATTTTCAACTATACACGGTGTTTTGTTTTTGCGCTCTGATACCAAACATTGTTTTTTTATATGGAACACCCTGTATATTTTGTAATTTTTGGATGTGAAATTAAATTCTCTTTTAAAAATATTATAGGTTGTTTATGTCTAAAATGAACCGTTTTTGAGTTATTAACGGTTTTATGAAAATTTTGACAGATACAGATCTTTATAAAAATATTTATATTTATTAACCTAACAACACCAGAGCAATTTACTCTAGTAATTTATTAGACAATAGTGTCATAGTGATTGTTAAATAGTTACATTTTTAAAATAATATACAGGGTGTTCGGTATACTCGGTCCATTTCGCTAAACTTTAAACGCATGTAGATAATTTTTTTAAAATGAAACACCCTATATATTTTTACATTTTCTAGTAGAAAATTTAATTATCTTTTAAAGTTGTTAAGCATGTTTTATGTCTAAATATAATATTTTTTGAAATTATTTCGTTTCTTAAGATTATTTGCGAGTATTTTACATAAAATATCCGTAGTAACCTTTGAAAATTCGAAACAATTTGTATGAACTGTCAACCAGAACAGTTAATCGGCAAAATTTCCACTTTTATGCCACTAAAAATCCGTATTTTTTAAGAACTGTAGATACACAGCATACTGGTGTTATTTGCTGCCATTTATGCTGTGTATCTACAACTCTTAAAAAATACGGATTTTTAGTGGCATACTAGTGGAAATTTTGCCGATTAAATGTACTAGTTGACAGTTCATACAAATTGTTTTACATTTTCAAAGGCTACTACCGATATTTTATGTAAAATTCTCGCAAATAATCATAAGAAACAAAATAACTTCAAAAATATTATATTTAGACATAAAACATGCTTAACAACTTTGAAAGATAATTAAATTTTCTACAAGAAAATGTAAAAATATATACGGTGTTCCATTTAAAAAAAATTACTTACATGCGTTTAAAGTTTAGCGAAATGGACCGAGTATAACGAACACCCTGTATATTATTTTAAAAATGTAACTAGTCAACAATCACTATGACACTATTGTCTAATAAATTGCCAGAGTAAATTGCGCTGGTGTTGTTATGTTAATAAATATAAATATTTTTATAAAGATCTGTATCTGTCAAAATTTTCATAAAACCGTTAATAACTCAAAAACGGTTCATTTTAGACATAAACAACCTATAATATTTTTAAAAGAAAATTTAATTTCAAATCCAAATATTGCAAAATATATAGGGTGTTCCATATAAAAAAACAATGTTTGGTATCAGAGCGCAAAAACAAAACACTATGTATAGTTGAAAATAATTTTAGGTTATGTAGTAAATGATAACAAACAACTTTTATATTTAACTTTTTTTAATATTATTACTAATAACAGCGCTATCGAATAATTCGTCTTGGCTGGGACACCCTGTATACACTGCATTAGCTTCTGTTTTTAAGCAAATACTTCACATTATATATAATCCCAGGATCCCGGGATTAGAACATCTTCAATCCCGAAATCCCGGGATCGTAAAATTTGATCGGGATTGCAATCCCTAGCTCGTAAGCCATGCAAACTAAAATGTAAGTTATGTTCATCAAGCAGCAAAAAAATTATTTAATTGCAGTTTTTCATTGACATTCAATAACATTTTATTTGTTTTCTTGATATGATAAAGTAATCATTTTATTGTAAAAAAGACGCGTGTATACTCTGCAAAAACGGTTTCTGTTCGATGTAGTTACCTCATTAGAAAACAACGAATGAGATATGTACAAACGAGCAGCATGTTTTACTATCATCCCACGCTCCATATTGTATGGTAAAATCAATACGCTGTATCAATAAATTTGCAAGGTATTGTGCTTGTTATTGCATGTGTGGGCATTAGATTCGCGAGAGTTTTGCGTCAGCAGCTCGGATTATGAAAAAGAGTTGACAAGTTCAAGGTGTACAAACACCGGCAATAAAATTAAACAGAAATAAAACTGCATTCATGTCGAAGAAAAACGGTCAAACATAAAATGTGATTGAACATTTAAGTTGTAGTTAATCTTCGATAACGATGCCATTGAGGCACAGTCTTGCGTAGACGCTGGAAGCAAAGTCTCGATCAATACACGCAGTCCGCGGAATGACGAATATAAAACTGGGTCGCACCCAAACATCTAGGCAGGCTGACACAGATCCCCCAGCACGTTCATCTGTTTTTAACATATCAATTATCTTTTAATGCTTAATTGAATATTCGCATTGTTGACCGCCAATTGAAATGTGTTCTTTATTTTCAGATCACGTACCTTAATTTCGAAACTCGCAACGTTGTAGAGATTTATACGTTGAATAAATTCAATGTTTTATTAAAATCCCTCGCGACGAAGAACTAAACGTAAACTCTCAGTATGCATATAGAAGTACAAGTAGCTCTAAACTTCGTTATCTCGTACCTGTACAACAAACTACCCCGACGAAGGGTTAACATATTTGGAGAAGAACTAGAAAAAGCCTTAAAAGACAAATTTCAGGGGCACTGGTATCCGGATAAGCCTTTTAAAGGATCAGCTTTTAGGTGTATAAAGACTGGCGATCCTATTGATAAGGTGCTAGAACGGGCAGCTCGAGAGAGCGGAGTCCCCATCCAGGATATCCTGGAAAACCTACCCCAAGAACTCGCTGTCTGGGTCGATCCAGGTGAAGTGAGCTACCGCATCGGCGAAAAAGGCGCAGTTAAAGTGCTCTTTAGCGAAAAAGGTGACCCTCAGGATGAAAGTTCTGCCGATAGGGAAGTTACCAAGACTTTCAACCCTGAAGCACAATGCTTCAAACCCATCGACTCAGTTAGTTCAAGCTTAAGTAATCTGAGCTTGTCTCCGAAATCTTCCCCTTTCACATCTCAACCGTCGGCCGTAGGATCTCAGCTGTCCACGATAGTGGTACCAGCAGGAAATCAGCAGAACGTCAATCATTTAGCATCTTCTTCGACGGCGCCATCGCCTACATCGGTTTCTAACTCTTACAAGGGATCGCCTTCCCCAGTTCCCGCTTTTATTCCTCGAACCACTACACCACTCACCTTTACTACAGCTACCTTTGCTCAGACCAAATTTGGCAGTACCAAACTGAAGACGAGCAGCAAGAGAGCAAATAGGTACGTTACCATTTATTTTATCAAATACATACACAAATATCGGCTTCAATTCACAAGGAACAAATTGTAGATACCATCCAATCTAGTTGAACTATATGTAACTGGTACTCCAATTGTTTTCCTTCAATTTGTTTATATTTAAAACATACACAAATATTTAAATAAATTTTAGCAACAATCGCTAATCTTTTTTATGAAATATATCTTGTAGAAATGCTAGACCAGTTTTAAGACTCATCTGTTGGTCAGCGCCAATAAAAAGATTGCTACGACAGAGACGAGTCTTAACCCCTTACCGCATGATTTTTAAAAATTAAAAAATTGAAAAACCATATATATGTACAATAAATTAAAAAATGATTATAAAATGCTCCAATTTTTTTTATTGTAAGAGGTACATTTTAAGTTTTTGGGGTTTATCTCTAATCAGTCACATATACAGGGTGTGTATAAATTGGCGGAAGCGCTGCACGTGACGATGTTGTTTGTAAAATTCTAAGTCGAAAGTCTTGATACAAAAATGTTGTACCATGCTTCCTATGGCCTCAGGAACCATTTAAAGAAAACAAAAATTGGCAACATTGCATACATTGATTTGCGTTTGGACATTTTTTTATCAGCAATTTTTACTTAGGTATTTACAATTTTTGTTCGAACTGAAAGCCTTCAGTTCATAAACATAGCTGTAAACTTTTGGGTATCGTAAAACACAAACTAGAAATAATTACGAAAAAAACACAGATGACAGCTAATGACAATGTTGCCATATGTATAATTTTCATTCAAATCAGTGATTTACATATTTTCAACACCAATTTTTGAAAGGAAGAACACAATATCTAGGAAAAAATACTATTCGATATTTATTTTTATTCCAAATTGCAGCTTTTTCATTTGCAAGTATTAAATAATAACGCTTATTAAAGGACTAAATGTCAAAACTTTGAGGACCTCTTGCAGACACAGCAAGCATGGTACATCATTTTCGTATCAAGATTTTCGACTTACAATTTTACGAAGAACATCGCCACGTGTAGCGCTTCCGCCAATTTTTACACACCCTGTATAATATAAAGGGTGGTCCACTTTTTTGTAGCAGGACTTTAACAGTCGATACAAAAACTTATTTTAAAGTGAATATTCCATATCAACATGGGTCCAAAAACGCTTCATTTTAAAGATACAGGGTGTTGAAATTTTCGAAAAAATAACGATAATGTTTAACCGTTTCTGAACTAGTAGATATATTTAAAGCAAATTTGGTTTACAGCACCACCTTACAGGTTACCACAATCGGTGAAAATTTCAAGTCCCACAAGCAACCAGTGGCGGAGTTGTGGGGGTTCAGTTTCAATAAATTTGATAAAAAACTAGTACGGCCCTGTTCAAAATCACATTTGAACTTGTTTTTTGGTAGGGCACTTTATTCTTAACAAACAGTGTCTCTAGAGTTTTCTTCGTATCTGTCACCGTTGGGCACGAAATTTGATTTATTTTACTATTCTTGCGAAAAATTTGCGCATAAATTCGATCTAAAAATATCGCTAATATTCGAAATAAAAAGTAATCACCAATTTTTGCAGTTTTTAATAACAGAACATGCTAATAATGAGGGGAGAAGTTCCGCTAAATTAACGATTAATGATCCACATTTTAAACATTCACTCTGTAACTTTCAATTTTCTGCTTTTCGCGATAATTTTAGATCGAACTTGAGCAAATTTTTCGGGAGAATAGTAAAATAAATCAAATTTTGTGCCCAACGGTGGCAGATACGAAGAAAACTCTAGAGACACTGTTTGTTAAGAATAAAGTAGCTACCCAAAAACAAGTTCAAGTTTAATTTTGAACAGGGCCGTGCTAGTTTTTTTATAAAATTTATTGAAACTGAACCCCCACAACTCCGCCACTGGTTGCTTGTGGGGCTTGACATTCTCACCGAATGTGGTAACCTGTAAAGTGGTACTGTATACCAAATTTGGTTTAAATATATCTACTGGTTAGGAAACGGTTAAAAATTATAGATGTTTTTTCGAAATGTTCAACACCCTGTATCTTTAAAATGAAGCGTTTATGGACCAATGTTGATATGGAATATTCGCGTTAAAATAAGTTTTTGTATCGACTGTTAAAGTCGTGCTACAAAAAAGTGGACCACCCTGTATACATAAAAATTCAAATAAATTAAAACTAGAATTCTGAAACAAGTTAAGCACAATAGAACTATCTGCATCAGTTGTTATTGTTATATAATCATGGCAACTTCAAATCTCAAACAAGTTATAAGCTATGTTCGCGTATGTTTACAATAAAATCAAAACTATCAATTTATTCTCTTAAATAGCAATCAATAACTCGTATCGAATTACAATTTGGCTAGCCAATTTTAATCTCTTACGGTATTAGCGGGTGATAATTAAACCCGATTAATTTGCATCTAACGCCTGAAGTATTTGATCATAAACGTACGGAATATCTGTAATAGTTTGCTAAATATCAATAAAAAGCAAAACCTACTAGAAGACCCTTTAGACATTATTATAGAAAAAAAGCTGGATATTGAATTTAAATTGTGAATAAATAAAATACATTACAAAACGGTAAACTTTTTGCTAATCTAAATGGCGGAAGATACATACAACCTCCTTAACGTTTTCAAAGTTTATTTTTTGTAGATTAACATAGGCGGCGCAATTTTACAAATATAAAGTCTGTTTTATACTATACTATTTTTTCGTTTAAGAAAATCGTATACGATTTTCTAGTACGGTGTCAATCAGAAATTACAAATCTTGAACGAAAAATTCGTATGAAATTAGAACCTGTCCTAAATGGGTCCTATTTTACGTGTTTTGTGGCATGGGCGCATGCGTATTCTACTGCAACTGTATCTGACCGCATGTCATTTGTGGGTTAGGTTAAGTGAAACAATCAAACGATGTTAAATACTACTTATTACCGTTATAATCCCTCACAATTTATTTTGTAGGAATAAATATGTAGAATGGAACAAGCGTTAAATATACGTTAAATTTGAAAATGATTCGCTTTCTGTTCTGTGATCAAATTGAACAGTTGACATGGTTACTCAAGGTGCCAACAAAATATGGTGAAATTTACTAAAAAGTAACCAAAATATATTGGAGTTTTCGTACCAAAAAATAGTACAATGTAAATGGTTCATGTTTTCCATGCTAAATTCTTGAACGAAATTTTTGTAACAAAAATCGTACACGATTTTCTTAAACGAAAAAATAGTATAGTATAAAACAGACTTTACCAACAGAAATTGTATAAAAATTAATATATCATTTTGTAAATAGCAGTACTACATAAACTTTATGTCTAATATTGCTTTATATGGAACATATCTAATCCAATACAATATGCAGTAAGGCAGTAAGGGGTTGAAACTTGTTTACAAGATATCCTTCATAAAAAACAAATGATTTTTAAGTACGCTTATTTATGTAAATAAATGAATCACTCAAATACTTCGTGCAAACACACTTATTTGAATAAATATTTGCAACTAAAAATTATTTAAAAGCAAATTTACCTCCATCATTTTTATAGACATACAAAAACAACAATTAAAATTATTCAACAAAATCCCAGATTTAATAGACGGTTAAAAACTCTGTGAAATAATTTATTTTTCATAGTTTTTATAAAAACTCCCTACTGTTTGTTTTAAAATTGCTGTTTTAACAGATAATTAATAGAAAGTAAAAATTTGTTTTCTGGTATAATAATTTGTATATTTATTGCACTGTAAAACGGTGTATCCAAACAAATTTATGCGTAACGGCAATGTTTTAAGCAATTGTTTCCGTTGTCCCACTTCCGTTTTAAATGATCCGTAATTACGTGAAAGTAGTGAATTTAAAAAAAAACAACAATCAACATTCAAACAGATATTGTTTATTTTAATTATAATTGGGAAACCTTCATCGCTACTTCTAAACAAATTCAAAAATTTGTTATAATTTACGAGCAATTTTAGTACCTACGCATTTTACGCGCTGTACGCAATTACCACTTAAGTCATCCAGCGTTAAACACAGGAAATGGCCCAATAACCAAGATGCATAAATATTTTCATGGCATTTTATACAAGCCTTCCAACAAAAATACAAAGAAATTGAATTAAACTAACTTCCACACGCAAAGTAAAACAGCAAACGTCCAAAAATATCCGGAGAAGTTTTTGAACCGTCCCAGAGGCCCTATTCAGCGAAACACATTGTCAAGTTGCAGTTTTTTCCTCGCAAAATAAGAGCAGTTTCTTATGTTTTCTGTTTGGATTTTTCAATGGGCGGGCGTCTAGACTTTGTGATATTTCGCAATTCCCTAACTGAAAATTTAATTGTGACCAAGTAATTGTCAAGGGAGTTTTCAAATAAAATTTAGTTGCAATTGTAGATAATTTTATTATTCTTCGGAGGATAGTGGGCGCTAGAGAGTTCCACGGTGAAAATAACAAAGACATATAACTTGCTCTGTAATTTATAGAGAAGCCCGGGAATAGGTTATAAATTTCTTGTTTAAAATGTCATAGCATCTGTCACGTTTCTTACAAAACAATTTATATAAAGTCTTTGGACATACAGCATGTTTCAAAAAAAAAATTGGTGTTATTTTGTACTCGAGACGAAAGGACACAGGTGTTTTGAAAAATTAAATTAAATTCCCAAGCTACAGTTGTCCATCGTTTTCATTGAAGTCTTCTAAAAGCGATGAAAATAGGGAAACGCGTTGCAAATATCTCCGATGCATCTTCAAGACAGTGCGAAACTTGTATTTGAGAATTTTTAAAAGTTCTTCACGTTCAATTGATACAAAAAACAAATTTACAAGCGTAAAAGTTGAAGTAAAAAACGACAAACGTGGCAAATCAGTCACCCGAACCGCAAAGAATGAAGGTTCATTTCCGGTTACCGGTTCGATACATTTTAACTTTTCGGCTTACGTTTCGAACCACCGGTTTTTATTTTACAATGATTTGGTAACCGGTTCGGTGGCAACGGTTCAGTTCCGGTTCCGGTTCAATGCCAAATATGATGAAAATGCATATTTAAAAAATTGAGCTGTCTGAAATTTTTCCATTTTTGGTCAAGTGTAATCAAAATTAAGAAAATAAAAAATTTACAATGTTATTAACAAAAGTAATTGGACCGAACCGTTGTGTGAACCGGTTGAAGCGGTTTGAACCGGTTCACACTAGTCGGTTCGGTTTGATTTTGCTGTTTTGTGATTTTTTAAATAAGGGGTTTCGTTCCCGTTCACGGTTCGTAAAAGAATCACCGGTTTTTTCCGGTTTTTTTTCAGTTCCGGTTCGGTTCGGGTCCCTGGAAAAATATCAAATAAAACTTACACCATATAGGCTACTAAAACCTTATAAATTGCTCCTAAATACCAGTCCTAAAAAAGGTATAAAATTGCTAATTTTTCCTAAATAGAAAAAACTGTTGATATCAAAATGTGCCCTAGAAACACGCCTAAGGAATTTGACACAAAAACATTTTTAGAAAGCTATCAAATGAAATTGTTGGAATGTATATCTTTAAAAATAATGTAAATAGTGATCCAGTAATGATGAAAAAACTGGCAATTTATTGTCGTATCTTCTGTTTCAGAATGTCTCCAACCGAATTTTCTAACTACATAAAACAACGCGCCATGCAGCAACAGCTTCACCAGCAGCAGGCTCAGCATCACTCCCCAGGGGGTCGCGCACTGTCCCCAGATCCCTCCGCGTATTATTTTTCGCACGGTCCATACGCTCCCCAGTTCCACCATCGTTCCATGTTTGAGTCTTCCAACCAGTTCCTTAGCGCTGACCTGTATCCAGGCAAATTACCGTTTGAACACACTCCTCTAGGTCCTTACTACCCAAACAATGGCGCTATGGGAGCCCCACCCTCCACACCCACAACTCCTCAAGATACTAACAAGTTATTAGACAACTGGCCATACCCTAGTGCAGGCCAGTATCAGCACCTTTTGGTGGCCAACTGAGGCCTCTCCTAAAGGTGCTCGCCCTCCTCCAGGTTACCTGCAGTTACTTATGCGTCGGTTGTCGCCGCCGCACCAGCCACAACTGATTAAATTATTGCGAAAGGCGGTGCGGCGGCGACGTCCAACGCTTGCTAACCCTAGTAATAAGTTATATCGTTAAATAAGAAAAAGAATCCCAGCTTGATAGTTTTTTTTTATAAACATTAGATTTAGAGTAGATGTTTCTTACTTTATATAATATGGTGTTTACAGTATTCTTGTAGACTAGTGTGTTTTCTAAATTTTTTATAATGTATGTATTTTTTATTTTTGTATAAAAAAGCTCAAGCTGTCATCTAGTCCCAGAGATTATTATAAATGTTCAAATTCAATAATAAAAGTGTTGGCATATCATGGCGGGTCGACCAGCTGCGCAGTCGACGTAGTTAACGAGACTCGATAAGTGTTATTTTGAGTCAGTATTCAGTATTGCATGTCGTAGCCTGATTTTGTAGCCAGGGTTCCTAGATGCTTCCTATTCTTCTCGAGCTGAAACTATTTTATACCGCTTGAATTTGTTACTTTATTTTTCCACTGATGTTTATTTTAATTTGTATAGAATGTTGAATTTAATACAATATATATTTTGTTACTAGCTAATAGTTTGATTGCACTTCGTTATTTTGCCCGCGTACCTGACTGACATTGTTATCTATCTTTCTAGATCAATTTCTAGCCAATTTGTTACCTCCGATTGGGTAACGTCGCGATAGAAGATTTGCATGTAGGTCGTTTAGCAATTGTTGCAGAACGCTTTGTAATTAATTAATCGATTAGTTAACAATAGGTTGCTAATTCTCTTTTAAAATTAGTGATTAGTGTTTACAACTTGCAATCAAAAACTATTTTCGGCTGTTATTGCAATTTTACACGTTGAATTTATTAGCAAATTTGTCACATAACTAGTGAAATTTACATTCACCTATTATTACACATATTCTCTTTAAGTGATATAAAATAATTTATATTTTTTCTAATACGAGAAAAGGCGCTTACACTCAATTAGTATTTTGAATACGGGATATGTTTGCCTTCTCCGATGGTTGTAAGAAGTCGTCAACGGTGTCAGTGTTACCTGATGGTCTTCAGCTAATAAGGGATTATTTATTTTTCCATTATTACTTACAAGATTCGTTCACATACATATGAATGTAGTTGTTGTAATACACACTCCTGCGCATATCAGAGCGGGTGCCAGCTTATCGTTCTTCGAGGTAAACATGGAAGGTAAATCAATCTCATTAGGAAGACATAAGTTACAAAATGTATATGATCCATACTATAGATTACTCAATTATTTTATATACTTGCTTGTACGTATTTGCATTTTATCTAAGATCTGTATATAATCCTAGTTATTGTTGTTCATGTATCTTTGTAACTCTTTAGACACGTTAGGATATGATAGACACAATTCTGTAATAAGTAGTCTTTATAGTTCTATTTTGATGACTTTTTACTGTTTCACAAGTGGTCACAAAAAAAACAACCTAAACACACAACAGTTACGTGTATAGGGCGTCTCAACAAAACAGTTCATAATTATCACCAGCCTGATTTTTACAGAGTATTGAAATAGTAATTGTAAGATTTAACTGTAAATTCCCGGTTAAAACGGCAACAAATTTTAATCACCAAGTTGTAGTTCGAGATAACTTCAAATCATTTAAAGCAACTCGATCCAACACAGTTAAAATTATTACCAATAAACAGAAATTACTTTCGTACATCAATTTTTATCAAATTGACTCTGCATGCTACACATGGGCGTCCACAGGGGAGGGCAAACGGGGCACTCGCCCCTCCCTGGAATCGAGTACTCCATTATAGACCAAATGAAAGAGGGTCAAGTTACAAGTTCGTTAACATTTTAATGCATACCTTTGGAAACTTTGCCTCCCCCTGGATAATTTCTGCGGACGCCCATGTGCTACAAGAAACATTTAGAGCAAATATAAAAAGCAATATATTAGCCAAATGTACGAAAAAAAACACATCACAATTAAATTTCCTTTCCTTTTCAAATAAAATTACTTCAAGGACATTCAGTGGTTTGGGTTTAGCCCAGTGAAAAATTTGAGTTTTAAAACGCCAAACGTTTTTTAATTACTTCCACTTGTTAGAATTATGCCTAATTATTTGGAATCCCCCTGTACATACCATATCTAAACTCGTAAGTTTAAGAAATTTCATTTACATTTCTAGAAATTACAATTATTGTTGAATTTATTACACAATATCATTCGAACTGATCCTGTCAGGATTATAATGATCACACTTAGAGGTAGATACGTAAAAACAAATTTGTGCAATTATCCGGATTGCGTCAAAACCCTCGTTTGTCTTCAAACGTTTATTTAATTTTCAAAACTCGTTGAATAACGCAATTGTTAAATTGACACAAAAAATAATAGATAAACCCCAAACAAAGCTGTATAAAATGTTATGCTACCATTTATATGTTTAGATTGTATAGCGTCTGCAAAATAAAGTAAATAATTCAATTTATTGCTCTGCTAAGGAACGTTTTAATATTGTAGTAAGGCATTTTCGTCCATGAATTTGGTACAAATCGGAATTAGATATTCCAACTTGAGACACCCATACAAGTCGTAATATGTACAGGAGTTATTGTTGCTCGAAATAAAAAAAATGAGATTAACCTAGCTGTAAGGAGACGTATAATCGTCGCTTCTCGCTTTAGACAAAGACGGCATGTTTTTGTGGCCACCTGTATATGTATAAATATAATACAATACGATGATGTAGGGACTGACGCCCAAGGAATGTGATTGATCTTTTTTACTATTATAGGTAGCTAGGCTAGGAAACTTGCGACGGGACAGTCTTGGTCCTTTCCCAGGACTTAAGGACCAACCTGTGCAGGCCTACGTGTGTATGTCGCTATTATCTGTGTTAGTTTGTTATATCTCTATCTACAATATTTGTGACTAAGTCGTAGTTATCTATATTATTACTGATATAGTGAGAACGGATTTTCCATCCCGTTATAAAATAAATATGTGTATAATAGTCTATAATTTTTCATATTGTTGTACGATTTTTAAGTTTATATTAAAATGTTTGTGCATTCATACACACGTCTTTTATTTATTGGGCGATTTATGGCTGACCTTTGCCGGTTTTTATCGCAAAGTTAACACTAATTATGACATCTTGTTACTACGAAAAAAATAATGATTTAGAAACATAGAGGCCAAGGTTGAAATAAATCAATGGTGGCGTAGAAATTAAAGCATCTCGTAATAAGGACGTTGTAAAAACAAAATAATATTTACTATACAAGGAAGTTACGAGATCTTGGTAACAAACACAATAATTAATCCTGAACAAATTTGTTATTCATAAATTATGAATTAAACTGCAGAGAATTAAAAAATTACAAAACACCTTGAAAAAAAATGACCTGTTAAAAATACCACTGATGTCTATGCCTATGAGGTAAACTACAATTGGACCCATTATACAATTTTTGCAGGAATGCAATGAATAATTTTGAAAAACAACAAGATTTTACATGAAAGTCAAAATAAAACTAAATTTGGTGTAATTGGTTTAAGATACGATCCTTTTAACACCTTGGCTACCAAGGTGCGTACCAATTAGGGTTTGTTGATTTTTAAACCTAGTTTTTTTTTTTGATGAATTTATTAAATTCGAAAACCGATTTTAAAATTGAAAATTCGGTTTTTTACACAAAACTTAATGTCTAAAATTAAAAAATTATTTAACTAAAGCCAGATGCCAATTTATTAACAAGTGAAGGCATTTTTAAACCTTTGTTATATGAACTAAAAAATTTAAAAATGAATTCGTACGAATTCAAGAAAAAACACAAGTTAGATTGGCAACCCTTTTGCTATATTTGCAAAATCCACAAAATATTTTAACAAAACTATCTAGTGTCTAGTGTATTCAAAACTAGATATTCCTAAGTTATCTGGAGAATATTATTTAGAATATATCCAAATTCTTGTACATAGGTATGGAAATAGATTCCAACGATGAATAATTCGGAAAAACTATTAATCAGGGCAATTTCTTACAACAAGCCATGTAAAATATAAATTTATAGGGTTTTTGTGAAAACTAAAGAAACAATATAAAATCCAAAGACACTAAAGGCTGAATTTTTAATATCTGAGACTAATAATAAAAGAACAAAAAATTAATATTTATTGTTTTATGCCCTGAAAACAGTAAAACCAAGCTCAGTAACAAGTGAAAAAGTATTTTATATTTCAGGCAATTTTGTATCTAAAATAAGAGCAAGTTACCGTTCAGAAAACATTTTGTGTTTTTTAAAATCAAATTTACAGAAGAAAAATAATGAACGAAATTTGTGATTTATATTTTGTACAGGTTTTAGTTATTTTAGGTAATTGTATTTAGTTTTGTGTATGGTTTAGTTTATTTTGTTGAACTTTTTACTGATTAATTTTTTTTTTTTTTGTAAATATTCGACTAGTTTCTGAAAATAGTATTTTAAAACCAATTTTTGCAAAATTCGGTTTTCGTATTAACCCCAGTGTCATGATCGGAAACCGTTAGAGATAGAAGGGTGATTAACTCATCATAGAAGTGGGTTTTTATATGCCCATTACAATTTTAAACTAAAAGTGTTCATATTGTGCCCAATTTCTGAAATATCCTGAAAAAGGGCACATCGATAAGCCACAGCTTATTATGTTAAGCTGTGGATAAGCCCCAACAGTATTGTTTTTCTATGAAGCGTCAAATATTGCTAGTTTGTTTTACAATACTTAAATTTTGTAAAATGTAGTACAAAAGAGATGTTTTTTATGCAGAGTGATTGAAATTCGAGTTTAAGCATGGGGGCCTCGCTTATTACTGAAGATAAAGGGTAGGTTTAAATTTGGCAAAGTCGCTAAATTTTATGCTCATTAATAATATCAAAACAGATTTGAAATATCTTTAACTGTTTTGGAAAAAAATTGAAAAAAAAAAACTGAAAAATGTACTTATCGTTTTTTTTGCTATAACTTTCTTATTTATGTTTTTTCATTAAATCATAATAATGTTATAAATAATATAAACTACTACTTCTATAATAAATTTTCGAAATTTCAACCCATAGGCAGAATTAAACCAAGTTATCAAAAGTCTATCTATTACAGGACCAAATGAGGAGGAAATATCATCTAAAGTTCTAAAGTATTTAAAGATTCAATGTGTGTAATCGGTAATAGGTTATTAGACATAATTAACTTGTCGCTGAGAAAAGGGATCTTCCCAGAAAACTGGAAAACATCAATTATTATACCTATTCAGAAAGTACCTACCTAACACTAAATTATGTCAAAACTTTAAACCAATCAATACAGTGCCCGTTTACGAAAAAGTTTTAGAGCTAATTGTTAAAAGGCAAATTCTAGAATATTTACAGATTAATGATGTGATAGTGGATAACCAGTCGAGTTTTCGCAGTGAACATTCTTGTGAAACAGTGCTTCAGAATATTTGTGATCTGTGGTTTAGAAATATGGAAAATGGTGAAATAACACTAGCTGTATTTTTGGATTTTCGTAGAGCCTTTGAGACGATTAATAGAGAATTATTAATTAAAAAATTAGAAAAAATAGGGATAAATGAGGTAGCATTGTCTTGGTTTAAATCATACTTACAAAATAGACATCAAAAAGGTAAATATAATAGAACTATATCATCTTGTTTAAAAACCTCACATGGTGTACCACAAGGAACCATTCTGGGTCCTATGCTTTTTGTTTTTTATATAAACGATATGGTTAAATACGCCAAACACTGTGAAATAAAAATGTTTGCGGACGATACAATGTTGTTTATTAGTGGATTTAAAACAATTGAATTAGTAGATAAGATGAATTTAGATCTAAGTAATATTTATAAATGGCTATGCGATAATAATTTATGTATTAATGTTGATAAATCCAAATTTATGATTTTGGGAACCAAACACATTATATATAAAACAAATATTTATAATGCTGATCTGGATATAAAAATTAGCAACACTAAGTTAGAAAGGGTAACTGAAATTAAATACCTTGGTGTTAGGTATATTAGATGAAAATTTAACGTTTAAGTTACACACAAAATACATGATGAACAAAATTTCCAAAAAGATTTTTCTCTTCAAAAGATGTAGCAAACACATTAGTATGTACACTAGAGTTTTACTGTATAAAACATTAATAGCCCCTCATTTTGAGTTTTGCACTTCATTACTTATTAATTTAAATAAAAATGAGCTTCAACAATTACAGAAAATACAAAATCGCGCCATGCGCACTATTTTAAAGTGTTCAATTCATTCCCCTATCAAGGTTATGTTAAATACACTTCAATTTATGAGTATTAATCAGAGAATAATATTTAGAACATTAGAGCTAATTTTAAAAATTAAGCTACAAAAAACCAAAATATCTTTATGAAAATGTAAAATTAGTCCATGAGATCCACAGTTATAAAACTAGAAATAGGCTTGATTTCGTTATAGAGAAATGTACTAAAAGTCAAACTGCTCGTTCGTTATTTTATCAAGGTTTTAAAATATTTAATAATATGCCGCATCAAGTCAAAATATTTAATAATTATAAGAAGGGTATTAAATTAATTAAGGAGTAAGTATTAGAACACTATTAAACTATTACTTAGTTTAGATATTTAGAATTTAGAAGATTTTTAGATTTTTATTTTATTTCTTTATATTTTTATTTTTATTATATTTACTATTACTATTAATTATGTTACAATGTAATAGCAATTGCTAAATAAAGCTAACTTACTTACTTACTACTATTAAATCTATAAAAACTTTTACATGGGCACTGTTTATTTTACTTTTAATGGTGCCATCAATTTTTTGCCGTGCCGATTCCGTATTGTTTTATAGGTATATGTCCGGTTTCATAGCGTCCTCCGACGCCCTCCGGTTACCCGTTGCCATCCTCTCCTATCGTTCCAGTCTCCTGGTTGAAGGTTTCTTTCTGACATGGCTCGTTCAATCCCTTGATTCCAGATGCATTTAGGTCGACCTCGTTTCCGTCTGTCTTGAGGTGTCCACTGCATTACTTCCTTTGGTATTCTCTCGTCCGCCATTCGTTGTACATGGCCATACCAACTCAATTGTTTCTCTTGTATTTCTTGTACGATATTTTTTTCAGTTTTCATTTTTTCTCTTATTCTTTCGTTCCTGATTCTGTCTAAACGAGAGATTCTGGCAGACCGTCGCCAAAAGTCCATTTCGGTTTCTAAAAGCTTTTTTTTCTGGTTGTCATTCAACTGCCATACCTCCGAGCCATATAACATTATACTTTTAAGTATGGTATTGTATAATTGTCTTTTTCTATTGTTCGATATTTCCTTTGACCAAAGAATTGAATTTAGTGCCCCAATGACCTTTTTGCCCTTACTTATTCTCTCTTCTATCTCTCTTTCGCATCTTCCGTTATTTGTAATTTTTACCCCTAGGTAAATGTATTCGTCACAGGTATCTATTTTCATGTTGTTATTTGGTTCCAGATCTTCTGTTTCACCTCCTACACACATATATTTGGTCTTATTTATGTTCAATTCAAGTCCCCATTCCTCGTACTCCTCGATTAACTTTCGGGTCATGTATTCTAGATCTTCTTTGTCATGAGCCAGTACTATCTGATCATCAGCGAAGTGTAGTGTATACAGTGTCAGATTATCATTAATGGGTATTCCCATTTTGGAGCATTTTTTTCGCCAGTTCTTGAGTGCTTGCGAGAGGTAAATCTTAAACAAAAGTGGAGACAGACAGCATCCCTGTTTGAGTCCTTTTGATATAGAAAATGGTTCTGATAGTATTTGACCTATTTTTATTTTTGACAGACAGCCAGTGTATAACTGTTTCACGGCTTTTATGAGTGTTATATTTATTGGGCTTTTTTCTAATACTTCCCATAGTTTTTTAATTGGAATCGTGTCATATGCCTTTGTAAGGTCTACAAATAGGAGATGTATTTTGCTGTTATGTGTTGCCATTTTTTTCTCGATAATCTGGGTGATCGGGAATATATTGTCAATACAAGAACGACCAGCTCTAAAACCGGCTTGTTCCTCCATGTCGTGGGGACCATATTCTACCTCAATCAGTTTCTTGAGTACTTTCCCATATAGTCTGCTTAGGGTATCAGTAACAGCTATACATCTATAGTTGCTACATAGATCCTTTCTTCCTTTTTTATATATCGGTGTTATCCATGCCTTTTTCCATTGTACAGGAGTAGGTTCACCGTTAATATATTGTGTGAACAGGGAGGCTAACATTTCTCTTAATTTAGTTGGTCCGTTTTTCAACAGTTCAGCTGGGATTGCTTCTGGTCCACTAGATCTACTGTTTTTCATTGTTTTTAAAGCTGTTTCTACCATTTTTGTAGTTACGGTTATTCTTGTTCCTTGAGTTCTATATGCCGTTGGTGACATGTTTTTATATTGAGGTCTTGTTTCGTTTAATTCGTTCTTATAATGCTCTTGGAATTCTTTGAGGTTGATAATGGGTAAATTTACTCTTTCTACGTTGTCTGATCTAAGCGTTCTTATAAGTTTCCAGGCTTCTGTCGATCAGGTACCTCCCAGATAGCTATTAATCTCCGCACACTTCCTATCCCACATTTCGTTCTTCCCTCTCTTTAATAGTCTTCTGGTGTTTTTGTGCTTATCCATTTTGGGTAGGCCTTTTGTTTTACGTGTTTTTGTTCTCTAATTCTGTATTCCATCCATCGTTATCCCCTTTTTTTGGACTTCTTCTCCTAAAGCCTCATATGCGGCTATTTTTAAGGCTTTTAATATGTGTTGGTATACTTCTTCTGGGGGCATTCTGGTGGAATGGACTTCTAATGCTGCTTTCAAACGTGTTTTGTATAGTATTTTTACACTGTCTTCCCTAAGTAGATAAGTTTTAAATTTGATGTTCTTTATTTATTTATTTTTTTTTATAGGTTTTATAGGTACAAACTTTTTAATTTCTTATGGGCGACAAACTTGATTTTCATCAGTCGCTCTCGAATTTGAATCACCCTGTATATACCGAGTAATCGCAAATAAAGTTAGCATCTTTAAAACACAAATGAAAGTTTTCGGTTAATAAAACATATTACTACATTTTTTATTTAAAAATTGACCAAAACCATCAATGTCGTTTGAACGCAATTTTGAATTAACTTTAAATAAATCATACTAAGTATACTTTAATTAAAGCATACTAATTTGAGAAGATGAATGAATTTTAAAATCAATGAGGTGTGTAATGTTGTATGTTAGCTAGAGTAGAGTAGAGTATCTCTAGCCTAGAGATATCAAGTGGACAAAATCATTTTATGTATAAATTATTAAAATATTATGTGAAAAGTACAATACATAACGAATTTTTCTATAGCCTGTACCTAGGGTCGGTTTTACCATAAGGCGACTAGGCAATTGCCTAAGGGCGCCAAAATATGTATATAAATTGTACAATTTTTATCCATTTAAAATCTTTATTCCAGGGCAACTTTTTACTTTCATTTTTAGATATACTCGAGTATTTTGATTAAGAACAGATTATCTTTTAAAAACTGATTAATCAATTAGTTAATTAGTAATTAATCGAAAAACCAGTTATTAATCTATTTTTTAGTATTAAGTAAATATAATAGAATAAAAATCCTTATTTAAGATGAAACCACTAATCTGCTTTAATTTACAAAAAAAAAAAATGTATTATAAAGTTTTCCTCCAACATTTACATTGCACTTTGAATTTATTCAACACTCTGATCACTGTGGTGAGTGGTCTAGTAAATTAAAATTATTTAAAATATACCTCAGATATACAATGTCTCAAGAGAAACGTAATTTTTTAGCAATATTATCCTTCGAAAAAAAAAGAAGGTACAATGAGAAACTTTGAGGATGTAATTGAAAAATGGGCTGTTCAATGTCCAATCTTAAACCGATGTTTCATAGAATTAAAAAAATTAAACTATTGTAGTTTTGTTGTGCTGTAATAAAAACTTATTGTTGTTAATAAACTTATTATGCGCTGCAGTAAATACCAACCCGAAATATTGGATATAGGAATGTATATATCTGATAATTCAAATTTTATTAGTTCAATGTAAAAATTTTCCAAATATAATCTTTATAGGGGGGCCCAAAACAATTTTTTGCACCCGGGCCCCTACATATAGATGACCGGTTCTGCGCATATTTACTATCGCTTACAATTAAATAAAGTACTTTTTGTTTTAATAGAATTAGTTTTAGTTCAATGTATTATTGCCTAAATTAAAACTGTATATTACAAAAATAGTAATATGTATTCTACACTTCCCGGATACTTTTAGCCATTGGCCTGTTTTTTTATTTGAAAAATTGATAATCACAATTATTAAGGGGCGAAGCGAAACAATTGCTGATTAAAGTTGAGAGGGAAAAAAAATCAGCGGAGGCCAATTGACAAGGGCCCACTGAAAGTTTTAATTACCCCCCCTAAGATGGAGGGCTGAATCCGCCTTTGGAATGTTTAGCTAATGTATCTCAAAATGTGGTATAAATTTCAGAAAAATAAAACCACTCGTTTTTGCGTGCACGCATTTATAATTATTATAAATTCTAAAATCGTGTAAGCTGCGACCTCTGTTGGTGACATTTTCTACTTATATATTGTATCAGGAGCACATTAAGTTCGGTCGCAAAAATAAGAACATCTCGGTCTATAAAAAAATTCGTAACTCCGTTATTAGCCTACCAAAAACTTTTCATTCGGTGTTCAAAATGTAGCTAAAAGACTGGCGCATCCAACGATGTAAAGAAAGTGCAAATAAAACATTTTTTGATATCATCCACGGCCGTCTGAAAAAGGTCCGGCAATATGCCGAGAGTTCGCTCGCAAAAATAAAAACAAGTCGGTCTACAAAAAAATTCTTAACTCCGTTATTAGCGGACCGAAAACTTTCATTCGGCGTTCAAAATGTAGCTAAAAGACTGGCGCATCCAACGATGTAAAGAAAGTGCAAATAAAACACTTTTTGATATCATCCACGGCCGTCTGAAAAAGGTCCGGCAATATGCCGAGAGTTCGCTCGCAAAAATAAAAACAAGTCGGTCTACAAACAAATTCTTAACTCCGTTATTAGCGGACCGAAAACTTTCATTCGGCGTTCAAAATGTAGCTAAAAGACAGGCGCATCCAACGATGTAAAGAAAGTGCAAATAAAACACTTTTTGATATCATCCACGGCCGTCTGAAAAAGGTCCGGCAATATGCCGAGAGTTCGCTCGCAAAAATAAAAACATCTCGGTCTACAAAAAAATTCGTAACTCCGTTATTAGCCGACCGAAAACTTTTCATTTGGTGTTCAAAATGTAGCTAAAACACTGGCGCATCCAACGATGTAAAGAAAGTGCAAATAAAACACTTTTTGATATCATCCACGGCCGTCTGAAAAAGGTCCGGCAATATGCCGAGAGTTCGCTCGCAAAAATAAAAACAAGTCGGTCTACAAAAAAATTCTTAACTCCGTTATTAGCGGACCGAAAACTTTCATTCGGCGTTCAAAATGTAGCTAAAAGACTGGCGCATCCAACGATGTAAAGAAAGTGCAAATAAAACACTTTTTGATATCATCCACGGCCGTCTGAAAAAGGTCCGGCAATATGCCGAGAGTTCGCTCGCAAAAATAAAAACAAGTCGGTCTACAAAAAAATTCTTAACTCCGTTATTAGCGGACCGAAAACTTTCATTCGGCGTTCAAAATGTAGCTAAAAGACAGGCGCATCCAACGATGTAAAGAAAGTGCAAATAAAACACTTTTTGATATCATCCACGGCCGTCTGAAAAAGGTCCGGCAATATGCCGAGAGTTCGCTCGCAAAAATAAAAACATCTCGGTCTACAAAAAAATTCGTAACTCCGTTATTAGCCGACCGAAAACTTTTCATTTGGTGTTTAAAATGTAGCTAAAAGACTGGCGCATCCAACGATGTAAAGAAAGTGTAAATAAAACCCTTTTTGATATCATCCACGGCCGTCTGAAAAAGGTCCGGCAATATGCCGAGAGTTCGCTCGCAAAAATAAAAACAAGTCGGTCTACAAAAAAATTCTTAACTCCGTTATTAGCGGACCGAAAACTTTCATTCGGCGTTCAAAATGTAGCTAAAAGACAGGCGCATCCAACGATGTAAAGAAAGTGCAAATAAAACACTTTTTGATATCATCCACGGCCGTCTGAAAAAGGTCCGGCAATATGCCGAGAGTTCGCTCGCAAAAATAAAAACATCTCGGTCTACAAAAAAATTCGTAACTCCGTTATTAGCCGACCGAAAACTTTTCATTTGGTGTTCAAAATGTAGCTAAAACACTGGCGCATCCAACGATGTAAAGAAAGTGCAAATAAAACACTTTTTGATATCATCCACGGCCGTCTGAAAAAGGTCCGGCAATATGCCGAGAGTTCGCTCGCAAAAATAAAAACAAGTCGGTCTACAAACAAATTCTTAACTCCGTTATTAGCGGACCGAAAACTTTCATTCGGCGTTCAAAATGTAGCTAAAAGACTGGCGCATCCAACGATGTAAAGAAAGTGCAAATAAAACACTTTTTGATATCATCCACGGCCGTCTGAAAAAGGTCCGGCAATATGCCGAGAGTTCGCTCGCAAAAATAAAAACAAGTCGGTCTACAAAAAAATTCTTAACTCCGTTATTAGCGGACCGAAAACTTTCATTCGGCGTTCAAAATGTAGCTAAAAGACTGGCGCATCCAACGATGTAAAGAAAGTGCAAATAAAACACTTTTTGATATCATCCACGGCCGTCTGAAAAAGGTCCGGCAATATGCCGAGAGTTCGCTCGCAAAAATAAAAACATCTCGGTCTACAAAAAAATTCGTAACTCCGTTATTAGCCGACCGAAAACTTTTCATTTGGTGTTCAAAATGTAGCTAAAACACTGGCGCATCCAACGATGTAAAGAAAGTGCAAATAAAACACTTTTTGATATCATCCACGGCCGTCTGAAAAAGGTCCGGCAATATGCCGAGAGTTCGCTCGCAAAAATAAAAACAAGTCGGTCTACAAAAAAATTCTTAACTCCGTTATTAGCGGACCGAAAACTTTCATTTGGCGTTCAAAATGTAGCTAAAAGACAGGCGCATCCAACGATGTAAAGAAAGTGCAAATAAAACACTTTTTGATATCATCCACGGCCGTCTGAAAAAGGTCCGGCAATATGCCGAGAGTTCGCTCGCAAAAATAAAAACATCTCGGTCTACAAAAAAATTCGTAACTCCGTTATTAGACGACCGAAAACTTTTCATTTGGTGTTCAAAATGTAGCTAAAACACTGGCGCATCCAACGATGTAAAGAAAGTGCAAATAAAACACTTTTTGATATCATCCACGGCCGTCTGAAAAAGGTCCGGCAATATGCCGAGAGTTCGCTCGCAAAAATAAAAACAAGTCGGTCTACAAAAAAATTCTTAACTCCGTTATTAGCGGACCGAAAACTTTCATTCGGCGTTCAAAATGTAGCTAAAAGACTGGCGCATCCAACGATGTAAAGAAAGTGCAAATAAAACACTTTTTGATATCATCCACGGCCGTCTGAAAAAGGTCCGGCAATATGCCGAGAGTTCGCTCGCAAAAATAAAAACATCTCGGTCTACGAAAAAATTCGTAACTCCGTTATTAGCCGACCGAAAACTTTTCATTTGGTGTTCAAAATGTAGCTAAAACACTGGCGCATCCAACGATGTAAAGAAAGTGCAAATAAAATACTTTTTGATATCATCCACGGCCGTCTGAAAAAGGTCCGGCAATATGCCGAGAGTTCGCTCGCAAAAATAAAAACAAGTCGGTCTACAAAAAAATTCTTAACTCCGTTATTAGCGGACCGAAAACTTTCATTCGGCGTTCAAAATGTAGCTAAAAGACAGGCGCATCCAACGATGTAAAGAAAGTGCAAATAAAACACTTTTTGATATCATCCACGGCCGTCTGAAAAAGGTCCGGCAATATGCCGAGAGTTCGCTCGCAAAAATAAAAACATCTCGGTCTACAAAAAAATTCGTAACTCCGTTATTAGCCGACCGAAAACTTTTCATTTGGTGTTCAAAATGTAGCTAAAACACTGGCGCATCCAACGATGTAAAGAAAGTGCAAATAAAACACTTTTTGATATCATCCACGGCCGTCTGAAAAAGGTCCGGCAATATGCCGAGAGTTCGCTCGCAAAAATAAAAACAAGTCGGTCTACAAAAAAATTCTTAACTCCGTTATTAGCGGACCGAAAACTTTCATTCGGCGTTCAAAATGTAGCTAAAAGACTGGCGCATCCAACGATGTAAAGAAAGTGCAAATAAAACATTTTTTGATTTCATCCACGGCCGTCTGAAAAAGGTCCGGCAATATGCCGAGAGTTCGCTCGCAAAAATAAAAACATCTCGGTTTACAAAAAAAATCGTAACTCCGTTATTAGCGTCCCGAAAATTTTGATTTTGTGTTTAAAATGTAGCTAAAAGACTGGCGCATCCAACGATGTAAAGAAAGTGTAAATAAAACCCTTTTTGATATCATCCACGGCCGTCTGAAAAAGGTCCTTTCAAAAGGTCATACTTGTGATCGCGTTGGCTATGAGATTGTGTAGGGAAAAAATCAAAGTTTATTATAGTTTTTAATCAAGGAAAACTGGAAAAAAGAAAAGGTGCTCATAAAGAGAGAGACAAAAGGCTAAAAGTACTTCACGAAGTTGCTAAAAAAAAAATCAAGTTAAGTGATTTGTTTGCTTTAGCTTCTAAAGTTAGTGCACCTGATGTTGAAAAATCATTGATCAAGAATAGCATTCATCAAATTCGACAAAAGATGACAATCTAATCTGCCCTATTGAAACGGACAAAATTGAAACGTCGATTATCAACGCAAAGTCTTCATGTTCAAGTCTAACTTACCAAGTAACAAATATTTTGAATGCTTATCAGCTAATTGTTTCACAAAACCAACAAAATTTTGAGTATTTTTTTAACAAACATTCTTGTCAGCCAACTATTGGTGATATAACTTATTGGCCATTTAAGCCAAATGTTATATTTTACAGAGATGATAAAATAAGCAGACGATGATTATTATATTGTTTAGAAAAAGAATCTCTATTTTGTTCCGTGTGCTTGGCATACAGTGATAAGAACGAATGTTCGTTTATAAATGATGGAATGAAAGACTGGAAGCATACTCTGCAACGTGTTAAAGAACATGAAAATAATAAGATCCATGAAAATTGTGTTTATAGGCATAATATGCTTAAACTTAAAAGTAAAGATATTTATGGTTTAATATTCTCAAATGAAGGTAGTTTACGTCAAAAAAAAATGCTCTTGAACGCAAGCAAGTATTGGAAAGAATTATAGATGTAAAACTAATTGGAAAAAGGGGTTTAGCTTTTCGGGCTCACAGAAATCTGCTAATTCACTTTCATTAGAGCATAATGAGACTGAACATGGAATTTTTTTAGAAATAATTTTATTATTATCTAAATATGACAACATTTTAAAATTACATTTTTTTGGGTCATTCTTTTTTTGGGGGCCGGTCTAGCAGGTTTTTCCCGGGCCGGTTGAATTTCCCAGTCCGCTACTGCATGCACGCATTTATAATTATTATAAATTCTAAAATCGTGTAAGCTGCGACCTCTGTTGGTGACATTTTCTACTTATATATTGTACCAGGAGCACATAAAGGAGGTGACGAGAACGCTACGACATATGCGACTGTTATACATAGCGTGTTAAAAAGAGACAGACAACGTCCTGAATTTCTAGACTAGATATAAGCATCGACGTCTGACAGAAAATCTATCTCCTTCTAAATCATCAACAATGTAGCGTACATTTGATGTCCGTATTTTAAGCATGTTTACATTCGTTCAACCATAACAGCTGATCTTAAATGATTTTAAAAAGTTAAATTTTAGCCTTAATAACGTCATTCAGGGTAAAATAAGAAATATGTACCTCATAAATTTAAATATTCTTTCAATAAATGCAAAATTCATGACATACATTAAGAAAAGTTTAGCATTACAAAACACGCGGTAATTTCAAAAATTAAAAACTACTTATAACTTGTCTCAAACCTTGGACTATTTTTTAAATAACAATTATTTAACCTCAGTTGCTTGAAATAATGATTAACAAGTTTTTAATAAAACGTGTGAATGGAATGTTATGTCATTTTTTTAAATTTACAATATTTTGGCTACAGTCTTTGGGAAAAATTTTGAAGTTGTCTCCATATTATCTAAAAATTTTAAAGACATCCTAAACAATGCATTTCCAGCTAAAATTTACTTAAAAAGGCCTAAAACAGTTCTTCAAAGTTACATTAAAGTTAGTTATATTCAGTGAATGAATTGATTTTAAAAATATATATCTACTAAAATAGAAATTTAAGGGGTACAAAATATTTATTTCAACTTCACAACTTTAATGCTATAAGGTAATAAAGAATACGTTTGATAAATTTGTCCTTCATGTTAGAAAATACAGATTTTACGTACGAAAAAAGTAAGCAGGGTGTTCAGAAAAAAAAATCAAAGTAAAACCTTCATATACGTTTGCTAGAATATTTTTGAACTTTGACGCTTCGTATAACTCTAATAGGAGAAACGAAATTTTATGTGTTAAGGGCTAAGTTAAATGATTTTTTGTAAGGTGTAATGTGACCCGCGAGCGCGCGAGCTATACATTATAAATTCTAAAATCGTGTAGGCCAAGCCCTCTGTTGGTGACATTTTCTACTTATATATTGTACCAGGAGCACATAAAGGAGGTGACGAGAAAGCTACGACATATGCGACTGTTACAACCAAGTGTTAAAAAGAGAAAAACATCGTCTTGCATTTCTGTACTTTAAGCATGTTTACATTCATTCAACCATAACAGCTGATCTTAAATGATTTTAAAAAGTTAAATTTTAGCCTTAATAACGTCATTCAGGGTAAACTAAGAAATATGTGCTTTATAAATTCAAATAATCTTTCAATAAATGTAAAATTCAAGACATATACATTGAGAAAAGTTTAGCATTACAAAACACGCGGTAATTTGAAAAATTAGAACTATTTATAACTTTTCTCATACCTTCGACTATTTTTAAATAACAATTATTTAACCTCAGTTTAGCTGGAACACAAAATTAGAAAACCAGTGGGGGGCAGGGAGGGGTCAGGGGGGTTAATAAGTCGTTATAGAGCCGGAGAACTGTAAATTTGGTGCTAAAAAAAGGTCTTCGGCTCTTTTTACCGTTTATTAACCCCCCCCCCCCCATAATAAAACCATCAAACATCTAGCTGCAAAAATAACTTAGAGAGTGGTGCCCTAAAAAAATAGGTCCTTAGCTCTGTTTGTGTTTATTAACCCCCCCTCCATGGAAGCATCCTGCTTGCGCCACTGTAGAAAACTATACGAACAACTTAATTCGCTTTACCAACATTAATTAAAATTGTTAGGAAAGATATGCAACCATTAAAAAATTTGCAATAAATATCTCAAAAAGGCTTAAATTTTTGTAAACTCAAATTACCTCTAGAGCAGGGGTAGACAAATGCCGGCCCGCGGGACGGGTACAGCCCACGACAACCTGCTGTATGAAAAAAAGTCTACAATTATTATGAATTTGACAAACGAGAAGTTATGTTCAAATTTTTTCAAATTCTGAAGAAATTTGGGGCTTCGCAAAAAATTTTTACACCCCTAACATAGAAATTTATTTCGGCTAGCGTCATCCAAACTAATTTTTATCCTGCGTTCTGCAGAAAAAAGTTACTCACATTGAACAAATTCTTGACCATCTCGAGGGCTAGTGAATCACCAGGAAAGGAACAAAAAAGACACTGATCAACAGAATTAAAGTTACCTGATGTTTAAATTGAAGGTGATTTCCCTTCTCAACAATAATTGCTTACCTCCTATTCAGCTTCTGCCGTCACTGCTCATCAGTGAAGGTAAAGTTCTAGTTAAATTTTTATTTATTGATGTATTTGATTCAAGGTTGGGAATGGATTAGTTCGTTATTAGTTGATTCCTATAGAAAAAAATTATGGTTGTGGCTATTTGCACCTACAGTAGGTACGAATAATTGGCTATTTGCACCTACAGTAGGTACGAATAATTGGCTATTTGCACCTACTGTATAGGTATATACTAGATGTAACTAAGGCCTGGTACACCTAATTTTTTTCTTTACTTTTAATTGTACATAAATAAACTTTTAGACATATGATATGTGTAAGAAACTGTATTATTTGAACATATGTACACTATTATCCAGGGGTTTGGAGCGGAGCTCGGAGCTGGAGCACGGAGCAGTGGAGCAATGGGTTTTTTCCCGGAGCAGGAGGCGAGCCCGGAGCAAATAATTTTGATTGCTCCACTGCTCCAGTTTATTATGTAAAATTTAAACAAAAACTACTTTTTTTTTCTTTTTCTCAACGTTTAAAGATCAATAATCCATTTTTTCAAACATTTATTTATTTTCACTCGTTTGTTAGGGCCAAATATTGTTATTTTTGACCAACTTCTACATATCCGATAAAATTAAAACTTTATTTTTAAAAACAATTTTTTTAATCAAAAAACTTTTTTTTTTAATTCTAACAATATTTGGAGCACGGAGCGGAGCTGGAGCGAAGCAATTAAAAAATTGGACTGCTCCAAACCCCTGCTATTATCTCACTTTCGGTTTCGCCCTAACTTTGTTATTTCAAATGGAACACCCTATATATTTTTACATTTTTAGAAAGAGGAGGCAATTATGAATTCAACTCCACTGGTTTGGTTACTTTTTTATTTTTATTTAGTCATAAGTCCCTCTACCATGTAGAACTTTGGATAATTAAAATAACCTTAAATAATTTTTGAATAATAGTTTATTTTTTTTTTAAGTGAGCCGTGACCTGCATACATTGAATTTTATTTTGTCAACAAGTGTCCGACAAATGTTTTTGTAAATTTTAATTGCCATTTAGGTTACTTTAATCGGCTTTGAAGATTGCAAATCGGTTTTTTGACAAATGCAAATGCAGCAGTACATGCACTTATTTAAATAGAGTATTTCCTGACGAATTTAACAATACCAATAACTTATATTTGTGTTGGATTGCTGCTTCACAGACTTAAAATATTATAAAAACTTGTTAAGATATCCTTTTAATCGCAGTACACTGTGCCCAAGTGCAACAATACAAATTATAGTTGTAACTAATATAGTTATTTAATAAAAAAATTTAGTGATAATTTGTTGCTATTATGTACAATATACTACGATTGATAAAATATCTAAATAAATTTTTATATTTTAAGTCTTTGAGGCAGGCAGCCTTTCAACACAAATATATGTTATTGGTCAAAAAATAGTCTGCAACCTTCAAAACCGATTAAAGTAACCTAAATGTTAATTAAAATGTACGAAAAACCTTTTTCGGACACTTGTTGACATAATAAAATTCAATTTATGCAGGTAACGGCAAATAAATATTTGTCCGAAAATTATTTGACGTTATTAAAATTAATCAAAATGATGCAGTTGTATTCAAAGTTGCCTCCTCTCCAAAAATATAATAAAATATACAGGGTGTTCCATTTGAAACAAAGTTGGGGTAACTTTCGACGAAACCGGAATTGAAATAATAGTGTAGGTACATGTGTTCATATAACCCAGTATTTACACATATCATCTGTATAAAAGTTTATTAATGAAAAATTAAAACTAAAGTAAAAAAGGGGGTGTACCAGAACTCAGTTACAAGAGGTATATGCCTATATAGTAGGTGCAAATATCCAATTATTCGTATCTAGTAGGTGCAAATAGCGAATTATTCGTATCTACCTACAGTAGGTGCAAATAGCCAATTATTCGTACCTACTGTAGGTGCAAATAGCCACAACCAAAAATTATTCTATATTCGTCTATCTCTCAGGAATGGATTAATGAAGGTTTTACTGTATTGTTTTTGAAATTTTTAATGTTAATTTTTTTTCCCCAATGTAACCATTATTTCAAATACACAATGTAGTCTTGAATTTTACTGACAAAAATTGACTCAAAAGGAAATTTTAAAATCAAATAGTTTAAAAACAATTAAATAAATGGAAAAACTTAACAACTTTAAAGTAACCACCACGACCCTCTAAATATTTTGTAAAAAAAAAAATCTTTCTCTAGGTCCTAGAATTAAAAAGTTTCAAGGGGTTTTTACCGGGACCTGGGGCACTGTACATTTACAGTGAGTTCTTTAACAATTTTATAATGAGCTCTAATGTGTTTCCTTAAAAAACAAAAAAAATACAAGGCTCGGAAAATTTAGCTAGAACACTGCATAAATAAAAAAAATAAATATTTTTAAAAATATATTCTTAGGATACTAAACTCAGTGTATATTACATTTATGATTTATGCTAATAATTATTAATAAAACACTGTTGAACAAAATCAACTAGAAAGATTACATATAGAATGAAAAATAGCAGTAAACAAAATTAAATATATCCAATACAACTTTCAAGTTTCAACTATCACTTACAGTGGTAATCACCGTTTTCATTAAAACAAAATACATGTACATGTACAACTGTAAATAAATATAATAGGTCAGATCTCTTATGATTACCAATAAATTTCTTAACATTACATTCATGTTAAGTTAGTAAGACAAAACTTTATGCTATAACACAAAAAAAGTATTTTCACATAAAATCAAAAATAGTGACAAATTAAAGACCACTTTAAATCAGAAAACAGCAACTTTCAATTTTGTTACTTCACTATTAGTTCGTTAACCGATCAAATATTGTTCGATAATTGACAGAACGATTTAATACAATTTATAATTCAAAAGTAACTCGTCGTAAAGCAAAGAAATTAAAAGAAAATAATTAAGCTGGTGCAATTTAGTTTCACAACTAATGATGATATAAAAAGCTAATAATCAATAAGATTTAAGAAAATTTTACTAATATCCAGTCCAATTTGCAGTACGTTTTTGTACCACGATTATAGTCGAATACAGTTACATTTTTTATAAATATTTTATGGGACGCACAAGGCTCAACAAACTTAACACATACTTTCAGCACGAACATTCTGTTGCCACATATGCAACCATATAAAGATTTTTATTGCACATCTAGGACACACATCCTGCCAATTATTTTTTTTTTTTAAATACATTCAGTACACTTGAACAGGTCAACCAATACCATAAAAACATTTCCAATTATTGAAAACAAAATCTCGTTTTTTATAAATCAGTGGTGTTCCTACAATGTACCTCTAGTTACAAAATTGTAACTAATTTCCTAATGTATTTTAAATCTGAATAAATTTCATATTTTAAGCTCAAAGAATTTAATGTGATTTGAACATTTAAAAAACTAAAAGGTTTATATTGTGGTTGTCTTATGCATTCCCAGACTGATTTTCCATGTGTAGCTATTTTCAGGTCAAATAAATATTTAAAATCTAAACTTAATGTTTTACGTATTGAGGTGTTACAGCTCAGGAGGGCTGTTACAGACCACTCAGTTGTCCCCACCCCCCTCCCCAACTAAAGGGGGTTTTACAGACCACTCACTTGTCCCCCCCTCCCCAACTAAGTGGGCTGTTACAGACCACTCACTTGTCACCCTACCCTCCCCAACTAAGGCAGCTTGGACATGTCAACATCCAAAATAGTAGCAGATATAAAAAAAATCTGATATGACTGGAAAACAACAGGTATTCTAAACAAAAACATCTGGCAAATAAGATTCTGCATTCAGTTAAGATTCCTTCTGACCACTCTGATGCCCTAAGAATTAATTCAAAATTGCTTGAAAAAAAGCAAAGGTCCTTTATTTAATGATATTCTTCAAAGTTTTACAAAAACGACCAAACTTGAAAATTTGGGAAAAAGTTCATAAAATTTATCAGCCACCATCTAACAATGGTAGATCTTCAGGAAGATAGTGAGAGGGCATGTTTTTTTGAAAACCAAAACTATTCCTTTTTATTTTTGTTTTTAATAAAATTTAATTATTTAATTTATTGAATAATGTATAACTAAATAATTAGCATATTCTCCCCTCCCCAAGAAACAGTTTGGAATGGCTACTGCCATCTCCAGACAACATACTTTTGAATCGACTGGCATACTTTTATATAAACTTAAAAAAAGATTTTTAAAATAAAATATGAACAAAAATAAAAAGTTCGTACAAAAGCTATGTAATAAGTTTAAAAAGGATGTTGATTAATTACATGTGTCCTCAATTCTTTGGCTGTGGCAAAGCCGAATTTACAAATTGAACAAGAATAAAGATTTTTACCAACAGGTCGCGCCGAAGTCTCCCCTTGCAGACGCTGCCGTTCGTGAACCTTCAAATGTATGGTAAGCGCATTTTGTTTTTCAAATACCCGTTCACACTGACTGCATTCGAAAGTGTCCCTAATGTGTTCCTTGTGGTACTGTTTCACATGTGCATACAACGAATCACTTCTACTAAAGGCAGAATTGCAAAATTTGCATGGGTGTGCCTTGGATGTTAGTCCTGGAGAATTCTTTTGTTGTTCCACTAATTTATGCAACTGCTGGTGCTTATCATAGGCAGCTTGTGAATCGAAATCTACATCACACGCATTGCAACGAGGTAAAATCATGGTAGCATTTATGTTTCTATGTGTTTCAAGAATATGTATCTGTAAAGCTGTGTCGTTTGAGAAGCATAGAGAACAGGTATAGCATTGATATTTAGGTGTGGCAGTTTGTGTTTTAGGAATCTGTTTGACCATTTTCCGGAATAGTTTCTCTTGCGTTCTCATTTGTTTTTCAACCTTGCCACGCTTATGCCATCCTTGATGGGAGCACAACGCAGAAGCTGTGTCGAACACTTTCTTGCACAAGCTACAAGGGAATTTTTTACCCATTTCTCGAGCTTTAATTTTGCTCTTAGGCTCGTCATGTTCACGCTCCATATGTTCTCCCAACCTTTGGTTATCCTCGAACGATAATTTACAATATCTACAGTTAACGCTAGGTTTTCGTTGTACTGGCTCCGCTTTTTCTTCTTCTTCTTCGTGCCGTTCCTTATGTTTATTAAGAGCGAAATTGGTCGTGAAAGTTTTTGTACAAATATTGCACGTAAATACGTGGGGTTTTTTCGGTTCCGGTGTTTCCTCTGGATTCTGAACTTCCGGCATATTCTCGTTGTCATGTTCTTCCTTATGCTTTTGAAGCTCGCTCAGTCCAGGGCAGGCTTGATGGCAAATATCGCACCAGTACATTTTCACGTATTTACCCGTTTTTCCTGCGCTTCTGTTCGGCGCCGGATTAATACCGTGACTTTTCATGTGGTTTTTCAGATTGTACTTGTTTGAAAACACTTTGAAGCATTTTTTGCAAGTGTGATATGATTCGTTATCTAGATCGTCGTCGTCTTTGGGCGATTTTGATCTGGGTGATGGTTGTGAAGCGGTTTCCAGATCCGGCTGAGACATTTGAGCAACCTGACGAGCCAAACGGACGTGCATTTGTTTATGCATGAACCACGAACCACCGGAGTAAAGGATTTTGTCGCAGTACTTACACTGCCTTGGATATTCACGGGGAATTTGTCTCCCAGGATGATGCTTCTTGTTGTGATCCCATAATCCACCATAACCGACATAATGTTTATTGCAAATCGTACACGTATACTTATCGCTCAAATCTTTTTTTTCTTCTTCACCTTCTATTTCTTGTTGAATACTAAGCACCGGCATTTTTTCGTGCAACAATTTATGCTGGCGTAACTCGCTCTTCGTGTTAAATCTCTTATCGCAAATCTCGCACATAAGTATCGGACTAATCATGGCACTCTTGTAATCTTGGGTTTTAGAATCGCGATAGACTTTAATATTTAAATGAACACTTCTGTGTTGGTCGAGTTCCGTCTGGAATGCAAACTGTTTGCCACATTCATCACAAGATAACTTTGGATGGGTTTCCTTGTGGGCAGTCCATTCTTCCAAAGTCTGGAATAATTCTCTACAATCAGGACACGAATATTTAAACTGATTCACGGTAAGCTTTGAGTTGGAATCATTAGATTCTGCAACTTCCATTTCTTGATTCTCCTCGGGAGACTCGTGTACAGCCATGACATGTTCTTTGAGCTCAGCTGCTAAACGGAATCTTTCCTGACAGTAAAGGCATTCGATAACTTTCGACGAATCCTCATGGATTTTAGCGTGTCGAAGCATATTAAAGTAATTGGAATAAGTCTTCCCGCAAACCTCGCAAGAAGTTGGCCTCATTTTAACATTGCGATGGATCGCGTGAGGATTGATAACCTTCCGTGGCTCAGGCATATGTTCTCCTAAACCATCGGGTTGCAAATCTGGAGCTGATTTACGACGACTTTCATCGTTAAAACTGCGCAAATCCTGCATACGATCAGACTTATATGGAGGTAAGCTACGTTTTCGGAAATTATCTTGAGCTACCAAAGTAAATCCTTCCTCCTGATCATGCGAGTCTTCACAGTGTGCTTCGAATGATTCCAGATTAGAAAACGTTTTGTAGCAAATATCACAGTAAAACTGCACTAAGCAAGTCAAGTAAACGTGTATTTTATAATCGTTGACCGACGTAAACACTTTACCACACTCGCATACGAATGGCGGACCTGTTTCCAGCAAGTGTTCGTTATCAACATGCTCACAAAAGTCTTCGTGAAAACTGAAGAAAAAGTTGCAATGAATGCATTTATAATTTAAATACAAGCGTAGCTTAACTCCGTAACTCTTTCGAATTTCGGAGAGTCTAATGAGGTGCTGCAGACGTTGTCGAGGACAAATACCAAAATGTTTCATGTGTGTAGACCGGTCAGTAAACGTTATCATACAATTATAACATGTATATACAGGAAACCACGTGCGCTGGGCCCTTAAGTGAGTTAAAATTTGTTTAGTGCTGTTATGTTGCTCGTTGTGACATGCGCACACAAATGTTTCAAACATTTTTGCCATAGCCTTACATTTGTCTGCGTAACTTGTTTCTACTTTGGTCAAAGTGTTTCTGTTTGTAGGTACAGGAGCTGAGTTTTCAGATCGTTGTTGAAGCTGTAGACCAGCTGCAAACTGTATTTTTTGTGTGTCTTTTTCACCATTGGTAGCAGTTTTTGATGTATCTGTAGTTGAAGAACTGCTTATACTTGTTTGAGTTCGTTCATCGCCTAGCATGGAATCTGCAACAATAAAATATTCAAGTATAAATACATCAACATGGAACAAAAATGTTTTCTGACAACTTTAAAGTAAACTTTTTAATTTGTTGTTTACTTCTATTTGTATCATTTCATAAACAAAAGTTAATGAAATTATTATTAAAAATAGTGGAAGTTTATCTTAACATTTAATTAACACGTTAAGCGCCACCATGTTAAATAAAAAGGTGTTTTTTTGGCCACCTTTTCTTTTAAATTTACGTTTCTTAATACTTAATTGCCCTTAAGTAATATAAAAAAAATTCACAACAAAATAATAACATTTAAACCCGTTTTTTAAACAAAAATTTATTTGTATCCATTTGGATACAGGCGGCCCATTGGGAAGAACATAGTGTTTCACCACTGTATCTTATTGAATACAAGTATGTATATACTCGTAAAAATTTGCCGTTACTACCTACTTACTAAGAATTATAATCCAATGGTAGCAGGAAACAACTAATTAAATAATTACAGGATTAGTTAACCCCTAACGGTAAAAGTATACCAAAAATACCGTATTCTACAAATCAATCATATTTAGAGCTACTCAAATGCGCAGGTAGTAAGTGTAATATGTGCGAAAAATATTTTTGTATGCAATGCTTTTTTGAATTACATAAGGGCTCAATTATATAGTTTTATTTTTGATAATTATAAGTTGTAAACTTAATATTTGGATGAATAAATTTGTATCATAAAACTTTATTTTTTATTTTATTTTTATTTTTTTTTTTTATTTTTTTTTATATCAATGTGGGTAAAAAAATCGCTGGCCACCAAGGTTTTCTGGTCCACCGGGCCATCCTTAAACCTTTTCTGGTATAGTTATATGTAATACATGTTTGTATGTCTAAGAATACAGGCAGCCGAATCTAAATGTAGGCTGTTGTATCCAAATGGATACAGGTGGCCCATTTGGCAAAAACGATTTGTATCCATATGGATACAAATGGCGCTTAACGTGTTAAGTAATTACTAAAATTATCAAAACAAACCTTTGTCAGTTTTATAAGCAGGGGTTTGGAGCGGAGCAATCTGTTTTTGCCCGGAGCAGGAGCGGAGTCCGGAGCAAATAATTTTGATTGCTCCACTGCTCCAGTTTATTATGTAATTTTTTTTTTAAATTACAATTTTTTTTTCAATGTTTGAAGATCAATAATTTGTTTTTTCAAACATTTATTTAACTTCACTTGTTTGTTAGGGTTAAATATTGTTATTTTTGACCAACTTCTACATATCTGATAAAATTAAAACTTTGTTTTAAAATTAATGTTTTTTAATCAAAAAACGTTTTTTTTTTTAAATGTTAACAATATTTGGAGCATGGACCAGAGCTGGAGCAGGCATTTTGATGCCGGAGCAGAGCAATTAAAAAATTGAACTGCTCCAAACCCCTGTTTATAAGAGAGTGCAGCGAACTTTTGATGGGTTTGGGTGGTCAACCATAAACAACAATAAAAAACATGAAGTGAAAAGAGAATATTTGTCTAGAATGAGACAGAATGTACAGGGTGGACGAAATTCGAATGTTTTACAAGGCATCTCAGTTACCATAATAGTTGGTGAAAATCTGATATCGTTCTCTTGATCTATTTTTTTTAAAGATAAACAAGCCTGTGTTAACAGATTTTTTATATCACTTTCCAATTTGGCACTACAGACGAAAAATGAAATTTTATAGTTTTTGAAAGTTGACTTTTAACCCGGGATCGGTCGCACATTGAAATTTTACGAGAGCAGTCGCGGTTCGGTCATTTCGACCAAATAATGTAAGCCTTATTACAAATGCAGAAGATGATGTTATATAGGTAAAAAATGACGTAAGTAGTTGCTTAAAATTTATTTTTATATTTATAAACACATTATTACAAATTAAACTCTACTACACCCTAGTAATTAGTCCAACAAAATAAAAAATTAATATAAAAATTTAATCAGAAATTTCTAATTTTTTGGATTCACAAATATCGCAATATGTTATGGTATGTTCTTTACAAATAAATTTAGAACATTTTGTACATATTGTCTTTGTTTTTCTGTTTTTCTTAGAAGAGCATCTAAAGCATCTTCCAGGACGTGTGTTTGTCTCTTGGTTGTCTTGCATGCTTGCTTCTAAACTAAATACCTCACATATCCGTGATTTCATGAGCTGTGGTAAATGCGATGACAAACGGATTTTTATAAAATCAAGGACTAGCTCTCCACAGAGATTTTTCAGGTATTGACATCGTTTTAAATTGGATTGTGTGTTATTTTCAAAAATGATTTGACTATTTATACCGGCTATATTCATTAATGAAAAAAATACAGTAAGTGGCCATCTTGCACTCTTCCTCGAAACAGAATAATTTTGTTTCATCTCGTCCACTTTATCCACACCTCCTTTAGTTTGATTGTAAAATGTGATTATATTAGGCTTTCTTTTATCTCCTGTTGACTCGTCGATACTGTCCGAATTCTTGCCAACATGCATGCTTGACAGAAGTGTAACGACTTTTCCTTTTTTTGGTATGTATGAAACTAAAGTTGCTTCATTAGTAAAACCAAATATACTAGTATTTTTCTGTCGGTTTTTTGAATTGATAAACACATGGGGTACTTCTTTTTTATTTTTACGAATTGTACCAACAATGGTTATATTCCGTGATAGTAGATATTTCATCAAAGGGATGGAAGTGAACCAATTATCTATGGTCACGTTCCTACCAGAATTTTGAATCGGAAATGTAAGGCGCTCTACAACACTGAAGGCACTATTGTCAACAACAAAAGGTCCATCCGGTTGTTTTCCAACGTATATCTCCATATTTGAAGTATAATAATTTCGTGCATCAGCCAATGAAAATATTTTTATGCCATACTTAGCACGTTTATTTTTTATATACTGCCGGAATCTGCATCTTCCTCTGAAGGGTTCAAGCATTTCGTCAATCGTTACATATTCTCCAATTATGTAATTTTTTCTGCAGCCACTGACAAACTCTTCAAATATCCACCTTATTGGTGCCAACTTATCGATTTGTTTCCTTTCTGAGCGATCATGAATATTATCAAATCGTAAGCAACAAAGTAAAAATTTAAAACGGTTCAATGGCATGACAAGTCGAAACATTTCTACTCCAGTACCATCATTAGCCCATAAATCCGCTACATTTGCACGAGACAAACGTAATGTGCCTGCGAGGTACAATAAACCAAATAGAGCCCTAAGTTCTGATTTATCCGTGTCCTTAGCATCTCTTTCACGTGTATATTTTACACGAACTTTTTGAATGTAAATATTTGTACATCGTAAGATTTCGTCAATCATATTGTTAGTAAAAAACAACATCCAGGCATCTACTGCTGACTTTGCGTTTTTTGCATCGTTTTGAACACCTGGTCTAAAGTTAACAAGATTTCTTTTTAGAATTTTAGTGTCGCCTAACGGTCGTTGATGCCATTTTGTTGTTTTATCTTGTCCAAGAAAAAAATTTTGAAGTTCAGAAGGTGGTATTTCATCATCAGATTCTTCACTAGATTCACCTGATTGTTCAGTATCAGAGACGTGATCACTAACTTGTAAATAATCTTCATCGGCTTCACTCTCATTTTCAGATATTTCTTCCTCTGATCGTATTTCTTCATTCCATAACTTTTGCAAACGTGCTACTTCTCGCTCATAGTCGCCCATTTCTAACATAAATATATAAAATATTTAAAATAAAGTTAGTTTAAGACATTTTATATATTACTTACGGAAAACATTATGTATGCAAAATTTTATAAAAGGCTAAAAAGTGCTAACGGTATCAGTCGCAAGACCATTCACCGAAACAAGGCGTAACAACATCCACACCACACAAAATCAAACACTCAACTAACTTGCATTAAAAGCATTAGTACGTTTTTGAAGCATAACTAGATGCAGGGCGTTGTAGCATGCGTAAGTTGTAAGATTTGCGCAAATTTTATATTTGTCGGTCTTTTGGACACGTTAGCGACCGATCCCGGGTAAACTCCTTTATTTATATAAATAAAACAACATTTAACAGTTTTTTATAACATTTTTATGCTTCATTTTTTTAAATATTTCAAAAAAATTTAAACGACTTTCACTAATGAAATATTAAGTAAACATATTTTTTTAAATAGAAAGTCTAGTAGACCATCAATTTATATGAAGGAGCATTTTTTTAGCTTTTCAAGAAAATATAGTTCTATACCGGGTGTAAATGAAATGTGGTACACCCCCTTTGTTTTCTTTATTTTGATTGTAGATAAATGAAATTTTAGACATATATTATGTGCAAAAAAAAATGGGTTTTTGAGCACATGCACACAATTGTTTCACTTCCGGTTGCACCAAAAATGACCTCAACTTTGTTATTTTAAATGGAACATTCTGTATATTTTTACATTTTTGGAATTAGGAAGCAATTTTAAAATTTCAATTATCTAAAATCAAAACTAAAGAAAAAAAAGGGGGTGTACCACTCTTCATTTACACCCGGTATATTTGTTGCAAAGAACAACCGATATACAGGGTGTCCCCGTTATCACCGCAAATATTTTAAGTGGTGATAGAGGCCCTTTTTCTAAGAAAAAATTTCAAGTACAATTTTTTTCTAAAACCAAATGCTAAGCAGATATATCAACACTTACTTGATTTTTTTACACTTCTGCATTTAAAAGGCTCTGTCGCCGAAAATATAAATTTTATTGTAAAATACCTTTTAGCTTTTTAATAGAGCAAGAAATTCTCTACAAAATTGATTGTATTAATTTAATGGTTTAAAATTTATAAGGCAGTTTGTACAAAACAATGCGAAAAATTTAAAAACTTTAATTGTTTCTTAGACTTTGCAACCGCTGTATCTTTAAAACGAAAGGTTGTACAAAAAAACCGACGGCCCATTCCGGATAGCAAATTTTATGGGCTACAACTTTGCTCAAGTGAAATTTTTGGAAAATCAAACTGATTTTTCGGCGACAGAGCCTTTTAAATGCAGAAGTGTAAAAAAATCAAGTAAGTGTTGAGAACTGCTTAGCATTTGATTTTAGAAAAAAACTGTACTTGAAATTTTTTCTTAGAAAAAGGTCCTCTATCACCACTTAAAATATTTGCGGTGATAACGGGGACACCCTGTATTTTGTGAAAATTTGATTATCACAGTTTGCCATGATTTCATAAATAAGTGACGTTTGCAATTAATAAACAATAAACTTTTATGTGAAGTTACGGCCTACTAGAGTTTTCATTTAAAAAAATATAAGTTTACTTCATCTTAAAAGTAGAAGTAGTTAAAAAAATTTAAAATGTTTTTTTTAATTAAGCACAAAACTGTTTATAAAAACCTGTATGACATTTAATTCCATTTTTATAAATAAAGGAGTTATAGTGAATTTTGAAAACCAATGAAATTTCAATTTTTGTCTGTAGTGCCAAAACAGAGAGTGATATAAAAAATCTGATAACATAGGCCTGCCTATATTAAAAAAATAACCCAAAAGTCCAATATCAGATTTTCGTTAACTATTAAGGTAACCGAGATAACCCATAAAACATTTGAATTTGGTTCAACCTGTACAGTAAACTTTCGATAGGTTTGGGTGGTCAACCATAAACAACAAAAAAAGGAACTCTTTTAAAAAAGCTGATGAGGATATAAATAAATAAATTTTGAACTGAAACACACTCAATTTAACAAATTTAACACGTTGACTGCAGTGGACAAAAATACCATCTTCATTTGTGTTTTGTTACGTGCGATATCAGTCACTCAGGTCTGATAAAACATCATTTTGTTTATAATAATAATAATAATGTAATTTATTTTAGCGATTTGCTAATTATGTTTACATTTTATTACATGTACATAAATATAAATATATAAAATTTAAAACTTTTCCTTAATATGACTACTGAGCTTACGTCTAAACCTTACAATATTAGTTTCACTTTTAAGTTCACTTGATAAATCATTGTAAAATTTCAGTCCTTTATAAAAAAAGAGAATTTTGAGTATAATTTCGTGTCCTGAATGGCAATTTAAAGTCTTTACAGTTTCTAGTCGGATAGTTATGAACATCAGAGTTTTGGGTTATATATTTTAACAAAGAATTTGGAAGCAGGTTATTTATAATCTTAAAAATGAAAATAATCGTATTAAAAATTATCCGTTGTTTAATACTAAGCCACTGTAAAGTATCCAGCATCAGAGTAATTTTGGTGTATCTGGAACAGTGTAAAATAATTCTCATAGCCCTATTTTGCAATTTTTGAAGCCGGTCTAAATCATTAGTGTTTGCCAGAAATAAAATACTAGAGCAGTATTCGAAATGGGGTGCTATGATACTTTTGTATATTAAAATTTTAGTAAGGACTGGAAGTTTACTGCTTAATCTACCAAGAAAACCTATTTTTTTAGAAACCTTTTTAACTATACAATTAGTATTACTTTTAAAATCAAGCTTATCGTCTATTATTACACCTAAGTATTTAATTTCATTAACTATTTAATACTACACCATCCAATTCTATAAGTTGCTGATTACGCACATTCTTATTGTTTATCACCAAGTAGTTTGTTTTGTCGACATAACCATCTGTATGTATTAATTTTAAAAAAAAAGGATTTGTATTACAGGTATTTCTTACCAGTTCTTGTGCTGAACTAACATTAGCACTAAGTCAGTCTCCTTCGACTATAATCATACAAGAGAGGGTTAGAAACTTTGTAGTATAAAAACTTGATAAAGAGAACTAAAACGTATTTATTTAAATGTATAAACCAACAGATAAATATAAAAAAGTGTATTTTAACAAAGTATTGGAATTATAAACTTTAACTTGTACCATAGCAGCAAAAAATATAAAATTATGGTTTATGGATTTTGTTAAAGCACGTAAGACACATGCCAGGATTGCCTGGGCAATCATTGCAAAAACTGGTGACTTTTGAAACTTTTTTGCTTGCTTCACGGCTGGAAAGTGTACGACGCAACTCCTGATAACATCCCTGACAAATTTTTCTTTTTTTTCTTCCTGACCCCGAAGGTTTTACAAAAGTATGAGCACACCTTTTGGGGACAGCATTGTCGACATGGCTTCTTGGAGAATTTAATAATCGTGTAGCCTTTGCTCTTCTAAATTCAGTAATCAGCATTTTGGTATTTGACTTTCTATTATTGCTTATCCGCGAATTTAGAACACGTTTAAGGTCTTGTCTGCTAACATTATCTAATGCCAAAGTATCATATTCGGTACCATCTATAAAAATATAGCGTAAAAAAATAATTTTGTAAAACAAATCAAGTGTACCTTTATTTTCGACCATTTTAACAACATCCTTAAAAGGATTCTTTTGGGAATCGTTTTCACTATACGTCGAAGAAGGCAAATCACTCTTGTCCTTTAGAGGATCATCGCTACCGAAATCTACTAACTCTTCGTCGCTTAAATCTCGAGTTTCAACCCATGCATGTGAAACACAAAGTCGTACTTCATCTTCAACACTTTCCTTTGTTTCCTCAACTAGAGTCATAGACAATATTTTTTTTGTAAGAAAGGACAAGAATTTGCACCAAAAATTAATACACTTTTACTCTAGGTACTTTTTATTAGACTCAAAAACACTTGGGCGAGCTAGGGCCCTGATACATTTTTTACCGTTATTTTCAAAACTTCAGTTTTTAACACGTTAAGCTCGGTGTTACATGAACGCGATGTCTCACTTTCAGGGGTCAGCCGGGCGGCAAGACGAAATAGTGTGTCTCACTAATTGAGTTCACTTGGACGGTGTGCCTATCGTTAGGTATCACGCCATAATGCTAAATACATCATAGAAGGGTCACTATTGGGATCTCGTAAACGGTAAGAGCTACAAAGAACTAACTTAGACAAATTGTTCCATTTTCGGAGACTTATTCAATGATCCTTTAATGTTTTTAAAAATTTCCATGGCACGCTAGATAATCAACAAAAATCAAAATAGGCATTTTTTTTTATCGTTAATAACTCGGTTATACTTGATGGTACAAAAATATTTTTGGGGAAAAAGTTGTAGATTTTATTACGCACTATAAAATGAAAACATTCATTTGTTTCAATATTGTTTAAATTCTTAGATAAATTACAAATTTGCATTTTTTTAAATGGAAACCGTAGTTGGCTATGACCTCATAAAAAAGCATTTTTATTCCTCTTTTTAAAAATATAGGGTTTAATATATTTATTTTGATATTTAAGCTCAAAACAAATAAAATTCATTAAAAAGTCTCTATGAAGCTAAAGAGTGCCATGAAACAAAAGACAATTTAGTTTTGTCATTTAACGCAAATTTTAACTAATGTAAAAGTAAAACATTAAATCAAAAATAAACCAAAATTTATTAATTTTTAAAAAACAGCTTTTCGTTTAATGCTCATGAAACAGCTTTTTTTATTTACTAGACTATTTTAGTCAAAATACTTATACATTAAAAACAATGCAAAACTAGACTTTTAAGTATTACAAAATTATTTTTACAACCAATTTACTTTACGTATTTGTTCAACGAAAAACAAAAATAACATGAAATTTGTAATTCTGAATTAGTACATCTAATAAAAGCAATCTATGAAAATAAACAAAACAACGAAACAACGATTTAGAACTAAGTATCAAATAATCTCAGAATATCGACAGTATTAGTAAAAATGAACAAATTTTCCTATACCGAAAAGGTTGACATGTTTTTTATTTATGCTGAGTGCAAGAGAAACTCCATTGAAGCATGAAGAAAATATTTTGAACGTTTTCCTAATCGGCAGCAGCCCAACAGAACATATTTTAGTAAGCTAGAAAAAACTTTAAGAGAGTTTTATGCTTTTAATAAGCAGGTAAACAAAAAATGCTACGTAAGCAGAGTAGGTACAAATGTAGAAAGAGTATTGGGATTTTGTTATTCGTTGAATACGTAAAGTAAATTGGTTATAAAAGTAATTTTGTAATACTTAAAAGTAGAATTTTGCATTGTTTTTAATGTATAAGTATTTTGACTAAGATAGTCTAGTAAGTAAAAAAAGCTGTTCCATGAGCATTAAACGAATGTTCCATGACCATTAAACGAAAAGCTGTTTTTTAAAAATTAATAAATTTTGGTTTATTTTTGATTTAATGTTTTACTTTTACATTAGTTAAAATTTGCGTTAAATGAAAAAACTAAATTGTCTTTTGTTTCATGGCACTCTTTAGCTTCATAGGGACTTTTTAATGAATTTTATTTGTTTTGAGCTTAAATATCAAAATAAATATATTAAACCTTATAGCGAAAAGAAGAATAAAAATGCTTTTTTATGAGGTCATAGCCAACTACGGTTTCCATTTAAAAAAATGCAAATTTGTAATTTATCTAAGAATTTAAACAATATTAAAACAAATGAATGTTTTCATTTTAGTGCGTAAAAAAAATCTACAACTTTTCCCAAAAATATTTTTGAACCATCAAGTATAACAGAGTTATAAACAATTTTTTAAAAAATGCCTATTTTGATTTTTGTTGATTATCTAGCATGCCATGAAAATTTTTAAAAACATTAAAGCATCACTGGATATATCTCACAAAGGTGAACAATTTGTCTAATTTAAAATTCTTTGCAGCTCTTACCTTTTACGAGATCCTAATAGTGGCCCTTCTATGTGGACCACCCTGTATGGCCATCCGGGGGACCAACTTATACTTTTGGGCCGAAATTTTTTATAAGGCATTGAATGGAAAATTATACATTCAGAAATAAATGATACAATAAGGTACAAAATAAAGTGATACACATTTGTATAATAAACAAAAAAAAATAACAAAACAATAACAAATCGGTTATTCCTTAAAAAAGAAAACTAGTACAAAAACAACTATAAATTATTTTTTTTTTGTACTTTGTGTACAGTGAAAAAGCAGCTTACACAAAAATACTTTTCACAAACAGCACACTGCCATTTTGTACGAGAACATTTTCGTTGAGCCACGATTCGTCCCTGTTCATCTTTTATTTTCGCATAACAAACAATACAACGATTTTTGTTAGGGCTTTCTTGCAAAAAGTGTTCCAGATTTTGCTCGTCTTCGTCAAAACAAGGTTGGCTTGATTTTTCTAGTCCAAGTAGTGATATAGCAAGCAGTTCTTTATATTCGGTAATTTGAATTTTTTTCTGTGTTACCTCTTGGTACACCAGAAAAGAATTTACCAGTGCAGAACCCAGTATCAATTCCATAGCCAGCTTACGGTACCACTTTGTTCCCCGCCTTAGGCAATGAGAATATGCTTTTATTTGATCTGAATGGTCGATATATGCCTGCGATTTATTGTAACTTACTATAGCTTTCGGTTTTTCAATATCTTTGCCACATTTTCTAACTGTGGCTAAATCAGCATTGTGTGCAGTAGTTAGCATTAAAACGTCGCTTTTGTCTTTCCATTTTAACATTACCATACCGGTTCCGCTTTCTTGTGCAAAAGTCTCGTTTTGTTTTAATTTTCTTTTGACGACTTCTTTACTGTTCAACTTACGATTTGACCGTAGCGTACCAACGAGATGTGTATTTCGTCGTAGTAATTCAGATGCCAAAGGAACACTCGTGTGATAATTATCGGTGTAAAGAATTCGACCACTATCCAATAGTTTTTCCATGAGATCAAGTACGACACCAGAGGAGGCACTACCGATTCCTTGTTTATCCTTCCCACAACAAACGCGTAAATTATAGGTATAACCCCCTTCTGCACACAATTTATATAACTTGATGCCGAATTTGTGGGGCTTATTTTTTATATATTTTAGGCGGCCTCGGAAAGGAACAAGAGTCTCATCTATACGCACTTCAAGTCCTGGAATAAGAACATCCTGAAATCGTTCTATCAACTTGTCAATCAATGGAGTCAGTTTTCGAAGTCTGTCATTTTCAAAACTTTCATCTTCATTGTTATTGAAGTGCCACATATTAAACATTTCCTCGAAGCGATTTCTTGACATTACATTTCTTACATTATTTGTATATAGAAAATTGGTGCTCCAGTAACTTCTCAATCTTGGTAGTTTCGTGAGTCCCATCCACAGTAATATACCAAGAAACTTCTCCATTTCATCGTGATTGGTAGGAACCCATGCTTTCGCGTGACATTTGGACTTTTTTGCTACTTTCAGAACTTGCGTTGCATAAAGGTTTGTTTGTTCTACCATATAATCTATTATATGGTCGGTGATGAAAATCTTAAAACAGTCATATGGATTTTTGTCTATATATTCATCGTAAAAGTTTGCTCGAATGCCTACATTATTTGAGACAAAATTGAAATGTTTGAGAGACGAACCGTCGACATCACGCCATACGATATTGTCGTCATTATCATCGCTACTATCAGAGTCAAAACTTGTAACTTGGCCTATAACATACTCTAATGTCTGCTCAACCTGCGATAAAATAATTGTTTTAGTTTGATTGAAACAGCAAATATACAGGGTGATTGAAATTCGAGTTTAAGCATGGGGATCTCGCTTATTATAATAGGTAGACCAGGGGTCGGCAACCTTTTTGATAAGAAGGGCATACCGAATAGCTAACTTATGACAAAGGGCACTTTTCATTAATTTTCCAAGCTAATAGTGCGACAAAGAGCGCGTCATTGGGAAAGCGGTGGGTTTACAAGTTATTTTACGTTAGTGGCGGGCACTTTCAAAATGCTTCACGGGCACCCGGGTGCCCGCGAGCACCACGTTGCCGACCCCTGAGGTAGACTATAGGTTTAAATTTGGCAAAGCTGCTAAATTTGGTGCTTATTAATAATCCAAAGAGAAATTGGAAATATCTCAAACGGTATCCGAGAAAATTAGGAAAAACCGGAAAATACGATTTTTGAAAATCATCCATAACTCCTTTGGAGTATAAAATATTTCAAATGTGTAAAAACATTGCCCAAGCAACTTTTTAAGCCGAATCGGATGGTGGTCACAAATTTTTTCTAGATCGATTCGTTTTTGTTTTATGACAACCAACTTTATTTTTTCTTATGGGAGCAATTTTTGCTATTTACATAATCAAATAGCATTTATTTTTCTGAATTCATTGATATATCACACATGATATTTTACTTCTTTATTCACTGCCAAATTAAAAAAAAAAAGGTTTAAAACAATAACCATTATAATCCAGGTAAGCCGATCATTGTAGTTTATGTTGTTTCCATGACAACCAATCAACAAACTAAAAGTTTTGAAAGCCTATTACTTGTCACAAAAATAAATTTGTAAAAATTAACTTTAATAACGAAGAAAAACGCGATATACTGTGAATTTTTTATTCAATGAATAGGAATGCTATATTGTCAAGTCAACGACATGCAGAAACATCCAAAAATAAGACAACCCTCGCACACATATTTTTTTACGTTGGACAAATACTTGAAGAAATATGGGGCTTTTGCCAGAGAAGATAATATGGCAGAAAATTTTCAGTTGAAAGTAAAAAAAACATTTTTATTACAAACAGATCCGGAAAAAACACAATTTTTCAACGTTTAACAATAAATTTGTTAAAAGCATGTGATAAAGCATAACAAAACTTAAAAGAACGGTATAAAAAATTCGCAGCATATCGCGTTTTTCTTCATTATTAAAGTTCATTTTTACTAATCTATTAATGTAACAAGTAATAGGCTTTCAAAACTTTCAGTTTGTTGATTGGTTGTCATGGAAATGACATAAACCACAATGACCGGCCTACCTGATTTATCGTAGTTGTTGTTTAAAACCCTTTTTTTAATATTTGGCAATGAATAAAGAAGTAAAATACCATGTATAATACATCAATGAATTCAGAAAAATAAATGCTATTTGATTATGCAAATAGCAAAAATTGCGCCCATAAGAAAAAATAAAGTTGGTTGTCATAAAACAAAAACGAATCGATCTAGAAAAAAATTGTGACCACCATCTGATTCGTCTTAAAAAGATGCTTAGGCAATGTTTTTACATATTTGAAATATTTCATACTCCAAAGGAGTTATAGACGGTTTTCAAAAATAGTATTTTCCGGTTTTTCCTAATTTTCTCGGATACCGTTTGAGATATTTCCTATTTCTCTTTGGATTAATAATAAGCACCAAATTCAGCAACTTTGCCAAATTTAAACCTATACTCTAGCTATTATAATAAGCGAGATCCCCATGCTTAAACTCGAATTTCAATCACCCTGTATAAAATGCATAAAAGAATAATAATAAAATGATATAATAAAATTTACCTTGTCGTATTTGTCTCGAATGGGGTCTTCTTGTGAAGTAGAAGGTCCTGCTTGTGAATCTTCTACACGTACAGCAATAATTGATTTTGAACGTTTTTTTGGATGATCATTTTCATTATCAACAGAAGAACTAGAAGCACTTTCTTGAACACTAGGTTCATATTCATCTGAGAGATAAGTGTCGCCAACTTCGCTTACAATCCCATCTTCATCGGACATAATCTCTTCCCATAATTTCGCGAGACGTTTTTGATCTGTTTCGTAATTCATTGTTACTGGTGCCTTATAAGTTGATGCACAATAAAAGACTATCGTTCGATTGATATTTAGCAGTTCAGTGGTGAATTAGCACCAAACACGAGCAAATCTGCATAGACTTGCAAAAGATTGCAGTGAGATATTACATTAGTGTCATGTGGTCCAAGTGGATACTCAGACAGTGAGGCATAACTGTGGTGTCTCAAACAAAATCTCAAAAAAATACTATAAGGAACTTTATTTTTCAAACTCGCAACTAGCATAACTCATAATAATATACAGGGTGGACCAAATTCGAATGTTTTACGGGGTATCTCGGTTACTGCAATAGATAGCAAAAATCTGATTTCAGTCTCTTGGGCTATTTTTTTGAGAAAATAACGCCTGTGCAATCAGATTTTTTCTGTCGGATTCCATTTTGGCATTACAGACAAAAAATGAAATTTCATCATTTTTGAACATTTGCTATAACTTCTTTATTTATTAAATTAGAACAAAATGTTATAGAAGTTTTTTATACAGATTTTTATGCTTAATTTAAAAATAAAAGTAATTTTTTCTTAGCCACCTTGACTTTCGAGATATGGAGTAAACCTACATTTTTTTAAATGGCAACGCTAGTTGGCCATGACTTTATGTGAAAGAGTATTTTTTTAGCTTGTCAAAAATATATAGTTTTATATATTTGTTGCAAAAAATAACCAAGATATGGCCAATTTTGTAAAAATTCGATCATCAAAGTTAGCCATGATTTCGTAAACCGGTGATGTTTGCAATTATTAAACAACTAAACGTCATTTCGAAGTAAATATTTCAACTTTAAAGCAAATCCGTGTATTATTTTGTATTTTATAACTGTTTATTGTGGTATTGTGAACACGGCTAAATTTGAACTCTTTGAAAAGTTTAATATGTTAGAATATTACTTTGTAAGTGGTAAAACGTAGCGGCTGCTGCAGAACTTACTTGGCAATGACGTTTAGTTGTTTAATAATAGCAAACATCACTTGTTTACGAAATCATGGCTAACTTTGATGATCGAATTTTTACAAATTCGGCCATATCTTCGTTATTTTTTGCAACAAATATATAAAACTATGTATTTTTGACAAGCTAAAAAAATACTCTTTCACATAAAGTCATGGCCAACTAGGGTTTCCATTTAAAAAATTTGTGAGTTTACTCCATATCTTGAAAGTCAAGGTGGCTAAGAAAAAATTACTTTTGTTTTTAAATTAAGCATAAAAATCTGTACAAAAAACCTGTTTAACATTTTGTTCTAATTTAATAAATAAAGAAGTTACAGCAAATTTTCAAAAATGATGAAATTTCATTTTTCGTCTGTAGTGCCAAAATGGAATCAGATAGAAAAAAATCTGATTGTATAAGCGTTATTTTTTCAAAAAAATAGATCAAGAGACTGAAATCAGATTTTCGCTATCTACTACGGTAACCGAGATACCTCGTAAAACATCCGAATTTGGTCCACCCTGTGCAACAATAAAATTACAACAACAAAAATATTTGGGCCCAGCGACCCAAAATTTTGCATCTCACGCCCGGGCTTAACGTATTAAGAATAGCAACTTTTAAAATCATTTAAGATCCACTATTGCCTGAAAAACAGCTTCCGCAAATAAGGGAAGTTTATGCAAAATGCTCCTGCATAAAAAAAAAAAACACATCGGCCCCCGGGAACCGGTAACACAGTCAACATGTTAAATTGGCCCCTTTTTAAATAAAGACAAAAAAATCTGATAATTAAAGTACAAAAACAAATAAACTTACCAACATCAAGTGAAATATATTCTACATCCTGAACAGTCTTATAGTTTTTACTTTTACGACCATGTATTGTCTTTTCATGCTTCTTCCGATTACCCGGGGTGCTAAACACCTTATCACAAATTGAACATGTTCTAGAATCAGAGCTTATCTGAGAAGAAACTTCGTCATCGCCCCTATCACTTGAATCACCATTTTCTAAAAAAAAAAACAGTTAACACCATCACGACCTACATCAATTTTTCAATAATCATCTTACCAATTTCTATGATTTCTAACATTCGTTCCTTTGTTGGTATCAGCAAATTTTGACTATCGATACCGTTCCTATCAAAATTCTCGTTTACTGTGTAAGGAGTCAGAAGTGGTGGAGAATCATCAAAGTCATCTAAAATTTCACATTCTGGCTCCATGGGATCAGTCTCCATAGGTTCTGATTTAACTTGGACATCCTACAAAATCACTTTGATAAAAAAAAAACTTTTCAAAAAATGCTAAAGAATTTACCGAGTCATCATCATCGATAACAATCTCTTGGATTTTATTTGAATCCTCGTCAGGTTCATCCTTAACAACAAAACTCTACAAATATATTTCAAAGTAATCGAACTGATTTATTTTAACTTAAAAAGAAATCATTACCACATCAGCCAACTGATTGGAATTCCAAATGGATAACCAACTTAACAATGTATCTTGATTTTCTGAACATTCATTCTTGTAATCATGCCAACCGCTGATTTTACCAAAACATCTGTCGCATATCATGATTGATATTTTGTCCTCTTCATGAATCTGTAAAAGAAAATTAAACAACGTTTATTCACCTTGCAAAATAATTTTCAATTTATTTTATACTTTTGGTCAACATTTTGTAAAGATAAATTTAACAATCATTTAATCATTCACTTGTGCTTCCTAACAAATATGCTGAAGCAAATTGAAAAAAAGCGAACAACTTTCTCTTGTTTCTCAAGAGATGTATTCTTTTAAGTAAATTTAAGAAAGTTGAAGGTTGTAATGAAACCAAAAAACACTTTTTTACCTAATGTTCAATTCATCATTTCAAACAATATGGCATATGAAATATTGAAGTTTCATAGATGGTTTTTGATATGACCAATTCATACGTCATATTGTTTCTGAAATGAGTAATTCTATCAACTGCTTCCGAAACAACTCGAATTTAAATTAAAACATATGTATTTGTTTTCGGCAATCAGAAAAAAAATTGTGATGCATAGTGAAATTGTCGGATCTGGTGCATCACTTAGCACAAAGAAAGAAGGCATAATAAAACAACAAAAAGTTGTCTTTGAGAAAGGCGTTGCTAAAGCAGAAACAGGTCATGGAGAAGCTTGGGCTAAAGAAAATAAAATAGCAGAAAAAGAAATAATTGGAAATCTTAATAAATTATCCGATATGTTCCTAATGCAAATATATTTAAATTTGAAACACCATTTTTATTGTACTTTATATCTTTGACAGTAATTTATAATTAAACCATTCATCAGTTATTAAAATCTTAACTTCCACTTCCCAACATTCATGACAGAACAAATATGGTGAAACAAGCCCAAGAAAGAAAATGACCTAATTATTGTTATTGCTCAAGGAGCCACATGATCTAAATAGATTTTTAGTTAATAAATCCGTTATCAATCAATAATTACTCCTCATTAAGTACTAGAACATCGATTTGTTAACAAGGATGTGCATCATAGTCTCAACATTGTTTTAGCATTCATGCACAAGTATGTAGGTGTACCCTAATTTCAACCTGCTTTTTGTTTTATCAGTACTTCCTCAGTTACTACTCTAATTTAAAGCCAAAGACTAACAAGTTGTACATAAACAATTATTAAGCAATCATCAAGTATTACATCCAAGTCACTACTAATCTATTGGAATTAGAGCATAATGGGCACCATGTTCTCAACACATCGCTATTGATGAGCACGTCAACCAGTAAAGGCGAAAATCATGGCGGTTCCTTATATCTATTAAACCCTATAGTCAACGACGTGCATACCCAAGCCAATTCCAACATCATCCTTTGAAGGATACTGAGCTTATTAACCACTACTTTAACTACAAAAATAAATGCTTTATATTCTAAAACTTACTTCAATTCCAACACAAGTATGAATCTTCTGTACCATTTCCCGGCTTTCAGACGAATCATCGAAAATTGATTTGAGAGAACTATGCTGTTCCGATAAGCACAGTCGACAACACGAATTGTAATTGCCAAAACGTTTATCACCCATGATTGTTTATTGTATTTTCACACAAATGTCCAAAGAAAACCACTGTTATTATAAATAATTTGGGTGCTAAACCGTTCGTTACATCAAAACCTTTTGTAGTTCGACGTGTGCACTTGCTAGCAGCAACGCCAGCCGAACGCCATAACGAAACTACCTCCCCACTTGGAATTCTCCATCTACCAACGAACAACGGGAACGGTATTGCTCACTTGAAATGAAATCTTTAAGATGAACTCGTTTGAAAGGAGTACAAAGAAATTCAACATAATTCAAACTGATTCAGTTTTGATAACTATTCCTTTAAACACTTTGCTACATGATAATTTTTACATGCTACATCGATGAAAACTCCTACATTATTACGAATTTTTAATGATGTATAATCATATTTTCATTCGTAAACCCATTAAAATCACAGCATTTTGTATCTACTAAAAACCAAACCTATGCCAAATCCTCAATTTGACAAATGCTTCAAGATATTGCTATTAAATATCTGTCAGCTTAATGATTGCCCAATTCTCTAATAAATATTAAATAATTTAACTAAATAAATTATTCTTGAAGCAAACAACACATCGTAGACCCATAAATAAACAATTCAATAAGTGTTCAAACTTTTGCGAAACTGCATCAAATACCTTATCAATTATGCAAATTAGAAACTGCAATGCGTCCTTTTGAAAATTAAGAACCTTTTGATCGTTGATTCTAAAGTCTAAATTCTGTAAAAACTTAAACTGTAAAATAAAGCATATCCAGTTCGATCATTTGGCCAAAATCAGTGCTAAAAGTGTTTAATTCTGAACATTTTCGCATATTCTTGCATCAACATGGAAATGCGATGGGGAAGATGTGAATAATATCGCCTGCTGTATATGCAACCGGTGTATCTATTAACGAAGCATCCAATAATAATAGTTAATATCGTTCATTTAATTGTCCCATCAAACAAGTGAAAATGCATAAATTTTCCAAGTTATTCATTTATTCGCCTTTACGACGTTTAGAGAATAAAATATGAAATTGCAATTAAAATCACATTTTCATCCATCTTCGTTGGTTCTTTCCGCCATTCACTGGTGTAGCGGTACGTATACAAGTCGTCACTGTTTGTGTTTTGTGGTGTCAAAATATTTAAACATTTAATGAAACTATATTACCGTCGATGGAGTTAATACAGACTTTATTATTTTATTTTAATTTTATCGGGGAAAGCGTTATACCACTGCATAACGTAAATGTAGCCTAAACGAGCAGTCAATGTTTGAAACAGCCTTTAGTATCACATATTAAAGGTACGGTACTGTATTTTTGATATTTTACTAAATTTTTTTAATCGTATCTTTTATTTGTTGCAGAAATATTCGGAAGAAGTTTCTTATTTTTAGTTTGATTGACTGTTAAAGAAATCTAACCTCCAAAATGTCAAAACGACATGCAGAAGAAAGCTCTGCTGGACAACCAGCTATTAAAAAGGTCCATTTTGAGCCACACTTGATTGGGCCCATTTCAACTCTTGAAGAAATGGACATCAAAGTATTGCAGTTTCAAAATAAAAAACTTGCGCAGGTTCGTTGACTTTTACTCACCGTCGAGCTCATATATGTGATAATTGTGTTTTATAGCGTATAGAACAGCGTCTACGTAGTGAAGCAGAATTACGACAAAGAATAGAGCAGCTAGAAAAAAGGCAAACACAAGACGATGCAGTACTTAATGTTGTCAATAGGTACTGGAATCAACTCAACGAAGATATTCGTGTACTGTTGCAACGTTTTGATGCCGAAACATCAGATGAATCAGAAAATAAAAGTATGATACATTTGTTTACATAGACATATCAATATTTTGATAAATGACTGAACTAGTTATGTATCAATATATTATTTTGTGTGGCATATTTTTATGGATTTGTTTGTTTCAGATGAAAACGAAGCAACCACTTCGTTTCTTATGCAGTTGTCAACTTGGGACAAGGAGGAATTGGATGACAAATTAGCCAATCGTGTGCAAGTTTCCAAACGAGCTGTTGCCAAAGTTATTCAAGCATTTGACCGTCTGACGCAAAGAAACGAAAAAATAAGCTTGGCTTTAAAAGGGGAGTTAGAAGGACGTAAGTTCTATTATGCTATATGTTTACATGACCAATATCATTATTTTGAAAATTGCTATCGGGCAGTAAAACGGGATTAATGTACATTAAAAAATATGGACTCAGATAATTTTGAATTTTTTAAAACAAATTAGTGATATTTAATATCAAAACATTAATTGGTCATGACTCGCGCTTGATATACTAAAGTAAGAACTCAGGTGGGGTGTTCCTGACACCCTACTGGTTTTTCATACTTTTCACAATTTTTTGTCCAATTTTACTGCAATTTTTATTTAAAATTATTCATTAAATGATTTTACGCCATTATTTGTGAATTAAATTTGTACAGAGTGGACCAAATTCGATGAGATTACATGTATATGTTACGGCCAAAACCCGAAGTGCGGCCAGTTTCCGAATTGGCCGGCCCTTTCGCACTTTGGCCGAGAGGTGTGGCCAAGTTCTAATTTAACAGTATATGCTACTTTGGCCGGTTATTTCGCGAAGTGACGGGAAATCCCTGGCCAAAATTCGATGTGCTGATGCAATACTGTCTGGCAGGTGACACATCTTTCGCTTCTGGTGTGCTACAGTGCTAGAATCACAAATACTGTTTGTTTTCTTCAAAATCAAACTTTAACCGACCTTTAACCTGACCGTCATTCATTTCATTAGTAAAAGAGGGTCAGGTTAGAGGTCTGTTAAAGCTTTTTTTTTAACCAAAAAACATTTAGGTAATGGGTATGGTAATTGCCGCGACAATGCTAAAATCCCAAATACCGTTTGTTTCACCAAAATCTGCCCTTGACTTTTTCTTCCAACGTTGGCCGATCGCTCCATGCCATTTCGCAAACTGGCCGGCCAAATCCCGAAAAAATCGGACATTGGCCAGTCAATTACCAGCGACATTGGCCATTTCTTGAATTGGCCGGACACTTCCCACTTTGGCCGAATTCGGGATTTGGCCGTAACATATACATGGGTATCTTGCTTAATATTCAAGATAGGAAAATGGTAAAATTACCAAACACATGCATTTTTTGAGACAAACTCTGAATCGTTTTCAGAAATATTGTATCATTTTCCATTTTTCAGTTATTAGCAAAAAACTGTTTTTTGTCATTTTAATGAAGTGTCATTATTGTAATAAACATCGAAAAAAATTATTAACTTAAGATTTTTTGACTTGGAATTTGATGGTGCTTAGAAACAATTTTATACTCTGACTGTTAAAAAATTATGACACAAACTAACCTTTTTTTTTGTTTTCAATGAAACCTGGTTGGCCATGACCTATTTGAATTCCTTATTTTTTTCTCAATTCAAAAATTTAAGGGTTGATGAGGTTATTTTCAACAATGTAAAAGTTGCAAGTTTTTTTTTTAAGAAAATGTAAAACAAAAAGTATGCTTTAAAAACAAAAAAAAAACAAGGTGCAAAACCAAATAAAACTCATGTGGTACGACATCCCAATGATTATTTAAAAGAGATTGAGTTTTGTCGTTTTTTTCTGCAAAATGCTAACAAAAATCAGTTTCCCCTAAATATAATGTGAACAGATAAATATTTTATAATGAGTAATGGAGATTTTAATTAAAAAATAATCATAACTGGGCAAACCCAAATCCGCATGTCAATGTGTGAAAAACAAAATCAAAGCAAATTTTGTTTAAATGTATGATGTTTGGTGTTGTTTGCTAAGCGATGAGGTCCTAGCGTATGATTTATTTTATGAAAATCCAACAGCAACCTAGCGAGTAAAATCGGGAGGCGTGGGTTCGAATCCCGCGGCCGTCTGTCATTGTAGGGGTTTCAGGTGGTTTCCCCTACCTACTATAGGCAAATGCTGTGACAGTACTTCCACCTACCCTTACCTTACCCACCCTTTCCTTGTTCCCCGCCCCTTCCTCCCGGACGCTAGCGACCTCAATTGTCGAAGCGTCCCTAAACTCTCAAAAAAAAAAAACAACAGCAAACACTTGTATGCTTGTATTTGAACCTCTTTCGGATATATCTTGTGCGTAAAGAAGATTAAATTACTTTGACATAAAAACTTAATTCTTATGTTTAGTTAGGCTTCAATACATTTTAGCTTCCGAATCGATTGTCACAATTAAATCATATTCAAATGTTTTTACGTAATTGCTAATTCTGTCTGTATTGTTGTTTATCTTTTGTTCACATCTTTTGTTTTACAGCCTACTTTTTGTTTTTATGTTTATCTTTAAAAAAATTTAAAACCTTTGTAACTTTCGTAGGTCATATCAACTATGGTTTCTGTTTAAAAAAAAACTAAGTTTGTGTCATAACTTTTGAAAGTGTAAAAAACTTCTTTAGGCGCCATTCAAATGTTTTCGTTGTTTATTACAATAACGGAGAGTTTCTTCAGCAATAACTGAAAAACCGAAAATGATACAATATTTCTGCAAACAGTTCTGAGTTTGTCTTCAAAAACTGCACGTTTTTAATAATTTAACTGTTTCTTTATCTTGAATATTGTGCAGGATAGGGTTCACCATGTATTGCCATTTTTGTTTAGAATATTTTGGAACATACATATGATTCGTTAACTGTAATATAATTTTAATTAGATAGTGACGTCAGTGTTGTATTAACAAGAATTTTTACTGTACAGAAGATGCCCCCAGTGTAGATGAAGTAATTCGTCAAGCAAACATCGAACTCCAAGCAGAAAACAGGAACCTCCAAGCTTTGAACACATCTCTCCATGAAAAATATCACACCAACACTCTTAAATTGTCTGAATTTCAAGATTCGGTCACAGCAAAAGAGACAGAAACGGCCGAATTAAAAAATCAAATCGACGACTTACAGTACGAACTAGAAAAAGTTCGATGTCGAAATGATAAACTGGAAAATCATTTAGCAGAGGCCATAGAAAAACTGAAACAATATCATCAGTTACACGGAGGCACCACCAGTACTAATGAACAAGAAAAAGAAGCGCCGCTTACTAAACAAACTATACAGACAACTGTGTCGCAAGTAAAACTTGAGGATTTGACCAAAGAGGTGGAAGAATGGAGGGAATTAGCAAACAACCGTCTGCAGGAACTTGATAAACTCCACCAAACACACAGGGAGACATTAAAAGAAGTAGAAAAGTTGAAAATGGATGTAAGTTATCGATTTTTTTAAAAATTCTATTTTGTGAAAAGCTCAACACTTTCCCAAATGTTTTTTTTTCTGCCAGCTTCAATATTTCTTTGTTGTTCACTTCTTCCATTCACATTTCGATCTCCTATACCGGGTGTCGCAGTTTAGTGTTCACACCCTTTTAAGTACTACTCTTATTATTAACAATTTAATATCTATTGGCACTACTGCGACATGTATTTATTCATTTGTGTTTCTGTTGTTCTGCCACCTTTAATTTTTTCCAACAGCACCATGAGCATCATTTAAAGAGCATTTAATTCTTAATACAGGAGAGCACAAACTTTATATGTTGCATAGGGAAAGTTTTGAAGAAAAAAAACAGTTGCCAAATCAATTAACTCCACAAAACAAAAAGTAGAGAAAATTGATAAAATAGTAAACAGCCTTTTTTTGAAATTCCTATTTAAATTCAAATGACCATTGTAGGATGTATTATTACAGGTGTGTCTTTTATCCAACAAAGTATAAAATACATAGAATAGTATTTCCCAAAAAATAATTGTTTTTTTTTTATTTAAAAAAATGTTTATTATTTGACGGCCTGTTTTTTTGTCATTTAGTGTTATTAAATCTAATTTTTAAGCAAAGTTATTTTAAATATAGAAAGTTAAGCATCAATCAAGTGCTTTGGTACTAAAATGTAAAAAAAAAATCAGAAATTGGAGTTAATTGATTTGGCCTATGCTCAAATGTCATTAGATGACTCCATAGGTAAAGGTAGGTTATTTATTTGTTACCAATCTTTTGTTTTGTCATTTATTAGTTGTGACATGTTCTGTGGTTGTGACAAAATTGTGTCTGTTATGACAGATACGTATACAAATGAAAAAAATTGGACATGATTTTATATGGAGAATGTCAACAAAATAGTCTTGTACCTTGTCAATTATATCTTTAGCATTTTCCCAACCGTATTACTACTTCGAATAATATGTTATCAAAACTTGCGCACGACACTTTTAAAAAGAAATGAACAATTTTTAAACAGAAGATCATTCTGTAGGGATATTGGGTAGAATAAAAGTTAATCCACATTTCAGTTAGTCAAATCTAAACCGAAACAAATATCTCGTGTTCGTCAATTCAAAGAATTTTAAAAACCTACAAGTATCATCTTTTTAAAATCCATTTCCATCAAGGCTTGCTAAAAAGGGATTTTAAACGACATTTAAAATCTGCTGCGTGGTTCCAAGTCATACAAGAGGATTTGTTTTTGTGTACAATGAATTTAATGAAATGTTCAAGTTTCTAGGAGTTAGACTCTTTTTTAAATACTAAATAGTTATGTGTGTTTCTTAAAAATCCCCATGTGTAACAACAAAACAAAAGTTTGGAAGCAAATAAATAGCCTACCTTACTATGGATAGTGGTCAAAACACTAGTAAAATAAGTGCTAGTCCGGTCGAGGGAACTGGCCAGTCGGTTTTAACCATGTCCAATTCAGTATCAAAAAGTGCTACACATTGTTCTTTTAGAATAGATAGTACACTATGTAGAATGTTTAAAAAAAAAAACTTACTATGGAGTCATTTAATGACATTTAAAAGTTTTTTTCAAAATTTTTCCATAACATATTAACATTTTGGCACTGTTGTATTAACAATTAAATCCTCTTTAAAATGATGCCTCACATGACCCATGGTGCTATTTGAAAATCTAAAGATAGCGGCATACCAGAAAAACAAATGAATAAATACATGTCGCAGTAGTGCCAAAAGATGTTAAATTGCGTTTGTTATTAGCCTACCAATTTGTATTATACTAAGTTAAGTACTTATTTATGAAAGTGCAAACAGCAAACTGGGACACCTAGTATAGATAAGTTTTAATAAAAATCACATAACTCTCTTATAAACAGTCTCTTGTAGAAATGCTAGATCAGTTTCGAGCCTCTAGTCTCTTCGTCAGTAGTAATATTATTTATAAATAAATAGATAAATAGGATAGCTACTGACGAAGAGATGAAAGACTTTCAAGTGGTCCAGCACAGCGATTCTTAACCGGGGGGCCGTGAAAGATTTTAAGGGGTGCCACGAAAAATTTATAAAATGTTTTTACTGTTTAGAATATTGAAATCTTAATTTAACTCGATTTATCAGAGAGATATCTTCTTAAATAAATCATAACATTTTTGTTACTACAAACTAGGGGGCCGCGAAAATATTTTAGGATATTTAGGGGGCCGCGAAAATATTTTAGGATATTTAGGGGGCCACGACTACTAAAAGGTTAAGAACCACTGGTCTAGCATAAGTGATTTTGAATGAAATTTATTTATATTGTTTAATCTTTTATTGAAATATTTGTGTTTAATCAGACACCTCTGATTTGTTTGATCATAAGTCAAAAAGTTTATAATTATGTATCTAGTCTTATAAACAAATGATGTACATTAAATTAATTTAAATTTACAGATCCGTCAACTACCTGAAAGTGTAATTGTTGAAACTACAGAATACAAATGTTTGCAGTCCCAGTTCTCTGTCCTCTATAATGAATCAATGCAGTTAAAAACTCAAATAGATGAAGCACGACAACAACTACAAAGCAGCAAAAATGCCCACTTAAGAAACATTGAAATGATGGAGGTATGTGTTGTTCAAAGTCATTAAATCTCCAAACCTTTGTGGTTTTGACAAATTTTCAAACTAATTAAATTTGATTGAACATGATTCCACTGTATAATTTTGTTTAAAAAGAGAGATTTCAATAAGTGATTATTTTTTGTATAAATATTATTTAGAGTGAAGAACTTATGGCCCAGAAGAAACTTCGCCAAGAAGTTATGCAGCTGGAAGACGTTCTAGCTCAATTACGCAAAGAATATGAAATGTTGAGAATAGAGTTTGAACAGAATCTTGCAGCAAATGAACAAACAGGACCCATTAACAGAGAAATGAGGCACCTCATCACTTCTCTTCAAAACAATACTCAACAATTAAAGGGCGAAGTTCATAGGTACAAAAGGAAATACAAAGAATCAAATTCAGAAATTACAAAGGTAACCAACAATTGCTTAAAATATTAATGCTTTGAAATTATAAATTGGAAAAGCAAAAATATACTCGTAAACATGGTGATGTTGATGTACATTTTAATTGCAGCTTCGACGTGAAATCGAAGACCTAAACGCAAAAATTAATCAGCAACAAACAGCATCGCAAGAGTCTAAAGAAAACATCAAACAAGAAATAAAAGAGGAAGAAACTTCAAACAATGAAGGAGGTGCTCAGGTTAAAGAAGAACCTATAGGGACACCTATCAAAAAAGAAGGCGAAGAAGAAGCAGAGGTATGTAATTATTTAAAGATTTTAAATAAAAACAGAAGAAAACTTACTTAAATTCATTTGTTTATAAGTTATTTTATTCATTTGTTTTTTAAGTGACTAATTCGTTTGTTTATAAGTTATTTTATTCATTTGTTTTTTAAGTGAATAATTCGTTTGTTTATAAGTTTTTATTCGTTTGTTTTTTAAGTGACTAATTCATTTGTTTATAAGTTATTTTATTCATTTGTTTTTAAAGTGACTAATTCGTTTGTTTATAAGTTATTTTATTCGTTTGTTTTTTAAGTGACTAATTCATTTGTTTATAAGTTATTTTATTCTTGTTTTTTAAGTGAGTAATTCGTTTGTTTATAAGTTATTTTATTCGTTTGTTTTTTAAGTGATATATTCGTTTGTTCATAAGTTATTTGATTCTTGTGTTTTAAGTGAGTAATTAGTTTGTTTATAAGTTATTTTATTCGTTTGTTTTTTAAGTGACTAATTCGTTTGTTTATAAGTTATTTTATTCGTTTGTTTTTTTGACTAATTCGTTTGTTTATAATTTATTTTATTCGTTTGTTTTTTAAGTGACTAATTCGTTTGTTTATAAGTTATTTTATCCGTTTGTTTTTTAATTGACTAATTCATTTGTTTATAACACAACCTGAAATGTATTCATTTTTAGCAAACAGAAGAAGGCGACGGTGATAAAGACAAATTATCAGGATCTGGTGCATCACCTACCACAAAGAAAGAAGGTGTTGTGAAACAAGAAAAAGGTGCCATCAAGAAAGACCCAGCCAAGGCAGAAAAAGACCATAGAGAAGCCCAACGAGCTAAAGAAGCCAAAATAGCAGAAAATGAAATAATTCGTGATCTTAAAGCTCAGCTTAAGTGAGTCGTCTCTAATTTTTTTCCCATCAAGTTTTTATGTGTGCTTAAATTTCAGGAAAGCGTTAAACGAACAGAAGGAAATGAAGCTGCTGTTGGATATGTACAAGGGTGTGAGCAAAGAACAGAGAGATAAAGTCCAGCTGATGGCTGCTGAGAAGAAATTAAGAACTGAACTTGAAGATATGAGGCAGCAACTTAAAAAAATACAAGTGAGTAGTAGCGAAAAAATCTTAATCAATGTCGAAGTATTTCTTGAAAAAATAATTATTCCTCGTGTGATTTTAACCCTTTTTATTAGGAAAGCAAGCGTGAAGAAAGAAAAAAGTTGGCCGACGAAGAAGCACTTCGAAAAATCAAACAACTAGAAGAACAAAAGTACGAGCTGCAAAAACAGGTCGCTTCCCAAAAACCTGCGGAAGGAAACTGGCCCGCCCACACGGCGATACACCAGATGCGACCTTTCGTGGGCTCGCTCGAAGAAGAGGCCCTTTTAAACGAAATGGAAGTCACTGGGCAGGCGTTCGAAGACATGCAGGAACAGAATTCGCGACTGATTCAACAGCTACGCGAAAAGGACGACGCCAACTTCAAGTTGATGACCGAACGGATCAAGTCGAATCAACTGCACAAGCTCGCACGCGAAGAAAAAGACGTACTTAAGGAACAAGTGAGTACATTGACGACCCAAGTCGATGCTGCTAATCTGGTCGTGAGGAAACTGGAAGAGAAGGAACGTATTCTGCAGAACACGTTGGCTACAGTCGAAAAAGAACTCGCGTTGAGGCAGCAGGCGATGGAAATGCACAAACGGAAAGCGATCGAGTCTGCACAGTCCGCTGCTGATCTTAAACTCCATTTAGGTATGTTATTTTAATGCTTTATTAGTTTATTTGGTTACAAATGTCAGTAGAAATATTAATGCAGGATCATTTTGTCTTTAACTAGTTATATAGGGTGTCCCAGATAACATATCTAGCATGGGTATCTCGCTTATTATAAGAGACAAGTTTGTTTAAATTAGATACATTATTCTAAGTCTAAGATGAGCTAAAATCTATTTTTAAAAGTACAAAACTTCTCGTACTTGAGAAGTCATAGCAAAAATATGATAATTTTGATTTTTTTTTGTCATAACTTTTTACCTTAACCCTCTGTCCAGAACATCTTTGTTACGTCGTAATACAGAACATCGGTATATTTTACCGTCATTATATTTTTCAATTTTAAACTCATCAGACGATAAAATTCAGCACTCGCCTATTATAATACCAATAGAATTATGACCTTTACATGTAAAATTAATAGTTTGTGGTAAAAAAAAAGTAAAAAACGCTTGAAATTATTTTATTAAAAAAAAAAAAAAAAAATTAAAATAAACCTATCAAACTATATAACTATCTCGAATAAACAAATATTTCACCATAAAAATATATTATCGATAAATTACAAAAAAAATTATAAATATACAACCCAATTTTTATGGGGATAGTAGTTTTGCATTATTAGAACATACGTAAAAAATACCGCTATTAAAAAAAAAAACCTAATACAGAATATCTGTAATGTATAGCTGTGATTGACCTTCTACTGCACTTGCCAGATGTTGACTGAAAGTGTATTCGTGGGAGGGGGTCGTGGCGGCGATAGGAGCGCTCAAAGCGAGTGTTAACCCCTTGAACGTTACATTAAATTCCTCGGTTTATGCATTTAACAATGTCGCGGCGGCAGAGGCTAACCTTTTTTTATGTTGCTTCTGTAATGAAGCTGTGAGTTGAAAAATACAACAATTGGGCTGTTCCCTGTCAGCTCCTCAAAAAAATTAAATTTTTTGTTACAAAAATCACACGCAAAAACCACGCCAACCCAACTTACCCAAATCTACCTGCATAAGATTTTTGGGTCAAGAAAAACGAAGACTTTTGGCGTCGGTGACAAAGACCAACCTACTTTTTGTCTTTTTCCAACTTATAGCTTCAACACAGAATGCACGTTAAAAAAAAATCTGCCTTCGCCGCCTTGATACTGTCGCGTGCATAAAACCGGCTCTAACGCGCGATCAACCGAAGTTATCTGCTTTCGCGTGTACAAGACCTCAAATCGTACAGCACGGCACAAACGCGATAAAAACGCTCGAAAACAGTTTGTAGAACAAGGTCAACGGTGCAAAAGCGGTAAAAATGCCCAAATTTAAATCGTAGAGCCTCGGCATTAGCGCGAAAAGAACGCCCGAACCCAGTTCGTAGAGCACAGTCAAGGGGTTAAAAAAAGAATAGCGGTAAAATTTACCGATGTTCCGGGCAGAGGGTTAACCATTAAATCAATTTTTTGTGTACTTTTTTTATGTAGAACGTAATTATTATTTTAGATTTTTCTATCACTTTCCATTTTTGAGATACTACCCCAATTTCATTTTTTGTTATGGGCCGTCAAGTTGGCTTTGAAATAGTGAAATGTGCTTTGTTTTCTTTCTTTCTAGTGAGATATCACTTGTTACATATATTTTTATAAATAACTCAGAAAATCAAGAAAAATCGTATTTTACCAGTACATATTATTTAATTGTATGTAACATGTTGAACGGACAAGTTGGCTTTAGAATAGTTAGGTGTGTTTTTTATTCCTCTGACACATCACACATCATAATATCTGTGCTTTTTGGCTACTATACAGGGTGGACCAAATTCGAATGTTTTACGGTAACCGCAATAGATACCGAAAATCTGATTGCGGTCCCTTTGGCTATTTTTTTGAGAAAATAACGCCTATGCAATCAGATTTTTTTCTATCGGATTCCATTTAGGCACTACAGACACAAACTGAAATTTCATCATTTTTGAAAATTTGCTATAACTTCTTTATTTATTAAATTACAACAAAATGTTATACAGATTTTTTATACGGATTTTTATGCTTAATTGAAAAACAAAATTACATTTTTTTAGCCATCTTGACTATTGAGATATGGAGTAAACTTACATTTTTTTAAATGGAAACCCTAGTTGGCCATGATTTTATGTGAAAGAGTATTTTTTTAGCTTTTTAAAAATATATAGTTTTATGTATTTGTTGCAAAAAATAACCGAGATATGGCAAATTTAGTAAAAATTCGATCATTAAAGTTTGCCATGATTTTGTAAACAAGTGATGTTTGCAATTATTAAACAACTAAACGTCATTTCGAAGTACATTTGCCAACTTTAAAGCAAATTCGTGTATTCTTTTGTATTTTATAACTGTTTTTTGTGATATTGTGAACATGGCTAAATTTGAACTTTTTGAAAATTTAATATGTTAGAATATTACTTTGTAAGTGATAAAAACGTAGCGGTTGCTGCAGAATTTACTTGGCAATGACGTTTAGTTGTTTAATAATTGCAAACATCAATTGTTTACGAAACCATGGTAAACTATGATGATCGAATTTTTACAAAATTGGCCATATCTCAGTTATTTTTTGCAAAAAATATATAAAACTACATACTTTTGAAAAGCTAAAAAAATACTCTTTCCCATAAAGTCATAGCCGACTAGGGTTTCCATTCAAAGATATATAAGTAGGGTGTCCATATTTCCACAAGGCGTAACCGGGACACACGACAAAAAAAAAATTTCATTGGAGATTACTGTATACAGGGTGTGTATAAATTGGCGGAAGCGCTACACGTGACGATGCTATTCGTAAAATTCTAAGTCGAAAATCTTAATACAAAAATGTTGTACCATGCTACCTATGGCCTCAGGAACCATTTAAAAAAACTAAATTTTGGCAACATTGCATACATTGATTTGCGTTTGGACATTTTTTTATCAGCAATTTTTACTTGAGTATTTACAATTTTTGTTCGAACTGAAAGCCTTCAGTTCGTAAACATAGCTGCAAACTTTTGGGTATCGTAAAACACAAACTAGAAATAATTACGAGAAAAACAGAGATGACAGCTAATGACAATGTTGCCATATGTATTATTTTCATTCGAATCAGTGATTTAAATATTTTTAACACCAAGTTTTGTAAGGAAGAACACAATATCTACGAAAAAATACTATTCGAAATTTATTTTTCTTCCAAATTGCAGCTTTTTCATTCGCAAGTATTAAATAATAACGGTTATTAAAGGACTAAATGTCAAAATTTTGAGGACCTCTTGCAGACACAGCAACCATGGTACAACATTTTCGTATTAAGATTTTCGACTTAGAATTTTACGAAGAACATCGCCACGTGTAGCGCTTCCGCCAATTTTTACACACCCTGTATATAAGTTTACTCCATATCTCGAAAGTCAAGATGGCTAAAATAAATTTACTTTTGTTTTTTCAATTAAGCATAAAAATCTGTATATAAAACCTATAAAACATTTTGTTCTAATTTAATAAATAAAGATTGTATTGCAAATTTTCAAAAATGATGAAATTTCATTTTTCGTCTATAGTGCCAAAATGGAATCCGATAGAAAAAATTTGATTGCATAGGCATTATTTTCTCAAAAAAATAGCCCAAGAGACCGAAATCAGATTTTCGCTATCTATTGCGGTTACCGTAAAACATTCGAATTTGGTCCACCCTGTACACATGTAATTACGTTGTCTTGTCAATTTTAACCTAAGCCTACTTTGACATTTCTAGATAAGTGTGCGTTTTGCTTACCGTGCGTTATAACTCACGAGGCATGTTTGACGTGAGTCTACTTTGATCATTTCTTTAAAAAACTGTGCTTTTTGCTTACCGTGCGTAAGGTTCACTTACATAAGTGGTCATAGAAAAAATAGATTATAGCTCCTTTTATACTGAAGAATAATAATTAAAGCAAACCTGTATCTCTTATAACTAGCGAGATCTTTATGCTGGGAATGTTATCTGTGTATAGGGTGTCCCAGAATTATATTGAGCCTTAAATTTGGAACACCCTGTAAATTATCTACTTGTTATTCAATTAAACTGCACCCAATTTATTTTCATTGTACGGTTATTTACGGACATTTTGTTATCGACTAATTTTTACCCTTAGGGGAGCCCTATTTGCATCTCAAACATTCCAACTACACAGTATAATTCTAATGAGAATTTAGAATCTATAAGCTTTATGGAATTTTACTATTGGTTTTAAAGTTACTCATACTTTTGATTTACTTTCCAGAAAAATATCACTCGCAAATGAAGGAAGCCCAACAGGTTGTTGCAGAAAAAACAAGTTCGTTGGAAGCGGAGGCTTACAAAACGAAACGTCTACAAGAGGAAATAGCTCAACTCAAACGCAAGGTGGAGAGAATGAAGAAAATGGAAATGGCAGGTACCACCCTGGACGAGGTCATGATGGAAGAAATCCGAGAATACAAAGAAATACTGACGTGTCCTTCGTGCAAGGTCAAACGAAAAGATGCCGTGCTCTCGAAATGTTTCCATGTGTTCTGTTATGATTGTCTTAAGACGCGATATGAGACTAGACAAAGGAAGTGTCCTAAATGTAACTGTGCATTTGGTGCCAACGATTATCATCGGTTATATCTTTCCAATTAAAAGTAGTTTTAAGTTGATTAATTATTGCATTTAATTAGTGAGTGTTGGTAAGTAATAGTTTTAAAAGTATTTAAAGTTTCAATTTATCACTGTCGTACCTCTTATACAAAAGCTTAAATAAATATTGATTATTATCATAAATGTTTTAATTTTTTACCACCGTTAAGAATTTAAAAAAATCGATCTATCTAAACTAAAATTAAAAACGTTTATTGTAACATTGTTTTTAATTTTTAAAAATACCACTGAACAAAAAGATTTTTTACCATATACCGGGTGATTCAGTTTGACTCTCGCACCCCTATAACCTTTTAATTATTTTTAAAAAAAAAAACCTTATATTTTTGGAAACGCCGACAAATTCTCTATAAAATTATGTGCATTTGTTTATCTCTACGATGACGTATGTCAAATCCGTGGTAGGCAACTGTTTTTTTTTTTAAATTGCATAGTATACATGTTTTTGTTAATTCGGATGGAGAATTTAATTCTGAATTCGACCATGTATTCAAAAAGTATGCATATATGAGAAATTTTTCGAGAACAAATTTGTTTAAATTGCTCAATTTTTAAACATTGAAAATTGTTCATCTTGACAGCTGATGTCAACATGGCCGATACATGTTCGCCAACCTAAGAAGTAAATATTACTAGTACAAAATACACACAAAGACCTCCTGCAGTTTCTGTTATCCTGATACTCATTTTCTAAATCCCATAAGAATAGCATTGACGAGGAAAATATCTCGGATTCAGCTGATGGTGCGCCAAGACAACCTAGGGACATTTTTATGAGCTATGTTATTGTTTTGATTGAAATTATAGGTTAATTTTGGTTAAAATATGATTAAATAATTATTATGGAACTTTCTATTTTTTATCTACAGAGTGCAAGCTGTTTAGTTTTTTAATGTGAAAGCTAAATTAAAATAAAATACAGGCTGTCTTTAATGTATGAGCCTTTGCTTTATCGATAATCACAAAAATTGAGTTATTGGTTTAAAACGATTAAAAATATACAAGAAAAGTAATGCATGCTTAATGAACAGAATGTATGGGGAATGACAGTCAGGTACGATATTCGTTCATAAATCTAGAACTGCCTTTTTAGTGGAAAAGTACTTATTTAAATAATAATTAATAGGCATGTAAGCATATTTACATGTTACAAATGTCTTTATTATGCGCATTTATCATATTATAGTGTATTATTGTTGCAATGAATAAAATGTTTTTTATTTCCGATATTTTTTTCTTCAATTTATTTGTGTCCTCCTTTTCATTGTGTAAAAGTTGGTCACCTTATATTGAATATTGCTAAAGTTAAAAAATCTTCGCTGCTGAATTAGGAAAGTCACATAGAAAATATTTTTTATCCTGTAATTCCTCCTTTGCTTGGAAAATAAAACAAAAATTTTAAAAATCGTTTATTTACAATAAATTTATGGCATATAATACAAAGTTTCCTAAAAAATATTCGTCAAAAGCACCAATTATTTTACAGCAAGTAAATTTCTGCAACTCTTAAACAAAACATCAACACAAGCACAAAATAAACTACAAGAAAATTATAAGCTTACATTGGAAACAATCAAAATGCCTTTGATTTAACCGTTTGGCAATTACCAAGGATATTAAACTCAGTTTAGTATCCTTGGGCAGTTACAACATTTAGTACTTGAAAGTAGGAATTTTAAATTAATGTACAATCACAAAAACTTCATATGTTGTAAAAACGTGAAAAGTGCGAATATTTGGACGTTTTTATATTAATGGCAAAAATATCAGCCTTGTGGGAATAATAAATACGAATACAAAACTATACAATATTTGACAGATGTGCCAATAGTCCAAAAAAAATTATTTGTCGTACAAAAAAATCTTATTCATATTTAAGTGTTCGTAAAACATTTCATCAATATTTTTTGAATCCAACAGTTTATGAAATATAAAATACGTATATAGTAACATCATGTAAATATATTACTACTTAAAATTTAGGCAGTACTGTTAATCGGTGAGGGAATTTCTAAGTTTACTACGGGTTTCATCATCGCTGCATTTGCATTAAAATCGGAGGGTGCTCCTATTGGCATGGACGATGCAGTCTGGAAACTTATCTCTTCTAAATCTCTTTGTAACTTCGCTAAAAGTGGATACTGTTGAACTACAGGTTGTATATTGTGTAACACCTGAAAAATTATTATTATAGTATAAACATAAACAGCAATGAATGAAGCAATCAAATAATTTTCAAAATACAGGGTTCTCGTTTTTCGAGGGCCACTATGGGGATCTCGTAAACGGTAAGAGTTACGACTTCGGTTAAATTGGGGCAAAGTTGTATATTCAGGTGCTTAATAATTTGAAGCAAACAGAACTTATCTAGCTCTTTTAGTTTTTGAGATATAAGGAAAAAAGTAAAAAAGTGGATTTTTGTTTTTTGCTCGTAACTTTTTCATTTGATGTCGAATTTCATTTCTGTTAAAACTTTTTCATGGCCACTCTTTTTGCAAGGAATCAGAATCCCTAATTATATTTTCCATGCGATGTTTCGTTTTTTTAAAACCATCATCAGGTAAATTTTTTCTTATGGACGCTATATCTAATTTTAACGCCAATTTGTAGAGCATTTTTTTCTGTATTTGACAATGTATAACACTTGGCACTTTTTTGAAACAATAGTTGTTAAAAATGGCAAAAACAAATATTTTATTTAAAACAAATCCTAATCGGCATGGTAAATAATTGTCTTTGTCCCTCTTTTTCCTTGGAAGCAGGTAAGTAAACCGCATGAAATTACTATTAAAGGGATTTAATTAAAAAAATAGGTAATAATAAATATGTTAGGAATGCATTAACATTGTTCACTTATTAGCAAATATGTTTAGAACATTTTCTTTGGTTAAGTAATAAATTTCTCTAAAATGTGTATTTAATCCCTTATTTGACATACAATTATTTCTAACAAAATTTTCGTAATCAAATAATATAAGTGTTCATAGTTTACAAAAAACGTCCAGAAATCTGTTTACGCTTTTTGCTTATTAGAAGTCATTAACGCAGATAAAAGGCATAACTGCATATTTTTTGGTACAAATAATTGTATGCCAAATAAGGATTAAATACACATTTTAGAGAAATTTATTACTTAACCAAAGAAAATATTCTAAAAATATTTGCTAATAAGTGAACAATGTTAATGCATTCCTAACATATTTATTAATGCCTATTTTTTTAATTAAATCCCTTAAATAGTAATTTCATGCGGTTTACTTACGTGCTTCCAAGGAAAAAGGGACAAAGACAATTATTTACCATGCCGATTAGGATTTGTTTTAAATAAAATATTTGTTTTTGCCATTTTTAACAATTGTTTCAAAAAAGTGCCAACTGTTGTACGTTATCGAATTCAGAAAAAAATGCTCTACAAATTGGCGTTAAAATTAGATATAGCGTCCATAAGAAAAAATTTACCTGATGATGGTTTTAAAAAAACGAAACATCGCATGGAAAATATAATTAGGGATTCTGATTCCTTGCAAAAAGAGTGGCCATGAAAAAGTTTTAACAGAAATGAAATTCGACATCAAATGAAAAAGTTACGAGCAAAAAACAAAAATCCACTTTTTTACTTTTTTCCTTATATCTCAAAAACTAAAAGAGCTAGATAAGTTCTGTTTGCTTCAAATTATTAAGCACCTGAATATACAACTTTGCCCCAATTTAACCGAAGTCGTAACTCTTACCGTTTACGAGATCCCCGTAGTGGCCCTCGAAAAACGAGAACCCTGTATACTTTAATTTCATTTAAGTGTTCTCTGGCTATTACAAAAAACTTAAATATGCACACTATCTTGAAATTCATATGTAAATATATTAATGCATTTAAAACAAATTACGTTCATTAAAAAAACAATTGAAATATTCAAGTAAATAGGGTTGGCTGTGAATTTATTGACAGCTGCCTCTGTAAAAGCATGTTTCATGCAATTTTTTCTTACCTCCAATGCATTATCTATGGCATCATACTGTTTTTTTGCTTCACTCACAGCTTCTTTCCAATTTTCCGACAGTACCTGCTTATTGGCTGTAAATTCTTCAGCCAGTTCATTCAGTTGTTTGTCTTTCTCGACAAGCTTTTGTTTTAACAAAGGAAGCTAAAATTAGAAATCATGTTGTAATGCATTTGTTTTATGTAACTTAGTAATAAAAAAGTATACATGCTTTAACTTCCAATTATTCTACTCAGAAAAAATAGACTAGGTAGTTCTACCATAGCTTAAGATATTTACCTCAGTTTGAGCTGCTAATACTTTTCCTAAAATATCTTGTGATGGTAACTCATCAACGTCTTCCCATTTTTTAATAGCCTGGGCTACTTCGTCATCTCTCATTTTTAATTCTAATTCTGATTTAGAACATGCAGTGGATAACTCACAAACATCTTCGTTAAGTCTCTACAAAAATTATTTACAATAAAATTTTTTTTTTTAAACTCCCAGTACATTTGCCATCTGTCCGAAGACAATAAACAAATCCTTTGACATTTGAAAATAAAATAACAGAGTTATTTAACAATTAAATAAATAAAAAATAAAAATTTTTCATTTAAGAAAATCAACATGTAGTGTACAAAATGAAATGTACACAAAAATTTTACTCATGAAGCAAAACTGTATCAAAATAATTTATTAACGTAATGTAAGTCATTTAACTGAACAAAACTACGGCAATACAATCACAGCTTGACTTAAACAAAATGAACAAACAAAAAATACAGATTTGGGAAATAAAATTAATGTAAAAAATTAATACTTTAATTCATTTACCTCAATCTCTTTCCTATGATGGTTTATTTCACTTTTCAAGTCATCCATTTCTTTGTTCTTCTTACTTAGTTGTTGCATCAGTTCCTTAACTTCGCTTTTCAAACGTGCCCCTAAAATTTCCCAATCTTTCAATTGTTTCACAACAATTTTATTGGCTTCTTTTTGTTTCCCAACTTGTTCTGAGAATCCTTCTTTCTCGTCTTGTAAGTCATTCATTAATTCCTCGTTTTCTATTTGTATAACTCTTAATACTTTAAGTAGTCGTGTAATTGAGTTATCAACATCGATAACTTGATCAACTAACGATACGGTAGGGCATAAGTCCGTTAGAGAAGAAACGTCGCTGTTATATGAGGCGTTTAAACTTTCAGTCATGCTCAAACTCGCTTGTTCAGAGAGCTGCCTGTTTAATATTGCTTGGGATAGGTTGTTAAGACTTTCGCTGTGACTGATGAGCGCTGATGACATCATGCCGTGACCTGATGATATCATGTTGTGAGAGTGGCCATCGGGAATAACCACGTCTTCTAGTACCGGCTCCATCATAAGACAAGGTTCAGTCTCTGAATCTAGCATTTCAGTAGAATCGGAATTATCTGTAAAGTGATATCAAAATTAGACGCATGTTAAGTTTTCATAATAAAAATTTCAGTAATAAAACTTGACAAAGGTGAATCTAAACAAGTGAATGTCCTATGTACAGGGTGGCCTTTTTTCGATGCCCATACAGGGAGGGTATCTCGGTTATTATCAGAGATAGAAAGAAACTAAGTACGTAGTCTCGATTTTTTTTTCGAGAGGAAATCATTGCTGTAAACAGATTTTTAAAATCTTTTTTAATTTTCGAAATATAGCCAAAACCCGACTTTTGGCACTTTTCAAAAATGTTAAATATCTCGCTTAAACAAAAGATAGAGAAAATCTTTAAAGACATTTTGTGCATGGTTTTTAGTCCTTAATAAGATAGAGATGTTCAATTTTTTTTTACTCATACGAATATTGATATATTACACCCAACTTTCTTATTTTAAATAGCAACCATGGGCAAATTATATATTTTTGAAAAGTGCAAAAAATAAGCTTTCGATTTATGTCGAAGCCAACTATGGTTGCCATTTAAAATAAGAAAGTTAGGTGTAATATATCAATAATTGTACGAGTAAAAAAAAATTCAACATCGCTATCTTATTAAGGACAAAAAACCATACAAAAAATGTTTTAAAAGTTTTTTTTTATCTTTTTGTTTAAGCGAGATATTTCACATTTATGATATCTTTTTTAATACTCGAAATATAGCTAACACCATTTTTGGCACTTTTCAAAAATGTTAAATATCTCGCTTAAAAGAAAAGATAAAGATAAACTTTATGGACATTTTTTGCATGGTTTTCTGTCCTTAATAAGATAGCGATGTTCAATTTTTTTTTACTCATATGAATATTAATATATTACATCTAACTTTCTTATTTTAAATGGCAACCATAAACAAATTATATATTTTTGAAAAGCGCAAAAAGTAAGCTTTCGATTTATGTCAAAGCCAACTATGGTTGCCATTTAAAATAAGAAAGTTAGGCATAATATATCAATATTTATATCAGTAAAAAAAAAAAAACTGCTATCTTATTAAGGACAAAAAACCATGCCAAAAATGTCCTTCAAGTTTTTCTCTATATTTTCGTTTAAGCGAGATATTTAACATTTTTGAAAATTTCCAGAAATCTGTTTTTGACTTTATTTCGAAAATTAAAAAAGATATCAAAAATCTGTTTATGGCAATAAATTCCTCTCAAAAAAAAAAAATTAAGACTACGTACTTAGTTTCTTTCTATCTCTGATAATAACCGAGATACCCTGTATTGGCATCGAAAATAGGCCACTCTGTACAAATAAGAACAAAATACATATTACTACTTTTTTTTCATTATATTAAACAATTAAATTGCCTACGAATAAAAATGATCATCCAGTAAAGATTTTTTTATTAACTCAAAATAACTTTTATATTAATTTAAAGCAAAAAAATGTGTACCTAATTAAAATAATTAAATTTTGGCCTATTTGTCATAGACAGAAGTACAAATTCATAGGTTTTGAGTATTTAAATTTCCTAAATTTGTATTGTCTTATAAAAACACCTTGCACAATATTTCAAGATTATTTTACAATTATTTTTTGCTTTAATATGTAGAGTTAATTCCAAAAACTTTAAATTTTAACCCTTTATAATTATTATATTGGGTATTGTGTTCCAAATATAAAAGTTTATATTTGTACAGCTTTTACGCAACACCCTGTAGTAGTGGTGTAACTAAGAAAATGAACTCCAAGCCAAGTAGCCAAGTGAGAAAAAGGCCCCCAATGAATAAATACACAAAGTAAACAAATTTGTTTTGGACTTTCCTCTACTCGCACAATATTTGCACTTTGATTTCAAAAAACAAAACTTACACTGAAAAAATAATCATTCGAAAATGATACAAAACAGTAAAAGATTTTTAAAAAAGTTAATGAGGTTACAACGGTAAACACAAAACTACTGTAGAAAATGTCTTTCAAACCGTATAAAAAAATTTGTATGGTGCCATTAAAAAAAAAAAACAAAAGAAAAAAAAAGTTTCACATGACAATATTTTGGGAAATAATGTATCAAACAACTTATGTTTGAAACTTTTTTTGATAATTCTTTCCAAGAATAAAATAAGTGGGGGTGCATAAGTGATGCCTCACCCTGATTTGCACTTTGATTTCAAAAAACAAAAGTTACACTGAAAAAATAAAAATTAAGTGTTCAAAGTAGGTTAATAGATTTTTAATTCAGGAAACCAAACTTTTAAAAAAATGTATCCAATACATTTTAAAATCTGCATATTCATGGAACTGCATTGTATAACTAAAAATAATGTTATTCTCTTTGTTTGAAAAAACAAACACTTTTGTATGTAAATTTTGTTTCCTCTGTCTAATAAATCCACTATCAATGTTTTACAGGGTTTTGGCGGACTCTGCTTAAGTGATTTTAAGTTAATTACATACATATCATATCTATTATTACATAAAAAAAATTACCTGAACATATGGTATCTCTACTTGTGTCTTTATGGCCGGCAAATGGTGTCTGGGCTGCTGCATTCCTAATAGCATTAATTATCACCGACACAAAAGAGGAATCTCCCTTAGGAGATGGTGACTTTTCTTTAAAAAGCTTCTTGCATTTATCTGGGGTTGTAATAGGACTATTACTACTATTCGTATAAGCTTCATTGTGGTAAATAACGTCCTAAAATAAAATTATTTACTTAAAAATATTCAAGTTTTCCATAGCTTTTATTTAAATATTTGTATTTACGTAGAATTATATTAAAACTAGTCTAGTAGAAGTCTTTTGTTTTAGATACTCATTTGTTAAAGATTTGAAAACAAATGAGGAACTCAGGTTTTGTTTCAGTCATAAAAGTTTACTTACATCAAGATCTTCATCAGAAATATTGTAGCAAGTTGCAAGTTGTTCCACCAAACCATCCAATCTTGATGCTAATGAAGATAAAGCTACAGCTGCCCCTGAAATATGGCTACCTTGGTGCACTAACAGTTCTCTGCTTCTTGCCTCTAATGCACATAAACGTGCCTTAAGCCCCATATTTTCTTGCCTAAAACGAAAATACTTACAAAAATGTCCCAAACATATTTTTTTGTTGACCTACCGTCGTTGTTCACTCATTCTCACAAGGTGTTTACATTCATCTTGTTTAGTATCAACTTCTTTATCTTTCTGTCCCAACAACAAATTCAACTTTTTAATTTCAGATTCTGCTTCTTTCAAAGCATCGGAAAGAGTTGATTTTTCGGCTTGCATAAATTCTTGCAGTTCAGTGGTTTCAGCTTCGAGGTCTTGTTGCTGCTGAAGGAGTATACGTTGCGCTGATGAACTCTTATCGAGTTCTTTTTGAAGTGTACGACAGTACGCGTTTAACTCGGATATTTCGTTTTCTTGTTTTATCACAATTTGGCCGACTTTTTGGTAACGAGTTTCTAATAACAGTAAGCTATTGCTGGAAACGTCTTCATCTGAAATAGATTTGTAAAATTACAATTGAAGCAATTTCGATCACCTATAACATAAACAAGGTGTTCCAGAGATCATAAACACATTCCTAACTACATTGTTGGAAAAACTACTTAAACTAATGGTAAAATTATGAACTCAAATGAAATTTAAAAAAGTCAAAGCTAAATTTGAATTTAAAAACTCACCTCCTGGCACATTACTATCACTTCCTAAAATGGCTAAAACTCTCTCCGTATTCTGCCGTAGTTCTTCTTTCAAACCATTCTTTTCAATTTGCTCATCCTTCAGTCTTTGTTCAACATCAATTAATTGTTTGTTGAGTTCCTTATGATCTTCCACCAATTTATCATATTGCTCATTTTTAGTTTTTAATTGCTTCTGTAGTTCCTCAACATCTTTCAGTCTTAAATCAACTTGTACTTCTTTATCACAAATTTCAATATCGTTCGGATTTGATGGACAAACAGCTATACCCGACAGAACTTTTTCTATGTCTGATATTGTTAAAGCCGTTTGTATGCTAATTTCATGATAAATTTTTGTTTTGGTGGCAACTTTTTTTCTTGGATAAGGTGGCAAAGTTTTTCCCGACGGCATTTCTCGAGATATTTGTTTTTTCAGTGGGAACAGTCGGTTAGGTGTTGATTCCTTAACTGAACGTTTATTGTCTCCTGATTTTAAATCGTCAGCCGATTTTTCTTTACGCCGCCTTGGTAATGTTGCATATTTTTCTAAAGCTGTTGATTTAGATTCCATTATCTGACTTGGTCGTGGTTTACCAGGGGTATCCGTGGAGTGAAGTCTTAAAGATCTAGCAAGCAATGGAGCTGGTTTGCTGTTAATTGATGGCCATCTTCCATCATCTGTTGGTGTAGTACCTGGTGTTCTTGAAGTAGAAGATGCTCTTGAAACGGATTTACCATTGACGTCTACTTTATTGTTGCTTGTTGTTAATGCCAAATGATCAGGAACTGGTTTTGTTCTTGTTTGTTTTGCGTTAATTTGTTTCGAATTTGGAGTTTTTGACTGTTGTCGGTCGTTTGATTTTCCTCGCAGTGTAATTCCATTTTTGGGCGTTATGGGCGGCTTAGATCTCGATCGATGAGGCTGGGGTGTGGAATTCTTCGTTTTTGATTCACTTACACTAACTCTTTTCTTTGCACCAAGTGCATTTGTCCGTTTAGATGTTCTGGAAGAAGCACTTCCCGTTATTGAAGAGCTCTCACTGCCACCTTCGCTAGTAGCATCACCATTTCTTAATTTAATATCCTCCAGTAATGTGGAATTTCTACGGGCGAGAATTGTATACGCTTCTTCGTAATTTGAGTAACAACTTATAATTGACGAATCGCAGGAACGTACTGTTCCGAATTCTTGTGAATTTGCGCTATGCGTACTTGAGGTCCGTTGCAACACGCAGACATCTGCATTTTCGGCTACTTCCACCCCACTGTCGCTTCCTTCGCAAGAAGTAGCTTTGTTGTTTATGCTTGAAACTAAATCGGAACCAACCGAATGATTTTCAATGACGGTGATGTTTGAAATGTTAAAGCCGTGAATGGTACTGTCTGCTTCCGTCTCTTCATTCTCGCTATTTACGTAATGTGGGACATTGTCTTCTTGGCAATCCTTTTGGATGCTGTGTTCTGTTGAGGTTGGGAGGGAATCGACTTCCATTTTTTTGGTTATTTCTGCAAGAAGAAAAAACCTTCATTAGTATTGTTATATCGACTTTAATGTCTGTTTGTAGTTTCTACTCATGAATAGTTTAAATGCATAATACGTTTGTAAACGATTAATGTAAGCGACTCATAATGTAAATTTAATTACAAAATTTAAATACAAATGCTTTTCTTCAGTTTAAATCACCTTAACAGTTTCGCACCTTCGCACTGTTTCGTCAATAGTAAAAAAGGAAAAATAAGAAGGTCTACTGGCGAAATGATGCGAAGCTGTGAAAATGTTGATGAAATGGAACAACGCGTTTATTTATTTATTCTATTACTTGCTTTATTTTATTTTCACAACTTTTTGGTTACTTTAATGGATACAAAAATAACCTTTGAAAAAATTATTTTTGTCTAAAATTCTTCGTCCTCGTTTGTGTTGTACGTTTTATTCTTTTTTATACTACGGTTTAATAAGTTTGTAAGTTACTGTCAACGCAAACACTGACAGAAAACACAACTGCAAGGGCTGTTTCAAACCCTCAAAATAAATAATTCAATATGTTAAAGGCCAGTGTGCGTCCTGGGGTGAAGTTTGAATTCCAATCTGTTGTACCAGACACAATTACAAACACCCTCGCTCCCTAGAGACGCGGTCACGCAATGGGCAGCGAATTAATAGAAGACACGAGTAAATTCAAATAATTTCATTTTAAGAAACGGCATTTTCATCAAATTTATATTTGAACCAAACACATGAGGAAATGAAAAAAACTGAAACCAGAATGCACGTGCTCGTAAAAAGTTCTATATATCATAACAATGTTTAGATTACGGCACCCTGGTCTGTAAAGATAGGTTTATTTTTGAAGCATTACGCCTGCAGATGTCTTACTTTGGCACTCAGTTGACTTTTCTGTACATTGCACGTGCTACTAAGCCAAAAAATAAACAAACCAATCTCTAATCTATTTGGTTAGTGAGTTGGCTTAATTGTAATAAATCGGATTCATCGCAAAATCTTCACCATTTTTCACAGTTACAGTGTCTGATTCTAGGGTTCTAACAATACAGTTTCAAAATTCTACGGCGAATTTGCAATAATCGCTGGAGTTCAAATTATCTTTTTAAATTTTTATGTAACGTACCTATGACAAGCAATTCTTATTGGTTACTACAATACTTCTATTGTTTGCGAATCATATATACCTAAACAAGTTGTTGTTAACTGAGGATGCACGCATTTCCTAGGGGTATCGAACATCATTTTTAGTGGAACAAGCGAAACGTGGGGTTTAACACAGAAAAATCTTTCCTGAGAGCTATTAAAGCTAAGATGGACGGAATATCGAACTAGGATATAAGAGAAGAACTAGGAATGGATGCACTAGAGGCTAAGATATACAAGTACAGAAATAAATGGAAACACCACATGAATAGGATGAACGACACACGCCTTTCAAAACAAGCACTTTTCTACAGACTACGTGGAAGACGTCATATTGGCAGGCCAAGAAAGCGATGGTGTGTGTGGTCTAAATCTAAATTATGAGAAGACGACAAGAGATTTTTACTCAAATTATTATTCTGTCTGATTTGATGATAATACATTTTTACCTCCACATATATTTTTAAATTACCAAATCTACAGTTTCTTAAATATTGCGAAACGATTTGGGAGGTAATTCCTTATCGAAAATTAAGAGGGGGCTTTTATACACATTTTTATCCTTACACGTCTCCTTTTGGAGTTACACCCCTCTAAAGCAGAGGTCGGCGAAACGGGGTAAATTACCCCAAATGGGGTAAAAATGAAATTCTTGGGGGTAATGAGGACTCAATAGACATAAATAAAATTATACAAAAAAGAAATCCTTTGGTTTTATAATGAGGATATTAATTTATTTTATCGCATTTATTTTATAATTTTTATATTTATAATTGTATTCTCCGTATAAATAAATTCAATAAACCTTTTGAATTTAAATAATCTATGATTTTTTTCTTTCAAATCATGGGGATAACGTCGGCGTAAATAAATATATTTTGGGGTAATAGTTAAAAATGTTCCCCGACCCCTGCCCTAAAGGGAAACGGTAAAATTTGGTTTTGTATTAAATTTTTTAAATTTGGATATTTATTGAAGAATGATATTTGGTAGATAATTGTACTTATTAAAAGGTCTTCCATAGTTGCATTTTTAATCATCTCCCACCTTCACAAGGGGCTGAAAAGTGCGACCCCTGTTGTTTTCTTTTAATCAGAACTTTTTGAAGGCTTAAAATTTTTTTCTGAAAGCTTGACTTATTTAGAAACTTTTTTTGTTCTTTGACTTTTCCTGCAAAAGTTTTTGAGTAAAAAATTAAACGAGTGAATATGAACCATTAAATATTCTCAAATAAAACGATTAATTTGGTGGTGACCATGGTTTGTTAATGTTTTTAAATTGCAAAATTTCAACCCTGCAAAAAGTGCTGATAAAAAAGCCAACCGGGGTCGCACTTTTCAGCCCCTTGTGAAGGTGGGAGATAATTGAAAATATAACCATGGGAACCTTTTAATAAGTAAAAAATATCTACGAAATATTATTCTCCTACATATATCCAAATTTGAGAAATAAAATAAAAACCTAATTTTACCGCTTCCCTTTAAGGGATATAACTGCGAAGGGAGACGTCTAAGGAAAAAAAATTACATAAAAGACCCCTTAATTTTCGATAAGGAATTACCTCCCCATATTTTTCGCAATATTTAAGAAACACCCTGTATATCTTTTGCTATTATTAAGTCGCAAATTTAATTTGCAAATTTAAACATAAGATGTCCCTTATTTGCATAATAACCGAGATACCTATGTCGGAACACGAAATTTGATCTGTTTACATTAAAAACCATATTAAGAGTGATCAAAATTACAAGTCATCATAATCGAGTGCATTCGTTAAGCCGTGTTGTCACGGAGCTAGTTTACAAGCCGCTAGTGCTAGCTGCAAATAACTCAAAGTTGTGAAATATTTGCGAACAAAGTTACTGCGTAACGCGATAGATACTGTATTTTCTCCCATAGGTATAAGGTGTTAGGGTATATAAGAAATAAGACACTCATAAATTTTGGAATGGATAAAAACCCTTCTATCTCTTTTGTATAAGACTCAGGGTAAATTTCCGTGAACTTTTTTTTGTAAAAAATGCGCTTATATGCCGGAAAATACAGAAATCGTCACGCTGTATAGTTCTGCCGTCACAAATTGGCGAACATTTTAATATTCTTACATTCTTGTCGCATTGTAATCGAGAAGGTCGCAAATATCACATTTCGGCGTACAAAAATAACCGTAGACTCAAATTTTTTTATGATCAAGATTATATCGACGGCGAAAAGTATCAAGGAATACGGCACAGTTTTCATGAAGGTCATTCCAAGCCTATGTGGTTCAAATAACATGAGGTTTTTAATTTTGTGAGGTGTTTTTGTTCTGTCTTCTTTAGGTAAAGCAAAGGCGAAAATTACAAACATTTTAACCGATAATAATAGTCGTTGCATATGTGCGAAATATTATAAAACCCAAAATGGACATTTTTGCCTGAGGTTAATCAGAGCCATTGCACTTGACCCGGTTTGCAAATGCAAGGGACGAACCTCCACCGATCTAATAAAACATCAGGACATAATAGCAAATCATAAACGACTTGTCGCAAATATGACAAAAATAGAATGCCGGCTGAATCGACCCAACCAACAAAACATTCCTATTGTTATAGCTGCCATAAATGGGTCACGCGAATCAACTTTACTTCACATTAAAAATCACGATGTAAGAGCACAACGCGGTCGATTTTTAACACGTAAATGTCATTAAAAACAGAACAAACATACACAAAATTGATCATAGTTACCGCTAACAAGCGTATGACTGGCAACAATTTAAATTTTGTCTAGATAAGGACCTTGTTTGTCGCTAATTGTCTCTGCAATTACTTTATTGTGTTCAGCACCGTCATATGCACTTGAATTATATAAATAGGATAAGGTCATAATTCAAATAAACCTAATAGATCCAATCTATCACCTAAGAGTATGTACGTGCATGGCGAATTCAAGGTGTCTTCAAGGTGAAGGCGGAATACTAACGACAGATGAGACGCGAATCGCTTTTTTTTTTTTAAGAGTTACACCAAAAACTGCAACGAGGATGTTTCGTCGTAGAGATGTGCTTCAAAGATAAAAAATATGTCTCGAATGATTGCTCTTGTGAAACAATTTAAATTAATTGTAAATTAGCTTGCAATCTTCGTAAACCGTATAATATTAGGCTGGGCGCTGACATGCGATTAATCAGTTCTGCAACGGTTTGATCCGCGAAAGGCTAAACCGCGCTCATATACGCAAAATTAAATCAGGAGTCACATACAGGGTGAGTCATTAGTGGCGGATTGGTCGATTGTGGCTAAACGGTTTGAGATAAAAAGTTGATTCAAACGGCAGACCATACAGTTTTTTCTTCCGAACACGATAAAAATATTTTTAAATATACAGGGTGAGTCACCTCTCTGGAACCAATAGCAACTTTTATATTTCAAATACAACACCCCATTTTTTATTTCATATTCTTGACCGCCTTCATTTTAGCTTTACATCGATATAAAATAGTACAGGTTTTTATGCGGCCTTGTCACTAAAAAAAAATAATTTTCAAAATATTTCAAGGTTTTAAGTCTTTATTAAAAAAATTCTCCTGAAGCCATTTTTCGAAGCACAGAGTTGTAATTTGGTAAGGACATGCATAAGACATTGTTCTATTAGCTCGATACGAAAAAGTTTGAATCACGCATACAGGGTGTTCATAAATAGGTGGCAACTTTTCTGATTTTCAAATGCTCGTAATTCAATTTTTTCAAATGCAAACCCCTGTATTTTCTTATGTCATCGAACTTGTCTTTAAGAGAGCTTCATTTTTTGTTAAGTATGTTCTATACCCAAAACTCGTACTTTTCGAGATATTCGACTTTTTTTCTCTAATCGTTAATAAAGCAAATAGGATGCCGTGGAAATCGAAAAAGCTGACTGTTCACTTCACTAACATCAAAAACTTGTCATTTAATTCTTGAATTATAGCATTTCCACAATTAATTTCACTTTACAAGAGCAAATTGATATGGTTTATTGCTTGAGAGAAGGCGAAAGAAATCCTTTGCTGGCGGCAAGGATTTACGCACATTTTGATTAATATGCACTTATAGGCTAACTAGTTTATTCAATTTCATGTAGCAATGATTTTTTTATGTTCTATTATTTTATTTACAAAATTTATTTAATTTTTTTTTTGTGGTTTCAACAAATAATTTTTCTTTCATTTTCCATTTTTCTTCGCGCTACCTTTAAGTTTTAGAAACACTAGTAAAGTTCATAACAATAATAAAATTGATTTGATTGCCATTTTATTTATTGATTATAAGTGAATCCACAATACTAAGTATCTACCTACTATTAGTAATTAAATACACGAAACAGTGAATAAACCATGTCAAATAGTGAAGTGAACAGTCAGCTTTTCCGATTTCCACGGCATCCTATTTGCTTTATTAACGATTAGAGAAAAAAAAGTCGAATATCTCGAAAAGTACGAGTTTTGGGTATAGGACATACTTAACAAAAAATGAAGCTCTCTTAAAAATAAGTTCGATGACATAAGAAAATACAGGGGTTTGCATTTGAAAAAATTGAATTACGAGCATTTGAAAATCAGAAAAGTTGCCACCTATTTATGAACACCCTGTATGCGTGATTCAAACTTTTTCGTATCGAGCTAATAGAACAATGTTTTATGCATGTCCTTACCAAATTACAACTCTGTGCTTCGAAAAATGGCTTCAGGAGAATTTTTTTAATAAAGACTTAAAACCTTGAAATATTTTGAAAATTATTTTTTTTTAGTGACAAGGCCGCATAAAAACCCGTACTATTTTATATCGATGTAAAGCTAAAATGAAGGCGGTCAAGAATATGAAATAAAAAATGGGGTGTTGTATTTGAAATATAAAAGTTGCTATTGGTTCCAGAGAGGTGACTCACCCTGTATATTTAAAAATATTTTTATCGTGTTCGGAAGAAAAAACTGTATGAACTGCCGTTTGAATCAACTTTTTATCTCAAACCGTTTAGCCACAATCGACCGATCCGCCACTAATGACTCACCCTGTAGATGCAAGCACACTAGTAACTTAATTATTAAAAATGAATATAGTTAAATGTGCCTCCTCTTTCCAACGATATATTCTAAAGCCAACTTGTCGGTCCGTAAAGGGGCCCATAGACTGCGTTTTTACTAGACTGTTTTGTTCGACGAACAAGTCTGTTCGAATACAAACGACGCAAAACTGAAGTGTGTAGCTTGAAGTCTGTCATTTGTGGTTACGTACAAATCTGATGCAAATAATCAGGTTCAGCCTGATTTTCTCCGTCGAATTCGTTCGACAAACTTGTCAGTTCTTGCAAATCTGAAATGTGTGCGGCAAACAGTTTTAAAAAACGACGATTTCTGCAGTAGCGTAGTAGGTAGGTGTTTACAAGTTTTCGCGCAGTTTGTATTTCGCCACGAATTGTTTCAATATGACGGATCTTCGCCAGATTAGTAGAAAGTTTTATTGGAATTTATAGAACTGTATCGCAGTCTTCCATGTTTATGGAAAATAAAATCTCGCGACTACAGTGATTGTATTAAGAAAGACAAAGCATATGAACAGCTATTGATTCATTAAGGGCAGGCTACAGAAGGGAATTAAAAAAAGTTAATACATCAACTGTTAACAGGTTAATATGAGAAACTGGCTTCTCTTCAAAATCCATTCCTTCACCCACTTTGACCGTTTCTTTTTCTTTTTTGATTTTATGGCTAATGCCGCCGCCACTGCACACAAATGAGTTGTCTTCATAAGTATTTACTTGGTCTTGCGTTTGGTTTAAACTGTTAAACACAACTGAAGTCTGTGTGCAACTCGCGTTCGCCGTTTTTGATTGAACAGACTTGTTCGTCGAACATAACAGTCTGGTAAAAACGCAGTCTATGGGCCCCTTAAGAAAAAATGAAATTAGGGGTAATATCTCAAAAATTAAAAGTGATAACAAAATTCTAAAATAATACATTCTACATAAAATAATTACCAATAAAGATATAAACAAAATTGATCAAATGATTAAGACCAAAAAGTTATGAGAGAAAAAAGAAATTCGATATTTTCTTATTTTTTGCTGTAACATTCGAAGTACGAGGCATTTTGTACTTTTAAAAAATAGATTGTAGTTCCCCTCATATTATTATTATTTTTATTTAGTCATGAGTCCTTCTACTGTTAGGTGTAGGACTGTTTTTTCCAATTCCAGGTTTAGAGTTTCTAAATTATGCTGCAGATTTTTTTCTGTTTCCGCGACTAATACCATGTCGTCTGCGAGCATTAGCTCAGTTTTGTTTATTTTTTCGATTTTCCAGTTGCCTAGGTGAAACGATCTCATTTTTTGTTTTATTTCTCTGATTACACCATCTATAACTACTGAGAATAATAATGGACTTAGCACGCATCCTTATTTTAAGCTCTCTTTTATTTCAAACTCCACCGGTTCTTCATTCTGGTTTCTTACAATATTTACTGTTTAAGAAACATTCTCCTATGCTGCCAAGACGTTGATTAAAGACGAATAAGCTGAACTTTCCAAGTACCTACCCCGACAAAAAAGTCTACAGGTTTTAAGTAGGGAGACCAGGGCTTCGAACCGTAATTTTTTTTATTTCGGTTTTGGTTCCGGTCAATTAAAAAAATATATATCGGTTCGGTTCCGGAAAAAACAACGTTTTTTTTCGGTTTTCGGATTTCGGTTCAGCTCCGAGTGATTACTTTTTATTTTTTTTAAATGTTTTCATTTGGTATAATAAGGTATAATAATTGGAAATAGAAGTAAGATAATATATGATGATAATATAATTTATTAAACGAAACATATATAAACAAAACGCGCGAGTTTGTTGAACATGTTCCGAACCGTAATAAACCGATATTTTTTTTCGGTTCAGTTCCGGTTTTCGTTCCGACAAAAATAACGGTTTTTTCCGGTTTTCGGTTCAGTTCCGGTTCGAAGCCCTGAGGGAGACCTTAGGGGCTATGAAATGTTAAAAAATAACATAGTTTACGTATTTTTTTACACTACACTAAAGATAAACAATTAGTGGCGCAACCAGGTATTTTGAATGGGGGGTAGCAGCAAAATATTTTTTTAATAATTTTGGTGGTTACAAAAAACTATCTATTTCTTTTAATTTTTATCATATGTACATACCTACATTTATTTGAGTAAACATAAGTTAACACTAAACAAATGAAAATAAGCTCCAATAAGCTACTAGGCTGCGGTGCAGACGGGCTCGAGAGTAAAAAAAATATAGATTATTAAACAATAATCATTATAATAGTCATTTATGGTAATATCCATTTTCCTTTTTTGCTGATGCAGAAATTTGAAAACTTAATCTTTTGTGATAGTGTTTTTTTTTCCATAGATGTACAGCTTTGCCTAACCGTTTAATTTTTCTTCTGATACGGTGTTTCTTAGATAATTTTTAAATACTTGAGCGTTGAAAATTATCGCTTTACTGTGCTTGTCGTTACGGAAAGCTGAAATCATAATTTTTCTGCCATAATTCATTTCCTGCCATTACAATGTATTAGTTGCATTAATTGAAATTGTAATTATATTTGCTTAATAACGATTCTAATTTAGTCATGCAGTCATTTTTGTTTCTACCTGAAATAAAAATTTAAAAAAGTTCTTAGAGGGATTTCTGTTTCCAAAACCTTTTAATTGATTTATAAATGAGTCTAAAAATGGAAGAAATAACGAAATCCGGAAATATTCTTTAAGAGAATAAGACAATGTTACATGTGTACACCTGTCGATTATATATGTGGTGTGGTAATATCGGAGTTATTGTCAACAGTTTCTTTTAACATCGCATCAGCTCTTTGATATATTTCATTGAATATAACATCTGCTGAATTACGAAACTTTTTAAATTTGGTTACTACATCTTCACAAATTTTAATGGCTATGGTGATCATCAAGTGATATACTTTGCAATACCTTGTTTAGTGGTAATGTGTACAAAAATATTTTTTCTATCGCATAAATAGACACAAAATTTTGTCCGCTTGTTGCACAGAATAAAATATGTGTCCCTGAAGAAGATTATTTGTCCTCTCAAGTTTTAATCTCTTCTAGAGCTTAAATCAGTGTATTGAGCAGTTCAACTATTATCATGATTGGTTTATGGCGTTCAACCCAACGGGACAAAGTTTTTTCAATGTCTCTCGGTTTGTATCAGGACAAGTATCAGAAATGTTTAACCGAAAACTGCATTTCTTTTTGGTGTATTTATGAAGGTAGGTATAACATTTCGCCACAACACCCAAACAATTTCTAATGTCTCGAATTTGGCATAGTTACATCAGATAAAGCTAAATTGAATGAGTGTGAAGCTATGAAGCACAAGAAACATAATGCAGTTGGATATTCATCTGTTATTTTAGCTTTGCAGTTAGCCGCTTTTTGGTCGCGCGCCGTAAAAACGACTTGATATTTGACTTCTTCTTCTTTTTCTATCGCCTTTTGCCTTACGGCGTCGGCTTTTAAGGGTTCTCCACCCATCCTTTCTATTGCTTCCTGACTGCCGGGTCATCGCCCTAATCTCTTTGACTGTTCTCCCTCGTTGGCGGGCTAGTTGTTCAATTCTTTTTTCCGTATTGGTTGTTGGTCTACCTGTCTGCCTGTTCCCATACCTCCTTGATTCCGCTACTCTTTTTGTCAATGCTTTCGGCGGCCTCCTCTGTACGTGCACATACCATGTTAGCTGTTTTTCTTCTTGTTTCATTTTAACTTACATATTTTTCAGGTGTTAAATAAAAAATAGTGGGTCTTGTAAAGGGGGGTGCTTCACTTTAAACAGTTAGAAGTTCATAACTTAAATATCCTGTACCTACTTCTAAAAGTATTGATTTGCAGATTACGTTCATATGCATTTTTTTTATAATAATTGTATTGAGTACTACAATATGTCCTTTAAATTTTCGACAATTGTAGTCTCCTAACGAATTAGAATATATTTCAAAATACTTATAAAAATATAATTTATGCTAAATTCATTGCATTTTTAGTTGCAAAAAAACGACAAAAACTTATGTAAAGAATTTTAAAACTCGCGATCCGTGGATAAGATTGGTGTTATGTAATTTTATTCAAGACTGATTTTAAGAAAACGTGCAAAATTGTTCCTGTACCATCAATTCCAAGAAGATTATTTTCTGTTCGTTTTTTTTACAGTCCATTTAACACAGACCCAGCATTACTCTGTCATGGGAAACTATCGATCTAGTATCTAAAAGTCAGGTTAAGACTATTATAGATGTACAACATCGTCGTAAAATAATATGGTTTATTGTTTGACGTAATACCGTAATAGTTTACTTAAATACTACGTTTTAATATGTTATGGTACAAAACAATGCTTCCATTTATGGTTCATGTATTGTCCTTGCTCGCGTACTCGATAATTATGTACGCTATAAACAAATTTATTTGACACACTTCCGCTGTTACGAAATATTATTAAAATGGTACTTGGTGCTCTCGTGCGACTTAAAACGCCGCGAAAACTGTAAAAATACGTCGGTAATAAGCCCATTCTACGTAAACGTTTTAAATTGGTAGAATTTTGTTTTCGTGTTTTTATTTTATATTGATTTTCCACAAAATTTCACTACTTGTGCTGCCTCTAATTTAAACATAACGAAGTCTATTTTAAACCTTTGTATTTTTAGAATAAGTTAATTGTTAAAATTTAAACCTTGTAACTTGGTTTTTATTTTTTGTTTCTCTTTACAACATCTACTAACGCTGCAATCACAAAATTTCATTGGGTTAAAGAAAAAATTAGTAAATTATTATTAGGTGAATGTAATGTCCAATGGTAAAGGAAGTTGCTTTACTTTTAGGACAAAAAATGAATCTATTATATCCAGTTTTTAGAATGCACGCATAATAAACTTTCAGCCTAATTGGGAGAAAAGTTACTTTTAACCTTTGGTACACCATAATCTAGTTGTTGGATTTACAAGATCTGCATAGGTTTTTAGTACGAGACAAACTGCCAAAGGCGGAGAAAATTTTAAGGAGAGATATCCACTCCTTTTTTCAACGAGAAAAATCACAGATAGGGGTTCCCTGCGGTTTAAGATACATTGGTTATTAAATGTTTTTCTGGTAAAATTGAAAGTTACTAATGGATCAACGGAAACAGAAGCGTGTACCCTTGATTAAAGATTAAAATTAGCAGAAATAAAGTTGGGTGAAAAATCGAATATCATGTTCTTTGACGAGAGGTTGATTTTAGTAAACGTTCAATGTTTTTAGCAAAAATAAACTCATCTTAAATTGACAATTAAATTTTTTAAGACCTCTAGTTAGCTGCAAAACAACATTTTGGTTTGTTCAAGTACCTATTAATAAAAAAACTGTTTTTGTGAAGACATTAACAAGTTTCTGAATCGAATATACACGATGACAGTATCTACCACGCTGCATGGGTAACTTTGTTATTATAAGAATTAAATTACGTTAACAAAGTTAGGCATAACTGTATAAAAATTTGAATGGCTTTGCAAGATAACCCAGTTTTGCCTACTTTATGAGAAAACTGAAAAATGAAACATTTTGAAACGCCAATATAATTCTTTTGTGACAGAAAAAAGTTGTAAATAGGTAATTTTTAGATAATTATGCATATTTATAAACTGTGATCAAGATACTAGCATTGTTTTAATAATTGCCGAGGTCAGACCAAACTTACATCTTTGTATATACAGGGTGTCACATAAAAAACGCCGCAAGCTGCAACTCCAATGTTTGGGTTCCGATTTTGATGAACAAAAAAGTAAATGAAATGGCTCCTCAATTACTATAAACTGAATTGGATTTTAATTTTTTTCAAATTCAACTTAAATGTCAAACGATAGTAATTTTTTTTTCAAATGGCACCATCTATTTTTTTTAACTAGTTCTGGTAGATATTTTTTTCTGAGTTCAATGATGTAATAATAATAAGTTGATTTTAGTGCAAAACTAATAAAAAATAAAAAATAAAAGTTTAACAGAAATAAGTTAGGTTTCATAAAATTTTCCAGCGTGCCGTGGAAAACAAAAAAATATTAATCAAGAAATGTCATTTAAACGTCAATGTGTTATGTATATATTATAACACAAAATAATACCTTTAAAATGAATAAAATATTAATTTTCGGCTGGGTTAAATAAATAAAAACTTTATTATTCGTTTCAATATGGTTTGTGACCCAAAATAAAATTATCGCGACTCACTTTTGTGTCGCGACCCACACTTTAAGAAACACTGGTCTAGCAGACCTGTTGAGTACGAGCGCGCAGCGCGAGTAGTACGAATATTGATTTATTCGATTTTAAAGAGCAATAACGAGTGTTGATAATAAAAATTTGAGCCAATCGATTGTTCATCTCAAAGGAGATGACCCGCGTACTTATAATCGATATATCTCGGGGACATAGAGACATGGAACGTGCACCAAACGAAAGGTAATTTTTTGCGCAAAGATAATTCTACGCGCAGGGCGGGGTCTAGTGGTGGAGAAGCCCCGAAGGAGCTACGGAATCGTTAGTACAATCCATGTACCATTGAAATTTTAAAAAAATCATTAAATACTACAGAACTATGGTTTCGATATAAAAAAAAATTACTTTTGGTGATCAAATTAACAAAGGGCAGTGCACAGCATTCTCTAAAATTGACCGGAGATAAACTTTGGCAGGGTTTCTCAAGTTTTATTGTCGGTTTTTCCACTTCCTTCTTCACCGACATTTCCAAACTATCCATCGGGAGATCATCGTCTCATTTTAAGCCGGATCCCCATCAATAAAAATGTGCGTTGTGCGTTGTATTTGACACAAATTTGCTCGTGTTCGTTGAAATTTTTGTTGGTGTGGACTGTGCGCCGCATAGAAATGCACACAAATAATTTCGTGACGAACAACGCACGCTATCCATCGTGCTGTCGGTTTTTAGCCTTAAGCCGGATCCACATCAATAAAAATGTATGTTGTATTTTGTATTTTGAAATTCAGCAAAAATATGTGCGGCGCAAATTTAAATCTGGTTAAGTATTTTACCACGTAAATAGTTATCTTGTGTGTTGTACAGCCAAATCCGATGTGTAGGTTTGTTTATGCAGAGCGCAACAGTTTGCTGCTAGAGAGCCTGTTGTTATAAAATGGAGTGGAGTTTTCACGTTCTTTGTGCGATATAAATAATCCGATGTAATTATGAACAATGCACATTTCTTTTTTAAAAAATGAGACATGATCAATCTCCCAAAAATAGGTATTTACGTAGTAAAATGAAACAAAACTACAGATGCACTCAGAATCAAGTCGACATTGACACGACTGTGCGCCGCAAATCTCTTTGAAGTTGGCTAAAAACCGACAGCACGATGGATAGCGTGCGTTGTTCGTCACGAAATTATTTGTGTGCATTTCTATGCGGCGCACAGTCCACACCAACAAAAATTTCGACGAACACGAGCAAATTTGTGTCAAATACAACGCACAACGCACATTTTTATTGATGTGGATCCAGCTTTAGATGGTGATCTCTAGCCCTATTTTTAGATTCTAAATAGCTTTCTCTTATAACAATTTTTTGTATCTCTTAAATTCTTAAAATAAGGGCACGTTACTCCTGCGAATATTTCAAAAATCGCTAAAATCCAGTGTCCTATGACTTTTTATTGATTTTTTTTTCATTTTAAAATTAGTTTTAGGCCATGCACCAACTTTTATCAAGAATAAAATTCTTGAGAAATCAATAATAATTTTTTTTCCATTTGTTACAACTTTTTGAATGACACTGCTCTTAGAAAATTTGGTTATTTTTTGGTGTTTTTTGCAGTTTTCTTAAAAAGTCTGCGATTTTAATCAATTTTTTAAACGTCATTTAATTTCTTTTGTAACTCTGCCCAAATTTGCTTACTCTAAGTCATATCTATAAATCTACCAACGTAATGTGTTAGATGATTGTCGTCTTGTGCATAAAAAAAAAGGAAATATTACAGTTAAGTTAATTTGCATCACTCGTTATCTGATGCAAATCTTCTAGAATCTATAAAAGCAAATATATGTCACGCATCTAAGGATTACAAGTTATTCTATATTCATGTATCAAATTCCAGTTTATACATAACAATTTCGAATAATTAATGTTACCGTTTCTTCCCACAAAATAATCGCACGTTATCCGCAAATAATACAATAACATGAGAAATGTTCCGCAAGTGTGTTGTAAATTCCATTTTTTTCATAAAACACTGGGAGTCTTCACGGATCCAGAAATACCGTGAAATATTGCTTTTATATTTTGAACTACGATGAAACTATAACCTGTATTACCAGGAAAACCTCGTGATAACGTTATCTTTTAATTAACATATAAAAACGACAAATTGTGGTTAATTTTTTTTTAAATAAAGCGGATGTTTTACTCTTTTTCTCGGTGTAAATAGCATTAATCGTAATAGCACCCAGTATATTACCTCTAACTAGTAATATGTTACGGTTATTTCTTCGAGTAAACACGAGCGGTTCTTCCGTATTTCTCACAAACACACCATAAAGTGGTATTAGAAAGTCGTATAAAGAGACGATGCTGCTGATAACACAATATAAAATAATATCAGAAAGGGGCTACAGAAAATTCTCAGATAAACTAAAACAAAACGAGAACAAGTGTTACTAAAACAATTGCCTTTTTCGTTTCACTTTTGTTGTGGGAATAGATTCACAATTTTTTTCGTGCACATTAAGCTGTGATGCAAGTACATATTTGAGAATGTTTCAAGAGTACACGTTGTACGAGTTTCGTGAAACTGAAATTTTCACATAAAATTATATTTCCGGATAGAAATCTACAATATTTTCTTTGGGAGCACATGCTGCTGATTTTCACTCACGAAATATTTGCATTGTAATAAAGCCTTAAATTATCGAGTATCAAATATTTAACATAGTTTATTTACGTATTTGCGAAAATTTTATAACTCCAAGTTTTTTTTATCGAAATTCTTTACTGAATGTCTCATAAAGTCGAGAAGTATTTAATTTTCTAGCCACTAATTATCTATGTTAGTAGTTCTTCATAACATTCCCTATCTTTGGCTTCAAAGGTAAGAAGGCATTGGTTTAAGCCTTTGAGATTCAATATTTACCGATTTTGTAGTGGATGTCGCAAAAATAGACTGACATGAGCGCCCGATGTTTTTTTCATGGGAGCAAATCTTATTAATTTTTTAATACCATAAATTATTTATTACAATATTTTGAATGTAATACTCCTACCTGTAATTCTTTAAAGATAAAATCAAACAAGGGAGGGAGCAAATGCTCCATCTTGCCCCCCTGCGGGCGCCTATGTCCACATATACTATCGAAAAAATAAAAGCATTACAACAAAGCAGAGCCTAAAACCCCTTACGGACTGCCAATTTCCTGTAATTTGCGTCGGTTTCCTTCCTTCTGGTCAACTCCGCTGATCTAATATTTTTCTATTCACGGCCGAATACCAACCAAAGTGGCATGGCAATGGTTTGAAAGTGACATAACGTCATTTTGAAGTGACGGAACACACAAAACTGACATATTTAGTGTCGGACATTATCGTTATAATCAGAAGAGAGAAAACTAGCAACCTTTAGTTTTAGTGTTTCAGATTTTCTACGTTAAGTCACTTCAGATTCTGATCAATCAATGGACAAATATGTCAGATCGCTATCACGCTGCATAAATATAAAAAATCTACATAATTACTCCATAAGAATAATTTGAAATACAATCCCAAGTCCGTTAAAATCTGATTAGGAAAAGTACTGAACGTTAAAAGAGTTTTTCGTTCCTTAATCAGAAACACAGAGCTAGAGTTTGATGAAATTCGTTCTTAGCGTGTTATCTTAACACTAATGACTTTAATAGCTATAACTTCCCTCAAAAACCAACAGCATACAAACAGTAACACCTGCCACGTCAGCAATATAATTTTTGCACCCCATTATTTTGTTTAAATCTGCATAGATAACGTCACAATAATTCCAAATTAACTACACAATCATCGTCTGTCAGTAATAACCGTGCTATCTCAAGCGATTATACATTAAAACGAGCGACACTACACAGAGGCAGTGCCAGCTGTGTCATACAATTTTTAAACTGATAACATTATGCTCACAAACCACCGGATGTAGTCCATCAACCCGTAAAAAATGGTCTAGCATGCGTATTTGTCCACGACCTATATATTCCACGAGATATGATTATAATCACCCGATTAAGTGCACAGAAAATTATCGACTTCTGTCAATAATATTAGTAATATTAGTTGTAACATTGGCCCCTTTTCTAGAACGATTTGAGAGTTCCAAAATAATATACAGGACATCCAAGATAAGAGTGCAATGCAGAAGAATCTTTAGCACGGTAGAAGATAGATATTTAGTTAGTAGTAAAGAAAATGCATAGTACCTCAAAACTACTTCTTAGTATATTTTTTTAAATTTCCACATTTTACCTAATTACCATGGAATAGTTGAAAACAATAACCTTTAAATATCGTTTTTTATTTATAAATTGCTTTCTAAGTGAGCCAGTGAAACAACAAACAAATTTACTAGACCACTTTTCACCTTGATTTTAAATCTTTTATCATATTTACGTAATGAAAGAAAGGTTAACCAGAAAAACCTATGAAGCAAGGTCACAAGGAAAAACAAAAGAGGTAAACTAAGAAAAATCTGACAAGACGATGATAAAAGAACAGCAACGGATAGACGATAGACACATCAAATGGGAACAAATAAAAAGTTTGCACAGGAAAGAAAAACGTGAAAAAAATTAGCACTACTCAACAGTCCTACACCTCAGTAGAAGGACCTAGGACTAAATAAAATAACATACATTCGTACAATACAAAACATTTAAAGTCAAAATATTAACCCTCTGCCCGGAACATCGGTAAATTTTACCGCTATTCTTTTTTTAACACTCGCTTTGAGCGCTCCTATCGCCGCCACGACCCCCTCCCACGAATACACTTTCAGTCAACATCTGGCAAGTGCAGTAGAAGGTCAATCACAGCTATACATTACCGATATTCTGTATTAGGTTTTTTTTTTTAATAGCGGTATTTTTTACGTATGTTCTAATAATGCAAAACTACTATCCCCATAAAAATTGGGTTGTATATTTATAATTTTTTTTGTAATTTATCGATAATATATTTTTATGGTGAAATATTTGTTTATTCGAGATAGTTATATAGGTTGATAGGTTTATTTTAATTTTTTTTTTTTCATAAAATAATTTCAAGCGTTTTTTCCTTTTTTTTTACCACAAACTATTAATTTTACATTTAAAGGTCATAATTCTATTGGTATTATAATAGGCGAGTGCTGAATTTTATCGTCTGATGAGTTTAAAATTGAAAAATATAATGACGGTAAAATATACCGATGTTCTGTATTACGACGTAACAAAGATGTTCTGGGCAGAGGGTTAAACAAGTTAAAAAACTCTTATAAAAGAATTATTATGGATTATTAGAACAATTTTAAACACAAAAATTCTTGTGTTAAATATATTTTGAACTAAAATTGGAAGACGTTATTTCGATAATAAAATCAACTAAATCAGTGTAGTTTGAGATTAGTGTCATTACCATACATGTAGTCATTACCAATGTAGTCATTACCAATGATAATCATTGTTATTACAACCACATATGTAAATATATGAATAATCAAGAAAGCTAATGACGAAGAGACAAAAGTCTCTAAACTGGTGTAGTTTTTGTACAATAGAAATTTTTTATAAATACTAAGAATTAAATGTTTTGTTTAACATTCAAAATTAGTTACTGATTATAATTGCCGCGCAGATGGTCCTCTTTTGGGTTCCTGTACTGCAACCTATTGGTTTATTGTACGCTTTGATGATAGCCCCTTACAGGAGTCCTTGATTTTTGAAAAACTCCAGGATTTTCTTTAAGGGTGTTTAGCTTAACTCTTCTTGGTTGGCCTTTTCCATTCCTATAAGTCTACGCCGAGAGGGTGTGAATCCTTCACACTGGCATATTACGTGGAGGAGTTTCTTCTTCTTCACCACATCTTCTCCATATCGGTCTCTGAGAGCCCTATTATGTAGAAGTGTTTGTTTAGCCCACAGTGTCCTGTGACGAGTCCTGTGGCTGCTCTGATGTCTACTCTGCTCATCCTGAGCATTTCTTCTCTTTTCTTTAGAAACCATTATCAGGATAGCCTTAGAATGGGCTTGTCCAGCTACTTTTTTTCGATGAGCATTGTGCCCTTGTATTAATATGTCAGTAAGACACCGCTTGGCTGTTCCATATGATGTACCAACTGCGGGTTCTGGTCGGAAGAAAGATGTCTCGCTGCCAATTTTGGCTAGGCGATCTGCCTTCTCGTTCCCTGGTATACAGGGTGGTGCTTTTTTCGATGCTCACCATTGCTATCTTGGAAACGGTAAGAGATACAAGGTCGGTTAAATTAGAGAAAAGTTGCACATTTTTATGGCGATTAAGAATCTGAAAAGAAATCCTGGTTATTTTGATTCGTTTTTGATTTATTACAAAAAAACTGAAAAATGTGAATTTAGAAAAATATTATTATCTTCTCTACCATTGACGCTATTTCATTTAAACTTGTTAACTTTATGTTTTTGACCGTCCTGGGTTTGATGACGGCAACAGAAATTTTCTAAACCTTCTAGATTTCAAGTTGCGATAGTGAACTTTTTTATTTCTTATAGCCTGGTTATTGGATTTTTACACCATCAGACAGACAAAAAAATTAGCTTTTCAGATTGGTAACCAACATACCTTTTTTTTTTCAAAAAACTTGTTGAAATTTTAAAATTTGTGTAAATAATTCATAAAATCGAGAATGCTCTGAAAAACAATTGAAACTATGATATAAATAAAAGCTACAGAACATTTTATTGGTCTAATGATAACGAAATTAAGATTGTTGGAAACATATTTAGAAGATATGTTAGGCGAATTGCCATTATTAACAATTCAAAATCATCAGTAGTTTCAGCAAGAAGGAGCTGGTCCTCACAACGCCCGCATTGTAAAATGATATTAATTTAGATGTACGCTTTCAAAATTCATGACTTGGTACGTTTGGTCCTGTTCATTGGCCTCCGCGATCGCCATGTTTAACGCCTATGGATTACTTTTACATTGATGTTGTTTATGCAACCCTAACGGAAAATATTGAACTTCTTCGCCGTAAAATCAAAAATGCTTTCGACTCTATTTCGAGACAAACTATCCTAAAGGCAGTGGACGAAATGAATTTGAGGACTAACCACTAAGTACATCATACATAACGGCGCGCACTTTAAACAATTTAAAGAATTATTTATCTGGTGTTTTAAATTTATTGTAATTTCGTTATTTTATTAGACCTATAAAATGTTGTCTCACTTTTATTTATATTATATTTCAATTGTTTTTCAGAACATTCGCGATTTTATAGATTATATTTATACAAATTTTCAAATTTCAACAATTTTTTCGAAAGAAAAAAGGTATGTTGGTTACCAATCTGAAAAGCTAATTTTTTTGTCTGTCTGATGGTGTGAAAATCCAATATGGCGGCCATAAGAAATAAAAAAGTTGACTATCGCAACTTGAAATCTAGAAGGCTTAGAAAATTTCTGTTGACGTCATCAAACCCAGGACGGCCAAAAACATAAAGTTACTAAGTTTAAATGAAATAGCGTCAATGGTAGGGAAGATAATAATATTTTTCTAAAATCACATTTTTCAGTTTTTTTGTAATAAATCAAAAACGAATCAAAATGTCCAGGATTTTTTTTTAGATTCTTAATCGCCATAAAAATGTGCAACTTTTCTCTAATTTAACCGACCTTGTATCTCTTACCGTTTCCAAGATAGCAATGGTGAGCATCGAAAAAAGCACCACCCTGTATAAGTGTGCCCTGGGCACCATACCAGTTTAACATTATTCCTGCTTCCTAGCACGTTAAGTGCCCGGATGCATTTCAGAACAAGTCGTGAGTTAACATCCGACGAACTAAGTCACTATTTAAGTCAGATATTTTTCAAATTGTTAAATTTGTCTGCTGGATTCTGTTAGGCAAATCTGCTTAAGCCTGTACATATAAACAAAATCGAAAACTAAATGTTATCAAAAAATGGCGTTTTGTAGAGAGTTGCAAAGATTGATTAGAACAACAAACTCAAATGTCGTTTTCGGATTAAAATTAATATCTACGCATTACTTTAAATAGAGAAAAAAATTAATTAGGACAGTGAAAACAAGTTATACTTTACTAATAAATATTTAAATCGACAAAATATTAAAACATTCTATCGATTACGAAAACTATTTGTCATTTATATTAATAATACGCAGCAGTTGCTTGGACATTCTAATATTTTCATACATAATTATTGTTATTTCCGGCAATGAGCACATATAAACAACCAATTATAATTTTAGAGCAAATTCTTCACTAGTTTTATACCAAATATAAGCAAATATTTTCGAGTCCGTGAATGCAAATGCAGCAACAGATTAAAATTAGCGTAACCGCACAATTAATATTCAAAAAATAAACTCAAAAAAGGTTGTTTACTTTGTGGTGCAGTGGCTCTGGAATAAATTCGTTTTGCCAAGCGACGAGGAATATGTGAAAATTAATCTAGACTTATTAAATTTTTTTCTAGCTATCTCCGCCTTATGAATATGTATGGCTCTAATTAGAAACGAAATAACTCGCGTTCATCATGATTATATCAAACTACTGTTTAAAATATAAAAAATGTGCTATGGCCTACCCACAACTTTCTTTATACTGAACACGCTTGATTAAATATAGTAGGCGAGTTCGGAAAGAAAGTAAACAAAAACTCGTTAAGGGGGAAAATATTAAAAAAATTTTAACCACTCAATTAGAGGCGAGGTAGAAAAGTAGTTTGATATTTATTTATTTATTTATTTATTTATTTACAAAGGACAGAACAAAACAGGCCAAGCCCAAATTATGTTCTCGTTAATAATAGAATACATCGGTTGTAAAGTGTGATTAAATTAAAATAAGATTACTTTAGAGTAATGTTTAAATGAATGAAATGATAGACTGAATATATCATTCTTTATGAATGTTTGGTTATATGAGACTGCTAAAAACAGGCAAGGCAGCAGGGAGTGATGAAATAGTGCCAGAATTAATAAAATGGGGAGGGGAAGCAATGGAAAAATGGCTAACAAGGCTGTTCCGTAAAGCATGGACAGAAAATAAGATACCCGAAGACTGGGAGAAAAATGTAATTATACCGCTATACAAAAAAGGAAACAAAAGTAAATGTGAAACTATAGAGCGATATGCCTAGCCTCAACCTTGTATAAAATGTACACTAAAATACTTGAGAGGAAACTAAGAAATGAAGTGGAAAAGAAAATGGAAGTAGAGCAGGCAGCCTTTATGAAAGGAAAACAAACGCAAGACCACATAAGTATAATTAGAAAACTAACTGAAAGAGCAAACGAACAACGGAAAAAACTATATTTAGCATTCGTGGACCTGAAAGCAGCATTCGACACAGTACCAAGAGGAAGATTGTGGAACTGCTTAGAAGAACTGAAGGTCACGGAAAAACTCACCAAGGCAATAAAAAGTGTATACAGAAAAGTTATAGCGGAAGTACGAATAAAAGGCAAAAGCTCCAGAAAATTTACACTACAAAGAGGAATCAAACAGGGTGACAGCCTAAGCCCCCTATTATTCAATATTTACATGGACAAAATACTGAAGACCTGTAAAAAAAATACGCCCAAAGTAACAGTCGGATTCAAAGATCTTTGGCCCATCCAGATACAGTGCCTATTATATGCAGACGATATAATAATAGTGGGGGAAAACAGAGAAGACATACAAAAATCCTTGAACCAGTGGAACGAAACGATACAACAAATGGGAATGGAAATAAACACAGGGAAAACAAAAATAATGAAAATAAACGATGATGACCAGCAAAACATCAAATGCGGAGACGACGTACTGGAGCAAGTCTCGACAATAGAGTACTTAGGAACGAAAATTAGCGAAGATGGGAAAATTGACGCAGAAATCCTAAACAGAACCAGAAAAAGCACGAGAATTTACTACCAACTAAACAAAACTATCCTTGGGAAAAAAGAAATTAGTGCACAAACAAAAACCAGAATATACAACACGGTCGTAATTCCAACTATGCTGTATGGTAGTGAAACATGGCCACTAACATCTAAACATGAGAAAAGAATAACGGCAGCAGAAATGAGATTCTTAAGAAAAATAGCGGGAAAAACAAAAAGAGATAAGTGCAAAAATAAAGACATCCAGAATAACCTACAACAAAAACAAATAACCCAGAATATCGAAGAAAAACGATTAAAATGGTACGGACACGTGCAGAGGATGCCGCCAGAATCCATGACAAAAAAAATAACAGAAAGTAGGAGGCATGGGAAAAGGCGGGTAGAAAGGCCAACAGCTAACATGGAAAACAGGATAGAACAAATAGCCCGTGAAAGAGGGAAAACAGTTGGGGAGTTGAGAGCGATGACGGCAGACAAAAAGATCTGGAAAAGCTGGGTGGAGAACCACCAAAAGCCGACGCCGTGAGGCATAAGGCTTAGTAAAAGAAGAAGAAGAAGGTTATATGAGTAAAGAATTCTGTTGATTGGCGAGTTAAAAAAGGCATTTGTGCTACAAGGTGTTATATAAAAGAGAGAATGGTGTCGTATGCCTAATCTCGGTACGTTAAAATTTATTAATGATAAAATATTAGGACAATCTATTTTGTAGTTAATAATTTTGTAAAGAAATATTATATCACTAAGTGTTCTACGAGATTTTAAGGAGAGCATGTTTAGGTCTTTACAATGTTGTTCATATGATTTCTCTGGAAGTTTGTATTTTTTTTGCAAAAATGATATGAATTTCTTTTGAATTCCCTCGATTTTACTATCGTAGGTGTCATATTGTGGGTTCCATATGATAGAAGCAAAATTTAAAATACTATTAACATAGGAATAATAAAGTGTTCTAATAGCATTAACATTATTGAAATGTTTTGAGGAGCGTATGATGAAGCCAAGCATTTTAAGAGATTTATTCTTAATGTATTCGATATGTTCCGCAAAAACGAGTTTACAGTCTAATAAAATTCCTAAGTCTTTTACCAATGCGGTGTTCATCAGAGTTGCATTATTCAAAGAATAGTTATATAGGATTATATTTTTGTTTCGTGTAAAATCAATTTTATAGCACTTACTAATATTCAAGGCAAGTTTGTTTATTTGACAGTATTTTTCTAATCTGTGGAGATCCTCTTGTAGCAGTAGACAATCGGTAGTATTTGTTATTGTTCTAAATATTTTTAAATCAGCGTATTGTAGGTATTCACAATTTAAAAAGCAATGCTGTATGTCATTAAAAACATACAGGATGACAATAATCTAGTGTTGTAAGGGTAACTTTGTTATTATAAGAGTTACAAGGTCGGTTAAATTAGCAAAGTGGGGCAAAAATTTAAGACGAATTCAATGCCATTTTAACATTTGACCTACACCTCCGACTTTTTTTAAATATTTTAAATAAACCAAAAACAAACAAATTTTATGATTGTAAATATTTCCATGGCCACCTATGTTAAAATCAAAATGTAGGTAACATGATTTTTGTAGATGTTTTTACGAAGAATTTAAAAAAATATCTATGAAGTCATGGCGCACTTGTTTTTTGAGTTATAGCCAAACTTTACTTTTTTTTTAAGGATAAACATAGTTGGCCACGGGGTCACTAAAAAGATAATTCTTTTCTCGTTTCATTGATGTACGGGCTGTAGGTTTATCTTTAAAAATAGGCAAGTTATAACAATATTATTACATTTATTATGTTTAATCTAAGTGACCATTGAAAAAAAAAAACAAAACGACACATAAATAAACATACATACTTAATTAAACACACAAAAAATGAAGACTTAAATAACCTTTTACATTTCACTATGTTTTATGACTGTTTACTTACTATCATTAAAAAATCTAAATTATAACATGTGTTGAAGGTGTATGGGCAATACAAATTTGAGGCACTTTGTAGAATGTAGATAATAATGCTATTCTAGGCATATTTCTTTTTATTTGATCAACTCTCTTTAAAAAGCTTATCATAATTCATCAATTGTATTTAACTGTATTTTTAAGATTAGCTGTTTTAAGCACAATTTATCAAATTATAAGAAATATTCCTAGGAAAACATTATTTTCTACAAAGTGCAGATCTCAAGTTTGTATTGCCCATAGAAGAGAAGACTACATCGTTAACACAGTCATGTTTTAATTTAGATTTTGTAGTAATAGTAAGTGAAACATAAATTAGGTATCATGAAATATAAAAAATATCTTTAGAAATTATTTAAGTTGTCAATGTTTTTTGTTTGATTAAGTATGTAAAGCTAGCTTATTTATGTGATCTTGTGTTTTTTGTTCAATTGTCACTTGGATTAAACTTAATAAACACAATAATATTGTTAAAACTTGTCTATTTTTAAAGATAAACCTTACAACCCATACTTTAATTTTTTTTTTTTTTTTAATTTAAAATTTGCAATGCACCTAATCCAATAGATTAATAAACATTTTAACTTTAACCTAATTTACTACGTTTGTGTTTGAGTCTGGATGTCGCCAATGGTCCATCCTAGTCACTATTACAATCTACACTACACTACCGTGGCTACATAGCACTGTACTCTGCTTTTGTACACTTTAAGTCTACACAAGTTCAAACGGTTTAATCCGTTTGAGCCTACGCACTAGTTGTGGATTATCGAGAAGTTGGAGCACTTCAATGTTGGAATGTCTGTGGAGCCTCTCCTCGTGGCTTTTGGCAGCTTTTTTAATTTCTTCCTGGACAGATTCTACCTGGAGTTCCCGGTGTAAGTCGCTGTTCCGAACATACCAAGGGGCATTTACTATGCTTCTTAATACGTGGTTTTGGAATATTTGAAGACAGTTGTAGTTGCTTTTTTTGGTACAGCCCCATAATTGAAGGCCATATGTCCAAACAGGCTTGAGCACCTGTTTGTATAGGAGCAGTTTGTTTTGGATAGAAAGCTGGGAATTTCTTCCTATCAGCCAATACATATCTCTATACTTTATCTTAAGCTGTTCCGTTTTCTTTTTGACGTGTTCCTTCCATTTTAACTTGACGTCTAAGTTTAGGCCAAGATATTTAGCAGTCTTTTTGCAAGGGATTATATTATTATTTAGATACACTGGTAGGTAGTTTATTCTTTTGTTGGTGAAATTAACGTGAACAGATTTTTCTTCGTTGATTTTTATATGCCACTGTTTTGTCCATGCATATATTTGATTAATTGCGCTTTGGAGATTTTCTGTTGTTTCTTCTATGGTTGCTCCTGTAGTTAGAACTGCGGTGTCGTCGGCAAATGTGGCGAGTTTTACGTTTTCTGTTTCTGGAATGTCATGTGTATACAGCAGGTACAATACCGGTCCAAGGACACTTCCTTGAGGTACCCCTGCTCTTATAAACTTCAGTTCTGAGTACTCGTTTTCCATTTTGACCTTAAACGTTCGCTGAGATAGATATGAAACGAGAAAAGAATTATCTTTTTAATGAACCCATAGCCAATTATGGTTGCCTTTAAAAAAATGCCTGGTTTGGCTTATATTTCAAAAATCAAGTGTTCTATAACTTTTTAGATATTTTTTTTCTAATTCTGTGTTAAAACATTTACAGGAATCGTATTACATTATGATTTATTGGAATTATTTACCATTAAAGAAATCGTCTGTTTTTGATTTTTCAAAATATTTGAAATTGGTAAAGATGTAGGTCAAATGTCAATGGCATTAAAATCGTTTTGAAATTATGTCCAACTTTGCTAATTTAACCGACTATGTAACTCTTATAATAACAAAGTTACCCACAAAATTACATAACACATATAGAATATTGTTAGAAGGTTTACAATAAACTGAAATTTTGTTGTAATTATTTATTTGTTGACTCTATTATCAACATCGTGTCCTAGTTTTTAAACTCCAAGCTTTGAATTAACAAAACGAGAAAAACATCGACAAATTAAGAAAAACTGAATTTATTTTATTGCTACCAATATTGAATAATATTGAGTTATTGGAGCTGCACTTATTAAATTTAAACTAGTTCGAAATGTTTTTTGTTCATTTTTGAATCGATACACTAGTAGTTCGACTTCTAATTAAATCGGTTTAAATTACATCAGCTACCCGTTTTATTAAATAACTCGTTAAACCCTCATGTTTAAGGAAGAAACTAGACTAATTAGGGACGCAGAAACACACTTTTTTCTTAAAAGGTTCTTTTAAATTACACTCCATCATTTATTATAATAAAAATTGCCTCATTATAAAATTTTATGCAAATTCGATTAAAAGGAAGTGTAATTTACCGATTATACGCAGAAAAAAATCCGTGGGAAAGTATAATGATTTAGATAAAACGGAATAAAAACTGGGTGTCCCAAATTCGACGCTCAATATGGGATTTCGCTTATTTAACAGGTACGCAATTGGTAATTACGCATAGAGTTTAATCTGAAAAAAAGTCATAGCCTTCGCAGTTCAGAAATTATTTAAGATCAATTGAAAACCCTTGCTTGGAGCAAATTTTTGTTCTCCATGCGCTGCTCTAATAAGATTTTGTTTCAGAACATTTGTTGTTTTTTTTAGACCATCATCAACGTTCTTAATTCTTATAGGCACCATGTTAGATTTTTGCACTAAAGATGCAACTAGAAATTTTGAATATGATATAATACACCCAGAGCCGTACTTGGGGGGATCAAGAGGCCCTGGCAGCCTGGCACCCCTAAAAAAAAAGTAGCAATCGGACGGGCGCTACTTCGAGCCCGGCTGCAATTCTTCTCGAATTTGCAACAAAAATATTTTTATCCGTTCAACCCCCCTCCACATCAAATTCTGAGCGCGCCACTGAATACACAATTAGAAAAATAACTGCAAAGAACCCAACAAGAAAAAGATTTTCTTGAAATCGCTATTGGCTTCAGCTTTCAAAAATTTAATAAAATCGAGAGTTTTTATTTTTTCTTTCGATTGTAACCAATAGTTTCATAGTAATTTTACAACTTTTATAGAAAAGGTAGCTAACGATAATTCGAAAATTGTTACATTAAGAACACAAAAGAGATGGTCAGTCTTATATGTGTTTTATAAAGACACTACTCTATCTTGCATTAGATAAAAGTTTAAGACGAGATGTTCGAAATGTTAAATTACGTTTAATTAATGTCTTGTTTGTATTCAAATCAGTTATATCTTTATCTGATCAACGAACATTGCGACGAGGTTGTTGCTTTGAAAAAAATATTTTGAAGCAACTTTAAACTGATAATAGTGCCTCCTTTAAGTAATCAGTACATTTAATTAACAGAAAAGCATTGTAATTACGGTCATTTTTTATTTAAATATTTACGATACAAGACCAATTTTAACATTTTGATACATTTTGGATTCCTATAGGTGTCTTTAGTTTTTCAAAATATCTAAAAATAAAATACATATAGCCTAAAAACAAAAATATATTTTTTAAAATTTCTTAAATATTTTTTGAACTACATACCTACAAATATTCAATAAATTCACAAAAATATGCACTGTTTGAGTTGAGTTTCCCCCCCCCTAGTATAGCGGCTATTAAAACAACATAAAAACCAAGTTTTTACATAATTTTTGTGACAGTTGTATGTCTATAAGTAGGTGCTGGAATTATTTATGCATAAGTTTTTATGAGAGATGGCTATAAATTCAAATCTGGCTAAAATCAAACAAAAAACATCATTAATAATATTAAATAGCACTCTTCATAGTATATTGTACAACTAGTGCTGAAAGTTGAATATTTCACACGAGTATGACAGTTGAGCCACGAGCCGTCAGGCGAGTGGCTCAGTCATACGAGTGTGAAATATTCAATTCAGCACGTGTTGTACACTATGCTTTTCCGACGACCTCTTAGACATAATCATTAATTCTGCAAAAAAGTTGTGAAAATAACATTTTTTTGACGTTGGTGACACTTGACACTTGTGAGGTTAGATTTGCTTCACGTTAACTTCACAGCGCGTTTAGCGTGTGTAATGTAGCGGAAATCGTCACTTTACACACGCAAAGTGAACTTTGCACACAATTTCCGGTGTCATGCGCAATTTGTCATTTTCAGTAGCAGCAAGCCGTGCGAAATTACTCGCTTTACATAGTGGTCGTCGGAAAAGCAATTTATTACTTGTTTGGAATATCTTTTCGGCAATCTTGCTATTATTATACAGAGTTTTTGATATTTTACCGAAGAACACATAATTATCACACATTCCAAACATTTTGGATATTTAGATACGTAAATATGATTAAAAAAACAGATTTTCAAAATATCCCTCCAGGCGCATTTCTTTCGTTAAGACTTGAACATTTCCGTCGATTCATATTTCTTGAAAAAAACGAAGTTATTTATACACTCAATTAAATCTAATGAATAATGAATATATCCGGTGAATGAGAAAAAAATAACCTTACTTCTAATGCGTTTATCTAAAAATAAATAATTATACAAACCAATTAAATTATACATGTCTAGATCTTTATCCTTGATGTAAGCTTGTGCATGTGCAACGCAGTAAAAACTTATAACAAAGATTGGGATTAATGATTCTATTGCCAGCAGCGGGACTTAATTACTAAACATATCAATTACTAAAATGTTATTGTTCGAAGTAGCGGAAATTATCTCGCAGGTTAACGATCAAAATAAGGAATAGAATTTTTTATAATTATTTAGGTTAAGTAGACGACATACTTTTAAAGGCACCAAAAAATCCACGTACTTTACTTAACATTGAGATTATCAAACTAGTTTTCTTAGAGGTAATCCAGCAAATAACTTGACTATGGACGATCCTCTTAAATTTCCAATGAATAAAATATTTAAAAACGGCAAAAACCTTGATAAAACAAGAGTTTATAGGAACTCGCCAGTGCATGACCTTGTAAGTTAAATGTTTGAATGCTCTAAATCTGAGATGGGCAGAATTTGCAAATCATGATCTACTTTGGCTTTCCTCCAAATGTCACGATTCACCGCATGTAGACTTTTTTTTTTAGAAAAAGAGAATAACATTATTGTTACTACCAGGGTTGATAAAAATCATGATTTTTTTAAAAAAATCAAAAAAATCGATTTATTTGATTTAAATCAGATTTTTTTGATTTAAATCAAATGTATCATATTATTGAATTTAGTGACATATTCACATGCTATTTCTGTTTTGTGCTAATATATTTAATAACCAATATATTTAATTCATTGGTGAATTTTTGCCAAAATGAAAAATTAAATATAATGGTTAAGAATTTTGAAAAAATCAGTGCTAAATGGTGATGTTTAATTAATTATATACAGGGTGAGTCATTAGTGCGGGATCGGTCGATTGTGGCTAAACTGCTTGAGATATGAAGTTGAATCAAATGCTATTTTATACAGTTTTTTCTAAACAACACAATAAAAATATTTTCAAATATACAGGGTGAGTCACTTTTCTGGAACTAATAGCAACTTTTATATTTCAAATACAACACTCAATTTTTTATTTAATATTTTTGACCGCCTTAATTTTAGCTTTGCATCAAATACTACTTACAGGTTTTTATGCGGTGTTGTAAAAAAACATTAATTTTCTAAATTAATCAAGGTTTTAGGTCTTTATTAAAAAAATTCTCCTGAAGTTATTTTGAAGTAGAGTTTTAATTTGGTATGGACATGCAGAAAAAAATTGTTCGCTCGATATGAAAAAAATTGAATCACACATACAGGAGTGTTTATAAATAGGTGGCAACTTCCATGATTTTCAAAAGCTCGCAACTCGATTTTTTCATATGCGAACCCCTGTATTTTTTTATGTCATCGAATTCGTCTTTAAAAGAGCTTCATATTTTGTTAAGTATGTCCTATACCCAAAACTCATACTTTTCGAGATATTCGACATTTTTTTTCAAATCGGTATTGAAGCAATAGAGTGCTGTGGAAATCGAAAAAACTGACTGTACTTCGCTAACGTCAAAAACTTGTCATTTATTTATTGAATTATTGCATTTCCACAATGAATATTACTTTACAAGAGCGAATTGATATGGTTTATTCACCATTTCGTGTATTTAATTACTAATAGTAATACAATTTTGTTTTATTATAAATATTATATTGTATCTACTCATATAATCTGTGATTTAAAATTGATAATTTAAAAAAAAAAACACTTGATTTAAATCAATGATTTTTTTAAAAAAATCACTTGATTTAAATCATGATTTAAATCGTGATTTCAATCAATTGATTTAAATCTGCTCAACCCTGGTTACTACTAAGTACTACTAAGATGTTTCAATATTTGAAACTAAGATTAGCAATTTATCAAACATAATAATTAGTATTTGATCAAGCAACATACAGATCAGAATGATGGGAAATAAAACAGTCGGAAAAGTCAAGCATCAAAGCGATTAAGATGGATCACTGGCGACGATGCTGTGGCTATACAAGAACAGACCAGAAGAGAAACAAATATTTACGAATTAAAACGGGTATAGCACGCTTCAAGTCTAATGGCGAGCATAGTATTGATATACCTACCAATGGTGTTAAGGTCCGTGGACCATATTGTTGCGACTACTGCGCGAAAACACCCCCACCGCTCGTCATTAGCCTTGAGGTGGACTATACAGGGTGTTTGAAATTCGAGTTTAAGCATGGGGATCTCGCTTATTATAATAGCTAGAATATAGGTTTACATTCGGCAAAGTTGCTAAATTTGGTGCTCATTTATAATCCGAAGAGAAATTGGAGAAAATTCGGAAAAACCGGAAAATACGATTTTTGAAAATCGTCTATAACTCCTTCGGAGTTTAAAATATTTCAAATGTGTTAAAACATTTCCCAAGCAACTTTTTAAGCCGAATCGGATGGTGGTCACAAATTTTTCCTAGATCGATTCGTTTTTGTTTTATGACAACCAACTTTGTTTTTTCTTATGGGCGTAATTTTTGCTATTTACATTATCAAATAACATTTATTTTTCTAAATCCACTGATGTATCACACATGGTATTTTACTTTTTCTTTCATTGTCAAATTTCAAAAAATACGTTTTAAACAATAACCATTATAAATCAGGTTGGCCGGTCATTGTAGTTTATGTTGTTTCCATGACAACCGATCAACAAACTAAAAGTTTTGTAGGCCTGTTAGTCGTAAAAATGAACTTTAATAACGAAGAAAAACGCGATATGGTGCCCATAAGAAAAAACAAAGTTGGTTGTCTAAACCAAAAACGAATCGACCTAGGAAAAATTTGTGACCACTATCCGATTCGGCTTAAAAAGTTGCTTGGGCAATGTTTTAACACATTTGAAATATTTCAAACTCCGAAGGAGTTATAAACGATTTACAAAAATGGACTTTCCAGTTTTTCCTAATTTTGTCGGATACCGTTTGAGATATTTCCAATATCTCTTTGGATTATCAATAAGCATCGAATTTAGCAACTTTTCCGAATTTAAACCTATACTCTAGCTATTATAATAAGCGAGATCCCCATGCTTAAACTCGAATTTCAAACACCCTGTATAGATGTAGACATTATAGTCAATAGACCGAGCTCTAGTGGCTGGTTGTGTTAACAATCTAACTTGCAATCGGGAGGTCGTGGGTTCGAATCCGAGGGCCCTGTCATTATAGGTTTCAGGTAGTTTCCTCTACAGTTAAAGTAAATGCTGTGGCAGTACTTTCACCTTATCCTTGCCCATCCTTGACATACGGAAAACGGAAAGTCAATAGAACTCAAAAAAAAAAAAACTAAGATGGTATGGGCACATACAAACAATGAATGAAGACGGATGGTTCAAAAAATATGGAGGAAGAGAACGACCAAAAAGAAATTGACTTAAATGAAGAGGTTTAAAAAGACATGCAAAAATGGAAACTAGGAAGCGAGAGATTGGCGCATATAGATAAATGGATCAGCACCTTCTTGTTTTTCTTTTTCTTAATTCTCTTGTACCTTACGGTGTCAAGGAATAGTCTAGTTCTTGAATATGATACTCCATCAATTTCTCTGTCGTTGACAACTTTGGCATATCTTTACAGCTGACTCTTGGTTCTTCTAGTCCTTGACTCACTTACTTTGCTCAGTTTGTTCTTGTTATTTTATTACTTCTTTTTCCCTCAATCTTCATTTTCCATGCCATTTTTGCGCACATACTTTTTAGCATGCGTAATACATGTCTCAGCCATCTTAGTTGCTTGGACTATTTTTTCTTACATCTTCCATTCCTAGGCTTTTTCTAATTTTATCATTGTTAATCTTATCAATCAGTCAACATCCCTCTATTCTTAAAAATCTCATATCCTGAGTTTGCAATCTGGTTTTGTTTTTTGTTAAATTTTAACAGAGCTTTGTACAATCGAGCATAACTATCTTATTGTTAGGCGCCAAGGTTTAAGAGTTGCTAAGTAATACTCCCATTGTAATACTGCAATTTAATCCATAACTATTTAAAGCCGAGTGGGAGCCATTTAATCGTTTTATTTGATTTAATTTACTGTAAAAAAAGACTTCCCAAATATCCCTCCTACGTTAACCTCCAAGAGTTGCATAAAGTGGTTATTGAAGCACCACAAAAGGACACGAAACTTTAAAAGGACGAGTTTGTAGGAGGATAATTACAATATCGCACAGAGTTGTTCAGTATAAATGGACAAATGAGTGACATTTTAAACTTTTAAATAGACGAAATTAGCACTAATTTTAACCTACACTAAAGGTCAGATCTTTTGATAAATCGTACCAATGTATTTAAATCTGGATATTTATTTCTAATTATAAACACAGCATAAGAGATTATTGTAAAACGAAACTAAATAAGATTTATTTTCAATTACCAGGTGATATTACCTTTAAAAATAATTAAAAGATAAGGTTATTTTTGCTGATGTTTCTCATCAAATAAAAGCTTGTTTAATTAAACGTAGATTAAAAATTGTTTTACCAAATAGAGTTTGCGGTAGAAACTTGTTTTATTAATAAATATAGCGTTAGATCCAGATCTAGGGCACATAATATAAACTGTCTTAACTTTGTTTTTTAACAACAAACGAATATAATAATTTTATATTTTGCAAGGCGTTGTTTAAGTTTTAGTCTAAAACTTATGGTTTCTTTTGGTGGTAAATTATTACGTTAGCATAATCATAAAAAACAAAAGTGCGGGTTGTTATTTTTAAGGGACAAAGAATCAGAGACAACCTAAAGTCTGGGTGACCTCTGAGGCAAGAATCGAAGAAACGATAAGAAAAGTTGAGAATTGAGTTTTGACTGATCGCCGATTGGAAGTGTAGGTTATGGTTAAGGAAGTTGATGCATCTGAATATTTAACACGACGATTTGGGCATGGAAAAGTAGCTGCGCGTTGGATACCAAGACTCCATCCACCAGAACAAAAAGTTTGCAGATAGGAAATTTCTCAAGAAAATTTGGAGCCTTGGAATATCTTTTTTTCCAAAAATTGTGGCTGGCGACGATACTTGGTTTTTTCTTCGATATCATTCCGCAAAACTGAGGCACATGCAGTGGTTTCATTAAAAAAAAAGCTAAAACCTAAATCTTTTGCGGAAAAAATCGATTACTACAGTTTAGCGAAATTCTGTTTTTGTTTTGCTTGGGCATCCTTTTTAAAATCACGATGCAACACTCTGTGACTTTTGTTCATACCTAAATTTCAGAAAAAAGTCTTAAAGAAAGAGGATTTGAATATAATGAAGAAGTTAAAGCCGCTGTGGAGGAATATTTTATAAATCTGTCGATATGCTTTTTAATGTTAACGCTGGAATGGAAAGGGACAGAAATACATGTGGATCTGACAAAAGGAGTTACGTAAAACAATGCAATTGATTGATTTAGCCCTGTTTGTTTTTCATGGCTATGTAAATTATTAAATAATTTGTCCTAGAAGAACAGTTTTATGCTTGCAGACAAATTGTTCGTTTTGAATACTGAAGGGTCAAAATTTGTTTTTAAAAAAATTAGAAAACCAACAAAATCGATTTACAAACATTGTTAGGGTTTTCTGAGCACATTATGCCAAAAAACAGGGTAATTCCTTATCGAAAATTAAGGGGGGTCTTTTAAATTTTTTTCCTTAGACGTCTCCTTTTGGAGTTACACCCCCCTTTTATTTTTATTTTATTTCTCAAATTTGGATAAATGTAAGAGAATGATATTTGGTAGATGTTTTATACTTATTGAAAGGTTTTCCATAGTAACATTTTCAATCGTCTCCCTACTTCACAGGGGGCTGAAAAGTGCGACCCCTGTTGTTTTTTTTATCAGAACTTTTTGGTGGTTTAAAATTTTCCAATTAAAACATTTTTGTTTGAAAGCTTGATATATTTAGAAACTTTTTTATCCTTTAATTTTTCTTAGTTTTTCACATAAAACCTACAGTTTTTGAGTAAAAAATAAAATAAGTAAACATGAACCATTAGATATTCCAATATAAAACCAATCATTTTGGTGGTTACCATGGTTTGTTTATGTGCATGTTGGGTAGAAGTGACGGGTGTAATTCATTTTGACGTTTACGCGGCGACAACGCTTAGACGTCCGTCAGTTCTACCCAATACAAACATAAACAAACCATGGCAACCACCAAAATGAATCGTTTATATTGGAATATTTATTGGTGCACGCTTACTTATTTTAATTTTTACTCAAAAACCAAAGTTTTACGAGAAAAACTAAAAAAACAAAAAAGTTTTTAAACAAAACAGGCTTTAAATTTTTTTCTTTTAATTGCAAAATTTTAACCCACCAAAAATGTCTGATGAAAAAAATCAGCCCCCTGTGGAGGTGGGAGATGATTGAAAATATTACTATGGGGAACCTTTTAATAAAGGATAAGATGTATGTCAAATATCATTCAACTACATTTATCCAAATTGGAGAAATAAAATAAAAACCTAATTTTATCGCTCCCCTCTAGGGGGGTGTAACTCCGAAACGAGACGTTTACGGAAAAATTATTATATGAAAGACCCCCCTTAACTTTTGATAAGGAATTACCCCCCCGAATTGTTTCGCAATATTTAAGAAACACGTATAAAAGGAAATTATTAAATAAAAACCAGGCGTTTAAGAAATAAAATTTAGGTGAACAAGTAACGTGAAAAACACCAACAATTTGCTTTCCCCAAATATCTAAGCCTAAGGAGATACAAGGAACCCCCGGGGTTCGGAAACTACTGCAATCAAGGCTAAGTGCACAGGCGACTTTCCGGACGTGTGTCTGTCTACACATTTTCCTGCTCGGAGTCAATAACAATTATAATAATTACTTTTTAGGAGCTGCGATGCGACTTTATTTTATCGAGCCGAAAGTGGTCATAATTTTTTGAGGCCAATCGAATTAAATAATTATAGATAAAACGTATTAACTTGATGAGTGCCTATCAACGCAACGGTTCGCTTAAGTGAAGAGCTGTTAACGGTGTTGAGTTAAAAAATGTTTTAATTAATGTTGATGCAACAAGTTAACTCTCAAGAATAAGTTGAAATTTGATGAACTATGCTTCAGGCCATATACTTTTTATTACTTTTATGAAAATGTTGTAGTTTATGAATATTCTAATACTGCAATAAAAACTAACCATGACGAAAATGGTAGATAGAGCTATAATTTTTTCCCTAAATATATGCATAAATGCGTTGTTTAAATAATGTAGATTAGTTATTATAATTATTACTTAAATTGGTGACTTAAGCCTTAAGACTGAATGACAAATATTCTTTAAAACGAATATCTTTAGTTTGTTTTTAAATGTGTAATATTGGAAAATAAATTATGGAATTTTGTGGGTACTAAAAGCTAAACACTAAAACAAATTCGTCGAATATGTCATTTAATTACATCCTTTATTATTTATTCTGCCGGAAATTCGCACCATAATTAAGACGGCAGTTGGTGATTGCATGAAATTGTTTTTCCATTTTACTGCATTATAATAATTCTTCGCTTTATATAACCAGGGACATTAAAAATTTGTTGTCAAGAATCTGATAATGCTGTATAAAATAAGGACATTCTTTGGTATTAATTTAATTAAAAACACAACATTTAAAATGTTGCGTTTGTTAAACCGCACCAGATTACAATTTTATACAAATTAAATTTTGAACTGGCAATAATTTACATGTGTTGTATGAGTAACTTTGTTGTTATATACAGGGTGGTCCACATAGAAAGGTCACTATTGGGATCACGTAAACGGTAAGAGCTACAAAGAAGTTTAAAATAAACACATTTTTTTCTTTTTCTGAAACCTGTTCAGTGATATTTTAATGTTTTAAAAAAGTTACATGGCACGCTAGATAATAAATTAAAATTAAAATGGGCATTTTTTAAAACCGTTAATAACTCGATTATACTTGATGGTAAAAAATATTTATGGGGAAAAATTGTAGATTTTTGTACTCACTGCAAATCAAAGCATTTATGTTTTAGGAGTAATATTTTTTAACTTCCTAGATAAATTACAAACTTTTTTTTTTAATGGGAACCATGGTTGGCTTTGACCTCGTAAGCTTTTTTTCTCTTTTCAATAATATAATTTTTATTGTATTTATTTTGATATTTAGGCTTAAAACAAATAAAATTTATCAAAAGTTCCTGTAAAGCTATAGAATGCTTTATTTCTTATTATCAAAAACAATTAATTGCAATTTGTAAATAGTTATTTAGGTAACAAGAGCGGAAAGTGGTATTTTACTGAACGAGTAGGCAGTTTTTGGACGAGCCATAGGTGGAGTCCTAAAAGCATACGAGTCCAGTAAAGACACTTTACGAGTATGTTACGTACAATATTTTTTCTTAGTCTCCACTGACAAAATCACTTTTGTCGCTATCCAGAATTAAACAATCACTTAACAAACTGCAGGTGAAAACTCGCTTGGTGGTATACTGACGCTTGTTTGACAGCGCAAATCAACAAATCAACTCATCACCATGGCAACCTGCTACTTTTCGGCCTGGGCCGGTAAAGACAACTCTTTACCATGGCAACCAGTTACTTTCTGGCCTAGGACAGTAAAGATGTATTTTACAGCCTAAAAATGTATCGAAAATTACTGATTTTCTGGACGGACGCAGAAAAAATTATGTAATTTTTATAAGGAAACGGTCAACTAAGACTGCCATTTAAAAAAAAAATTAAGTATACTATCTGTGTCACATGCTACCTCCACACACCGCCAATCATGCTTCGCTCGTCCATTAGTCAGGATGTGTAGACAGTGTTCGCTCTCGCTCGACGAATGTTCGTCATTCGGGCCGAATATATTATTATTATTATTATTTCCGCGGAGGTGGTCCCCTTTCGGGTTCCTGTACTGCGACCTGTTGGTCTATTGTACCCTCTGGTGATAGCCACTTAAAGAAGTCCTGTGTTTTTGAAAAACTCCAGGATTTTCTTTAAGGGTGTTTTTCTTAGCTCTTCTTGGTAGGCTTTTTCCATCCCTAGAAGTCTGCGCCGATAGGGTGTGAATCCTTCACACTGGCATATTACGTGCAGAGGAGTTTCTTCTTCTTCACCACATCCTCTACATATATCGGTCTCAGAGAGCCCTATTATGTAGAAGTGTTTGTTTAACCCACAGTGCCCTGTGACAAGCCCTGTGGCTGCTCTGATGTCTGCTCTGCTCATCCTGAGCATTTCTTCTGTCTTCTCTTTGGAGACCATTGACAGGATAGCCTTGGAATGGGCTTGTCCTGCAACTTTTTTCCAATGAGCATTGTGCTCTTGTGTTAGTATGTCATTAAGACACCGCTTGGCTGTTCCATAGGATGTACCAACTGCGGGTTCTGGTCCGAAGAAAGGTGTCTCGCTGCCAATTTTGGCTAGGCGATCCGCCTTCTCGTTCCCTGGTATATTAGTGTGCCCTGGGCACCATACCAGTTTAACATTATTCCTGCTTCCTAGCATGTTGAGTGCTTGTATGCAGTTCAGAACAAGTCCTGAGTTTACTTCTGACGAACCAAGAGCTTTTAACGCTGCTTGGCTGTCGGACATTATGAAGATTCTTTTGTTATCAAAATCTCTTTCTAATAATGTTTCTGCACATAAGTGCACAGCATACACCTCAGCTTGAAATATGGTTGCACACTGTCCAAGGCTTACAGATTTGCCTTGTCTCAGTTGTGCTGCTCCCCATATTCCGCAGCCTGTTCCTTTTTGCGTTTTTGACCCGTCCGTATACCAGACCAGGCCATTAAGCTCTATTTCATGGCGCTCCCATTGGTCCCGTGTTGGAATTGTGATTCCAAAGGTTCTCTCAATGGCTAGCGTCCTGTTTATTCTATCCGAGATCATGTTTAATGTCGGATGCGTGTCGATCTCGTTGAGAATAGCTAAGTGCCCTTCTCTACGTCTCCCCTCCTTGGAGGTGATTTTTAGTCGGTACCCCCCTCTTAGTGCTTGTGATTTGACCACAAGGTAAAGAGGAGGTAAGTTCAGCAACACTTCCATTGCCGCCGTAGGCGTTGTTGTCATCGCCCCGGTAATACTTAGGCAAGCCAGTCGCTGTAGCTTGTCTAATTTATTTCTGCAGTCCTTTAACTGTGTTCTAGTCCACCAGATCAGACTTGCATAAGTTACGATGGGTATGACCATCTTGGTGTATATCCAATATATCATCCTAGGTGTTAATCCCCAGTTTTTCCCAAGCATCCTTCTGCAGGTCCATAGAGCTACAGTGGCTTTTTTGGTAATTTTTTCTACGTGTAGTTTGAAGTTAAGTTTGCTATCTAGAATCACTCCTAAATATTTAACCTCTCCTACTGTTTCCAGTGGTTCTTCAAACAGGTATACTGTTTTAGTCCCACACGGTTTTGTTTTTCTAGTAAAGTGTACTAGTGAGGTTTTAGACGGATTTACCGTTAGACCCTCACCTGTGCACCACCTTTCGACAATTCGTAAGGCGCCTTGCATCATGTCTGATACTACGCCTCCGAACTTGCCTGTTGTTAGTATGGCTATGTCATCGGCATAGCCAACCGCAAAGTGCCCTGCTTTTTCCAGTCTCCACAGGAGCTCGTCTGCCACTAAGCACCACAAAAGGGGAGATAGAACCCCCCCCTGTGGGCACCCTCGGACAGCCCTAACTCCTGCAGTCTGTCCAAATGCAGAGGCATAAATATTTCTGTGTTTAAGCATTTCGGAAATCCATTTACAAATTGTAGAATGTATTCCTCTGCTTTCCACTGCATTTCGTATTGATCTCGGGGAGGCATTATCAAACGCCCCCTCGATATCTAGAAAAACTCCAAGTGTGATCTCTTTGTTCTTTAGACCACTCTCGATCTTGCTAGCTATTTCATGTATGGCCAGCTCGCAAGATTTTCCTGACTGATAGGCATATTGGTGTCGATTAAGGGGTGAACCCCCAAGAACCTCGTCCCTTATGTGCCTTTCTATAAGTCTCTCCAATAGTTTTAGGAGGAAGGATGTCAGACTTATTGGTCTGAAAGCTTTGGGCTGGGCGTATGACTCTCGTCCCTGCTTTGGAATGAAAACCACCTTTACGTCTCTCCAAGCTCTAGGTACATATGCGAGGGCTAAGCTAGCCCTAAGCATTCTACAAAGGTTGGAGGCCAGCAAGTCTAGCCCTTGCTGTAATAACACAGGTATAATTCCATCTTTCCCTGGTGATTTGAATGGGAGAAATTTGTTGACTGCCCATCTTACTTTTGTTTGATTTATTACCTTTTTGGCTATTTGCCAGCCCTCTCGGTTTGCCCTCTTGAGGTTGTGGCATATATTTTCGCCTCTTTCAGATCTTTCATTCAGGGTGTAAGAACCTGGGAAGTGCGTATGGAGCAAAAGCTCCAAAGTCTCCTTCCCAGTTTCTGTATAGGCCCCGTCTGATTTTTTAAGCGAACCGATGTTTCCTTCGGTCCCTTTCATGAGGACTTTTTGGAGTCTAGCTGTTTCAGGTATCTGTTCGAGGCCCTGACAGTAGTCTCTCCATGAGTCCCTTTTTGCCTTTCTTATGGCCTTGTTGTATTCGGTTAGTGAGGTCCTATATGTCCCCCAGTCCCCTGTTCTTTTGGCTCTATTGAATAACTTCCTTGTGTTGTCCCTAAGGTGTCCAAGTCCCTCATGCCACCAGGGCACTTGTTTTGAGGTTCTTTTCTCCCTTTCGGGGCAACTGTATTCATAGGCTTGTATGATAGCAGTTCTGAGACTGCTTTCCATAATCTCCAATTCGGCCGTGTTATTGGCCGACTGTGGACAGTTTTCAAGTTCCACTTGTAACTGTTCCCTATAAAGGTTCCAGTCCGTGGCCCTTGGATTTCGGTATACTTGTGTAGTATTTTCGTGCAATTTAATGTTGAACCTTATATACCTATGATCAGAGAGCGATGGCTCGTCTGATACATGCCAGTTTTTTACTGTGTCACTCATATTTGTAGTGCACATAGTTAAGTCAATGACCTCCCTTCTTTGTACGTTAACGAAGGTCGGTTCATTTCCTCTGTTTGCTATCTCTAGGTTGTTAGTAATTAAAAACTCTAGGAGAGACTCACCTCTTTTGTTGGTTCCTGTACTGCCCCATACAATGTGGTGCGCATTTGCGTCACAACCAATCAGTACTGGTTGGCCCCTACGAGTTTTTTCCTCCACCAATCTCCTGACTTCATTTGTTGGTGGGTCCCCATCCTGGTCGTATGGCAGATAGGCAGATACGAGAGTGATCTCCCTCCGCCTTTCCGCCTCCATCAGAATTAGGTTAATTGCCACTAGATCTCTGGAACAAAAGTTCCATAGTGGCATCGCTTGAACATTGCGATTTCTTAGAACAATACATGTTCTTGGGTTTGCTGTTGTTAGTTCATAAATGACCTGAACTCCAGCTCCTCTGAGACCTCTGATAGCTCCTTTAACAGTCCAGGGTTCCTGGACCAGTGCAACATCGATCTCATTTTTTGCCATGTATGCACTGAGTGCAGCTGATGCCGCCCTACAGTGATGCAGGTTAATTTGCAATAAGCGAAGCATTGCTTATTGTGTGCTAGTGGAGGGTTGAGGTTCCGAATATAAGTGGCGTTTGATGTCGGTTTTCTGTCCGGACCAACGGACTCGGATGACAAGCGATCGGTTTGATCATAAAAAAGGTGGGTAGATCGCGATGTGTGGACAAATACATTTGATAACGAATTATTCGCGGTTAAATCTAGGCGAATGCATTCGGCGATGTATGGAGTTAGTCCATAAAATTACCCATGTAACGCGGAAGACTATTTATTATCACACTTTTATATGAATATTTAAATTGCTCGGACAATTTACATGCAAAATACAATTATTTAAATAGTTTACTAGATTATATTCATAATTTTTTCACAGGAATGTACGTTTTTTAAGATATACTCTAGTTACTTGAAATATTATATTAATTTTTATAATCTAAAAGCACGTTTTTAGAATACGGGTTTGACAAAACCTGAAATTTATTGGTATAAAAGTTGAAGCGTAAGCTAAAAACAAAACACATTTGAATTGAGTCAATGCAGCGAAGAATATAAATACTATAAACTAAATGTTTTGTAAGTAAAAGATTTTTTTTTAGTTGCAATTGTTCAGGTAATCTTTTATATTTCTGTAATATAATCCGAATCGTTTAATAAAATATGAACGCATTACAGAACATTTTTGTTGATATCTTTTACTTCATCTTAATATCTCTTTTATTTATGCAAAAATATAAACACAAAGTTTTTAACCAGAAACTGTGATTTGTTTGTTTGCATTATTATGAAAAAGAAATATATCTTCTAAACAGTTGATAACACAATGTTCTTGTTTGTTTCACCGAAGTCATTTAATTTGTTTCTATTACTTCGATTTTTATTTTATTACTTTTTGTCGTGACACTACGGTTTGTAAAAAGCACAAAAATAGGATATCCTAGGCAAAAGATGTCTATTGAGCTATTTGCTGTTGGCTTCTGTAGCTGTTACATGCCCCAATTTATTGCGACAGTTCTTTTTTTGAAACAGCTTGTGACTGAGGGGTTAAAAGCAATTTAACCTACTAATTTATAACATGATACAAGTATTTTTAAAACGCCAGTTAAGGGTGTGTTAAAAATTGGATGGAATCCGCATAGAGGTGTGTCTCTCTAACAGTTTTACTAGACTAGAAGATAGATAAACACAATTTACTGTCGCAGAATTACGTTATTATGAGCAATTAAAACTAATTGATCACGAGGATAAAATTTAATGAACTGGCATGGGAATATATTGGTAAATTATTGTAAGGAAAAGCAACTTTTGCGTGATAGGTTATTTCCTTGTTAAAATTACGATGACAGACAAGCGTCGAGGTTCAAATTGCAATGTATAATACTTTAGTAAAAATGTTAACTAATTCTTACACTTTTAAAAGTTTCATAATTATGTATTTAAAGTAAAAAAAAAAGTGATGTAGGAGACGCAGAAATATGTCTTTGAATAAGCACTTAATTTGGTTTCTCATTTCCCATGATCCTGTAAAAAATTACTGCAGATATCCTGCCTCTGTATAATTCCTTCTTAACTTTTGTTTAAGGAACTTACTGTTATTAATTAAAATATTCTTTGAAGTTTAAGAAGAAAAGAACTAATATTTAAAATCCTTACTGAAATATCAGAATTTAAAAATTCCAAACCTACAGTTTTTATTACATGGGTATATTAATAATGGTACCATATTAAAATATTATTCCATAATTTAAAAAAAAAATCTATCAAATACTTAAATTTCAGTAATAAAATACAAGAGAGATTAAAATAAAACTAAGAGCTCAATAAAACTAGAAATAAACCATTACCTATGTAGTTTTAGTTTAAAAGGACAGAATTGTTTTTAGTTTCAAAAATATTTTTTATTAACTATCTGGAATTTTTAATCAATTTTTGTATTGGCTTGTAATTTACCGATTATTTACCGTATAAAATATTTGGTCCAAAACTCCTTTGATACTCAAAACTTTGGATTAATGTATTTTGATTGGATGGTATACTTAAAACATAAAACTATTAAGTCAATTGTGAAACAGCAATAAAGAGCTCGTGTAAAAATCGACAACCATAAATGAAAGTGTTTTAACGACATTCTTTTTAATTCTTTAACTTCTTTTCGAGGCGAAAACGTTAACTCTCATAATTCGTTTTTAAACATGGGGATCTTAATTTCACTATGACTTTCGCAATACATATAGGGGCGAGGTAAAAATATAAAGTATGCAGGATGACTGAAAATTGAGTTCCAAGATAGGGATCTCGGTTATTATAAGTGCTAGAGCATAGGTTTAAATTTGGAAATGTTGATAAACTTCATACCGATTAATAACATTTCAGATATCTGCCAGTATTTTTACGAAAACAAAAAAAAGTAGTTTTTTTTGCTACTAATTTATTATTTTATTCTTGAGAAAAGTTGGTGCATTGTATAAAACTAATTTTAAGTTAAAGAAAACGTGATAAAAATTCATACGGCACTAGCTTTTAGCGAATTTAGAAATATTCGCAAGATTAAAGTGCCCTTATTTTAAGAATCTAGAGCAGTGGTTCTCAAAGTTTTTTGTCTGGCGGTACACTAAAATAATTAAACCAAATTCACGGCACCCTTATTATTATTGTAATTTTAAAACATTTTTTTTTCTTTTTACAGTTAGGATATGAAGCATAAGACGTATTTGAAAAAAAAGTTATTAGAAAAGTGTTTGGTGTTAAAATGTGAACTTAAGGTGAAATATGTGCTTGATTATGTTTGCATATTTCTCTGATATTAGGTCGACTTTTTGAGAGACATACTCTCATCTCATTTTTAAGGGATTTTAGACTTTCTCTCTTCTTTGTTTTAATATTTACGAGTGCAGAAAATCCCAGTACAAATTAACTCATATATTTGGGAAATAATGGTTAATTTGTTCTTCTAAAGATGTTAAATGACTGTAAATAAGCTTATGCAAATCTTGATTATTATATTTCAATTCGGCAACTTTAAGAAACATTTCTACATTATTTGTGTTTACTTTTATCTTTCACATGTTTATTTTATCTTTAAAGGCCTTAATATTATCTGCAGAAGTAAAAGTATTTTCATTTTTTCCTGGAATACTGGGGTGCCACTTGTTCAGGTGATCAAATATGTCTGTTAAATGAGCTAATTTGGAACACCAAAAACCATTTTGTAATAATTTACAAAATTCTGGTTTGTCCATGTTGAATTTCGCGGCACCCTTGCGGCGTACTAACGGCACCCAGTTTGAGAACCACTGATCTAGAGAAAGCGATATTTTATATTGAGCAAATATTTTTAATTCTAAACGTTTTTTTAACTTTTTTAAAATTCTTAAAATAAGGGCACTTTTTGGATGTTAAAATTACTTCAAAAATAAAAATTTTAACGTCATATTTCACCTTTGGTCGTATTTTTGAATTCTAAACAATCTTTCCCTATTTTAAAATACGGCCCCTTTACTCTTGTGAATATTTCTGATATCGCTAAAATCTGGAATCGTATACATTTTTGTGATTTTTTTTCCATCTTTTCATTAGTTTAGGTCAGGGGTGGGGAACCTGCGGCCTTAAGGCCGCATGCGGCCTTTTGAGGTTTTTCGTGCGGCCTTTTTACTGATTTAATATTTTTTATAATTCGTTTTCTCGATTTATTTTAAAGTTTGCTATATGACATAATCTAATGTAGCTTTTTTCGGCCATTTAATTGTAGATTGAAATGAAAACCCTATGGACCACATCACTTTGTGTTTTAAAACATACAAACATAGTATGTAAATAATTATATACGAGTAATATGTACGGTAAAAAAAATAAATTTATATTTAAGAAACAATTTGGGAAATTACCATTTTGTGCACAATTTTCAATATTTGTATTTATGTCAAATCGCAGGGGGGGGGGGCATAATAATGTGCGGCCTGGTTACAAATTTTGAATTGAGAAGTGGCCTTCTATAGTAAAAACGTTCCCCATCCCTGGTTTAGGTCATCCACCTACTTTTATCAGGAATAAAAGCTTCTGAGAAATTTTTAGTAAAAAACTTTTTCATTTGTTGATCCTTTTTGAATGACGATGTATAGAAGATATAATGCAGCGTGAATAATGAATAAATTAATTGTAAAAAGAGAAAATATTTCTTTAAAAAAAATTAAATAAATTTTTGATTTTTTTAAATAAAAATCTTTTGATTTTTGTAAATAAAAATCTTTCGATTTTTGTAAATAAAAATCTTTTAATTTTTTTAAATAAAAATCAAATTTTGCTCTTTAAATCTGGACAGAGCAGACGTTAAAATGCAGAAAAAGCTGCTTTATAAAGTAACCCAGAAAAAATAAGAAAAAATTCTCAAGTTAAAAAAATTCCTAGGCGAAGTATTTAACATTGTAAACAGTCTATGTTGTAATTAATTAATATTAAAGTGTTTAAGTTTATCCTCGTAAGTTTCGATGTAATTTCATAAATAAAAGATATATGCAGTTGTATTTCCTCTGGATTAACTTTGTAAATAAACTTTCCCTGAAGTAATTAGCAAGCAAAACATCAAAATTGAATTTTCTTAAACAGTTAAAAAAAGTATTTACTTTCATACTTTATTTTATTACATCGAATATTTGCAGATGATGTGGTGATATTAGCTAAAAGCGAAAAGGACTTGCAATTCAATCTAGACATATGTGCAGATACATTAAGTAGATATAGGTAATATGAATATTAATATAACAAAGACAAAGGTGATGGTTATAGCGAAAAATCATGAACCAGTTACATTATGCTAGACAAAAAAAAACATAGAGCAGGTAGCAAATTTTAAATATTTAGGAAAAATAATTGCAGAAAATGATAAATTGGAGGAAGATCTGAATAATAGAATAGCGGCAGAGACGAAATTTTACTACGCCACTAATAAATGTTTGATAAGTAAGAAGGAGAATAAAAAAAAAACGAAGACGCGAGTTTTTAATGCAGTGTACGTACCCATTCCCACGTACAGTTCAGAAATTTGGACACTAACACAAAAACAAAGAATACAGGTACAGGAAATGAGATTCATGAGAAGAATAGAGGGATGTAGACTGATCGATAAAATCGGGAGCGAAAAAATTCGAAAAAACCTAGGAGTAACAGATATTAAGAAAAAGGTGTAGACGAATCAGTTAAGATGGCTCGGACATCTACTAAGCATGCCAGAAAATAGATACGCAAAAATAGGATGGAAAATGCAGATAGAGGGAAAAAGAAATAGAGGAAGACCAAGAATAAAATGGGAAAAAGAAGTGAGGCAGAGACTAGAAGAAAAAGGCGTCAACTGGAGGGATGTGCCACAATTAGCTAACGATAAACAGGAGTGGAGAAACATAACACAGAAATTGAAAAGTATACCTCGATACCGAAAGGTACAAAAGGAACCGATTAAGAAGAAGAAAAAGAAGAATATTTCTACACAAAATTTAATTTCTTCCTTCTTACCTTTATTTAAATAAAACAAACGAAATAATCTTCTGCTGTTTAATTTCGCTTCGAACGCTCTCGACTACCAAAGGTTTTCAGCGTATTGGACATTTCAATTGGTCCCTGAAACAAAAATAACATTTATTAGCAACATAATTTACAAATCGATACTAAAATTCACTACACTCATAAACATGAACAGTTGCCAATTTATAAAAGAAACAAGTGCATGTTATAAATATAACATCTTTAAAAAATTCTTAAAATGCGAAATAAACAAAGTGACCATGCAACGCATAACTAGGGTTTTTCGGATCCGGGTACCCGGATTCGGATTCGCCGAATCCTACAGCAAATATTCGGATTCGATATTCGGTCTAAGATTCGACGAATCTCGGATTAGGTCTCATTAATGCTAACACAACTTCAGAGAAAATACTTAATTTTGCAACAAATATTACGAAACGATTGTTTGACGGAGAAGACAAAAATGAAGAAACCGAGCATTCAACAGAGGGTGATTGCGGAATATTGCAGATGACGTTCAGTTGTTAACGATGGAAGAAGAGCTTAATTATATATTGGAAACGGTAAAATGCCTTATATTACCAAAGTCTCAAGAAAAATTTGCCTACTTAAAAAAAATGCATTATTTTCAAATGCCAAAATTAGAACGAACTATTTAGAAAAAGTATATCGAGCAATCATAACAATTAAACCAAGGTCAACCAATTCAGAGAGAACTTCTCTGAAGATGAAGCAAAAAAATAACCCTGATTTTTATCTTAAGATTTTGCATTTTTTTAGGTTATTTCGCTTATTTTTGAAAATAGACATACAAAATATTATATCATTGTAAAGAGAAAAAAATAATCTTTAAATCAGTCATCATCTACTACGATTGCCATTCAAAAAAAAGTTGTTTTGTCAAATATCTCGCACGGTAATTCATAAAAAAAAATCTGACTGTTGCCATCTTATAGCAAACCAAATCTATAAAACTTTTTTCCTTTGGCGTTTTTGTGTATTCGCAACAATAACCGAGATATTTAAGTTTAAAAATTTTGATCGATTTCGGTTTTATCGTTATATCACGCAAGCCATGGATTTTTTAAACAAAACAAGATCTGGTTATACACTCCTAAATAGCTAACTTTGGTCCCATTTGATCAACCTTGTATTTTCATTATTTACGGAGATAGTAATAGTGTCCCATGGAAAAGTGAAACACCCTGTATACTAATATACTAATATACTTGTTATTTTACTTCATACTTTAAGACTTTAACAATGAAATACAGTGCGATTTTAACTAATTGAAGGCCGTGTTAGTAAAACCCATTGATGCGCTACTGACAAAACTGACAACCGCTGACAAATATTGTAAATATTGTACAATAATTTTTATGGCACTACAATTCATTTAATTTTAGAACTGGATTCGGATCCGGATTCGGATTCGTAAAATAATCGTGGATTCGATTCGGATTCGTCGAATCCAAAAAGACCGAATCTTCCCAAACCCTACGCATAACCCTGCACAAAACCTGCGCCCGCATGCTTTATAGCACAACCACCATAAACTTGGTATGTACTTAATTCAACCCACAGTTTCACGAAACTGTAGACGTATAGTGGGAATGGATACGATTTCCTAATATGAACTATGACGAATAAAATGTATTTTTAACAGCTTTGTTCGCTGAACACCCACTAACTCCCATGTTACCATTTTTTTAACCTTACAAGAGCTATAAATCTGCTATAGTTTTTTTAAAGATATGTTCTTATCTGGCTGCTCCGTTATTATTTCAACTCAATTCCACACAAACAAGCGATGACCAGCCAGTATTTTGAGATGGTTATTGCTCCTTTACTTTGAAGAGGTAATTGATCTAACAAAAGCACTCAAACTTTTTGCAAAACTGAAAATAAATTTAATGCTTTTGGACGTCTTTATTGCAGGTAAGTACTGTTTATTTCTTTTGATAGTTTGTGATTGTATAAAGTTTTGTAGCAAAAACATCCGGCCTTATGGTAGAAAGTAATGAAGCCATATATTTTGCAGGACTTTTCAAATGGGTGCGTTCAACCCTTGTTTAAAGTTCAGGAATGCGTGTGCTGTTGCAAGATTCAACCCACAACTTTTGAACGTGACCTTTTCAAACGCTCGTCTGGTTCTATTTTAAAATAGTTGAATTGATTTACGCTTGCAAATGTTTTATTTGTCGCAATAATGTTTAGATATGAACATTTCATGTACCAAAAATGAAGCACAGTGATGAGTTTTACCAAATAAATAAAATATTATATAAGTACATACAAGGCTCATAGTTAATTGCCTAAAACTAAATTGCTGAATTTCTCACATAAACAGGAAGTAAAATTTTATTTATTGTTTATTCGAAAACGCATACCTTAAGTTTGAGTTGGAATGCAAGATAATTCTGTTTCATATGCTTAATAAACTTTAAAAAGTATTTGAAATAACTTTTATAAAAAAAAATCGAAAAATATAACGTAGGTAACTTTTGTTTTTCTTCTAGCAACTAACATTTTGATCAGCAAATTTAAAGAGCAGTTTTGTTCATCCCAAAATTTATTTAAAATCAAATCACAATTATGGTTAAAAATTGTTTCAACCAATATAGAGGGTGTTTCACTTTTCCATGGGACACCATTGCTATCTCCGTAAATAATGAAAATACAAGGTTGGTTACATGGGACAAAAGTTTGCTATTTAGGCGTGTATTTTAAACAAGATCTTGTTTTGTTTAAAAATTCCATGGCTTGCATGATATAACGAAAAAACCGAAATCGATCAAAATTTTTAAACTTAAATATCTCGGCTATTGTTGCGAATACATCAAAACGCCAAAGGAAAAATGTTTTGTAGATTTTGTTTGCTATAAGATGGCGATAGTCAGCTTTTTATTTATAAATTACCGTGCGAGATATTTGAAAAAACAACTTTTTTTAAATGGCAGTCGTAGTAGGTGATGAAATAGATTTAAAGATATTTTTTTTCTCATAACAATGACATTATTATATTTTATGAGTCTATTTTTAAAAATAAGCGAAATAAACTTAAAAAAAATGCAAAATCTTAAGATAAAAATCAAGGTTGCCATGGAAAAAACAATAACCGACTTCCATTGTTTTATTTCGACCCTTGCTTGCTTTTATTCCTCAAATCTGGATAAATCTAGAAGAATAATATTTGGTAGATGTTTTACACTTATTAAAAGGTTTCCCATAGTAATATTTTTAATCATCTCCCAACTTCAAAGGGGGCTGTAAACTGCGACCCTGTTGGTTTTTTTATAAGAACTTTTTGGTGGATTGAAATTTTGGAATTAAAAAAACTCTTTTTAAAGCTTGATTCATTTAAAAACTCTTTTTATTCTCTAGTTTTTCTCGTAAAACCTACCGTTTTTGAGTAAAAACAAAATAAGTAAACATGTACCATCAAATATTCCAATAAAAACCTATTCATTTTGGTGGTTGCCATGGTTTGTTAATGTTCATATTGGGTAGAATTGACGAGCGTTTTAGCGTTGTCGCCGCGTAAACGTCAAAATGCATTACGCCGGTCAATTCTACCCAATATGAACATAAACAAACCATGGCAACCACCAAAATGAATCGTTTTATATTGGAATATTTGATGGTTCCTGTTTATTTATTTTATTTTTTACTCAAAACCGGTAAGTTTTACGAGAAGAACTTAAGGTTAAAAAAAGTTTCTAAATAAATCAAGCTTTCAAACAAAAAATTTTTAATTCCAAAATTTCAACCCACCAAAAAGTTCTGATTAAAAAATCAACAGGGGTCGCATTTTTCAGCCCCCTGTGAAGGTGGGAGATGTTTGAAAATATTGCTATGGAAAACCTTTTAATAAGTATAAAACATCTACCAAATATCATTCTCCTACATTTATCCAAATTTAAGAAATAAACCTCCCCTTTAGGGGGGTGTAACTCCGAAAGGAGACGTCTAAGGAAAAAAATTATATAAAAGACCCCCCTTAATTTTCGATAAGGAATCATCTCCCAAATTTTTTCGCACTTTTTACGATACACCCTGTATACAATCAAAAATTATTTTGGGAAAAACAAGAAAATCAAAAACAAATGAATACAAAAAAAATATTGATTGTTTGAGTTGGATGGTGACAACTTCGCAGAAGTGAGTTGCTTATCGACCTGTCATGAGTTGCCTACTAGATCAAAACGAGCTCGTAGTCCTTGTGCCGGCGTATTTTCGAGTTTTATAAAAACTGTTTAACATGTAAAAACAAACAGAAACAAATTAACCCAATTAGTAAGATCTCAAGTCGGGAATTTTCACTATTTAGTCAAGGATCTCTCTTGAATAAAAATTAAGATTGTAGTAAGGGAACCGTAAATAAAAAATTCATAGATATTTTCAGATTTTAAAAAATATGTTAAGTCTTTATTAGACACACTTTTGGAAGCTACGTTTTAACCAGGAAATTTTGTGCAATAATTCTTTTTTGGCAGCTTTTGTTTTATTCACAGAATAATATTTGAAATCTCCTGTACCTACATTGATTCGTAAAATTCTCTCTTAAAGCACAGGAAATCTTGTATCAATTCAATACTTCATGCACGACAAATGTTGGGAATTGCTGCCTTCCTTACGGTTTCCAATAAGTCATCAAATAAAACACACAAAAAAATAATTACTCTAACTCCTGCGAAGCATAAAGAGCAGACGTACACTTTCTTTTTACATATCATGATAAACAGACGCAGTAACTATAAAATATACCGATGAAGTTTACATTAAGAGAAAATTTATAACATCGCTTATTATAATTTGTAATATATATCATTGCAATTTATTACAATTTACCTGCAACACCAGCGTTATGATAAGAAAAACCGTGAAAGATATATCATAAATTGCCAACACGTACACCGATGCTATGCGGAGACATTTAGAAATTGTTGGCATTTAATTTAATAAAATTTCTTGCTTTACCTTGTATTGATTCCACTATGCTAACTTGCATAACTCAGTGGCGTATATTAATCGAGTTAAAATAGAAAACCCGACACTGACAGGGATTCTTTTTTTTTTATTGTAAAAGCAAAAATTTCATAGAGTTGGTGTTTACACAGCGTGAAAGTGAACACGTACATTTTTTTAAATTGATTTAAAACTAAGACAAATAATAGTGCATTTAAGCAATATCCTGTTGCGAAATATATATTTGTTATATAAGTTTTGTAATAATTATACTGCAGGGTGTTCCATTTACCATGAATAATAAGTTGATAACTATGTTATTATTAACTTTTAAAAAATTAATTAATATGTCGTTTGTTCTTTAATTACCTATACAGCTCTAAATTAAATACAGTTACACCGCATATGTTATTTTATTAAATGAATACACTTTATTTATGCTTTTTTTATATTTATATTAACCGATTATTATTATACTTGTTATTTGAAACAAAATTTAAAGAACATAGGATATTGAAAATGACAAGAATAATTTTATACAATAAATAACATAACAGGCTTAACATGAAAATAAGTGTAGAAAAAACAACAATGGTGATAACAGTAAAATCTGATATTAACCACAATTAAACACTCGACAGACAAGAAATATGAGTAAATAAAAAAAATTTAAAGTTAAAAATTTCAATACGTAAAAATTTTAAAAATGCAAATCTTGAAGACAAAGTTAATGAGAAAATTGAAAAATAGACAAAATTTAAGATAAAAAATAGATGACAAAGATGTTGAAAGAAGAATTAGTCCAAAAATAAATTAACGTTATTAGTATACTTCACTACAGTTTTTTTTTTTCGTTCGAAAGTGTATTTTATAATGATGAACAGAGTTTATTTTCGTATGTTTACTGAATAATAAAAAAGATAGAAAAAAAAATAAGTTTTTTAAAATGAAAATAGAAAATTTTCAACAATTCGGTTATACCGCGGTTATCATATAACGCGGGTTTGCGAAGTTGTATCCGACCCGCGTTGTAAGCGACTTCCATTGTATTTGGTATTTTACTAAAAGTAATATAATACTGTAATCGTATACTAGGACTGATAAATGTTAAATGTGAAAGATGAATTTATTATAGTTTTATAATAACCATGCAAATTTTAATGTGAAAAATATTGTACCAGTCAAGTATTTGTTTGTTAGGGGAGACCGGGGATAAAAGTAACACGGGTAGGTTGTAACAGTGCCTATGGTTTCTTTAATTTTTGTTTTATATCGCCCTAAACGCTTTTGCAATGTTAAGTTACATCCAGCTCCCTACCTACATTGCTAGTTTTCATCTGTCATAGAGGTTAACTTTTTGCCAGCCAGAGTCACTATTTTCCGCCTAAAAGTTACTGCGTTGTCTCATCCGTCGAGTAACTTTTAGGCGCTCTCTAAAATAGGAACAAAAAAGTACCTATATTATTTTGTTCTAAATTTAGTTGGCTATTGGTGGATGCAATACAATTTGACGTTAGAATCGTGGTTAATTGTGGATTTCCTGAGTGTTACAACCAACCCCAATTAATGTTTTCACTTGCAAATGTTCACTCTTAGCACATAATTGGTGGCTTTCTTCGTAGATGAGAATATACAAGAGTTGTCGGAATAATTTTCCAGTTTGTTGTATCTTTTTGATTCACATTTTTAAATATGTAGGTACTTATAATCTTGGCAAACCTGGTAACTGCAGTCCCAAATTATTAAATTATAAAACTCAGTATATAATATCGGTTTAATGATGGAAATGTATGTAAAGCTAAATCATTTCTTAAAAAGCATTTTAAATTATAAAACCTATGTAAATTGGTAAGATCTGGTACTTTTGGTTTTCCTACCAGCCGCCATTGTTTTTATTCTATTACCTTAATATTTATAACTTAATATAAACAAAGCTTTAACTGATTTAATGAATGACGGTCAGTTTAAGGGCGCGGTTAGATTTTTTTTAAATAAAACAAACAGTTATTATGATCCAGTATAAATTTAATAATTTGGGACCGCCCTTACCTGGTATGCCATACTGTTCACTTATCATTTTGTATTGTACCAAAGATATTTTTTTTATTTTTTCATTTTGCTAATGTGTATTTTTGAACAAAATATTAATTTTGTTGATGAATACTAATATATTTACTCACTACTTATGAGCTGTGTAAATTATTTTGCCGTTACAACTTACCCCAATCATTGTTACTTTTAGCCCCAACGTTGAGGTTGAAAGTAACAGCTGTCTTACTAAAGAAAAAACAATTTTTCTAACAGTTGCTTTACGAAACACACGAAATAAATATCTTGGAAGCAAGACAAATGTCCAATCTATCATTAAACCAATTTGGATGTAAAAAATTTGTAATAATCTATGAGAAATTAAATAAAAACAAAAAAATGTTACTTTTATCCCCGGTCTCCCCTACTTTAATCGTTCCCATTTCCATTTAAAAAAACATCGATCGATATCGGTATTTTGTATTTGTTTTAAATTTTTTATTCTCTTCTCATCCTCGAAAAAGGCTAAATCACAAAAGAGTCGGGAGTAGTGTTTCCGACTCCCGCCTCCTCGACTCCCGACTCCCGCATCCGACTCCGACCCGACCGACTACCCATCCCTGCTTTTTACTTCAGCACACCCTATTGACTACATTTTTCAAAGACCATAAAATAGCAAAACAATAATATTTTTTCAACCTAATTGGTTTCTTACTCATGAATTATATTTCATGAGGTACGAAGATTAGTCTTTAAGCCAGTGGTTCTCAACTTTTTTTTTCTTAAAGAACACTTTTTGACATTCAAGACTTTAATGGTACAATCTATAAAAACTACTTTATGATGTTATTTAATGAGAAACTTGTGCTTGGTGATTTTTAATAATTTCACTAATATTTGGCTGTAAAACTGACAAGGCCAGTCTTATTTCGTGTCCACGTTCTGAGTCTGGAAAATCTCTCGGCACACTAGAGGTCTTTCAAGATAAACTGAACCGCGAAATGCGCAAGGAGAGGGGATGGCGATTGAAATATAGACCTTTCTAAAAACGTTATATTATTATAGATAGGTTATGACCCCGTTGTAGATATAAACGTATGTTTTTAAGTTTTTGTTTCTGCGTCACAGTTCAGTTTATCTTGAAAGACCTCTAACCAACGCCGTGCGAAACACTAAAGTGCCGCGGCACAGTGGTTGAGAACCACTGCTTTAAGCTTTAAAATTACTTAGCAAAAATAATCTTATACTTACTTTAAAAAACAACGTGAAAAATCTAGAATATTTAAAACTTGTTACAGTTACTTAAAATATTGAAAGCAATAATTTACACTGCCATTTCACATGTTCACACTGACCGGTAAACGGCCTAAAATATTTTTATAATACAAAATAATAAATTCAATGTACGAATTCAAGTTTCGCATGATCATAATGGGTCAATGTTTCTCGACCATGTCAAGGAGGCGTCTTGCCGTTTAGTCTGCAAAAGCTTCTTATAACCTGATCTTGAAGCAATACTTGAAAAGAAACTTGATTTCAACAACTGCACGCATTACTCATCGCAGGACTATTACATAAGGTAACAAAATATCTGCATTTCAACAAAACGTGCGCACAGCTGCTCAATTTTTATCGATTATCATTGGATACGTAATAAATGCGTTTTATGGATGCTATTAAAAGGGTAGCATAAACAGCGAACGGCCAAACAAAAAATTTCAACGCTTCACTTTTACCAAAATACTTAAAATTGCAGATTACATTTGAAATAAACTTAAACTTTACATTGGTCACGGAAATTCGTTACAGCATAAAATAAATTACTTTCACTGTTTATGTTGTTATTGTTGCTTTTGTAACGGCAATCAGAACTGGTAATTATTCAAATTTGGGCCTCATTGCAGCCTGGCAATTTGAAACAATGGAGATAGTTGACAAACAGATTTATCAGGTTTATGTAACGATCAAAGTGTATCATTACTAATTATGTGGGAAACGAGAGACGATAGGCATTAAACGGAAAACAAGTAATCATTTTGTTTAGTTAAATATTTTTAAATTATTATCTTATTTAGGTTTACTCTTTTTTTAAATAACGGTGACATTTAAGACTTAAAGAGAAAAGTTTCATCAAAAGAATATGAAGAAATTGCCACAATTTTGTCTAGACAAAAATGAATAAAATTAACTCGAGCATCGAAGTGCAATAAAATTTCTCACAGAAGAGGGTCATGGGCTAAAAATTATCCATCAAAGAATCACTGACGTGTGTGGAAATGAAACCCCATCTTAATTCCAAGAAAAAATTTGATCTAACCAGGGAAGGTAACGATATGTTGTCGCTAGAAATTGATTAAGGCTGTGTTTATTGCATCAAGAACATCAAAACTAAATGTTTTGGAGAGTTATACGTGCCACTGGCCATTTTCTTCGAAAAAATAGTGACAAACTGAAAAGTTGAATAATAAAAGTAATTTTGCGATCGAGTTGGCCATGAAACCGTCAGAGATAAAACCGAAATCCTTCTATTTCCCCATTCGCGCATCCTTTGCAAGTAAAATGGTGCAAAGTTTTTGAAAAAATCTTTAATGGTCCCGGAGAAAAACGTCAAAAACGAAACCCCTGCAAAAGCGCTATGATTTGAGAAGTTGTACAAGTATAACTAAATCTATGCGACTACCATAGGCGTTTAACATAGGGGAAACCGTTTTTACAAGGGTCTCGTTTTTCGCGTTTTTCTCCGGAACCGTTTAGGATTTTTTCAAAAAATTTGCACCATATTCTTGCAAAGGATGCGCGCATTGGTAAATAGAAGAATTGCGATTTTATCTCTGACGGTTTCATAACCAACACGATCGCAAAAATTACTTTTATTATTCAACTTTTCAGTTTTTCCCCTATTTTTCCGAAGGAAATGGCCAGTGGCAGGTATAACTCCGCAAAACATTTAGTTTTGATGTTCTTGATGCAATAAACACAGCCTTGATCAGATTCTAGGGCCAACATTCATGACGCTTCCTTTTAAGCAGTTTCGCTGGATGTCAGGACTTTATACAGGATGATCTAAAATCAGGTAGAACAGTTGAGACAAGAACTGAAGAGGGTTAAAAAACTAAAAATTTGTTGCTGACAGATAGGCGGATCTGTGTCATAACTTTTTAACGGCGAGCGTTTTTTTTTTTTTTAGTATCATCGAATTCTACAAGAAATATTTTCGATATTTACAATAATAACTGAGACATGACATAACATTATAAATTTAAAAAAAAAACACTTTTTTTTCAAATAACTCAAAACTTGAAACCGATTCTGAGTTTGTCTCAAATAACTGCACATTTTTGGTAATTTAAACGTTTTTCTATCTTGAGTTAGATTACATAAAAATACGCTATTGTGCTTCATCAACGCAACAACGAATGGTTGCAGATAAAATTTAATTGTTATGCAAAAACGTGGCTATCTTAAAATATTCTAAGAATTGTAACTGGTTTTGCAAATTACTTGAGGATTTATTTTTTTCCTGAATACAGAATTTATCATCATTAACGCACCTAAATAGGTATACCATTTTAGGTAATTTAGAATGTTTCATTAAAATACAAGCACCTCCCACATAAACTTTATCGTTTAATCAATTATCTCTAATGATTTTTTTTTCTTTAACTTTCACAAAAAGATTTTTAATGTAAGTCTTGCTGCCTATGATTCTTGCGACACGCGCCCTTAAAAAAACATATTTTTCTTTATTGACAAACTCATTTCGTTTTTATGAGACTACATTTTTTAATTATTTGAAGTTTTTGATGATGTACGTTCACTTCTGACCAAATTCTCATTCCAAACATTATTTGTGCTCGTTTAACGGAACAATACTCGAAAAAATTTTACAATTACTTTTTGATAGGTCATTTGGTCATGCTTGAAAAGTATAGAGTAATAAAAGTATTAACAATTAATACACCAATTTAGTATCGCTTTTGTGAATTTGGCAGACATATTTATTTAACTCGCTACGAGTGCTACCTCAGGGGGTCAACAGTTCCTAAACGAAAGCAGATGTTTTTTTCGCTAAACCTTCGCTCTACGAGAAGATTTAGGTCCGATTGCATAAAGCTGTTCAAAACGCATTTTATAGCTAGCCTCGAGCCTGATAAACGAATCCCTAAATATCTACGGTAACTTAAGAAAAGCTATGAAGCGTTTTATGCAATCGGACCTTACTGATTATCCTCGAAGAGATTTATGGTCAGTGCCAGATTTTACCAGTGGCGATGCTACCAAATAGCAAGAGTATGCAAACCATTGGGGTCCAGCCGGACAGAGAGCCCTAAATCTCAATTCAATAAACTCAATACAATGCTTAAAAAAGTCTCCAAAAAGCACTATAAAAAACAAAGAACAATCTGAACCCTACGGAGAATATGTATCTAGTCATTTTTTTAGATTTTTGGACTTTTTTGAAATTTGTTATGCTTAATATTATCTAACGCAATCATTTTTGAAAAAACAACGCTCACATTTGGACCATGCCTAGAAGAAACCTTGGAGTACATCCTGGAATTTTTGCAATCGATGCATTACTTACAGGGTGTCCAAAATTTAATTTTCTTTTAATTCAACTTCAGACCACTAAAACTCGTTTTTTTCAAATGCAATGCCCAAACTTTTTTTTTCATTTTCTAATGCAAAATTACATTCTGCATCAATCTGTATTAGCGTTTCCTATATATGGTGCTGTATACCAAATTTGGTTTATTAAATATATCTACTTCTTGGGAAACGGTTAAAAATTATTGATATTTTTTCGAAAGTTTCAACACCCTGTATCTTTAAAATGAAGCGTTTATGGACCCACGTTGATATGGAATATTCGCTTTGAAATGTTTTTGAATCGACTGTTAAAGTCCCCCCAAAAAAAAGTGGACCACCCTGTATACACCGTTCTAGTTTTTACTCTACCGGTAACTGGGGCTAGTGTTGAAAGATCTTTCATCAAATTAAAAATCCCTAAAGATTACAAAAGAAACTCAATTGGACAATCCAGGCTTAACAATCTCGCTATGTTGGCCATTGAACATAAAGTTGCATCTAAAAGCGAGCTTAAAGAACTTATTAGTGATTTTACAAACATAAAAACGAAAAAGAAGAAATTTTAAAATCGGTGAGTTAATTATAATGAATTTTCTCCTATAACTAATAAGTAAATAATGTGTGTACTGCAGGGTAAAATTTAAATATCTTATATTTATACCACGAGATAAGAAAGACAAAATAAGAACAGGTACTTGGAATGCCAGAAGCATAAAAGAAAAGAAGAAGTGGTAGAAGAAATGATAAAACATAACGTAGAGATTTTGGGAATGAAAAATCTAGTACAAGACAGAAAAACATGAAAAAAAGTCAGCACAACACAACTTAACAGTCCTACACCTAACAGTAGAACGACTCATGACTAAATAAAAATATACCAAGGTCAGGTGTGGGGCCCTTACGTAATTTTTGCATTGGGGCCCAATATTTCTAGCTTCCTCCACTGGATTTTACCAAAAGTTCACTAACAAAATCTGGGTAAATCCATCGTCATTTATATTTTTGAATAAATGTGTGCCACAAATGTTTGAATTATGTAAGTAATTCATTTAAGATAAAATTGTGTATGAAATTACATAAAACATAAATCGCATCAATGCACCTAGGAGCACTAACGTGAAGATTCTATTGTAGTATGTAAATGAAGCAATTAAATTTAATTACAAGTGAGAGTAGAATGAATTGAACAATAAATTTATTATTATTATTTGCGTTCACTTTGTGCTTTCAAATGTAACGCTGTAACTACCATAGGCTACAGAATATTACGAAGAACATTCCATCGAAGAAAGGGATCAAAACCAAAATTAAGTTCTTATTATGATGCGTTGTCTGCTCGCTGGTGAATTACTGTATTATTAGCAAAATTAAAAAGCGAGGAATCCGCTATAAAGCTACACATGCATTTGCATGTTTTGCATGCCTTTACATGTCGTTAGTTATTCTTTTACGAAATTCTTTCTGCAAACTTTATACCTAGCGGTTATTTTAATTTTATTCTAGATAATAAATATAACAACAAATAACTGCAAGCGGGTACAACAACTTATTATTACTTAAAAAAAAAGCACACACAATAAAAAGTAAAATTTGATTGACGCAACTCTGCTTCCACGCGAAAGTTTAGGTGCGAGTACAATTACATAATGCAATAAAACTAAAAGTTCAGGCAAACTTATTACTCTTAAATAAAATGTAATCAATGTTGTTACCCCATCTATTATTAACATGCAGATTTTTTAAAAATACAATTTTTAAAATACATACATTATTTGAACCAAATTGCAGAAAAAAATACTAAGGAGTGTAAGGAGTGCGTTATTTTGTAATAAATGGTAGACTTAAAACTTATTTTAATCATTCTTCTAACTTATTTCCTTTAAAAATGGTTTAATCTTGTGTTACGATTAATCTTATAGTAATTTATGATATGTACCTAAATGATATAAAAAGATTATTAAATGCGTTTCTAGTTACTCCTATTATTTATAGCTGTCTCATCCAGAAGAATGATTTTTGATCGATGTTTTTGACCAAGAAATCATTCAGGATGTCCCAGCTAATTGTAAGATTATTTTATATTATACAGGGTGACTGATTGAGACCGGGACTTAAAAATATATGAAGAATGAAAAAGGGAATAGATTTGAAATTTTGGTTATGACCATAATGGCATCTGATCTGTTTGTTGAAAATATTTTCAATATGGCGACACTTCCGGAAATACCGGAAGTCAACGTCTACTTTCTTATTTCAAATACAATAGTCTATTTTTTATTGCGTATTTGGAGTCAAAACGTTATTTTAGAGGGACTTTCATTAACATTTTCTATACCTAAGTGCAGTAATTTTTTAGATTTTTGGACTTTTTTAAAAAAATTTTGATTTTCATCATGATGCTTAATATTATCTAACGCCGCCATTTTTCAAGAAAAAACGCTTAAATTTGGACCATGCCTAGAAGAAACCTTGGAGTACATCCTGGAATTTTTGCAATCTATGCATTACCAACAGGGTGTCCAAAATTTAATTTTCTTTTAAGACCACTAAAACTCGTTTTTTTCAAATACAATGCCCAAACTTTTTTTTCATTTTCTAATGCAAAATTACATTCTGCATCAATCTGTATTAGCATTTCCTATGCCTATGTATCTGCAACAATTTTCGAGTTATTAAGAAATTTTGATAAATTAAGAAAATATCCCCATCAGCATTTTAATAAAAATTTAAGTAGTTTTTTAGTAATTCAGCAATTATTGGAAATACATTTTTAAAAAGACTACATATTTAATAATAGAAAAGTAATTTAATATTAAAAGAATTGTTGGAATATACAAAGTTTTGTTTAATATTAATCACTTATTAGCTAAGCACACATGTCCCATATTCGTCGTAATTTGTATGTGCTTAATTATTTTAATGACATCCGTTTTTTTTATTGCAAACTTTAACACTTCATTGTGCATGTAATGTGGTATTGACCGTCCTCCGCCGCGATAACTTCAAAAGATTATTGTAGACTTGAAGACGCTCGTGTTCGTGTTGGACACGTGTGTCGTTTGGTGTCTTTAATTAGCGTGAAATTTCTAAAAGTAATTTTAAAATAGTTTGCAACACGTAAACTACGCCCCCTTTGATTTTTCCGCATATTTTTATGGAAACGACAATCTATTTAGAAACGCCGCGAAAGGAAAGTTATTGAACTTAAAAATTAAAATCCAATCAAAGATTGTTAATAAATCTATAGAGCGATAACAATCTCATTTATTTTGATAGACACAAAATTAGTTAAATCGTCATTTTATGTTCAATTAAAATTTGGGAAGAAATCACCATGACCCTCAAAAAGCATCAAGAAAAACTAAATCAATCGATAAGTGTGAGAACTAAAACTTCTGATTACAATAAGTACAACATACGCTTGGTTAACTTTTTTAAATTATGACAAATAGTTTATGGAATTTTTAGAAAACACGAGTTCTTAACCTTTTTACGATTGCAGACCCCCAAAGGATTGCCTAATATGTCCCCATGGGCCGTTTACTTAATAATCATCCAACCTTTTCAAAAAGTTGTTTTGTGTACCATACTCGTATCATTTGTTTTTATACCCGCATGGGGTATGAACACCCCTGGTATTAGATAATACTGTAAACGCATTGTCAAAAGGTCACCCCAAGCGATATTTTAAAAATACATTTTATTAATAATTTTCATAGTTTTTTAAAGTTTACTTGCAATTTACAATACATGCTACAACAAAGTAATTGAAAAATATACTGTTTAAGACGAGTCTAGATAATGGTTAACAAAACAAAAGATCTGTATCACAAATAATATAAACATTTACATTCTAAGTAGAGTTTTAAAAATTATCGCAAAATGTTTAAATAAGTGTTTAAAAAAAAAAACAGCAGAGCCATCGATAACAAAGTATTGATAAGAGGAGCCGGTAAAATTTTTCTTAAAATTGAGCTTTAATGAGTATGAAAGGGAGATAAACAACCGCATAAACACTGCAAACAAGGTATTTTACGCATTGCTAAAGCCCTTCATAAATAAGAGGGAAGTTAGCGAATCAACATAAGTTAAAATCTACGATACAGTTTTTGTACCAGTTTTGATATATGGAGCAGAGTCATGGAATCTAACAGATTATCCATAAATCCATGCTGACAGCCTGTGAGATGAAATTCTTGAGAAGGATACTAGGAGTAACAAAGAGGGATACAATAAAGAATTAAGTAATAAGAGAACGCCTGGGAGTAGAGTAATTACAAGAAACGATAAAAAGAAAACAATTAAGTTGGTGGGGACACATGGTGAGGATGCCGGACACAAGCACGGCAAAGAAAGTGTGAAAAGTTAAGGTCAAGAAAAAGGGAAGAGGACGCGCCAGAAAAACATGGGATAATCAAGTATCTGATATATTAACAAAGAAAGAAAGTGAGTGGAACAGTGCCATTGAGGTTGCAAAGGACAGAAAAAAGTGGAAAGACTTGTGCAAGAAAAGGCAAAACTTAACTCCAAACCCTCTACACCAGGGGTCGCGGAACTTTTTTATCTATTACCCCAAAATAAATTTATTTACGCGGACGTTACCCCCTTGACAACAAAAGGATTTCTTTTTTATCTAATTTTATGTATGTCTATTGACATTACCCTCATTACCTCCCTCATCACCCCCAAGAATTTAATTTTTACCCCACTTGGGGTAATTTACCCCGGTTCGCCGACCTCTGCTCTACACTGAGAGGTAGAGGAGGGCCGGATAAGTAAGTTAGTAGTAAGAGTATGCTTTTATAGTTTAATCCAATTTATTAATATTTTCAAACCCTTAAAAAAAGGTTATCTAATGCATGTTCATTTAGTACTTATTAATTACAAGAAAACTGTTGTAATACAACCACTTGGAACCGAATGATTTGCCCTGTTCTTTAGGTGCATTGTACTACAAATATGCTGCGGTTTAGGGTTTATCATAATTAATTTTTTTCTTATCCCGGGATTCTGGGAAGAAGTCACACTTCTTCCCGGGATTTTCCGGGATACCGGGACGTAATAAATTATTGCAATATTTTGAAATAATTAAGCTGAAAAAGGAAGTCAGCGGTTTATTACTTAAAAAACAGCCCCAAGTCATATTTGTAATACATTTTGCTCCATGATTATAAATAATAAAATAATATTGGTGAGAGAAATATAAACATTAGAAGCATTACCTTTCTGTAACAATTTCATTTTAATGAACACAATAACATTTTTGTTCTATGAATTAAGAAAACAAAGGTCTATGCTTTGGTCAATTAGTCTTATTCTTAATTTATTACCAGAAAGTTCTGCTGCATAAAATGCTCTTTCAGACTCTATTGCTGTCCAATCGTCTTGAGGGTATCTAGCAGCAAAGAGACATCGTTCTTATCAATGTAATATAATTATAAGCTATTTTGCTACATATTACCAAGGTACAGAAAAATAGAACTGTAAACGAATTTTGATGATATAAACTTTGTCATGGAGACCGGGCTTCTTTACGCATACTACGGGGGGTCCATGAGCGTCCACAAAGAAGGGCAAAAGGGGTACTTGCCCCTACCTGGAATCGAGTACTTTATTAATGACCAAATGGAAGAGGGTCAAGTTAAAAGTTCGTTAATATTTTACTTCAATCCTTTGCTAGCTTTGCCTCCCCCTGGATAATTTTCTGCGGACGCCCATGGGGGGTTGTATATAATTTGTTACTAAAAAGCAGAAAAACTATTTTGAAATGAGAATAAAGTTTTTCCATAATTTAATGTTATCTACTAAAGATGTTTACAATAAACTCTGATTAGTTATGAAAAAATTACAAAGAATTTGACACAAAATGAACGAAAATAATTTTTTTAAATATCCCGGGATATCCCAGGCAATAAGCATTTCTCGGGAAATATAAAATAGACCGGTATCCCGGGAAAGAAACCCTACTGTGGTTTAATAACTTGAAAAAATAAAAACAAAATCAACATATTAACTATCTCGTAGTCAGCATATCTTGAAATTTGCTTTGTTCGACAAAATTACACAATACAGATTCTGAAAATTAAGTGCGGGTTCTATCAACGACCTTTCGAGCTAAATCAAACACAAAAAGTATAAAACATTTTCCTAAAACTGTAGTAATATTGATGGCTTAACATTATAATCTTGTCGTTTTACTGTTTTATTTATTATATTTTGTATTTAACAATGTCTTTATTGTTGACTGTCTTGATAATATTCCTCTTTGGAAGGATCCATGAATAAATCAATTCAAAAATGATTACCCAATATTTTGCGTTCCTTACACGGTACGTATAACCTATAACTCAAATAATTTGAAAATAATTGCCTGTTATTATTTCATCAACATTTATTTTTAGGACTATTTATGTTTGAACTTTTTATGTCGAGTATTTAAATAAAATAAGAGTTTATTTTTCTATTTTCAATGTTACTTATTCTCTTAGTACTGCGTTCTCTTGTTTCGTAATTTTTATCAGTTACAAAACACCTAGATTACCAAGAAAGAAGATTAGCGGTCTTTGATCTCACCTACGTTAAAGTAACAAGTTGTAACAGTACATTTTGTCTACACTCTAAAACAATTAAGCTAATATATGACATTAGTTAGGTATCGTGTTATTCTAGCGTTGCGTAAAATTAAATAGTAGTAGGTTGTGTAACCTACGCCGTTTTTCTAGACTACAAGTAGACGGCTCGTTTTCTTCAATTTATGTGCATATTCTGTGGGCATGAGTCACATGCGTTTCATTTACTCGTTTTGCAACACGACATTGACCATGTATTTTATTGTTATGCTTCTACATTTATATAAAGTCATTAATCATTAATAACATTTTATGTGCATGCTTGGATGACTGTATTAATATCTGCTTTTTAAAAGATAAATGAGTTATTTCCAACTATGTAAACAAAGGGGTAATTTAGACATGAACAAAAACGAAGCGGGCAACCACCAAGCACCCTTATTCGATGTAACCCTCTTTTGTTTTTCCTGCTGTAAAACTGCAGTAAGTTAATGAAAGTTTTACTATTGATATGGGAATAGTTTTATTGTAATCCGTTAACATTTTTGAACGGCGCTTCAGATTAAAAAAATGATTTATTGTAGACTCTGCGGGATAGACCATGATATTAATTAATATTTGGAAACCAACTAATCACCTTCAATAAGACCATAAAAATTAATGTAAAACTATGCAGTTTGAAAATAAAATTAGTTTCGTGAGTTCCGCATAAAAGCAATACTCGATTATCAATATATGAATCCTAGTTTGTAAGCTACAAGTCACCCTTTTGATTTAGTTAGGTCAGGGCTGTCCCTTCTGTATGAATGCGGGCCATTTTTTTCTCCAAAGTTTTAGCGGGCCACTATTAAGTATAATTCTAATAGGAGAAACGAATTTTTATGTGTATATCAAATTAATAATTGAGTTAAATAATTTTTTGAAAGATGTTTAGGACCACAAAAGTTCTTTGTGGCCCGCGGGCCGCCAGTTAGACAGCCCTGAGTTAGGTCAACTGCCATTAAAAACAAAATTAGTTGTTTTAATTAGTAGCAATTACATTTACAAATGATATTTCGTTCATTATTTTAAATGTTTAAAAAAAATTATAGGTGCAGATAGTATTCAAAATATATAATTAAAAACTTTCATGAATCATTGTTCATAAATACAGTCACATTAAGAATTATTTAAGCCTTTGTATAAAACAATGAAAAAAGGACTCTTTTTGTATTTCCAATGACATTAGGCTAGGGCTAGGCGCTGACATGCTATTAATCAGTTCTGCAACAGTTTGATCCGCGAATGGCTAAACCGCGCTCAGGAATCACACAGAAGCACAGAAGTATGGTTTCAAAATGGATTTCTACGAGTTAGCTACGGTGTGTGCTCTTGAGATGATAAGCAGGGGTTTGGAGCGGAGCACGGAGCAATGGAGCAATGGGTTTTTGCCCGGAGCTGGAGCGGAGTCCGGGGCAAATAATTTTGATTGCTCCACTGCTCCAGTTTATTATCTACAATTTTTAAAATATATATTTTTTTCGTTTTTTCTACATTTGAAGATCAATAATTTGTTTTTACAAACATTTATTTAACTTAACTTGTTTGTCATCGCCAAATATTGTAATTTTTGACCCATTTACACATATCCGATAAAATCAAAACAAAGCTTTTAATTAAAAAACGTATTTTAAACATTTTATTAATATTTGGAGCATGGAGCGAAGCTGGAGCGGAGCAATTAAAAAATTGGACTGCCCCGAACCCCCGATGATAAGAACGAAATTCAAACCCATACGACACAAAACAGTTGTGCGAAGTCGCGCAATCGTTCAGTTTGTCAAGACACAAACTGTTTAATTGCCTAAATTTTCAGCTGCACGTCAGTTGCATGTGAGCGCGTTGTCAAATAAATCAATGGTAACGAGTTCCGCAACGAAACTGTTACAAGACTGATAATTGTATGTCATCGCCCAGCCTAAATTCTCTTCCACGATATTTCATTTTTCTGTTCTTCATATTCGGTATTTAAAAGGATGAAAACTTTTTTTTACCTGAAGATGTTTAAAGATAACTGATCCCATAACCAAAAATTCCTTGTTGCCAATAAAAGATTTTCAAAAAATTGCTTGATTTTTAAAGAAAGCTGTTTTTGTTATAAACTTCCTTTATTGTTTATTAAATGCATAAATTATTTGAGTGAATCTTTTATGTAATGTAAAAATGTTTAATAAAATATCACTTTTTTTTATGAAGCATCTCCTGAAAAATGCTAGACCAGTTCCGAAACTTTCGTCTTAAATTTAAGATTACTACTGACGAAGACACAAGACTATTGATAGAGAACTCACCTTTCTACAAGAGATTTACATTTTAAAAAATGTGACAGTAACTTTTTTTTAAGTTAAAAGGTTTATTAAAAATCACTTGTTATTTTTGTAAGCCATATCTAAACCACTTTCAAGATTTTTGTCTCATTGTCTTAAGCATCTTATTTATTTAAAAAATTAAATAAATCTACAACCTAAAATAAAGTAATACTGATAATAAAATATTAAATCGAATTGACTTGACAAAACATTATAAAAAACTTTAAAAACAGTTGTAATCAGGGGTTTGGAGCGGAGCACGGAGCATTGAAGCAATGGGTTTTTGCCCGGAGCAGGAGCGGATTCCGGAGTAAATAATTTTAATTGCTCCACCGCTCCAGTTTATTATGTACAATTTTAAAAAAACCTACCTTTTTTTTCTCCTTTTTTCATCGTTTGAAGATCAATAATTTTATTTTTCTAACATTTATTTAACTTCGCTTATTTGTTAGGGTCAAATATTGTTATTTTTGGTCTACTTCTACATATCCAATAAAATTAAAACTTTGTTTTTAAAAACAATTTTTTTATTTTAATCAAAAAACTTTAACAATATTTGGAGCATGGAGTGGAGTTGGAGCGAAGGTGGAGCAGGCATATTGATGCCGGAGCGGAGCAATTAAAAAATTGTACTGCTCCAAACCCCTGGTTGTAATAGTTGCAATAATATACGTATACCTTTAAATTTCTCATAAAAATAAGTAAATTTTTTCCTTTTTGTTAGTTCTTTTTGCCAACATCTTTATTCTGTATTGATATTATGAATGACCACAACATTTTGTGACTTAGTTTACTTTAATTATCTAAAACAAACGCTCTTGATAAAACAATAATTAATTAATTATTCCTTTATCTTTTTCTCATAATTGAAGTTAAGCGACTTAAAAAAAAATAATTCATTTGTGTAAACAAAAAAATAACAATTATGTTTAAAATGATACTTTATTAAATTAAATTAGGAAATAAAACTATGATTTGCCGTTTTTTTTCAGGATTTCGTGGCCGTTTTGACTTTTCAATCGCTTTTAAAAAAGACCAAGATACACTGGTTGAAATGTTTAAACTTAATCAAAAAAGACGCGGTTTCCTACCGAGAAACGAATATTTAAACATGAATTATTGTGTTTTGTTTTCAGATTATTGTAATATTAACTTTTGCGCATAAAATCATTAGCATGGAAGTAATTTTTGTCTTATTTTGAAAATCATGAAGTTTGATTTTAAATCAACAACTGCCGAGCTCAAAATCTATTTTACTTCCTAATACTTTCAACTTAACGCGATTCAAAGGGTGTAACTAATGACAAAGCACTAAAAAATAAAACTACATTTCAATTCGTATCAAATGGAGGAACAAAAGACGACTTAATCGAAAAATGTTCCACACTGGTCCACCGCAAAAGGTTTGTGTACTCAAGAACTGGAGCATGATAACGGTCTCAAGTCACGAAAGGAACTTCCTTAAACACGTAAAAAGGTTTAGTCGGTTATTTGGTGTCATCACTTTTTGACTTTAGATTTATAATCATTATGTTTTTAGTGTACAGTTTGTTTAAGTGGATGCCATCAAAAATAATCCTACAACATTGTAAAGTTCTAAATAGGAAGATGTATTGACCTAGAAATTTACTGGTAACACAAGTCATTAAAAGTTTTAATATCGAAGATGAGACTTAAAAATTTACTTTAAAGACGTGGTCACGTTTCAGTCAAAGCATCAGATATTTTACCAAAAGGAGTATTAAAACATTATTTTTAATTAACTACTTTAGACCTATAAATATGTTACCTAAAATAGAACAAATATTAGAAATTATAGTTAAACAACAACTCGTAGAATTTCTTAACAGTAACAAAACTATATCAGATTCTCAATCAGGATTTAGACATAAGCATTCATGCGAAACAGCATTGAATTTAGTTTTAACAAATTGGAGAGATGAAATTGAAAACGATAAAATAATTTTGGCAGTTTTTGTCGATCTGAAACGAGCATTTGAAACCATCTGTAGAAAAAGACTTTTGCAAAAATTACAAATGTACGGAATCCAAGGGAATGAACTAAAATGGTTTGAAAGTTATTTATCAAACAGATTTCAAAAAACCAGGGTGGGAAAAGTAGAATCAAAGGCAATTATTAACGAGTTAGGTGTACCACAAGGATCAGTTTTAGGTCCAGTTTTATTCAATATTTACATAAATGACATTACGCAGACAGTTAAATCGTGTGACATGCATTTATTTGCAGATGATACGTTAATTTCGGTATTAGGTGAAGATTTACAAACAACAGTTAATGTCATAAACGAAGATTTAATTGAAGTAACAGATTGGTTTAAAGCTAATAAACTGGAGTTGAATGTATCTAAAACAAAATGCATGGTAATAGGTAGTACACAATTCAGCAATATGTCAAATGTTAACGTATTTATAGATAATAATAAGGTAGAGATAGTTGAAGAGTTTAAATACCTAGGGGTAATTATAGATAATCATTTAAAATTTAAAAAGAACATAGATTATATTGTAAAAAAAGTTGGTGCAAAAATTAGTTATTTTGGGAGAATATCGAATAAATTAAACTTTGAAGCTAGGATATTGGTCTATCATACAATAATAGAACCATACTTTAATTATTGCAGTAGCATAATATTTCTAAGTAATGAGGGGGATCTGAAAAAATTACAAAAGCAGCAAAACAGAGCTTTGCGTATCATATTACAGTGTTCTAAATTAACTAAAATTGAATATATGCATAATAAGTTGGAGTTCCTTAATATAGGGCAAAATACAGTGTATAACGTTTTGGTTCTAATATATAAATGTATAAACAATATGATGCCAGGATATATGAGTAAATATCTGATATACAACAAAGAACAGCATGATTATGAAACAAGACAAAGAGAACATTTTAGACTGCCTAAATGTAAAAAAAGTAGTACACAGAACTCGCTCTATTACAAAGGGCTAAAATTATTTAATCAATTACCAAACGAATTAAAATATTCTGTTAATCTGCATGCGTTTAAAGAAGGTTGTAAGACCCATGTAAAACTGCAATTTTAATTTGAAGTACTAGTTGTAAAGATTGATGTATAAATAGTTTCTTTTATAACTAAATAAAGCCTATTATTATTATTATTATTATTATTATTATTATTATTTAAGAGTTTTTGCAAAAATTTATTGCATTTTTTTTTTACATTTACAGTTTGAAGTACATGTCCTCGTGGCGTCGTGGCAAATATTGAAGACAGACAAAGATCGGTAAAATATAACAGTATAACAGCATTAGAAGTATGTTATTGTTTTGCCAAAAATTCCAAAGATTACGTGACATACAAAAAAAAAAAAACCATAGGATTTAATTTTTCAAACAAGAAGGTTTCGATTCATGTTGTGAAAAATACCCAAGACAAAAGTTATAGATAGTATAATTTTCTAAGGCATGGCAAAATTTTAGTTTATATTTATTCACTTGGGTGTGGAATATGAAGCAAATTTAATTTTTTTAATGGCGATCATACTATGACTTGGCTTCTTAGCAGGTTGTAGGTTCAGTTAAAACGTTAAAAGAATACTATTTGTAATTTTTCTCCGAAGAGAAATTGGAAATATCTCAAACGGTATCCGAGAAAATTGAGAAAAACCGGAAAATACGATTTTTCAAAATAGTCTTCAACGCCTTTGAAGTAAACAATATTTCAAATGTGTAAAATAATTGGCCAAGCTACTTTTTAAGTCGAATCGTATAATAATCACTAATTTTGATTCGTTTTTGTTTTTTTTTCCTTGCCAAATTTGAAAAAATTGTGTTTTGAACAACAACCAACGGTTGTTGTAGTTTATATCGTTACCATGACAACCAATCAACAAACTAAAAATGTCGAAAATACCATCTGTGATACATCAATGAATTCAGAAAAAAAAATTCTATTTTATTAGTAAGACTTTTCCTGATTATAATGATATTAATAATATTTTTATATGTAATGTTAGTAGTTTTTGATAAAAAGAAAGAATATGTGTAAATCATAAAGACTTAAAAAATAATTTAAACTTTTTGTAATAAAAAACATTTTTGATTTTTTCTCAATTTTCCATATATTCTTCAAAAAAAAAAAAAAGTAAGTAGCTTATTATACATTTTCACCAAACAAATAGCAACAAAAGAGCACGTTATTTTCTCTTCTTAAATGTGAACCAATGTTGAAGTTGGCCTAAACAGTCAAAGAGTTTTTGTTTAAAATTTTTGGAATCCGAGTCACTAATAATAGCAGATGTGTCATCGGCAAAATGTATAAGGGACGTTTTGGCAAAATTTGGAAGATCATTAGTGTACACTGTACAGTATGTATAAGAGGGGGCCCAAGATTGATCCTTGCGGGACTTCTTTTTTGATTTTTTTTTTGTTGGATTTTAGAATTTTACCTGACGAGTCTTTTTCGGCAACATATTGGTTCCTTTCCGAGGGGCGATTGTAAACTCGGCCCAAAGTCGGGTAGAAGGATTAAACGTATAGTAATCTGGGCACACCATAAAATTTTGCTGAAAAGGTGGTATAGTAAACTCGGCACAACGACACACAATAATGCTTAGATTGATTTCTAAAATGTTTTTAACTTATTTTTATTTTTATTTAAATGTAATAAAAGTAAATTATTTAATTAAAAACTTTATTATTTCAGAGCAAAAAATTTATTTATCAGTACATATTACATATTAGAATAATATTGCGAAACTAATTTTACAAACTGTAAATCGCTAATGCCACCATTCTGATAATTTGAAATGTGGTTCCGTTCTGGTATTTATATGGGGTTTGAAAACTGTTTACTTTAATTTTAATATATATTTCTTCTTGAATTTTTAATAATACTTCTACAAATATGAATAAGCAAGGGTGGCTACTGTTGAAAGAATTGTTTAGATGGGAATTAAATGATTCGCATGCATTGGTCGTCATATTTAAGAATGCATTCATTTCAGCCCATATCTCGGGAGGAAATTCTGCATCTTCCGAAATGTAATTATCAATCGGAAAACAAGTATAGGTAATAACATTCTACCCTATCACTTGTGCCCAGTTTACTATAAGGATTAACGATAATGTTTTAATGACACCCCGCTATTTGGGGATTTGTGCCGAGATTACATCTGGCCTTTCCGAGAGATAAGATTTAATAAGGTTATGGGCGGTCCCTCGTATACCATAGTGTTTTAATTTCGTTAGCAGTACCTCGTGGTCAACACTATCGAAAGCTTTAGAGAGATCAACACACATGACCATGGTGTTCGTCTTTATTGACGGATTGAAGTACATTTCGGATTGCCATGTAATTAGCCGCGTACTCACTTTGCGAGGCTGCCTCGCGAGGCAGCCTCGCGAGCCAAGCCTCGCAGCGTGTGGACGTGCCTCGCGGTAAGCGGAGCGCGCTCACCGCCTCGCGCGAGGCAGGCTCGACCCGAGCCACCGATTGTCGGTTTTTCTGTTATGCTCAAAGGCGCCTCGACATACATGCCTCGACTAGTCAGGACGTGCTAAAAACGGTTACATCGAGCACTCGTGTTAACGTTGCATTTTTTACGAATGAAATTGTCAACTTTTTATAATACGATAACTTAAATAATATTGTACATATTTTATTTGATTTCAAATGACACTCACTTAATAAGACCTTCTGTCCTCTTATTTATGATGTCTATAAAGTATTACTTTTTTACTCGTTTCTGCAAATATTCCTATTTTGGTGTGACAATTAAGGGTTCATTATTAAAAGATACCTATGTCTCTAATTAAAGAATTTCCACTTTCAAACCGTTTGCGATATACATAATTCTTTAACCCACCAACGTTTCCGTTTTCGTGGTTTTTCCTCTAATAAATGATAAATAAAAATAAAACTTGCTGCTGCCGTACGAACGTTTTCTGCCATTGCCTCGACCGTACTAATTTTGGCTCGATGTATTTTGTATCTTGGGCTGACTCGGCTCGCGCGCCAACCTCGCACCCACATTCCAGCCACGGCTCGCGAGGCTGCCTCGCGAGGCCGTCTCGCGAGGCAGCCTCGCAAAGTGAGTACGCGGCTAATAGCGCGGGTAGTTGTTTTGCCTTTTCTGAATCCATTTTGAGCCCTGTTTATTATGCCAAAGTGTTCTAAGTAATTTTCAATTCTGTTGTAGATTATTTTTTCAAATATCTTGCTAATGTTTGTGAGTATCGCTATGGGCCCAACTTCGCTAATCTAACTGTTAATAACAAACTTACCCGCTAAACGTGGTAGATTAAACTTTACAATAGTGCCAAAACGACACAGCAAATGGCACAAACACTTATGACATAACTACAATCTGTGTTATAATTTTCAACCGTTAGAAGTTCGATTAATGTTTCTGCGAATGTAATGTTGTAATTGCAATTGTTTTTGCGGTAATTTACTTAAAGATGATATTGTCGACAAGCGCAGTAAATGCAACAATTAAATCTAAGAGAATGGTTATTAACGAGAACAGTTATCTTTACGTAAGACGTTGCTATTAAAAGCCGTGAAAATTGGCCATAAACTGTTTTACAAAAAACTTAACATATTAAAAGGTTAATAGCATCTGTTTTAATTTTTTTCTGAACGTGTCGACGGCTTCTTTCCTAATTATCACCTTCTGTTTAAACTGGCATCATGTCGTTTTAAAAAAATATGCGGTCGGTGTGAGCGAATATATTAAGAATTTATTGCACTCAATTATAGAGCAATGACATCCTGGAAACTAAATTAATCACATTTTTTGTCAATCTTTATTACTTCCCTTGCAATTACAACTTTATTGTTTGTTGTTATAAGTAATACAAATCGCGGAACTGTTCGATCTGGAAACTTTCAGAAACTTTTAATCTAAAATACAAAAACCGAGTTTTATAAACGACACAATTTACGTACTGTACTTTTTTGCTACAACTTCGATTTTAATTGGCAGTATCATCAATAAAAGTGTGTATTTTCAGTGTCTGTATTCTATCTCTTATGTTAAAAATTTGATCGTTCGTTATAAAAGCTAGTTTCTACATTTATTGTAGTTAGGTATAGAAATACGAGGGCCAGTCAAATATAAACCGGATTTTTTTCCATACTCTGTATTAAATTAAAAAATTTCAAAAATAAGCACAACTCATTTTTCTACATAGTTTCCGTTGACATTTACACACTTTTGCCAACGGATTGGCAGTTTTTGTATTCCTTTATTGTAAAAAGAAGTGGGACGTGTGCGAAGCCAATTACACACAAATTGCTTCACCTCTTCATTATTTTGGAATTGCTGTCCTCCTAACGCCTTCTTGAGTGGTCCGAATAAATGATAATCACACGGTGATAAGTCAGGGCTATAAGGGGCATTTTTAATAGTAGTCCAATGCATTTTTGTTAATTTATCTTTGGTTAAGGCAACAGTATGCGGTCTAGCGTTGTCGTGCAAGAGCAACACGCTGCGAATGGGAACGCCACGTCTTTTGGACCTATAGCATGTCTTGACTTTGTCCAATAGTTCGCTTAGTCCAATGCTTTTACAAATGTCATCCACTGTTAACCGCCTGTTCCCTTCAATAAGCCCTCGAACTGCTTGAATGTTGTTTGAAATTATGCTGGTCTTGGGGCGACGCGAATGGGGCAAGTTTTGCACTTCACTACGTCCACCAGCGAACGATTTATGCCGTCCAAACACGTGTGTCCTAGATAAGGTTTCATTGCCAAACTGTTTACGTAATCTTATCAAAATCTCGATGGGTTTCACTTTTTCATTCGCCAAAAACTTAATAACAATGCGTTGTGCAACGGCACTGGGCACTACTTGCTCACTCATAGTGCTAGCTCAAAAACAAACAAATGTGAGGTTATGTTTTCGATAAAAAATGAGTCACGACACCCCCATTAACAGTCCCATTGGGTATCAGCTGCGAACGATCGCTCGTTCAGTGGTATGGAAAAAAGTCCGGTTTATATTTGACTGACCCTCGTATTTTATGTTGGATTTTCCTACTTTCCATCCATTTTATTAAATTAGAAACTGTTTCTTGCAGCTTAAACGAGCATAAGTATGGCGATGTCAAACGGACTAACCTGATAATTTTTAAGGATTTTTTTTTAAATCTGGTTATTGTTAAATTCCCCATAAAACTGATAGCAATAAACTCCAATCTAGCGTGCATATTAGTATCTCTAAAAGAGACATGCGACTAGAGTCTTTGCCTAAACTTTAAAATTGCTGCTCTTGATAATTTTAAAATTTTCAGGATATTTCAGAAACTGGACACAATACGTACAATTTTTGTTCAGATTTTTACTGTGCACAATAAAACACATTTATTTGCTTATTAAACTATTCTTCTATCTCTAATAGTTTTCGAGATTCCCTAGTTCCTAACAATTAATAATAATTTTTAAATACATTTTTGTACATTTATATTTGTACACTTATACATTATGTATATTTGAAAATAAGAAAAAGACTCTTAAAAACGCATACGTGGAGTGTGGCATTTTCTGGATCACAAACGGTGTCTTAGGACTACAAGAAGAATAAGTAAGAATGAATAAGAGCTGAGAGTTCTTAAAGTATGGAAAATTTTTAAACTCCAAGAAAAAAGAACTAAAACAAAATCAGTCAAAAAAAGAAGAGATCATTGATTAGATATATTTTGAGACAAATGATAGAAGTCAAAAATGAAAGGCCTAAATGCTAAAGTTAAGAAAGAAACTGGGCTATACAGGGTGATTCAGTTCGACTGTCGCACCCCTATAACCTTTTATTTATTGAAAATAACCCCAACAAACCTTATATTTTTGGAAACAGCAACAAGTTTATTCAAATTATAGAAAACAGCCTATTTAACGTAACAAAAAACGATCACATTTTAAAAATTGTACTATAGCTATCAATGAAAATGTATTAAAAATTAATTTGTAATAAAAATAGAAACAAACAACAAACATCGCAACATAAAAACTTAGACTTTAATGTATTCAAACATTCAAAGTGACCTCCCCCCGCTTCCAAACACAGTTGTCCTCTATTTGTAACTGCTTGAATACATTTTTTATGTTGACGTTTATGATTTGTTTTTATTTTTATTCAAAATTAATTTTTAATACATATCCATTGATAGTTATAGAATATTTTTTAAGATTTGATCGTTTTTTGTTACATTAAATAGGCTGTTTGCTGTAATTTGAATAAACGTTAAACTGATTTTTTTCGATTTTTTTAAATGTATGCATACTTTTTTAATACATGGTCGGATTCAGAATTAAATTCTCTATACGAATCAACAAAAACATGTATACTATGTAATTAAAAAAAAAAAACAGTTGTCTATCACGGATTTGTCATACGTCATCGTAGAGATAACAAATGCACATCACTTAATAGAGATTTTGTCGCCGTTTCCAAAAATATAAGGTTTGTTGGGGTTATTTTCAAAAATTAAAAAGTTATAGGGGTGTGACAGTCAAACTGAATCACCCGGTATAAAACAAATCTACAGATATAAAGACTGCCGCAGGAAACGTATGAGAAGTTGCTACAAACCAATTTGAAAATTGATTGCCTTAAGAAATTATCCTAAAAGAGACATTTTTAGAAAACTGAGGTTTCCAAAGCATTGAAGACCAAATCATTCCTTTGTAATACATTATTTCCAAATAGCATTCGCTTGTTAAAATGCTAATTGATATTGTTACAATTTTTATTTCAAATAAAAATTACCTACACAGTAAAAAGTACGTTGTCAATTTTAACATTAAAATGACTGCAGACTGTATGGGTCTACTTAAAATTGGTCTAATAAAAATTTATTTGCCTAAAGCGGGATACATACGTACAAGTATATTGCACAAAATACTTTTGTGACGTCAATATTGTGCAATATATTGTGCCATTTTCAAAAATATTGCGCAATAATATTGACATTTATCGCACAAACGGTATTGCGCCATATATTGTACAATACATATTGCACAATATACTTGTACGTGTGTACCGCGCTTTAGACCAGCGGTGGGCAAACCGCGGCCCGCGGGCCGCATGCGGCCCTGTAGCTTTACGTGCGGCCCTCCATGAATTACTTTATTAGTAAAAATGTCTATAATATGTATGTATAGCTTTTTTTATACCTTAATTTTTTGTCGCTCCCAACTTACACATAATTAATAAGTTGTTATTGTAATAATTTTTTTTTAGTGCGGCCCTTTTAGTTATACTATTTGCGTAAACTGGCCCTTTTCAAAAAAAGTTTGCCCACCGCTGCTTTAGACTGTGTGTCAAATTTTAATATTTTTGAGACAGACATTTTGACTTCCAATAATCTCTATAAAAAAGATGACCTCTGCATTTAGTGAATGTCTTAAAATAGTTGCGTTGCATTTGCCGTATTTTACATTTAAATTATTTAATCATTAACACACGTTCATACAAAATTTGATAAATTGCCTACATTATTAGATAACATAGAAAAATATGTTTAATTCAGTGGCGTTTTGCACAAACATCGATTAAATTTGTATGCGCTCTTTATTATTTGCAATTTATCTTATATTCGGTATTATTTGTCCAAATGGCAAAAAAAGTCAAAGTGTGAAATTGCCACGAAATTTTACACAAAATTACACCAAAATTTTGTCCCAGTTCACCAAGCCGTTGTTGTTGTTTTTTTTAAAATTATGTATTACAAAATTAAATGTTGTTTATAAATTATTTCATTAGCCTAATCGTTTTTAAAATGTTGTATCTTTTCTAGTTGTGCTGTAGCAGCTCACCCAGTTTTTAACTTTATGCGTTACTCTAGCAATTCCATCAAACGTATTCAGCATAAATTATACTTGATACAGAAGCGATAGGTGTTAAACATGTTTATAGTACATGGTTAAGATTTCAAGGCCATTACTTCATCACAAAATATTTATATGGCACTAAAGTTCAATACCAATTTTTTTTTTTAAATTGTTAACAATCCAAACAAGATTTGTTACTTTACTATAAAAGATATGGGAACATGTCAAGGCTTATACTTAATGAGCCAAGTTGCATTGCATTAAAACCAAAGATTTAAAACTTCAAACACGAAATTTTAAGAACTCACATAATTGGGGGAGGGTTGCATACAATACTCAACAGGTTTGTTCCATCAGCGATTTGGACGATCCAATGACTGTCACGAGTGTGCGCAGTATCAATGTCGCGTTCCATCACAGTCTCTGACAGTTTACCGGGCAGTGAGTAATCCGTTCCATTACCTCTCAAAACGATACATGGACGGGTTTGCGGACTATCAGAACAGTTCATGAACGAGCGAACGAATTATTGCCGGAATTTTTACACGCATGCGCTGTTCATAACTAACGTGAGCTCTGGTAGCTATGCATCGCCCTCCCAATCCCATTTAGTGCTGGATTCTTAAGGTGTTTACCTTTGCGATGCGCTCATTTCTATGAACCCTCTAGACGTCTAGACTCTAGACACTATTTCATTTACAGTTAGGCCAGTCGTAAAAGCGTTCCAACAACGGCTAATACTGGGCAATACATTTATTAGTACATAGTTCACGCATGCGAATAAACCAGTTAATGTACTGATCCATGGATTGGTTTTAAACGGCTTGTTGGAACAAACCTAACAATTTAGGAACTTGGTATAATATTTTTCTAGTGTCATAACCTAATTAAAATTTTGAACAGTTATTCTAAAACTATTTGAAAAACAAAATGGTATGAGAATGCAATCCGGAATTTTTTAAATTTCACACAATAGAAAAAAATTCAGCTTAACTTGTGCGATGAATAAAAGCCTTTGTAATTAATATTTAAATATATCAGGTAAGTATTATCTTTACGCAAAATTTTCCCACACACCTATTGTAAAGTTGGCGTAACATGAAGGCTAAAATGTAATTGTTTAATTTTAATACCTTATAAAAGCCATCTAATTCTTCTTTGCCAGCTAGTTTTACAGATCGTTAATTTGGACACTGAAAATTAAGCGTGAGACTTATAGAAGCAGAAAAGAATTGTTTTCATAACTTAATTTAACTTGTATTTGCCTCATTTACGAAACAAACCTATTCACAGTTATTAAAGTTATTAAATTGGTGGATCATTGTCAAAATTCGAGCATTTTTACAGCAGGAGTTTAAATTATGAGAAATATAACGCCGTTATTGTAATATTAGGTATATACATTAATCATTATTTATCGCTTATTACGGCTTTGTGATAAAGCAGTGTCTGTTTTGTATTAAAACAACCAGACTTATGTTTTCAACTGTTAGGTTGCTCTCCTACCTACCCAGAGATAAACAATGATAAAGTACCACATGTGTGATTAATATAAAAAAACAAATTGACCTCGAGGTTAATGTTTTATAGATATAACCCTTAACGGATTTTCTATGAATAAATCTAAACGAATATGTAACTTTTTACTGCCTATTATATCGTAAATTTTGGTTTCAGTAAATTTACCGGGAATTCAAGCTTTATTAGTTTGTTTTAATTGTGTAGTAAAAAGCCAAGTGATAAACAAATTATGTTAATCTAAACACAAATATAATAATTAGTATTATTTAAAACTTTCATTCTGTTTTTGCATTTCTGTAATACCATTAAAATGGGTACTTCAGGCTCAGTAAAACTGGGCTACATACAAATAAACACATTGTACAAAATTCGCAGTGGGTTACATGTATACAATTTCATTTTTTTTTTTAATGCTTCAATAGAATTAAATAATATAATTTTGTAATTTTCATCGTTTTATAGAAAAAAATTCTAAATTTATGAGCATCTTCATAATCCCACAATAACAAATTAAATAGTACTATTAATTTATTTATTATACTATAATTCCGTCCTTTTTGAAATTTTGTCATGATGAAAAATATTTTTTGTGCGATCGTACTAGAAACAGCTGTTTGACGGACGCGTTTGCAACCATAAAGTACTGCATTACCGGCCCTATCCTTAGCAACGGCCGTAAAAGTTACTTTTCAGGCCGTTACCCTTAGCAACGGCCGAAAAAGTAACTTTTACGGCCGTTGCTAAGGAGAGGGCCGGTAATGCAGTACATACGCCGTCATCTGTCAGTGACAGAATGTCACGTAGTTTCTAACCTATAATTTTGAAAATTACTAAAAATTTAAGTTGTTTTTAATTCGATCGCACAAAAAATGTAATATGCACCTCGGCCAAAACGTACTTTTTCGGCCTTGCCTGTTTGCTGGCCTCGACTACGTCTCGGCTAGCAAACCAGACGCGGCCGAAAAAGTTACACTTTTTGGCCTTGATACATAAATAACTATTTTAACATGTTTAATTTTCATTAAGAAAAAATAGCAATTGGATTTAATTGAATTATAATTTTTATATTAGATTGTATTTATATCTAAGTCAAAAATAATAAACAATGGTTAAACGAATTATTAATGCAATATAACTTTAATAAAAACTTAAATTTTACATTTAAAAAAATGCCAATCAAATCAAATTTTCAATTGTTTAAGCTCATCACAACTACAGGTACTGGCCAAACAAAGTCCCTACGGATGATCATTTTCTTCTTCACCAAGTCAGCATGATAAAATACTAAACATATTACCCTTATACCAAATGCTCTTTGTACAGCTTTTCGTTCTAATGGTCTTCTCTAATTATGGGTAAATTTGGATTAACGACCTAAATTTTTTCACATACGGCCAAAAAGTCGGACTTGGCAAAAATTAGTGAATCATGGAAGGAGATAAAATTAACCACAATGGCGGAAAAAATGTGGAAAAAATATAGCCAAAATGCAAATATTGATTCTGAATATAATTTTATTTCCAAAATTGAACAAAACTTTTAATCTAACAAATGAACTTGATTTTGAGGACGTGGAAGGACGCAATGTGCTCAATTTGCTAAAATAATTCATGTTTAATCATACACCTAGTGATTTCCTAAATGTTTCTCTAATGTAGAAGGGTTTTTATAGAAATTGGTATGACTTTATATTAAAATAAATGATTAGTTATACATCATTTCGCTTTACGGACAACCTTCCAAAACACGTATCTTGGCCGTATAGCGAGGTACAGGTGTATTAGAAAAACAGATACAATTTCGTGCCCAACAACACAAGCCTCTATATTTGGGATAAAAACAAGGTGAATACGGTATTTTCAGATGATTATAACAATTTTAAATGTTATTTTGCATCTTTAGGGTCATTTTTTCGCTTGTTAATTTTTATTGGATCTAGGAACATTCTTCGCCCACAATTCTTCGACGCCACAATTCTTCGCCGCCACAATTTTTCGCCGCATCCAAGCATATCACAAATTTTATTCGTAAAAGTGATTGTTTTTATTTATAACGCAGTTTTTACAGATTATTTTACATTAGCCTAAAGTTGTTTGTAGTATATTAATACTTCTTCTTTTTAAAATTTTAAAAATTGCTCCATAACTAGCGTATGTTGCGATTTTTAATTATTATTGTTATAATAGTATGAATAAAAATTAAATTTACTTAACCTGACCTGACCTGACCTAACCAAACCTAATGTAAAATAATCTGTAAAAATTACGTTATAAATAAAAGCAATCACATTTACAAACGAAATTTGTGATATGCATGTATGAGGCGAAAAATTGTGGCAGCGAAGATTTGTGGAGGCGAAGAATTGTGGAGGCGAAGAATTGTGGAGGCGAAGAATTGTGGAGGCGAAGAATTGTGGAGGCGAAGAATTGTGAGCGAAGAATTGTGAGCGAAGAATTGTGGGCGAAGAATTGTGGACGAAGAATTGTGGGCGAAGAATGTTCCGGACACGGGGTTGGTTGGGTCACATTAATAGAATAAAAGAAGAAAGGTTAACCAGGAGAGCCTACGAAGCAGGAGCACAAGAAAAAATAAAAGAGGCAGACCAAGAAAAATCCGGAAAGACGACGTTAAAAAAGTAGCAACGAATAGAAACATTAAATAGACAGAGATAAAAAAAACTTAGCAAGGGATAGAAAAACATGAAAAAAAAATCAGCATAACTCAACAGTCCTACACCTAACCGTAGAAGGTCTTTAGGTGTAAATAATAAATCTTTGAAAAAAATTACTGAAATTATTAAGTAATTCATTATAGACAAACAACAATAAATACGACATGCAACATCAGGGTAAAAAAATTACACAAATCTTTGATGGCAACGTACATTTTGTTTTTATATAGCTCGCATTTGACAAAACAATAATTCTCTAAAAATTCATTTGATTTACAACTTTCAAACACAATACGCGCCCCAAGGTTCAACAACACGACCGTTACTACTCATGTCAACCGTCAGTGAAATTCCTAACGAAAATAATACGATCCCGCCTTTTTTTCTATCCGAAAGAGGCTGGACGAATAAAAAAACTATGATGCTCGTTTAACAGGTTGAACTAACAATCAAATGCACGCTTAGGTAAGTTCTCTTTTCGATGCCAAGATATCATCTTAATTACGACACAAATCCGTGAACCTTCCGTGCAAGAAATTATCTAATAATAACGAGGAACTCCTTTGGAAAAATTCCAAACACGAGAAGCACGAACACTTTCTCTTTGTTGCCAATGTTTATGTTATCTAAATCAAGATTGAACTTTAGTAATAATGCCAATTCGATTTAAAAATAGCGAACAAACGGATTTAAATAGTGTTTAAATGTTTTGTGTGATATTTTTAACTGAACAGTTTACTATCTAAACAACTTACGCAATAAAAGTGTTAATTTATTTAAGTTTGATATTATTAATTAAAGTAATGTGTAAGAATCAAGTGACCTAGTACCTTAAGTGATCATAAAATAAAACATAAAGATTAAAAACTAATGTTTATCGTTACCAAGGTATAATAAAAGCTCTAGCAGATCATTTGCTGCCCTGTTAACATCTATAGCGTCAAAACAAATAGATTTATTAATATTACAGAATTTAATCACTTAAATCATTTAATAATCTTCATTGTTTATTTTTCATTTTTGTTTTATATCTACTTTAGTTTAAAAAAAAAAATGAAAGGCGATGATCTTCATCTGTTTCACGATTCATGATAATACTTTGAGTCGTATGAACTTGAGTTATGTTTAAAATATCTTCCTTCATTTGTTTTATTATCATATTCTTGATTGTTTTTAGAACAGTATGACCAGATAAATTTAGATTCATGAAATATCGTACCGACAGCAATAAATGGAATGAAGGAATGTCCCAGAGGGCATGTGTCCAGAAATACGCGTGAACGCATGTTGAGTCGCAGATGCATGATGCCGTTTTGTTTTTATTTTCATTCCTTCTAAGAAATATTACCCGCGACAGATATATAAGAGGACGAACAAATGCGGAAAAGAAAAAATAGTACGTGACAACTTCTAAATATGCAACAAAACGAATATTCCGAATTCTTACACTCTTCTAGTAGTCTGTAGTTGTAGTATGATAAGATTACATTTTAAGCTTCTCATTGACGTATGTTAAAACTTAAATAACAGAAAATATTCTATCCATAGTTAAAAAGCACAGAATCACACACGTAAATGCTTGTCAAAACCAGATTATTTGACAGATTGATTTGAAGTTTGCCGTTAATTCATATGAAACAGAGCCTTTGAGTTTGAGCTGAAGGGCTAATTATACGAATCAACGCATCACCTTTGTAGAGTTGGCCGGAAGACGTCCAACGTACTCATCTGAAACCCGCAAGCCGGAAAACCGAGGTTTGTTAACTGATGGTGTTTTGTTTCAGCATGATAATGCACGTCCTTATTCCCCTCGCAGGACGGTCTTAATCGTCAAAGAACTCCGAATTGAATGTCTTTCGAGCTTATTCCCCGACCTAGCACCTTCGTTGAAACATACGTTGAAAAATGAACACATGTATTTGTAAGCATAATGTACATATACACTTGCAATTAGTAAAAATTCATGAACTATATTTTTTATAAATAATCTGCTAGCATTTTCATAAAAAGCAATACTATAAGTTAAACATGTTTCTTTACACAGCAATAAAACGTTTAACGATTGGATCAACATATTTTGTTGCCCTTCTTGCTTAGCTCTATAATCCCTTCTTGAAAACCGATCCATAAATGAACAACGGAGTTGAAAAATACATGTTTAAGTGTCAGAAAATGACGAAAAACGTGAGTTTTTGTGGCCAAATTGCAAAGCAAAAATTCTAGAACGTTCGAAAAGTAAACCGCATTACAACATCCTCTAAAAAATATCACCGACTTACTCATGAATCGACACGGTACATAATCACCAAACATGAAATCGTGGAATAGTAAAAACAATCGAATATCGACCAAACTTTACAAATGCACATTTTTTTCAACCATAACTGCACTGCGTTCTGTCTGCATTTAATAACGCTATAACGCACAATTATAAATCTTTTCTGAAAGATAGTGATCTGAAACAAATGAGTAAAACCTATTTGCACTGGATTTATCAGGAAATACGCGCGTTCCACCGTGACGTGTTTTTTTTTTAGTGCAATGATGCGTAATCATCTTTTGATAGACACACTACACTGCAGCTAGTTGAACATTTAAAATGGAAAATTTTACAATCACAGCACACAACCAACACCTGTCTTTTAATGGAAGTGTAATGAATACTATACCTACCACAGTTCTAACACGTTTGAAATTGGAAAAATAAAACAGTTCTTGAAATGTTTTGTAGTAGTTGTATAACATAGGTACAATATTTTGTTTTTGAAATTTCTTGAATTATAAAGGGATACAATAATCGACATGGGTTATATGGGCAACTTTGTTATTATAAGATGTCCATAGTCGATTAAATTAGCAAAGTTGAGTAGAATTTCAAGACGAATTTAATGCCATTTTGACATTTGAACTACCTCTTCAACTTTATTTAATATTTCGAAAAAACTAAATAAGAAAAAATGTCTAAAAAGTAAGGGCACACAAGCCAAACTTTCATTTTTTTAAATGCCAATCATAGTTGGCCAAAAATAAACGAAGAGGTAGAAAGCGAACACCAAGAAATGGCACCAATCACAAAAGAAGAACTGGAAGAAGCAATAATAAAGATAAAACTAGGCAAAGCTCCAGTTATCGACAATATTACTCCAGAAATGATCAAATACTTGGAAGAAGCAGGAAAAGAAGCCCTGAGAAGCATAATAAACGAAATTATTAAAACAAGAAAAATGCCAAAGGAATGGAACATGGGAATTATTTTACCACTTTACAAGAAAGTGGACAAAAGGAACTGTTCAAACTATAGAGGCATAACACTAATAAGTATACCGGCAAAAATACTAGCCAGAATAATAGAAGGCAGAATAAAGGAAAAATTAGAAAATACGTTAGAAGAAACACAATATGGTTTTAGAAGGGGAAGAAGCACGCAAGATCCAATTTTTATATTACGACAAACGATAGAAAAAACTATGATAAAAAACAAGGAAATACATATATGTTTTATTGATCTGGAGAAAGCGTTCGACAGAATACAAAGGAAGGATGTGTGGAAAAGCCTAAAAACCAAAGGTATAGACGGGGGAACTATAGACACACTAAAAATAATGTACGAAAAAACGCTAAACGTGGTAAGAACATATAACGAGGAATCATTAGAGTTTGAAAGGAAAGATGGATTAAAACAAGGTTGCGTGCTTAGTCCATTACTATTTGCAATCGTAGTAGATGAGGTAATAAAGAACGCAAAAAAAGAAGTTTAGACCACTACAGTTGGAGTATTGGAGAATGGAAAAGGTTGAGCTGACGGAGTTATTATTCGCTGATGATATGGCGATGGTAGCAGACTCGGAGGCAAACCTACAGTATAATATGGAAAGACTAAACGAAGAACTAGAGAAAATTAATATGAGGATAAGTGTACAGAAAACAAAAAGCATGATAGTAACAGAGAAAGAAAAAACACACAACATTTCAATAGAAGTGCAGTATATAGAACAAGTAACACATTACAAATACTTGGGAACAATCATAGAAGGAAACGGAAGACAAGACAAAGAGATAAACGACATACTACGAAAAGTAGGAATAATATATAATACCCTGGAAACGACCATCTTCAGTAAAAGAGAAATATCCAAAGAAAAAAAAAGTAGATGTAGTTAAAAAAGTAGTTACACCAACATTATTATACGGAAGCGAATCATGGACACTTACAAAAAGAAACTTAAGTAGAATAAATGCAGCCGAGATGAGGTTTTTAAGAACAATCGAGAGAAAGACAAAACTAGACAAAATAAAAAACGAGACATACAGAGAAAAACTAAAAATAAAATCAACAGAAGCTAAGATATGGGAAAGACAATTAGGATGGTTGGGTCACATTAACAGAACGACAGAGGAAAAATTAACAAGGAAAATGTACGAAGCAAGGACGCAGGGAAAAAACAAAAGGGGTCGACCAAGAAAAACTTGGAAAGAAGGAGTAAAGAAGGCAGCGCAAGAAAAAGGTATTGAATGGGAGGACGTAAAGGAGCTGTCTCAAAACAGAGCAGGATGGAAAAGAATACTTAGCAAGAAAGAAAGTTAACCGAAAGTCTTACACCTAACGGTAAAAAGACTAATGATTAAATAAATAATAAAAAATCATAGTTGGCTATGGGTTCCTTAAAAAGATAATTTTTTTCTTGTTTCATTGACGTATGAGTTGTTAGCTTTATCTTTAAAAATAAGTAAATTATTACAATATCATTGTTTTTGGCCAATAAAACAAACAACAAAACATCACATTAATAAGCTAGCTGAACTTAATAAAAAAATTAAATACTGAAATAATTTAATATATTTTTTACACTTCATAATAATTTGTGATCTTTCACTTTAACTTTTAAATCTAAATTATAACATATGTGTTTAAAGTGTAGCCGTCTCTCCATGGGCAATGCAATATTGAGATCTTCATGTTGTAGATAATAATGTTTTCCTAAGCGTATTTCTTTTTATCTGAATTAATATTAAGCTGTTGGTATTATTCTAAAAAAAAATTGAAGGATACGAAAAGAGAATAATTATCAAGAAGAATATCTATTTTACTTTAGCAACCTAGTGTTTACTAAATCAATAATTTACTTCAAATTACTGTATTGAATTGTATTTTTTATTGCATTCCACTCTTTTGCAGATTTTTAAATAAATTTACTTTGCCTTGGGAACTTGGGACTAAATAAAACAAATATGTATGAGAAACGACATTACATGAAAAAGGAAGAAAAATGCTGTTTTAAAACGCCAAAGCCAACTATGAAATCCATTTAAAACAATATAACTTTAACACCCATGTGTTATGTGTTCTAAAATTTAAAAATACGATATTTATTCAAATTAAACACGTCATTATATTTATAATCCTCTGGAATGTCTTATTTTTTCGAAGCATTTTTTTCTATTTGCAGTAGTTTAGTATTATTTTAAATTTTAATGTCAGTAAAGTATCAAACTATTTTTTTTTTAATGAAGCCTCAAAGTAGATAAATTTTTTCATTAAAAGACTACCGCTTACATAAAAACTTTAGCTACAACCGGAAATACAAAAACATGTGTTAATGGCAGATTAACTCTCGCTGGAGTCGTAAAGTGTGATCGCCCTAAGACACCGGAAATAAAATATTCATTAAATTAACACTAGAACCTAGGAAGTTACATAAATTAGATCACACACACTTTGATCGTAAAACAGACAATGAATTTCAACGCATTAATAATCTTTGCATCAACACGTAAATGCAATGAATAACGATTGTGTTCTCCACAATCGTTTCTTAAAAGGTACGTGAGTAAGGTTTTAATGTTAGGTAAAAAGAAGGTAAACAAACTCTTAACATATACAACAGACGAGTTTAACAGAATTCAGAACAAAAGTTGCATAATTTACTTTCATTTTTATTTAAATTCCTGCAAACAAAAAGTTTTTGGACACGATGTATTGTTCGGTGGTGATTTGTTACAGTTATCAATAACACGGAAACATGAAACGATACAATTTTCCAATTTATTATTAGAAACTAAAGTAAAAGCATTTTTTCAAGTCTTACATTTAAACACATTTTAAAGCGTATGCTTTATAAAGAATTTTATCACGAATTGAAACGTGACGTCCATGCAAGTATGGGCCTGTTTACTAAAAACTGGAAACAGTTTTGACTACATACGAATCTCAAAAAGTGTTCACAATTATTTTTTGCAATTCGGTGCAAAGCAAAAAGGATTCATAAATAAGAAAATTACATATCAAGAAAAGGCTGATCAACAAACGCTAAATTAAATGATATGTTGCACCTCTTTTAAATGTTCAGCCAATATTTAATGTTGTATAGTTGCAGCTAATATGGCTACATAAAGACGAATAAAACAAACTACATATTTAACAAAGTGGGCGAGTTTAAGATTAACTTTTTAAATCTGCTGGCCCCAAATCCTTCAAAATTATGTAAGTTACAATCAAATGATAAAATCTGTAGTTTTATCAAATTCCTGGTCATTTGGCCAAATATCAGAATTATGTAAAATGGGTGAGAAGTTAATTATGTTTGCTAGTCAGCTCCTTAAAAAATGATTAGAATTAGTTGTGTAGAAAATTTCAAACTTCATAAAAAGCCTTGAAACTGATGACATAATATTATGAATAATGCCGATGCTATGGCATTTTTAAAAACAAAACATTATTTCTTGGATTTTTTTTTACACTGTTCCTTATTTTCAGCTTTTCCGGGAAATCGGTTTGATTTTCCGAAACTTTCACTAAACCAAAATTGTAGTCCATAAAATTTGCTATCCGAGATGGACAGTCCGTTTTTTTTTGTACAACCTTTCGTTTTCAAGATACAGCGGTTGCAAAGTCTTTATAGACACGATTAAAGTTTTGAGATTTTTAAAATGTTTTTGTACAAACTGCTTTATAACTTTTAAACCATAGCGTGTAGACAAAAAATAATTATAACCAATTTTGTAGAAAATTTCATGTTCTATTAAAATGTAAGTGTTGATATTTGGTAAGCATTTGATTTTGTTGTGTATTTTTATCAGAACTTTTGGTGGGTTAAATAAAATTTTGCAATTAAAAATTTTTGTATTAAAAGCTTGATTAATTTAGAAACTATTTTTATTCTTTAGTTTTTCTTGTAAGACCTACAGTTTTTAAGTAAAAAATAAAATAAGTAAACATAAACTATCAAATATTCCAATATAAAACGATTCATTTTGGTGGTTGCCATGGTTGGTTTATGTTCATATTGGGAAGAATTGACGAGCGTTTTAGCGTTGACGCCGCGAAAACGTCAAAATGAATTACACCCGTCAATTCTACCCAATATGAACATAAACAAACCATAACAAACACCAAAAAGAAATGTATTATATTGGAATATTTGATGGTTCATGTTTACTTATTTAATTTTTACTTAAAAACTGTAGGTTTTACGAGAAGAACTAAAGAATAAAAAAGTTTCTAAATAAATCAAGCTTTCAAAGTAGATTTTTTAATTGCAAAATTGGAACCCACAAAAAAGTTCTGATAAAAAAAACAACAGGGGTCGCACTTTTCAGCCCACTGTGAATGTGGGAGTTGATTAAAAATATTAGTATGGGAAACCTTTTAAATAAGTATAAAACATCTACCAAATAGCATCCTTCTACATTTGTCCAAATTTGAGAAATAAAATAAAAACCTAATTTTACCGCTCTCCTTCAGGGGGGTGTAACTCCGAAAGGAGACATTTAAGGAAAAAAATGTATATGAAAGACCACCCTTAATTTTCGATAAGGAATCACCTTCCGATTGTTTATGCAATACTTAAGAAACATATATTGCAAAATTATAAATTACATACATCGTATACTATTATAAATTCTACTTTGTTGTAAATTCTACAAATGTTCGCCAAATTCTAGGCTTTCTTAAACACTTAAAAAATAATTATATTACGTAGTTCCTGGTATGGCAAGCAGGTGCATACTATTCTTTGGTTCAAAGATTACCAATTATTTATATACGTACAAAGAAAATGGTTGAGTTGCTAAATAAAATTAAAACAAACTACAAAATGTTTTTTTAATTATATTTATAAAGGTACAATCTCAAAAGGTTTCCCCGAAGTAAAATGTGATTTTTAGCATACAACTTATTTGCTTACGATCGATGGCTTAATACCTTAATAACCTTTCTCGTCAATCTAGTTGAGTCAAAATTAACCACATTATCATTATTGCCCAACTGACTTTAAAAATCTCATTTCTAACGTGTTGATAAAAAAGTATTTATGGATCTCCTTGAATCACATTTCTAATAAAGCCATATCTGTAACTTAAATTGCACGATACCTGAAACAGGTTTGGTAAATCTGAGTTAGGTTATTGGTATCGTAACCGTTTGGGGCCTACTCTTTTATTTGTCTGCTAGAAGGCATTCTAAAACGTCAGGGGGGTCCGTTATTAAACCATGTAGACGACCTTCCAAGGTAGGCTGCTTAGTAAACAGCCAAAGGCAGAATGTGCTCTTCCAAGTAAAAATACTTCGCTTTCGGTCAAAGCTAATTAAACGAGAACAAAAGCCTGGATAATTTTACAGTCGTAAAAAACAGCAAATTGTGTGCTCTTTATTACACCAGAGGTGATTTTCTTATTTTGATAAAAACGGCGTGACCTTGAGCTCGCGAATGTGCTCAATATTCTCGTGTCTGCGACACGTTATATAATAATTGGGTTCAAGTTTTATATGCAATAACTTTCTAGAGTTATTACAGAACAAATTGCGTGGAATGCCAATTATGCGTTAATTAATTTACATACATTTGTGTATAAAATGATATCAGTCATTTGCAACGAAATAAAACAGTTTGAACGAACATTTTTAAATTTTTTAGCAACAACATATGGACATATTTTGGAATTAGGTACTTCAAATAAATGTACAATATGACACATCCTAGTTTACTGGCCTGAAATTCGCATGTGCAGGGCGGTAGGAAAAAACGATGGTCTCGGTCAGCTAACAACATATTCAGGTTTTTTTATATCGCAGTTGTCCAGTAAACTCGATAACAAAGCAACCGAAACCTACTTTAAAACTGCCTTATACACCACGTATGTACAAAAGGAGCCCAATTTGGCCATAAAAAAATCTATGTAAAATGTTTTTTATTTGCATCAATGTTTTATAGATCTTTTTTAACTATGCCATCAGACAACTTCCTAAAAACTTTTAATACAAAGGTTTATAAACTACAATTTCAAATTCGCCACGAGTAACGTTCGTATCTCAACTTGGTACGTTCAACATTTAGTTCTAGATTGTAGAAATTTGGATCACAAACTATGTGTGATGTAAAATATTCTAGTGTTTATAATGAGCAATTTTACCATATTAAACGCATTTATAAAGTTTGAGTGATTACGTTTTCATATTAAAAACTATAAAAAATAAATGTAATGCGAAAAAAAACAGGTACATTTAATTTTATTTGTCAGTTTTCCACATTTTGATTTCTGGTAATTTTGAGTTATGTCAGCCGTTCCCAATCTGTGGTACGCGTACCGGTCGCGGTACGCGAATGTCAGGCTACCGGTACGCGATAAGCAAATGAAATAATAATTTTTTTTATACAGCATTTATGTTATGTGATGATATCACATGCGTGTAGAAGAAGAAGAAGATAGTGAAGGATTTGTAGACACATATGTACATTTAAAATAATTATCGGTTTATATCGGGTGATCGAAAATGATTGATGTCCGCTAATTTCAGACCGAAAATAAAATAACCAATCGATGCTTAATTTTAAGTCTAATGTTCGCCTTAAATTGATCAAAATTAAACTAGATATTTCTACACTGATAAAAAGTAAACAGGCGCAACCCTCACATTAATTACAATAATTAGAATTATTATTATATCTATGCAGGGTGTTTCTTAAATACTGCAAAAAAATTTTGGCGGTGATTCCTTATTGAAAATTAAGGAGGGTCTTTCATATAATTTTTTTTTCTTAGATGCCTTATTTCGAAGTTACACCCCCCTAAAGAGGAGCGTAAAATTAGGTTTTTATTTTATTTCTCAAATTTGGATAAATGTAAAAGAATTATATTTGGTAGATGTTTTATACTTAGTAAAAGGTTTTCCACAGTAATATTTTCAATCATCTCCCACCTTCACAGGGGGCTGAAAAGTGCGACCCCTGTTGTTTTTTTTTTCAGAACTTTTTGGTGGGTTGAACTTTTGCAATTTTAAACTTTTTTTTTGGAAGATCGATTTATCTACAAACTTTTTTTGTTCTTTAGTTGTTCTCGTAAAACCTACTGTTTTTAAGTTAAAAATAAAACAAGTCAACATGATCCATCAAATATTTCAAGATAAAACGACTCATTTTGGTGGTTGCCATTGCCATAGTTTGTTTTATTTTTTACTCAAAAACGTTGACTTGAAAAAACACCTAAAGGCTTTACCGAGATTTTAAAATCTTATATTTCCGACAGACTGTTCAGAGTACGTCAGGATGATAAGTTCTTAGATCTCAAAGACATCAGAGCTGGAGTTCCACAGGGCAGCGTTCTTGGCCCGGTCCTGAACCTCCTATATACCAATGACATACCAGCAATGGATAACATGGGACAGTAACGTTTGCCGACGACAATTTTATTTTAATTTATCACAGATTTCTTCTACATTTTGATTTCTGGTAATTTTGAGTTATGTGATTAAATAAATTTGGCAAAAATGACACAATTTACACAGGGTCAGTGGCGTATGCAGAAAAATATTGCACAGGGGGATAATGTTTTAATTTATAATAATAATACTAACTAATTTCAATCGAGGCATGGTAATGGTACAATTAGAAAATGATCTAGAGGGGCTAGACACAAAAATTGAGTTGTAAGAAAGAGTTGCGGGGAGTCCAGGGTGCGGCAGCTCTTCGGCAACATTTTTAGTTATTGTTTTGCACAATGCTGCTCTTCGGCAACAATTGTTGTTTTTTGTTAAAATTGTGAACGATTTTTTAAATTATTTTCCCACATTCGCTACAATAAAATATACCTAAAATATTATTTAAATATTTTTTTTATATTCCTGCAATTAAGGGTTCAATTTTGGGCCATTTTTGAATTCTATACAACTAAAACTGTACAAGTAATTAAAAAACTGTTTTATTTGTTGCAGACTTTTTGAATAGCCCTGTATAAAAAAAGTTGTTTTATTAATAAAAAATGAACGAGCAAGTTTTATGCCTATTTACACGACTTTTGCAGTGAAAAAAGCACAAACTATTTATAATTTCAATTTAAATAAACAAACTAATTTAAAAGGGCGATTGTAAACTCGGCACAAAGTCAGGTAGAAGGATTAAACGTATAGTAATCTGGGCACACCATAAAATTTTGCTGAACAGGTGGTATAGTAAACTCGGCACAACCACACACAATAATGCTTAGATTGATTTCTAAAATATTTTTAATTTATTTTTATTTTTATTTAAATGTAATAAAAGTAAATTATTTAAATAAAAACTTTATTATTTCAGAGCAAAAAATTTATTTATCAGTACATATTACATATTAGAATAATAATGCGAAACTAATTTTACAAACTGTAAATCGCTAATGCCACCATTCTGATAATTTGAAATGTGGTTTCTTAAATATGTTAAACGTTTTTTAGATTTACCGTTCTGGTATTTATATGGGGTATCAATACTGTTTATTTTAATATATATTTCTACTTGAATTTTTAATAATACATCCACAAATACGAATAAGGAAGGGTGGCTACTGTTGAAAGAATTGTTTAGATGGCAATGAAATGATTCGCATGCATTGGTCGTCATATTTAAGGATGCATTCATTTCAGCCCATATCTCGGGAGGAAATTCTGCATCTGCCGAAATATAATTATCAATTAAATAATCTGCAAACTTTTGCACTTTTGCATCTTCTGGTTGAAATGTACATAGCTCAAAAACAAACACATCACTCACTTTTTCTGGTTTTAGAAACAACAGTCCAAAACAATAACCCAACCATTGTCCAATTTCGTAGGTTTTGTCCTTATATTCTGTCGTTAGTCCTAGCTTCTGAATTTTCCGCCACCAAGCTTGAGTTAAATGAAATCTGCATCCTATAATTCTTGTTTCAGGCCATACATATCTCACTGCATTATGTATAGCTTTCTCAAAATCTATAACTACACTCTTTGGTTTTAATTGCAAGCTATGCATTCTAATGTGATGTATAAGACGTTCGAAGCACTGTTTGTAGGTTAGCTCGCTTTTATCTTTTAATAAACAAAAAACTAATGGAATGTAATGTCCGTTGAAAAAACCGTGGATGGTAAAAAGTTGTGTAAAATATTTGGTACAATATGTAAATGTTCCATCTACGTATAACATTTCGGCTTTACATAAACATTGTAGATTAGTTTTAGTCGTAAAAATTACAATGTTGTTCGAATTATTTTCCAACAAAAAGTCTTCGTTTCTGTTGGTTTTTGGTTGCAGCGTTCCTAAAGCTCTCTGTGCTTCATCTATATTCTTGGGTAATGTTGGCATTAATTTTCTTCTTGCATTATACATATTTCGTTTAACATATTTCAAATCATCGATCTCCAGATGTTCATTGCTATTGCGTAAAACAGAACACAAAATTTTCGCTGGTCGATCGCAGGGTTCGTTTACAGCCTTGCGTTTAGCACCTGAAGAAACATGCTGCCGTTGAAGTACATGATCGCTGATTTTGTCATGATGATGACAAAAATTTCCTGAAGACAGCGTTCTTCCACTTTCCTCTCCAACAGTAAGTAGAAAAGCTTTACAAGTTTTCGTAGTACACCTCCATTGAGTTTCACCAGACGTCAACACACGATGGAAACTAAACTTGTAATTTTCGCAGACTATCTGAACTTTACCTCGTTGGCTAACAGTTTCACTTATAGGATACATGGTTTATCACAAATAGGTCTAAGATTCCCGAATTATGAAAACTAAGTAAGACTAGTGCATTAAAATAAATTATTTATAAGGCTAATTTTTGGAGGGGTTTTCTTAGAATAACAAAAATTCGGAAAACAAGTAGAATTACATTCTACCCTATCACTTGTGCCCAGTTTACTACAGGGATTAACGATAATGTATTAACGACACCCCGCTATTTGGGGATTTGTGCCGAGATTACATCTGGCCATTTAAAATTGTATAAAGTATGCTATCAGCCATTGTTTTAAAACGTTAATAATTTATACAAGAGCAGTGTATCTACAAAAAATTGTAAGATAGCTTATCGTGATTACCATACTTTTATGACCTCATAACTAAACTATTTTCTATGCATCCCAAATTTAAACAGGTATTTTCGGATTAAGGTGAATAATAATCTTACTAAATTTCACAATACACATACATATAAGCATATGCATGAATACACTCAGCACATATCATATGTAAATTGTAAGTTATTGGCTAATAATATTATTCATAAATGTCTATATGCATTTAGGATTATCGGTGACACCAAAAAATAAGTATTACTGTTCAAATAACTTTTCAATTAATCTGGTATTTTAAGCTGCACTCGTTTTTAACAAAAACAACCTAATTTCAGATATTAACTGATAAGGTGTTAATCATGACCTTAAAAATGTCATACGCAACTATTGTTTGTTTATTTTATTTTAAGTATCATTATGACACAGATGTGTCGATTCAGTTTAGAAAATAAAATTGTGCACTTAAAAACCATGTTAAGCGTGTGTGAAATGCAATTTTGACAATGATTTTGGTAATCGAAACGAAAATTTTAGCAGTTAAATTGGATTACTATTTATGTATCTAAATATGTTTTTTCAAAATAAACTAGGCGTCTACAAATACCTAGTAATGTAATTATTTTTTAAACTAAACGTGATGTTCTTTTTAATATACAAAATGTTCCACTTAATTCGAGCTACTACTACAGGGATCTCGCTAAATATTATAGAGATAAGAGATTCCGTTCAAGAAGCAAAATATTACATTTAATAAAGTTTAGTTTGTAGAGACGTTCAAAAGTTTAAAAAAATGCATACTTAACTTGATGGAAACAAAAAATAAAATTCTGTGATTTTTCTTTTGTTTTTCATCTTTTGCTAATTTAACCTAACCTCTATCACTTATACCATGCGAGACCCCCATATTGGCTCGAATGAAGTGGTACATTGTGCTGTAATTTATTTACATTTTTATGGCAAGAAACAGTTTCAAGTAAAGCAAATTAGATGAAAACAATGAAAACGATGCATTAAAACTTGTTGAAACAAAACAAATCTTGAAATAGTTTACAATTTGAAAGTATAATTTAAAGACGTGGAGAGAAGATGTCACAAATCATCTTAACTTTCATGAAATTAAACAAATGAGATTATCGAAGATAAAAATATAGAATTTTTTGTTTTTTTTTTGTTTATTTTAGGAGCGATACGAGTTATCTTACACAACTTGAGGTTAGCTTAAAATTCTGCAGGTTTAACAGTTTTTAAATTTTGACCCTATCAGAAGAGGGGGTGCTCTTTTGTTAGGCCCCACAATCCAGAGGGACTATTCATTTAATAACATAAATATTCAGGGACATTTTCACAGAACCGATTTAAAATGAAAAGAGGGGTCCCATTTAAAGCTCAACAAAGAATTTTCTATCATGAATTCTCAGTTACCCCGTTCAGTCTTCCAGGGCATAAAATTGAATCCTGTGCCCTCGGGCCCATCGCGCCTAATAAAGGCCCCACCGACGACCCTTTTGAAACCAATTAACTAAAATAAGTCTGTTATCATATTTTATTTTTAACTTAAGTGGCCGTATAATACAGGTTTTATTTTATTGTTTGTTGCTAGACCAATTTCATTTAATCAACAATAACAAAGATTAGTCTTTTAATATCACAAATCTTTTGACGATCATCACACGCGATACAGGCCTAACAGTTTGTTACTTGGGGCTTAACAAGGTAAATGCCATATTTTTAAAACAATGCACAATAACCAACTGCAAATAAAAATAAAAGCACTCCTACTTTTTATATCTTAATCTGGGATTTTCGATTAAATCTAATTAAAAGCACTTGACAAAATAAATCATTTTTATTAGATAAACATTAAGTCGACAGCAGCTGTTTTCATGTCTCAAATTTCATGGTAGCTTGCTTTTGATATTTATCAAAACTAATCTTATAACCGTTTACAATTTTTCCAAGCATTATACTTGAGAATGCATCTTTTGTTTTCAAAAGAAACTAAAATACTTATGTAAAGGTTTAACTGTGTTTCTAATGAACCAACTGTAATTATTTATTAAAAACTTTTGCAGTCATGAATTTACATTTACATGCTGATATTTCTAGAGAAAAAAAAGAAAGATTGTCTACGCCACTGCATTCTTATCAAAAAAGTGCCTGTAGAACGTCAAAATTATTTTTTTAAATTTTCATAAACATGTGAGATATAGTCATAAAGCGAAAATTCGAAAAATCGAGTTATCGGCGGTAACTCGAAAACAAAAGACAATGGGTGATATGAATAAAAATGAGTTCATACTTTATTCTCAAAAAATTGGAGTAAATGCTCCAAGTCGTAATAATAAAAATTAGAAGCAGATGCTCAGGTTGAGCACATACTTTTATATACAATTTTTCTTGAGTATGTTCTCACAATTCGTATGAATAAAATAAGTTTATGCTTCCTGAAGGCGAGTTTCTTTTCGATATATTTGGAGTCTGGTTCTTAGCAGACTCGGTCTTATCTTGAAAAGATAGTTATGGCTGAATTTATATTGAATTTGCGTTTAAAAAAATATTACAAACCAAGAAAGAGTACGACGTGCAATCGTGACTTTGAAGCCATATATAGATTTTCTGAAGAGAATATGCAATGGATAGCAAAACATTGTTTAAATGTAGAATCAGGAGAAAGCAGAGGTGGTGCGATATCCAAGATGGATAAATGAAAATATTTTTAAAATATGTGGGAGATCCTGGATTTCAAGCAGGAGTAGGAGAAGATGTTGGTGTGCATCAAATTTCAGTATCAAAAGTTGTACAAGAAGTAGGGGATAAGATCAGGGGTTTGGAGCGGAGCGCGGAGCTGGAGCAGTGGAGCAATGGGTTTTTGCCCGGAGCGGAAGTGGAGCCCGGAGCATATAGTTTTGATTGCTCCACTGCTCCACTTTACTATTATAAACTACAATTTTTTTTTTAATGAATTATTCTCATGGGTATAGTAATTTAATAAAATTATAAATAAACTAAATTTGATTTTTTAAAAGTAAAATTATTATAATGTAACTTTCTGAATATTAATTTTCATTATTTGGTATTTGAATTTTGAAAATTTAAAAAAAAACTTATTTTATTAATATTTGGAGCGCGGAGCGGAGCGGGAGCGGAGCTGGAGCAAGCATCTTGATGCCGGAGCGGAGCTGGAGCGGAGCAACTAAAAAATTGGACTGCTCCAAACCCCTGGATAAGATAGCTGAAAAAAGTGGCCAATGGATAAAATTTCCCCAGAACGTTGCAGATATAATGCAAGCCAAGCATAATTGGCAATCACGTTATAATTTTCCCTGCGTCGTCGGTTTCATTGATTGCACACACGTAAGAATAAAAAAAAAACATCGATACACGGAGATGAATACATTAATCGAAAAGGATATCCTAGCATTAATGTGCAAGTGATGTGTAATGCAGATGAGTGGTTTAAAAGTGTAGACGCCTCATGGCCAGGTTCTGTCCACGACTTAAGGATTTGGAGCAATTCGGAAATTTACAATATTGCAAGAAATACTTTTGAAAATAGCCAAGCATTACTTACTTACTAGGAGATGAGGGATATGCTATCCCGCCATGGCTGATGGTTCCTTTTAGAAACCCGAATACACCTCAAGAACACGTCTATAACAACCTGTTTACAAAAGAACGGGTAATAATTGAAAGATATTTTGGCCAGTTATATAATAACAACGATTTCCGATTCTACAATATAAAGTTCGAGTTTCCACTGAAAAAGTCCCAAAACTTATTGCGAGCTGTTTCGTTCTGCATAATATAGCAAAATATTTAAACGATGATCTAGACTTAACAGAGCTTTAACTAGTCGATATTCCAGTTCAGCATATGGCAGAGGACGAGGACGAAAATACCAAAAACTGGCCTCCCATTGTTTTTTAATGATATCAATAGCTTGAGATTTTGATTACCTTGTAGCAGGTGTTTTTGACTTCGAAAACACAATTGGAAAATCACGCAAAATCTTGTCGAATTCCATTTGAGAAACATTGTTTTATTCATACCACCCAATAGCCTATTTTAGTTTTCACCATCAACTTTTTCTCGAAAAAAAAAAAGATCAAGGATGCGTGGTCCGTTTTTCGATACCTCTTATAGTTACCGAGATTCCCTATGAAAACATCGAAATTTGCCCACCCTGTACCTAGTGACTTCGCTACGGTACGGCAACCCGATGCATTAACGCGTTTTATTATTTTCGATTCATTTTACGTCATGTCAAGATCCTTGAACCACCGTGCAATTGTAGTTTGTTCAAATTAATCGAGTAACATGCACAGCGGTCTCCTTATTCGTAATGATTTTGTTTTTGTACCCGCCACGCTCAATATCGAATAGCTGGTGGCTGCCTTCTGTTGCTACAGTGACATACAGACCTAGGAAACTGGGGTAGGTCTGGCGCGCCGTTGACAAAGGGTAGCTTAATGGGATAGGGCAGACGGGGAACGGCAAATCGATTTTTTTTGCGTAACCGTGGTGTTAACAGAAATATTTCTTTGCGCGTGATAAATCAAAGGCGAAAATTGTAAAAATGTCAAGGTTTTTACCCCAGGAAAAATCTAGATGAAAAGTTTAAACGACAGTTTGTAAAGTAGTTGGGTAAAAAAAGTTTTAACGTTAGGATTATTCGTGTTCACTGTAACTTTCATCGTAAAATATTAACGCCGATTTAGTTTACGGATTCCCGGGTTGAATTTACCTCGTTAGCAAACTGAAACAGTTGAACGTAAGTTTAGGAAAAGCGCAACAAAATACATTAAAACAAAAATCGATCAAGCACTCGTCTGGCCGCACGGATCACCCCTAGATCCACGGAAAATCATCACATAACACTGTGTAATAGGTAATATGCATGAATAAACAAATGATACAACTCATTTTATTCGTGTACTTTCCGTTAACTTAACTTATCCGTGGAAAAACAGGTTGATAACATGATAACGACCATAAATGTTTATTACCATATATCTAATAATTGCTCCAGTTTCTCGATTATAGAATGCATTTGCAACGAATGAATAAATAAAAGATATTGATTTTGACACACCAAGAACCACGTGTTTGCAGTCCGGGCGTTGTTTTACAGGTGCAGTAGCTAATTATCGTTTGTTCCTGAAAGGTTATTCAACTTTTATTTTATTTCCTCATCCCACGTTTATTTATTATTCGATGCAGTTCTTTATTGGTCGTTTAATTGTTCCTGCGTCCGGTACATGCATAAAACGTCGATTATTTTTAGGTTTGCCTCCTGCAGTTCAGTTTACACTGTTTAATGGTGCAAAACAATTGAATAACACTACCTGTAACCTGTACAGATCACGTAACCATTTTTTAGCACCTACAAAACATCAGCAACAAGAATTGTTGGTGTTTTGTTATATAACCATACAGGGTTTCGTACAGATATTTTTCCAATAAGGAACCAATACTAACTTGTAAGGTCTGATTGATGAGGGAGCACAACTCACAAGGTCCATGTCCTGCCCCCCGCATTTGAAATGTAATTTGTCTTAAATGTAGAATGTTGTGCTAGCCTTGTGCTGGCGTGTGATGTTAAAAGTTTTGATTGTGCTGGTTTCGTTAGGCTACAAATTCAATTTCAATTTGGGGGGCTGTGGACGTGATAGCCCCCCCTGACACGTAATTTAAAAATTTTGTTTGAACAAATATGTTGTGCTAGCCTTGTGCTGGCGTGTGCTGTTAAAATTTTTGATTGTGCTGTTTCCGTTACGCTAAAATTTTGATTTAAAGTTGGAGGGGCTGTAGACATTATAGCCACTCTAGCTTGTAATTCAAACAAATTTGGGGGGCAATTTTAAATTGAATTGTAGCCCAACGAAACCAGAACAATCAAAACTGTTATCAGCACAGTGTAGCGCAACATTATACATTCAAAAAAAGTTACATTTCAAATGTGAGGGGGCCCAGGACATAGACCTCAATTAATAAAGCTTGGTCGTAAGTCAAATTTGGTCGTAAATATAAAACACATACATCTAAAGCAGTGTTTCCCAACGTGGGGCGTACGTCCCAAAAGGGGGCAATTATAAAATGACGTATTTTATAATATATAATTTATACTCATTGAAGGAAATCAAATTAAAATCAGTTTGGCCATGTTCTTTTAAAAATATTTTTCTGTTTCGCAATTTGGTTAACTATAATGTTAGAGGTGGAATTTAAATCTTTAAGGTGTTGAAGTGGGGCATGATTCAGAAAAGGTTGGGAAACACTGTAAATAGAAACAATAGCAACAAATGTGATGTTACTTTGCTCTAAGGATACTTGAGAGTGCTTCAATTTCCTTCAGTTTTGATTTAATAAAAAATTAATCGCAAGTTCCGATATTTGTTGTTGGTTTATCGTAAAGCAGAGACCCTGTTTAAAACATTTTGAGAATGGTACAATGGTGATTTTTACAAATCAAATTTAATTACTAAACTATTATTCATTAGTAAACTATCGTTGTGGTTAAAAAAAAAATACAAAACTAAACTGCTTCATCTTTCATTAATAAGTAAGAAAATCTTTTTGAAAAAGCACATAATTTTCTTGAAGATAGGTAATGTCAAAAATGTTATCAGTTGTATTATAAGCGAAACATACATAACTAAATTGCTAGATAAAAGTATTACCAATCTTTGGAAATGTTAGTAAAATATTTTTTAAATTCTAGAATACTATTTAACAAAACAGTTTGAGAAGCACTGTTTACAAAGTAAGGTTTTGCTTCGTTAATGTGATAAAAGAGTCAAGGTACAGTACAAGTTGTTTGTAATAACCGATATAAGATCAAGGATTTCACTGTGGTTAGTGTAAATTGCTTTTATTTTTGCAATAATAGAGAACATCTCAAAAAAGTTTTAACTCAAACTACATTGTAGAACATAAGTTTTTTTTTTTTACAGTATTTACTTTTTAAATACTTATACTAACATTTTATTTTATATGATAATACAATTCATATACTTAGTCAAACATTAAAAATTTTAAAGAGCAATTCAACAAAAAATGTTAAGCAAATATTAATATTTAAGAATGCTTTTTAATCACTAAAAATATATTTAGAATATGTTTATGACAAATGTCATTTAATCAGTCAAATTAAGTCATCATGACCTTCATCCAATTTCTTTTAAATTTAAATAAATAATAATATCAATCAATTTTAGTGCATATGCACATTTTTTTATTGTATCAAATCCATTAGAATAATTTTGTGTGATATCCATCAAAGACTTCAAGCGATTTAATTTAAAAACCCCCTTATTTGTACCCCATGCATTAATAAATGTTTTTAAAGTAATTTAAAAAATCCTAAAATATTTAAAATTACAACTCATTTAAATAACACAGAGGGCATGTGTGGTTTTACTATTAAAAAATATTATGGTACTAATTTAATCTCTTATAAATTATCGGTAATTAATATTATACTTAAAAAAATATATTTAAACATACCACTAAATAAAATCCTTATAATCAGCTGCACCGGTTGCAAGTCCACCAATTACAACTAATTTTAATAATATATTATTCACAATAAACGCACGCACTGTTTTATATAGTTGGCGGGTAATGTTCTTCTCATAATACCGGCTATAACGAACTGCTGTATCCGTTGATTATTATTTATTTTGCTGCTTCACTATAGTGTTGTTTGGGTGGGGTGGTGGGATAGCACAGGACCCCCAGCTTGCAACAAAATAGCGCAAGCGTCGGGCGCTCTATTGCAACTCTCCAGTGGCGTGCGTTGCAAACGCAAAACCTTTGCGAGTCAATTATAGGCTATTTCTTGATCTTTGTTTTTTAATTAGAGCAAAAAAATTGTAGCGAGACTCTACTTTGATCTAATCTCCGCAAAAATTTTCAAGAATTTCTTGATTTTGTATCAAAATAAATTATTTATTTATGCACCGATAAAAGATACATGTAAAAAACTAAAATATCAAAAAATTAGAGAGAGCATGTGGCACGGGTTTCAATAAGAAATAAATGTAATTGCGCCGCGCGCCCGCCAGACTGATGTGAACCATTAAAGGTGAGTTAAGTTAAAATGTTTTTCTTATTAATTTCGGAAACATAAACTAATACTTTTATCAGCGCTTCAAACAAGATATTTTTGGGCACTCCCTCGACCTCATTAATTTTATTTCCCGTACTAAAATATGGAAAGATATGGTGGATGGTGCAGCAGAACACCAGACGCCTAGACGCTTTTCTTTCAAACGACAAAATAAAATATGATTAAACCCATGGTGTCTCTAGTCATAGTTCATGTGAGTTCAACCATAAACAGATAAAGTCACACCGTAAAAACAAAAGTACAGAGAAAATTGTCAAATTTTAAAACAGTAATAAATTTTTATAACCCGATTATTTTATTTAAATGTATACGGTATTCTACACAAAGAGGGTACTTCCATACAGGGCCGGCCACAAGGGGGGTGCAGCGGTTGCAAGTTTTCTGGGCCCCAAACTTTAGACAGGGCACCAGAAACAAAAAATAAAGAATAAAAATAATAAGAAAAAGTTTAAAAAAAGAAAGTGAAAATATTTAGTAAGTTTATATATAAACTCGTACAATAAAAATTTAATTTTAGGGCCTCAAAAAATTACTTGCACCCAGGCCCCACTATGGAGAGGTCGACCCTGCATCCATACTCTACGATCATTACATCTCAAACTTTTTACCCTCGAGGAACCCTTCAAATGATAGTCATGTCTCAGGTAACCCTTACATAACAATTATAATAAATATTTACATACAAGGTGTCCCAGATGACATTTCCAACATTGGAATCTTACTTATCATAAGAGATACAAGTTTGCTTAAATTAGATAAACTATTGTTAAGTATTAGAGGAGCTACAATCTATTTTTAAAAGTACAAAATTCCTCGTACTTCAGATGTTATAGCAATAAAAATGAAAATTTTGCATATCTTTTATCTCTCATACCTTTTTTTTTTGTTTCCATTAAATCAATTTTATTTGTCTTTACTTAAGGTTCTTTTTTATATAGAACGTAATTTTTATTTTAGACGTTTTTAACACTTACCTGTTTTTAAATATACCCCTAATTTTTTTTTATGGACTGTCAAGTTGGCTTTCGAATAATTGAATGTGCCTTTTTCTCTTTCTAATGAGATCACTTGCCTTATCTATTTTAATAAATAGCTTAAAAATTCAAGAAAAATCAATAGATCAATAAAATATACGAGTTCAATGAACGCTTAAGATGTTTCCAAAACAAAATTAGTGAATATTTGACCCTTTTTTTGATGATGTGCAGCCAATAATTTACTTGAGCATTTTAAATAGCTAAAATATTTATTAAGAAAACTGAAACTGTAGTGGTCAAAAAAAAAAGCAAGGTGCCAGAAATATACTAAGGCGCATACACATAAAACAATATTATGATAATTTAATTTCTGTAAATAATAACTGTGTTACGCCACTGTCTAGCTATAGTGAGTTATACTACTAAGGTATAGATTAAGAGCTTTTAAGGCTTTGTTTTTGATTAATGTGATTAAAACTTCAATAATCATGACAAATCTAAATTGTTTATTTACTTTAAAAAAAAATAGTTTTCACTGTATACAGTTTCAAAAACTATTTCTGTTCTAAAAGTTTCTTTCATTCTTACTAAAATTATATTTATGAACTGTTTATGAGTGAAATTACCGGATATGTATACAAAAGGGAAATTTTATACTTGAAATTATATTGCGAATTTTAATTTTATATCATAAACGCTCATAATTCAATAAACATTTAAATACAAAATGTTAACATCAATTGATATTTGCGCCTGTAGTTATGCAACCTAAAATACAGCGGATCTTGATCACTGATGAACCATATTTGATGAAGTTTTCAGTATAATTTTACTTTATAACGACGATTATAGTACAATTAGTTTGTTCTTAATGTAAACTAAAACTTTACACTATAATTTTATACCATTCGCGTGGTTATTTCACCAAAGTAATGTGTAGAAATATACTAGAAAACACACATTATTTCGACTGGGAGTGTGGCGTACTCCTGTAACCTAGCTACTTGGGGGTCAGGTTCAGCGGATGGTTTGAGGTCCGGGAGTCCTGGTGCAACGTTACACACGTCGACTGGGTGTCCGCACTAAGCTCGGCATCAATATGGGCATTCTGGAGGAGTCTGGAATGCCCAGGTTGGTTAAAGAGGGGTGTACCGGGCCAGGGGGGAAACCCAGCAGCCAAAAGTCCCCGTGTCGAGCAGTAGTGGGATCGCGCCCGGGAGTGGGTGCGTTGTAACAGCCTGATCAATATAGCTAGACCTGGACCTTTTTTGCTACTTTTTCACTTTTTTTCAAAATTTACATTTAAACGATTCTATTAGTTAACGTTCAATGTTTTGATAAGGTCATAATAAACGAAATAATTTTCCTCGAAATGAAGTTAAGACAAAGTAGTGCTTAATATGGGAAGATGGCGCAACCTACGTGTACATTGGCGCTAAATTTGAAATACGACTGTTACAGCAACTTTGCTGTCGCTAATGAATTAAGTGCGTATTCTTTTATTTTTACAATTCTTAACAAAATTCTATAATTTGTTATTAAGTCGTCTATTCTTGCAACGCAGACCGGTAAAACTCGATTTTACTAGACGTAATAAAATATTAGTTCTTAATGTTTGAATAAACTATTCGAAATACAACATTCAGCAAATTTAACTCTGCTTTTTAACCATGTTCAACTTTTTTTTTTAACTTGCGAATTTATTCACCGTTATTGTATAAAAAGCGTTTTTTTGTCATATTAATAATGTGTCATATCTCCGTTATTGTTGTAAATATCGAAAATATTTATGAAGATTATTTTTAGATATTTTTATGTCTAAATTGATTATACTAAAAAAATTAATTTTACGCTCGCCGTTAAAAAGTTATGACACAAACTTATCTTTTTTTAAATCGGAGCGAAAGTTGGCTATGACCTATTTGAATTCCTTATTTTTTTCCCATTCGAAATATACTAAAGTTGATGTATTTATTTTCAATAATACGCAAGTTACGAAGTTTTTTTAATTTTTTTTTTCAAGAAAATCATAGTACGCTTGAAAACAAAAAAAAAACAAGGTGTAAAACCTTATAAAGCTCATGTGGTACAAGTAACCAAGGTTTTTTAATTTGTTGAGATAAACATTGTAAATAAGAAAACAACGATATAGTAGGAATCAGCAGTAATGTAGCACAGTGGTTTTCTTAACCTTTTAGTAGTCGCGGCTCCCTAAATATCCTAAAATATTTTTTCGGCCCCCTAGTTTGTAGTAACAAAAATATTACGATTTATCTAAGAAGATATCTCTCCGATGATTCGAGTAAAATAAGGAGCAAAAAATATATTTTTAAAAGATATCATAAAAGGTAAAAACGTTTAATAAATTTTTCGCGGGCCCCCTTAAAATCTTTCACGGCCCCCCGTTTAAGAATCGCTGATGTAGCATATTGCTGTTTATCTTATGTTCAAAAATCTTTGATGTTTATCTCAACAAAAAATTAAAAAACCTTGGTAACTTGTACCATATGAGTTTTATAAGGTTTTACACCTTGTTTTCACAGCCTATGATTTTCTTAAAAAAAAAACTAAAAATCCTTCGTAACTTGCGTATTATTGAAAATAAATACGTCAACCCTTATATATTTGGAATGAGAAAAACGTAAGGAATTAAATAGGTCATAGCCAACTGTCGCTCCCATTTAAAAAAAGGTATATAAATATTTTCGATATTTACAACAATAACGGAGATATGACACATTATTAATATGACAAAAAAAACACTTTTTATTCAATACCTTGAAAACCCGAAATGATAGAATATTTTTGAGAACGGTTCTGAGTTTGTCTCAAAAAACTGCACATTTTTGGTAATTTAACCGTTTCTCTATCTTGACTATTAACCGAGATACTCATGCAATCCCATAGAATTTGGACCACCCTGTACATATTTTGCTAATATTTCTGAAATAAAAAAAAAGGTAAAATACGACATGTTTTGTTGTATTCAAACGCCTTTAGTACTTAAGCCAGTGGTTTTTAACGTGTGGGGCACGCAGCTTTTACCAAAATATCATATATTGTCAGGACAGTATTCATGAAATCAGATTGTTACAAAAAGTGAGGGGGGCCAGAGGCGGATTATAGTCGGTTAAGGCCCCGGGCGCAGAAGAAAATATTGGGCCCCTTAAAAAAAAGAGAGACCGGGAAAATAAAAATACATTTAAACCATATTTTTAAATAAATAAAGTTGGGGTTTTGCGGGGCCCTGGGCGCGCGCCGGTCGTTAAATCCGCCTCTGAGGGGGGCGCAATTTTTTTTTATGAAAAAGGGAGGCGGAGGTACAAAAATGTTGGAAACCACTGAGTTAAGCCATTACTGTGCTCTGAACACTACAGTTATGGTTTCGTTAAAATAAAAAAACAAAGCTTAAAAATATTTTATTAACGTATTACTAAATATTTATATACAAAATTTATTTAATCTAAGAATAATACTTTATTAAAATACATTTTATTGAGGCACATGGTGCAATGAGAAAATACACGTTTTTAAAATTTTTTTGACCCCTTTTCATCACTTTAGCTAAGGCCTCGATTATTCCTAAACAAACCCAAACACTTCTAAAAGTAAAAAATTAACAATACTGTTTTAATTTCTATAAAATGCAACGATAATGTAACACACAATTGTATAAAAACCAGTACAAGGATAACTTTCGAGTAATAACACTAATATCAAATAAAAAATATCATTATAAACATAAAACTGGCAAATATTGCAAGCAAGCACCATTCAAAAACAAAAGTTACTTATTGCTGTTTTAACATTTCTGTAACAAATTAAGACTCAACTCATGGATAGCAAAGTTGATGGAGAAGCATTTCCAACGATTCCTGCCCGAACTTCTGCATCCACAGTTGGTTTATAAGATAATTTTGGATTTGCGAGTAAGGAAAACACTGCGCTTCTTCGCAAATGTCTAGTGCTGGTCTCCAAACCATTTCTAAATTATTTAATAAAACCTGATTGGCAGTATCGTGTCGTTGTAGCGCATCAGTACTGACTATTATGGGGTATAAATGTCTGAGGGACTGCAGGGTGTAATATGAACAGACTTTGGAGTTTAGCTCGGTTACGAGATTCGATCCTGGAAGAACCATGTTTCGTATAATTTGTAAGGCAACTTCGTTAGTCGTCTTTATTTGTTCTTTGGTGTTGCAATTGTCGAGGACTTCGAACCAGTACCTTGTTGGAATTTCCTGTATCAAAATTGAGAATTAAAGTCGTGTTTCAAAATTAACGCAACTTGAAACGTAAATAAATATTAATTTTTTTCTTCTACTTTTATAAAGTACTGATCTTCTCTCTATCAGAGGGAGGGCCAAAAGGGGCACATACCCCAGGCCTCACAATGTTAAACTCAATCTTTAAAAAACCGTTAGAAGTGGAAGTCATCAGTTTGAAACGGGATGGATTTTAAAACAATTCAAGAAAGCGAGGACTTTTTTTTAGTCACACTGCCCCAGGCCTCGTGTTTTGTTCTAAAAGGCCCTGATCTTACCTTAAGTGTTATGAACAAAACACTCAAAAATTAACATCAATATACAGGGTGTTTTTTAAGTATTGCAAAAAAATTCTGGAGGTGGTTCCTGATCGAAAATTAAGAGGGGTCTTTCATATAAAATGTTTTCCTTAGACGTCTCCTTTCGGAGTTACACCCCCCTAAAGGGGACCGGAAAAATTAGGTTTTTATTTTATTTCTCAAATTTGGATAAATGTAGGAGAATGACATTTGGTAGATGTTTTATAATTATTAAAAGGTTTCCCATAGTAATATTTTCAATCATCTCCTACCTTCACAGGGGGCTGAAAAGTGCGACCCCTGTTGTTTTTTTTTATCAGAACTTTTTGGTTGGTTAAAATTTTGCAACTAAAAATTTGTTTTGTGAAAGCTTGATTTATTTAGAAACTTTTTTTATTCTATAGTTTTTCTCGTTAAACCTACCGTTTTTGAGTAAAAAATAACAGAAGTAAACACGAACCATCAAATATTCCAATATAAAACGATCATTTTGGTGGTTGCCATGGTTTGTTTATGTTCATATTGGGTAGAATTGACAGATGTTATTCATTATTGACGTTTACGCGGCGACAACGCTATAACGCCCGTCAATTCTACCCAATATGAACATAAACAAACCATGGCAACCACCAGAATGAATCGTTTTGTGTTGGAATATTTGATGGTTCATGTTTACTTATTTTATTTTTTACTCAAAAACGGTAGGTTTTACGAGAAAAACTAAAGAATAAAAAAAGTTTCTAAATAAATCAAGATTTCAAAAAACAAATTTTTAAGCTTCCAAAAAGTTCTGATAAAAAAACCATCAGCGGTCGCACTTTTCAGCCCCCTGTGAAGGAGGGAGATGATTAAAAATATTACTATGGGAAACCTTTCAATAAGCATTAAACATCTACCAAATATCATTCTCCTACATTTATCCAAATTTGAGAAATAAAATAAAAACCTAACTTTAGTGCTCCCCTTTAGAGGGTTGTAACTCCGAAAGGAGACATCTAAGGAACAAATTTTATATGAAAGACCCCCTTTCATTTTTGATAAGGAATCGCCTCCTGAAGTTTTTTGCAATACTTAAGAAACACCCTGTAGATTGGTAAAGGCAGTGTAGATTCATATTTACTTCCAGTAAACAGAAAAAACATATGAAACAAACATTTGATTGGCATTAACAAAAGTAAAAAATGAACAGTCAATTGTTTAACAGAATGTATATAAGAGTGTACCTTAACTTCTGCTAGGCATAATATGGGAGTCGTTCCATACTGTCGATGATCTTGATTTTGTAATTTCTCAAAACCTTGCGGGTATACTGCGACTATGACTACAACACCAGGACCTCCTAATTTCCATTCGAACAAATGAGATCTTAAATATCGATCCGCAGTTTTTGCAGAAATATTATAGATTGTATTTACAACTTGTTTCCTTGTACCTATTCAGAAAAAAAAATAATTTAGTACATTGTTCTTCATAAACATAAAAATACCTATGTAGATACTAAGTTTTACCTTTTCAATCCTTTCTGTTACGTGCGATGCAACAAATAAATCATTATCAATAAGACAACTTTATTTATACAACAATGTTAGACAAAAATCATGACTAGCACATTTAAAATATATCATGAATTAAATAAAAATAAAATATCCAATACAGTGTTTAAAAAAATATACATATTTCAATTTTTTTTAGCCGATTTTAGAAAAACAAGTCATATTAAATTTGATATATCCGAAAATAGGGCGCCGTTTTTCCAATATTTCTCTACATTTTTATTTCAACACTTACTTAAAAGCTTTGCCATTGCTTCCATATCGTTTCCTTTGCACCATCCCAATAATATCCTTATTGCATCTTTAAAATTGCATTTTATTTGTTGGAAGACCGAGTCTTCACGTATCGTGCGTTTTTCTGAACAACCTAAGCACTTCCACTGGAAATTGTCTACTCGTTTTGCTGGAATCCAACACATGGGACCTTTGCAGCCGTCATTGTTTCCAGCATTTTTACACCGTTGAGTCTGGGGTAACAAACCAATCGCTTTAAGCCAATTAATTAATTCTCCTTCATGTCCCGGTGCCAGCATTGGTCGAATAACATTTTTGTAAAAACCAGGCTCACTGTAAAAACAAAATAGTATCGTTTCCTTAATTAAAATTAATGAGTTTTAAATGACAAAACGAAGATAATTAAAAACGTTAATTAATAAACAAACAAAAGAACTGCACAAAAAAATGAATGCAGCGTTGATAATTATTTTTACATTAAAAAAATTCTGTTTATAAATGTACACTGAATAATCGATACATAGGACAGAACATTTAATAAAGAATTAAATTCTTTATGACGGGGCCAATTTTTTATGATCAGGTTTGTTTATTTGAATTTTAAGATTGTTGACATGTTTAAAATTTTTTTGAATCGAACTAGATATCAAACCCTTTTTTTCTATTCCGTTTGCTCGGCAATATTTAAATGTGTATTAAAATGATTCATGCATTGTATCAATTAATGATATAATTTAGATGCACAGCAGTAGGAAATCCGTCTCTCATGCGGGTCCAAATTAAGGCCTCTCATATGGGGGTTAGTTTGATTTCATTGATTTTTTAATTTTCTTTGGTAGCAAACAATTAAAATAGTTAATATAGGTTAGTTTTGTTCAAAATTATTTAGAATTATTATAAGATAGCTGCTAAGACTTCAACTAAAAACGTGTCTAGACAACCAAGGGCGGGGGTGTATAATTAATTCAACAAAAGGAAGCAACAAGTAAAGCAGTGAATACCAAACCTTACCTGTCCAAGTCATCCAGGGTTAAAGCATTGTTGTTTTCATCGTCACAATCGTCGTAGAATGACACTGGTTTAATTTTACGAACAAGTTTCATTTTCTTATTTTAAAAAACAGTAAATTTGTATACTTTATTTCCAATCACCTCACCATCATTTTATTTATGTAAACTAAATAGCACGCATGACTGACATTGAATGCGCCTGTGCGATGGATTTTGATCGTGATTTGTTCTGAAATTCCCCCACTCCATCAAATTTACCCCGCCAGAAACAAACTATTGATTGAAACTCAACAATTGAATCGTTTTGCCCGTTAAAAAGCAAATTATTGATTAAAACTACTCGCTTTTTTTACACACAATTTATTTAAGAAAATTATACAAAAATTAAATTAAGTTATTGCCATAATGGAATCGAAATTTAGTAAGGCTTCCTTCAACGCTGATTTTTCTTCATCAGTTTTAAGACTAACACAGAACTGGTCATATTTAGCTTGCTGATACTTTTGTAAGAACTTAAAACATTGTTTTATAGTGGCACCAGTGTACAGGGTGTTTAATAAACATCGTTTAGTTTCGATGGTGTTTATACAAGGCAACGAACTGATCACCAGTTTATGGGGCCCGTGCCGGGCTCTTATCACGGCCAATCTCGTTTTTTCGTTGCAATATTTAGTTGTAAACCCCGACCTTACGGCAGCTACACCAAAATCACCATGCAGCTGTTGAACTTTTTGCAAAATTGACGTGTGAAGTGATGTGGGCCTTAATTGTAGCGGATCGTCTTTATTTTCTTGGAGATTTATTTCTATCACCATGTATCTAGTTAAAAATAATTGTTAAATACGTCTGTCGGTAATTATACAACAGAATTTACCTGGATTTGTGCCTAACCATGTTTAGTAAACAAACAAATCAGCTGTTTTGCGTAACATAACCTCAAATATTCACGCGTTTTTCATTTGTTTGGGAAAAGCGCGCGTAGATTTAAATCTCTTGTGGGCCAATAACCGCGAAGTAAAAAAATAGCGCGTATCAGTTTTTGGTTGTTATCATTTTTTGGGGTCATATTATCTTCATGACTGCGCTACATATAATATATTGCACTGTGTCTCAATCGCCTTGGACGTATTCTCATGTTAGACCTTGAGTAGCGGTTTTCGTCATACAATTAATTCATTCTCATTAGTTATCGCGTACTGGCCGTTGTTAATATGTCACCAAATACTTATTTTATTGGGGTGGATGTGGGAACGGGTAGCGCACGTGCCGCGTTGGTCTCAGGTGAAGGAAAAATCGTGAATATCGCTGTTGAACCAATTAAAACGTGGCATTCAAAAACCGATTTTTATGAACAATCTTCGAACGATATTTGGAATTCTTGTGCGATATGTGTTAAGGTAACGAGTTGATTAAACTTTTTGCCGGTAGCTGGATTATATTTTATTTTCAGAAAGTGGTACAAGGAGTAGCTGCTGAGGATATTAAAGGGATTGGATTTGATGCGACCTGTTCTTTGGTTGTTATAGATAAAAAAGGAAATCCACTGTCTGTTAGTCCTACTGGTATGAACTCTTGTTAATGTTGGCTTGACAAAGTGAAAGTGGGTCAGTTTTGTCCTCGAAATCGCTTTATATTGGCCAGCATATTCTCAAATTCTTAACTATTGCGCGGCCGTGAATACTCATCTTTATATTCGCACGTTAATTAATCAATTATAGTTTGATAATTACTAACATGCGGGTACATTAAATTTAGGTCATCTCTAATAACATTTTTTTAACAACGGGAAAATAATGTAATTGACTCATGACCTGTACGTAAAAAGTATTTGTAACATTAATAAAGCGGTATCAAATATCCTAGATATGGCCTACTTTAATAACATTGCAGTAGTAAATAACCTTTTTATCTAATTTAATGTTTTAGATAAAAACTGTATTTATTTTTATTTTTAAATTGACAGTTTTTGTTGCACGTTTGAAGGCCGTTGGTGTACATTGAAAAACTTCTGCTTTTAACAGTTGTTAGATTTTTTTTGTTTTGTCTCTCGTTTGTTCTCCAGAACTAGATTTTTTTATAAAGTTAATTACCTTAAAGGTGGGTTCAGACGTATGTAATATGTAATGTGTAAAGTAATGTGAATTGTTTGGACGGTACACTAGCAAGATGCGAATCCTGTTGTTGTTTTGGTTGATCTGCTGAGTTGTCACGAACATGCCGAATAGAAAAGTCGTCTGCTTTATTATTAGAGCCGTCAAATTTCAAAATAGATACATCAGGTCATAAATCGTTGAAAAGAGGAAAAAATGAGCTTACGAATGATGCCAAAATCAACTATGGTTTGTTTTTATTTAAAAAAATGTAAGTCTATGCTGTATCTCATAAACTAAGCAAAAAGCGATCATAAAAATATTATATTCTAATTACACTTTAATCGTCCTCTTCTCAAGTAGGCAGTTTTTCTCTAATTTAACCGACCTAGTAGCTCTTACCGTTTCCCAGATCCCCATGAATGCATAAGTAACAAAGTAAAATAAATATGTTTACATAAATAACATGTATATGTAATAAAATGTAGTCACTTTTTCCGGTACCTTGGCTGGTTTTAATTTTCCCCTTTTCTCTTCGATACGACGCCAGTAAACTTATCATTTTATTTTTGCATTCGTCAATATCTACTTCGAAAGATCGTGCAATTTCTTCCCAAGCATCACTTTTTAAATGTTTTTTGTAATAGTTGGGATCTTTAGGATTCCAAATAAGGGCCTTATTCTTATACAGCTCTATCAACTCCAAACATCTTTCTTCGCTCCACATCATTAAAGTGCCGTCCACACCAAGAATTTGCGTTACATTACATTACATGTTACATAAGTCTGGACCCACTTTAACAACTCAAATTAAAGTGTTTTAATTACTTAACGATATCGATTATGATTGCTACAAACAAATGATCGAATGGACCAATCGTATGACAAAATTTTAATTTCTAAACAAGTTGTGACCTTTAATTTATTTTTAATTTTTGTTATGCCCAAATTTTATTTTAATAGGAAGGAAAACTTTTTCAAGATAATCAAACTGATATTTTTAATAGCTTTATGTTTAATAACTTTTTTGTGACGAAAAAATTGAAATTTTCACATAAATATAATAATTAAAATGATTAGCTCAATTTGTTGATCATATCGTTATGTTATTTGAATAATTTGCTAAACGATTTTATGTTCACTTCCTTTAAAAACTGACAAAAATAAGGTACAGCCTTTTATTTTTTGTCAGTTATATTGTCAATCAGCGATCTGTTTGCTACTAATACTAATCACCGAGTCGGTGTACGATCTCCCAGACCCGGACGAGTTTATTTGATCCTAATATTTAATACAAAATCTGTTTAATTTATTGTCGAATGACTTTGCACATCACATAAAATTATTTTAAGGGTATACGGTGTGTATATTTCAACAACAATAGGTAAACAATATGGTGATATCGGGAAGCGTTAGAAATAAAAGGATGGTTAAATTAGCAAATGCTTTAATGTGCTTAGCAATAATCTAAAATTAAACTGAAAATGTGCATATTACACGCAGTTCTTAAGATATTCTGAAAAAACTGAGAAACTCATAATTCAAACTATAATTTTCTTATCAACATTAGAAACTGGAAATTTAGTATTAGTAGTTAGAGAAGGGCATTAATCGCATGGCGTTTTTAAAATTGATTAGCTTTTGAGGACGATACTTCACTTTTTTTAGGGACCATATTGAATTCTTTTTTTAAAACAGTGATATTAACATTTCAAAAATGTTCCTCGTTCTAATTTGAGTGGAATTATCTGCGGATATATTTAACAATAACTTATTAACGGAGTTACAAAAAAACTAATCGAGCAATATCGACCCAAAATTAAAGAAAATGTAACAGTAAAAACAGAAATCAAATATCGACATTTGTTTCCTAAATATAGCCCAAAGATCAAACCTAAATGTTGTAAAAAACGTTCTCGTAACTCATTTGTTTTTTAATACATTAGAACAGTGTTTCTCAAAGTGGCCCGCGGACCACTGGGGGTCCCTGAAACCTTCTAAAGGGGCCCCCAAAAACATTAAAATGTTCGAAAATCATCAAATTTTTTTGTCACGCTAAATTGAAAACAAACATATGGTCTACAAAACAATTTATTGGGGTCCTCTTGTCACTTTTTTATTTAGAAAAGTGTCCTCACTGAGGACACTGTCATTATCATTATCATTAATAACTCGGTTAAACTTAATGGTACAAAAATGTACAACTTTTTACCCAAAAACATTTTTGTACCATTGAGGTATAACGATTTAAGAAGAAATGCTCATTTTGATTTTTGTTTATTATCTAGCGTGCCATGTAACTTTTTTAAAATATTAAAACATCACTGAATAGGTTTCAGAAAGGAGAACAATTGGTGTGATTTAAACTTCTTTGTAGCTTTTATCGATTACGAGATCCCAATAGTGGCACTTCTATGTGGACCACCCTGTATAATAAAGTTAAAGTTACAATTACAAATAGAAGTTTGTTTAAAAGATATTTTAGCTAGATTTTTTTTACAAGGCACGTTAAAGACTTCTTTGCTAATTTATCCATGCTTTGATCTCTAACAGTTTTTAAAAACCCTATGATGTTCGTATTAAAAAATGCACTCTCTGACAAAAAAAATGTCACTACCTTCGACCGATACCGAATCACGGTCCTCAAAAGCATGGACTTTTTAAATAAACCTTTAATTACTTTATTAATGATAAACTAATGTAAAAATAAATTAAATAATATAATAAACACGGTCTATTAATTGAGTAAAAAATAGTCAAACAATCTTTAGAGAGTATATTACTATAATGTAAATTTGTATTGTTAAATTATATCTAACAGTTCTTTAGGTAAGATTTTTTAAATATTATAGGAAATAACGAACAAAACGTAGTACTATGGCTGGACCATCGTGCTACCGAAGAAGCGGAAAAAATAAATCGGTTAAATCACTCGGTGTTACAGTATGTGGGTGGCAAAATTTCACTCGAAATGGAAACACCAAAATTACTTTGGTTAAAAACGCACCTTAAAGAACAATGCTGGGATAAGGCTGGATTGTTTTTTGATTTACCTGATTTCCTAACGTGGAAAGCAACTGGTTGTGAATCTAGGTGAGAATAAAGTGATTTTTAGAATTAGAATGGCAGATGTTGAATTTTAAGTATCCTGTACTTAAGTATTTTTCATAAATTTTTCTTTTAATACAAAATTAAAGTTTAATTTGTCCAAAAATACACTAACTAATTTTTGATTTGTCCAAGAACTTGGGACAGTTTTCTTTAGTTTGCGCCTATGTTCTAGCGGTATTTAAATGTTTTTAACTAGAAGTTTTGCTGGTGAAGTTTTTTTGTTGCCTTTTTGGCGAAAATAGTATTTTTAAGCGACCTATTTTAAAAGTTTTGAAAACATCAGTACAGGCTGGTCCAAACTCGATGGGATTACATGGGTATCTCGCTTAATATTCGAGATAGAGAAACGTTTAAATTACCAAAAATGTGGACCAAAGTCGAAGTATTTGTAGAGTATCTTATCAATAGTTACCGATATGTGATCTAGCTCACTCATTGCCGGAATAAAGCTTTGGCGGGCCCTAGACAAAATTTAGCGTTTGGGCTTCCATCTATAGAGGGTGTTTGCGAATTCGACAATCTAAATCGATTTTATTAATTTTTTGTGTGTTCGAATTGGCATTTTTCTTTGTCTATTGGTTAATCCGCCCTTGAGCTCACTATGACTGCTCTTTGATAAACCCATCTGTGTTGTTAGATTTGTAATCGCAGATTTTGTTTATACACTCAATTGAAATCTTCACAATTTTGAAAATTAATCATGTTTTTATCATCAAAAATTGAGCAAAATCTCGTTGACGATTTTGATTATTATTTAAGAATAGACTGATAGAGGATTTTTTTTTGTAACAATATCAATTTTTGAGAAATGAAGTAGGTACTTATAATTTTTTAAACAGAATCCATAGCTGATAATAACTTTATTAAGTATAAAGAATAGTTTCTCGTTGTCGCCGCGTAAACGTCAAATTGAATTACACCCGTCAATTCTACCCAATATGAACATAAATAAACCATGGTAACCACCAGAATGAATCGTTTTATATTGGAATATTTAGTGGTGCAAATTTACTTATTTTATTTAATACTCAAAAACTAGGTTTTACGAGAAAACTTGGAGAATAAAAAAGTTTCTAAATAAATTAAGCTTTCAAAAACAAATTTTTACTTTGTGAAATTTTAACCCACCAAAAAGTTCTGATTAAAAAACCAACAGGGATCGCACTTTTCTGTCCCCTTGTGAATAGGGATTGTAAATTTACCGACTTTTTGAATTACCGGTAATTCGGTAAAATTTTCAATCAAAACCGGTTTACCGGTAATTTACCGGTAAACCATAATATTATATACATTTATATTATATTTGTTCCTTTTTAGATTTTCGTGGTTACAAAGATTTTTAATATAGTTTTCGGAGTTTATCCGCATATCCCTATAGGGATAGCTTGCCGAAACGTCGAGCCAATTTAAATACTACGCGGATTAACTCCGAAAATCATATTAAAAATATATATATTTATATATATTTACTTTGAATTTTGTCTTCGGAGTATATCCGCGTAGTATTTATAAATTCTCGACGTTTCGGCCAGCTCTCCCTGGCCATTTCAAGAGATATTAAACAAGATTTTAACTGTCTGATAAAAATAATGTCAGACAAAAACGAATGTCACTTTATGTTTAATATCTCTTGAAAGTGGCCAGGGAGAGCTGGTCGAAACGTCGAGAATTTATAAATACTACGCGAATATACTCCGAAGACAAAATTCAAAATAATAGTAACCGCGAAAATCTGAAACGAAACAACATATATATTTACATATTTATTATGGCACTGATTGGGATAGTTGAAGCCTAAACTATCAGTTTCATACAATTTATCAGTTAACAGCCATCAACGTAATATTTTTTTATGTAATAATGATATAATACATACATACATAAAATAAAAATATATAATATGTATATAAAATAAAAATATTACCAAAAATATAATTACCGAGCTCCGTGGCTGGTTGGTACGCAACCTTCCGAGTTAATCGGGAGGTCGTGGGTTCGAATCCCACGGCCGTCTGTCATCGTAGAGGTTTCAGGTGGTTTCCTCTACCTACTATAGGCAAATGCTGTGACTACTTCCACCTACCCTTACCTTACCCACCCTTTCCTTGTTCCCCGCCTCCTCCTCCCGGACGCTAATGGCCATAGCTGTCGAAGCGTCCTTAAACACTCAATTTAAAAAAAAAAAAAAAAAAAAAAATATAATCCAGCATTACAAAAAACACATGAAAATATAAAACTATTCTGAACCTAATATATAAAATGATATAACATAAATAATATTATCAAACTATTAACAATATTTTTTACTTTAAACTTTTCTTAAATAATAAGCACGTAGAAAACATAATTTTTTAAACTGTTGTCTCCTAATTGCGATCTAATTTTTGTAGAAAACAATCCAGCCGCGGAAAAAGCTTTTTCGGATTCTACACTTGTAGGTCAAGTAGTGATTAAACAATCATATGCCATTTGTATATATTTTCCCCTTATTTTTTCTCCTTGAAAATACGTTTTTTTTTTTTAATTATTTGATTTTTATCTTGATTCAAAAGATATTGTAAAATTACCGGAATTACCGGTAAAAACTTTGCAAATTACCGGTAAAATTTGAAGAGCGTTTTCTGCGATTTACCGGTAAACCGGTAAACCGGTTTACCGGTATTACAATCCCTACTTGTGAAGGTGGGAGATAATTGAAAATATTACTATAGGAAACCTTTTAATAAGTATAAAACATCTACCAAATATCATTCTCCTACATTTATTCAAATTTTAGAAATAAAATAAAAACCTTATTTTATCGCTCCCCTGTAGGGGCTTGTAACTCCGAAAGGAGACGTCTAAGGTAAAAATTTTACATAAAAGACCCCCCTTAATTTTCGATAAGGAATCACCTCCCGAATTTTTTCGCATTTTTTACGAAACACCCCGTATATTTTCCAACTGCCCATAAAAGTTAGATTTTAATTAATTCATGGCCTACTATGTGTTCCAAATAAACAATTATAAATTTGCTTCATCTCTCAAAAATAAAGTTCATCACAAAAAATCTGAGGCCTTTATTAAATTCCAGTCTTGAGCAACTGCGAAAAATATCTCTATTTTGTTCAAATTGAAATAATAAAGAACATAATGGTCAATATGCAATATCGTGAAAATGTAAATTGCCGTCTGTGGAGAAAAAACAAAAACCTCTCCTAGAAATCTGATTAAAGAGATTAACTTATCTCGCAAAAATAATCCTAGAGACTTAACTCAGAGTTTATTTTTAAACATTTTAGTTACTGAAATACTACAAATAGGTACTTCGATTTTAAACCATTGTTTAATTTTATTGTTAAAATGTGTTACTTATAAAAAAACATAATCCTGTTGCATAATTGTCGGTTTTTGACTCATGAAACAAAAAATTTCACAATTTTATGTCAAACTTGCCCATTTTTGCACTTAAAATGCGTTAGGGGCTGCACGCAGGCTCTATCAGAGGGGCGGCAAAAAGGGCCTCACAATTTTAGGGGGTATTTTACAATTTAGGGGCGGGTTTTAAAACAATTTAAGAAAGCAAGGACCTTTTTTACTCGGGCCTCGTGTTTTCTCTCAAAGTTTGGCTGCAGGTTGTGAACTGACAAAACAGGCAATCCAAATTTTAGATCATTATGCTCTCTCGTATGCAAGTGGACGTATGAAATAAGGCCAGATGGTACCCATGGTTGGAGCGAATCATATTTTAAATCGATAGGCCTAGAAGATGTCTTAGAAAATAATTATAAAAAAATTGGCAACGAAGTACTTCCACCAGGATCCCCTGTTGGACAAGGTCTTTCCGATTCCTCGGCCCAACAGTTGGGTCTTTTGCCAGGCACTCCGGTGGGAACATCTTTGATAGACGCGCATGCAGGAGGTCTTGGTTTAGTTGGTTGCTCTGTTAATGGAATTTCAAAAGACTTTCATACACGACTAGGTTTGTACAATATCCTTTACACAAGTCTTGTTTTATTTTTACACAACGTTTTGGTGTTAGCCTTAATTTGTGGTACATCCACGTGCCATATGGCTGTATCCCGTAACCCCAAGTTTGTGCCAGGTATCTGGGGACCATATTACAGCGCAATGGTACCGGGCATGTGGTTACATGAGGGTGGCCAAAGCGCAACAGGAAAAGTAATTGACCATATAATCGATTCACATCCAGCAAGTTCGGCCGTTAAAGCAAAAATTGGAGATATGTTAGTACTGTTATTTATTTGCGTCTTACTGTTCTTAAATTACTAATAATTTATCGAGCTCCACATTTGTTAGAAATACTTTTTAAGTTTAAAATTCAATTGTTATTGAAGTTTATGAATGGAACAAGTTGGGCGTAAATATCTCGTGATGCACATAAGCTATATTTATCTTCTAGGCACATCCATCAATACTTAAATTCGTTGTTGGAAGAGCTTGCCAAAAAGCGTAATTTAAAATCTATTGCGTATTTAACTTCCGACTTGCATATTTGGCCTGATTTTCATGGAAATCGTTCACCGATTGCCGATCCTGATTTAAAGGGAATGGTAAGGCTCGTTCTATATTATGAAGTTACTTTTTGCAAGTTCAAACGCTAAAGTAACGCAATCTTTAAAATTATTACGTTATTTGATTTTTGCTGTTTATTGTCGTTTGGTGCTTTAATATAATTTATTTGTTGTTTGAACATAAAATCATCTTCTTTTTAGATATGTGGGTTGTCATTGGCAACTGACGAAGATAGTTTGGCTGTGTTATATTTAGCAGCAATTCAAGCATTGTCAGTAAGTATATGTATTTAATGTATCAATATATCAGACACAATCACACTAAGTTTTATATAAAATAAAATTAATAACATTATACAGGGTGTGTAAAAATTGGCGGAAGCGCTACACGTGGCCATGTTCTTCGTAAAATTCTAAGTCGAAAATCTTAATACGAAAATGTTGTACCATGCTTGCTGTGTCTGCAAGAGGCCCTCAAAGTTTTGACATTTAGTCCTTTAATAAGCGTTATTATTTAATACTTGCAAATGAAAAAGCTGCAATTTGGAATAAAAATAAATTTCGAAGAGTATTTTTTCCTAGATATTGTGTTCTTCCTTTCAAAAACTGGTGTTGAAAATATGTAAATCACTGATTTGAATGAAAATAATACATATGGCAACATTGTCATTAGCTGTCATCTCTGTTTTTCTCGTAATTATTTCTAGTTTGTGTTTTACGATGCCCAAAAGTTTGCAGCTATGTTTACGAACTGAAGGCTTTCAGTTCGAGAACAAAAATTGTAAATACCTAAGTAAAAATTGCTGATAAAAAAATGTCCAAACGCAAATCAATGTATGCAATGTTGCCAATTTTTTTTTCTTTAAATGGTTTCTGAGGCTATAGGAAGCATGGTACAACATTTTTGTATCAAGATTTTCGACTTAGAATTTTACGAAAAACATCGTCACGTGTAGCGCTTCCGCCAATTTATACACACCCGTATAGGAGAATCATATCGTGACAAAAGTAATAAACTCATTGTAAAATCTTAAACGTTAAGGCAACATTTAGAAAGTATTAATAAACAATTTATAAAAAATTTGCAGAGTATTTCAATTTCCGGAATATTTGAAAACCACGCATTCGATATAAATGTTGCTTAACAGTACGTTTTATGTCAAAGTGTAATCTGCGATTAAAATTACCACCACCTTAAACTTAAGTTACTGAATCAAAACTAAAAAATATGGTTTTCGTTTTTTATTGTTTGTATTATGTTTAAATATATCAAACAATTTAAACTGCTTAATCCGGGGAGTTTTTATTGGTCACTGTCTGATCTAATTAGATTTATCATCAGAAGTTTCATCTGTTCTGAACCATCGTTAACTCTTTAGTAAAACATCGATTTAGCGAAATAGTTTTGGAAGAAGGTACCTGTTAAATAAGAAATTATATATTTTGAAGCACACTACAGTCTGTTTTTACGTAAAACAATTTTTGCTATACAGCAGTACTTCATATACAGGGTGTTTCGTAAATAAAGCAAAAAAATTCGGGAGGTGATTCCTTATCGAAAATTAAGGGGGGTCTTTTATATAAAATTTTTTCCTCGTTTCGGAGTTACACCACCCCTAAAGGGGAGCGGTAAAATTAGGTTTTTATTTTATTTCTCAAATTTTGATAAATGTAGAAGCATAATATTTGGTAGATGTTTTATGCTTATTAAAAGGTTCCCCATAGAAATATTTTTAATCATGTCCTACCTTCACAGGGGGCTGAAAAGTGCGACCCCTGTTGGTTTTTTATCAGAATTTTTTGGTGGGTTGAAATTTTGCAATAATTTTTTTTTTGAAAGCTTGTTTTATTGAGAAACTTTTATTATTCTTTAGTTTTTCTCGTAAAGCCTACAGTTTTTGAGTAAAAAATAAAATAAGTAAACATTCACCATTAGATTCATTTTGGTTTGTTTATATTCATATTGGGTAGAGTAATTCATTTTGACGTTTACGCGGCGACAACGCTAAAACGCCCGGCAATTCTACCCAATATGAACATAAGCAAACTATGGTAACCACCAAAATGAATCGTTATTATATTGAAATATTTAATGGTGCATGTTTACTTATTTTATTTTTTACTCAAAAACTGTAGGTTTACGAGAAAAACTAAAAAATTTAAAAAAATCTAAATAAACCAAGTTTCCAAAAAAAAAAAGTTGCAAAATTTTAACCCATCACAAAGTTCTGATAAAAAAAACAAACAGAAGTCGCACTTTTCAGCCCCCTGTGAAGGTGGGACATGATGGAAAATATTACTATAGGAAACCTTTCAATAAGCATAAAACATCTACCAAATATCATTCTCCTACATTCATCAAAATTTGAGAACAAAACTAAAACCTAATTTTACAGGTTAGGGGGGTGAAACTTCGAAAGGAAACGTCTAAGAATTTTGTTTTATGTAATAGATACCCATTAATTTTCGATAAGGAATCACCTCCCAAATGTTTTTGCATTTTTTACGAAACACCCTGTATACAGGATGTTATATGTTTTTATATAATAGACATGGGGATCTCGTAAACGGTTAGGGTTAGAGACAGAAAGATATATAAATTACAAAGTATTATTTATTAGGCACCTGGACTCCCGACTCCTCCAAAAAGCCTCGACTCTCGACTTCGATTCCCCATCCCTGGATTTAACCATCCTTCTATCCCCAACAATTTCGGAGATCCTATGTTTTATCTTTCAACATACATTTTTCTTCAATTCTTTCTTTAACTTTGTGATTAAAAATTTTATCACTACAAAATATCATGTCATTGTCAAATTACGTGTGGTAACACTTCCAGTGAGCGCCGGTCTTGGGCAGTTTTGCCATTATTATAAAATTGCTTTCATAAGCCCGAAAATCTTGAAAAAAACATCGCAAATTTTGAAAAACATCATTTATTCTCTTGTTCGCAGTATGGTACTAAACAAATCTACAAGCTGTTAGTAAAATCTGGATACACCGACATTAAATCCGTTCTCATCTGTGGAGGATTAAGCAAAAACCCAGTGTTTACACAAACACACGCCGATGTGATAAATCTTCCAGTCCTTTGCCCTCAAGAAACCGAATCGGTTTTGCTTGGATCCGCAATTTTGGGAGCCTGCGCCTCTGGACATTTCCCCGATATGGAAAAAGCCATACAAAGCATGGGCGGCAAGGGAACGGTTGTTGAGCCCAATAAGGACGTCATAGATTACCACGACAAAAAATACAGGGTGTTTTTGAAAATGGTTGACCATCAGTATGCCTATAAAGACATAATGAACTCTTAATGTATTATTAATTTAGCTCAACTAATTTTAATTAAAATTTTATTTTGTTAATTTTTTAATTGTAAAAATCGAGTAATATACATTTAATTTTGAGCCTTGTTTTTTTTTGCGAAATTCCCGTTATACCATCGAAGCTGAAACTGTGCGATTTGACCTGGCATAACCTGAACTTGAATAGAATTAAACGATATTACGCAATGTGTAAACGAGGTTTACAGTTTTGAATGTGTAGTTTTATTCGTGCCGTTATTTGGTGGATAAAATATTTACAATAATTTGCAGATAGCGTTTAACATGCCTTTTCAATCGCAAAAGCCATCTGCATTCACGATTTTACAGTTATAAACAAGTTGAATGTTACAAGGTTCAACGTCAACATTTTTGCACAATTGAACAGAATCAGATTTTAAATTACCAATAGTTTGAAAAAAATTATATTTGTTTCAAAACTGTTCTATAATCGTTTCAAACTTTTATCGTTGTTTTATCTTTAACAGCATTATGAAATCATGTCATTTAAATATTAAAAATTGTAATCGTTATGAATATACTCACTGATAATATGGTTTTGTAACAAAATAGTAATAAATAAGTATGCTAATCAAATTTCAACTGCTAAACGGAGAAATAACTTTAAATAATCAAGCAACATCATTTTCATTACCATGGAAACGACGTATGACTTGAAATTGAGTTTTGTGAATCCGAATCTAAGAAACTTAAAAGAAAAATTAAATTTCTTATACACAATTAAAAATTGATGGACCAATCTTTTACATAGTAACTTAGTGCCGTGAGCTAATCATCCGTTAAACTTTGACGGGGCTTTGTGCTACTGGGCATTAGGTATATGGATAAACAGAATTGTGCTAACTAATAGCACAATTCGATTGAACTAATTTTGGGCCCACTGAAATATTAATTGCTTCTAGCTTGAAGAATTTGGTTTCAAAATAAAATAGAACGGTAAATGCAAAAAAAAGTAATAGTGACAAGTTGATTTGAGCAAAATTTTTAACATCTAGAGTACTATTTTTATGGTCTTTTTTTTATTGGAACAAGAAGTATTTAAATTGTTTGGCTAAATACAAAACGTATAAATTTATAAAATCATTTGAACATTGTATATATTGTTCTCCTTTATTGACTCGTTAATCCTTAAAGAATGCAGCAAGGTAGATTCAGCAAATGTTGTAAAAATATATCTAACTGAATAGACCATGTTTAAGGCTTCATCCAGTATAAGTTGAACTTCTTCATAACTGTTGGTGTTAAGTGTACGGCTCGTTTAAAACACGTTTCCCGTAGGCAATTTATTTGCATGCTTCTTATAATTTCCTTCACTCTATGTGCAAATCTTGTCGTGATAACACAAAACTATCGCAGCTAAGTTAAAATTTAAACTAATCGATGGCGGACCTTAATTTATCATTCAAAAAAATAACTTTTACGCTGTTAAGTGTATCCGTTTTAACACTCGGTGTCTATGGTGCACCTAGAAAATACAAAAACGAAAATACAACAGAAGAACCGCCTCGTGAATACGTCGTATTCGATCAACGCCAAAACGGTTCAGAAAATTATCGTGTTGATATTAAGGATGTCGTCATCGTCTGGGCACCACCCGCATCTTTGCTAGCCGGCGCGGCCTTGCTAGAACCAGGTCTCTTGGGCGATGGTAATTTTGAACTTAACTTTGAGGATCTACATTCTTCGAGTTCCCCAGCGCCGGAGGCCGAATCAGAGCAACCGTCCAGTACTACTACAACGAGCAGCCCTGAAGATGGTCCCGTGAAAGTTCCACTTGCTGCCTTATTCTTGCAGGACAAAGAAAAGGGGTTAGTACAGCTCTAAAAATAAAGTACCTGTTAGTAATAACTTTTTGTTTCCAGGGCAAAACTTCGTCGACCCTCATTTTTACTGCCACTGATAAAGAGGAAAGCGCAGTCGTGATTATATTTTTAATGTGATCTATTTATATTTTTTTATTTATGTATTTATTAGGATGCGTGATGTTAACAAGTTAACAATAATTAATAGGCGATGCCTTAATTTTGAAATAAACGACACTTAAATGTTTTTTGGTTTATTTATTCAAATTTGATGGTTAATGGAGCGAATATGCTTCAATTTAGGACAGTGATGGTTCATTTACCTTAATAGCACGGTAGCACGCAATAGCGAGCGTTATAAATTAAATGAATTTTATATAGCACAATTTTTCAAAAAACTATAACTTGGAAAAAGTCAACTAAAATATATTATAAAATGAATTTATTAAATAACATTTTTGTAAAATTAGAAGGGTCTTTTTTTTCAAATATTCTTTTATTTAATTTTCTCTAAATAAAATCGCCTTTTGAATGTCCGGCAGTCCGGCTATTTGTCTACCATGAAAATAAAATAAATTTGCTGTAAAATATATGAGAGGTACATAAAATTTACTATAAATTATTAAATACATGTGTGTTAACCATTTAAAAACAGCACCCTCGCTTCTTTGCGGTGTTTTTGAAATTGTTGAATTAATTTATTCTTTCTAGAAAAATATGAAGCGGAAAACTAAACGTGATATTCAATTTTCACAGTCACACATTCCTTAAATATTGCGAAAAAAATCGGAAGGTGATTTCTTATCGAAAATTAAGGGGGGTCTTTTATATAATTTTTTTTCCTTAGACGTCTTCTTTCGGAGTTACACCTCCCTAAAGAGGAGCGGTAAAATTAAGTTTTTATTTTATTTCTCAAATTTGGATAAATGTAGGAGAATGATATTTGGAAGATGTTTTATACTTATTAAAAGGTTTCCCATAGTAATATTTTCAGTCATCTCCCAGCTTCACAGGGGGCTGAAAAATACGACCCCTGTTGGTTTTTTAATCAGAACTTTTTGGTTGGTTGAAATTTTGCAATTAATTTTGTTTGAGAGCTTGAATTATTTAGAAACTTTTTTTTGTTCAACTTTTCTCGTAAAACCTACAGTTTTTGAGTAAATAATAAAATAAGTAAACATGCATTATTAAATATTCCAATATAAAACGATTCATTTTGGTGGTTACTATGGTTTGTTTATGTTCATATTGGCTAGAAGTGACGGGTGTCATTCATTTTGACGTTTACGCGGCGACAACGCATGGCAACCACTAAAATAAGTCGTTTTATATCGGAATATTTAATGGTGCATGTTTACTTATTTTATTATTTACTCAAAAACTGTAGGTTTTACGAGAAAAACTAAAGAATAAAAAAAGTTTCTAAATAAATCAATCTTTGAAACGAAAATTGCAAAATTTCAACCTACCAAAAAGTTTTGATTAAAGAACCAACAGGGGTAACACTTTTCAGCCCCCTGTGAAGCTGGGAGATGATTGAAAATATTACTATGAAAAACCTTTTATTAAGTATAAACTATCTACCAAATATAATTTCCCTACGTTTATCCAAACTTGAGAAATAAAATAAAAATCTAATTTGACCACTCCCCTTTAGCGGGGTGTAACTCCGAAAGGAGACGTCTAAGGAAAAAATGTTATATGAAAGAATTTCAATAAGGAATCACCTCCAAAATTTTTTCGCAATATTTAAGAAACACCCTGTATTATTTACTTCATCTACATCCCATGATTTTGGTTTTGAAAAAGAAATTGACAAGAGAAATATATGTTCCAGTGTCGCCCTCTAAACACTTACCAGTTGACTATAACGTTAAAGTTCAAAATTGTTGTAATTTTTAGCCATTAACTTCAAAAATGTACAACAAAAGTTAGTGGTGTAAAATCATTTCTTAATAAAACGTCGTCTTTAAAGCTCTTAGAGGTAAATATAAATCTTTTTAACACTTTTAGTGTTAGAATCGATGAACTTTGAATTAACTATAATTGTGCATGCCACCGAGTAATATAGCTTATCTGCTTTAAATGTAATTTAATTCAAATTTATTAATTCGCCATCAAATTAAAGTGGTTACATTATTTTTATTAGTTAATGTGCTATAAAAGCATCGGCTTTTAAAAACCTAATTTTTTACTTAAAGCCTGTTTTTTAAGCGTCTGATTTTTGTTTAGTATTCGTTAGTGATTTCAAGTTTATATTTGTTTGCATAATGAATTTAACGTCCAGGAAATGCACAAAGTCGACAACAATAATACTAATAAAATTAAACAGGAAAACAATAAATTATATTTTTACAACATACAATAAATATCATAACAATATTAATTAATAGATACTTAAGTCTTTTTGATCGGCCTACAAATGCCTAGAGAATCACGCTCGCGTTCAGGACCGCATTGTTCCAAAGCTCCTAGAAGCAAAAGTTCTCCAGGTTTGTATTTGTCGTCAACATCTCCGGCTGCTTTATTAGTCTTGGACGGCGTCTGCACAGCATCAACTCCATCAACGATTTTGTGTTTGTGTCCATGTTTTTTGGTTTTGTGTTCATCACTGTGCTTGCTTTCAGGAGGAACGGCTAACAAAATTGCCCGGGCGGTTCGTAACGCGTTGTTTTTATTCAGGGTGACGCTGGGAGAGCGCGCTATGATTATTTCTTCCCGGACATCGCTTGGAAAATGCACTTGCGGGTGGAGTTTGGCCAGATGATGCTTCGCCCGGCTGATATCCACGTGGTACGGCGCAGTCTTCGACTCGATAAATTGCATTTTCTCCGATGAAACATCCTCTTCCCCATTTTCTAGCTGCTCATGGCTCGGGTACTGGCCCTTTATCTTCTTAACACGCGAAGGAACATTGCGCATAATAAAATCTAAAAAGGAACCACCCGGACTTGGGCTCTGGGTCTTCGTAGGAATGATAAGTATGACAAAATTCTCTAAATCTGCACGTACGTTTAGTTTTCCTTCTTGGCGTTGATCGTAGCTGACCTGGCCGGGCCTCAACGGCGACGCTTCTGATAATGCTGCTATCACTAAAACGAATATCCACAGCACACCCATATTTGGTTTTGATGTTCGCGGCTTGTGTGTCTGGCAAATACTGGCAACATGAAAGAAACTGACAGCGCTGTACATCGGCTGTTATCTTTGAGTGCAAACTACCGTAATGTAGAAAGGTAACACTTCCCCGTAACGGGAATTTTTCTGGTTGTGTATTTATAGCTCCTCTTAGTGCGCACATGACCTGCTCATTTCCCACGACTGTTTAATAAGTAATATTTATTTTATTGACGCAGTCCATTCGGACATGAATAATGAGCTGTACCCATAGATTTCATCTATAGAATCCTTAACTTCTCTTCGTATGTACTAGTTAATTGGCCATTCTGACACCTCGTTCGCAAAGATTTATGGTTTAGTCCTAAGAAAGTGACAGTGGGTACATAAAAAATTAACATATTTAGTGAGCAGATAGACAACAGACGCGTCTTGTTTGATATTCATCAAAACTTGTTTTAATGTTTTGTTTGTATAATAAATTACTGTCAAATTACAGGTGCCGTTTGGCTAAACACGTCGAAATAGTAACACTATTAATAATATCTACAATTAAAAGGTTGTTTCATTAAAAATTCCGTTACTCTAATCGACAAATCTTAATTTACTTATCGACAAAAAGCTAAAGCAATTAAAAAGCATCTCCTTGTTGTTTTTGTTTTATTTTTGGGGTGGGGTTTGAAAACTAATATTATTGGTTTATGTAAATTTTAAAAAAAAACTTTTTCCGTTAGTGAATAAGCTACTTGTTCTATTTTTGTTCTGTTTACTACAACACCTACGACATTTAAGAATTTTGGCATGTGATTGGTATTTTGGATTACTTAACTTGCTGAAATATCGGAAGTTAAATTACCACTAGAAAAACAAATATTAAAATGCAGCTGTTTTTGGAAATAAAAGGAATTCATTGGTTTTTAAATTTGACGTTTTTGTTTTTTAAATCTGTTTCCTTTTATGATTATATTTACAGTTTTATTCTAGTATGAAAAAGGCTTTTACGTGCATCAATTCCGACTTAGCTATAATTTTCCATTTAAAAAAATGTGTACGCGTGGAAAACTATAAATTAATTTGATACCCCCCAAATTACCGTTGTATACCAAAAACTGTTAAGCCGTCAGTGGCGGATTTATCTATAAGCTAAGTAGGCTATAGCCTAGGGTGGCAAATTTATTGGGGCGACAAATGATGGTTAAATCCTTTTTTTTTTTTTTAAATAAAACAAAATAATTTGTTATGAATAAATACTGCTCCGAACGGCTCTTTTTTAGATGCGGCACTTTTGGTGCGCTACTGTACAACAAAAAGAATTTTTGTTCCTATACATAAATACGATCCACGATTGTTGTCAATTGTTGATATGTATTGGAGCAGGGTTGGCCAAAATTTGATTTTTATTTTAAAAAAATCAAAAATCAATGTTTTAACTTTAAAAATAAAAAAAATACACGAAATTTTGATTTTTTTTTAAAGAAACTTGACTATTATCCCTTTTTACAACTAATTTATTCATTATTCTTCCTACATTATATCTTCTATACAGCGTCATTCAAAAAGGATCAACAAATGGAAACGTTTTTTTACTAAACTTGGAAACTTTGTTACCTGATAAACGTTGGTGGATAACCTAAACCTAATTTAAAATTGAAAAAAATGTATACGATGCTAGATTTTAGCGATTTAAGAAATATTCACAAGAGTTAAGTGGAGTTACAAAAAAAACTTCATAAGGAAAGATTGTTTAGAATTCAAAAATACCATCAAAGGTGAAACATGACGTTAAAATTTCAATCTTTATTTTTGAAGTAATTGTAACATCCAAAAAATCTGCAACAAATGAAAAATTTTTTCATTATTGGTTTCTCAAATAATTTTATTCTTGAGAAAAGTTGGTGCATAGTCGAAAACTAATTTTATGTTTAAAAAAATTCAATAAAACTTCACATTACACTAGATTTTAACGATTTTAGAAATATTTGGAAGAGTAAAGTGCCCTTATTTTCAGAATTTTAAAAAAGTTAAAAAAATGTTGATTAAAATTTTAAAATTTGACAATATGAAATATCGTTTTCCCTTGAATTTTTTTTTAACTCTTAAAATAAGGGCACTTTAATGTTGCTAAAATTTCTAAAATTGTATGAATTTTTATCAACCTTTTTTAACTTAAAGTTAGTTTTAGACTGCACCAACTTTTCTCAAGAATAAAATTTTCCGAGAAACCGATAATAAAAAACTTTCAATTACCTTAGTTGCAAACTTTTTGAATGTTGACACTACTATAAAATTCAAAAATGAAATTTCGTGTTGTCATATTTTTGATTTCTAAACAATTTTTTCCCACGAGTTTTTATTTGTAAGTCTTAAAATAGGGGCACTTTACTTTTGCGAATATTTTTAAAATCATTAAAATCTAGTGACATACATTTTTTTTTAAAATTTTACTTTAGGTCATACATTAACTTTTATAAAGAATACAATTTTCTGAGAAATCGATAATAAAAAACTTTTCCAATTGTTGCAGACTTTTTGAATAAGTTGTAGATCTTTTGACCCGATTCTTTCATCTTAAAATTAGTTTTAGGTTATGCACCAACTTTTTTAAGAATTAAAGTTTTGAGTTATGGATAATAAAAAAAAAATTCATTTGTTGCCGACTTTTTGAATGTTAAAATTACTTCAGAAATAAGAATTTGCTTATTAAAGTTGAATTTACATTATTGGCCTTATTTTTGAATTCTAAACAACTTTTTCCGAAGAACTTTATTCGTAACTTGAAATAAGGGCACTTTTCTCTTGTGAATATTTCTAAAATCGCAAAATCTAGTGTCATATGGTATTTTAACTTTTTTTTTCCTTAAAATTAGTTTTAGATCATGCACCAACTTTTATCCAAAAAAATCTGAGAAATTTATATTATTTTTTTTCATTTGTTGCAAGCGGCAAAGTCATAAATCGGCCACTGTTAGCAATGGTCGTGAAATTAATGCCCTTAGGTGCGGTATCGACCAGGTTGCACATATTTTAACCAGTATAATTTAAAAAAAAGCTTTTTTTATTAACTACACAATAATTAACGTCTAGAAAAAAACACACGTATAGTAAAAGTAACGTAATTATTTTATTAGACTCACTTACAACTTAAATGTAACTATGCGATATAAAACAAATATCTTTAGGTTAGGAAAGCTGAATATTTGGCACTTTTTATTCAATATTTATGATAGTTTATCGTCGATCAATTATGGATTCCGTCGATTCAATGTCGTCAACATGTGCTTGTTTAAATTTAGCTGCTAAATTACTTGCGAAACGGGATATACCAAACCTGTAAATGGAAAAAAAGTAACATTCATTTTTATTTATACTCTTAAAAAAACTCTTAATTTATCATTTTGAAGTCCAGGTGTTTTAGGAAGCTCAGTATATCAGCAAAAATATCTTGTGTAATAAATAATTTGTGCATCGTACTCTCCATTAACATTTAGCGCATTTGTATCTGTATCAGTTATAGTTGATACAGTAAAATCCTGCATTTCGGTAAATTCAAGGTTTTACCAAAGTGAAGTGGTAATAGTCAGAAAAAAAGCTTCCATTTCGGGCTTCACCGTTTGCTTTCATTAAAATAAGCCTTAGCTAACCTTTAATGGACCCTTGTGCATTTGATAAGTGGTAGAGGGTCAAGTTAAAGGTTGGTAAATACTTAAAAAAAATAAAAATAATGAAATATAGCTAATTTCGGACTTTTACCACCTCACTATGGTAAATGCTGGAATTTACATGTAAAACCTAAAATTTATGGAATTAGGGCCTTTTATAGTAACAAAGTTTAACAATTTATGTACAGGGTGTTTCTTAAATATTGCGAAAACTGACGAAGGTAATTCCTTAAAAACTGTAAGTTTTACAAGAAAAACTAAAAAAAGTTTCCTCTTTAGGGGGGTGTAACTCCGAAAGGAGACGTCTAAGCTCCCGCTTAATTTTCGATAAGGAATTACATCTTGGAGTTTTTAAGAAACAACCTGTATATAATAGAATACATTTTAGGACTTATCATCATTATTTTTTTTAAATTTAATATACAGGGTGTTTCTAAAGTGACTATATATTTTTTATCCAGTTTAGTTCTATATTATTGAATATATCCCTTCAGTTTATACTTAAAAAAAATACTTACGGAAGTTGAGTTTGTGGTGCTGGTCTACGTATTTTTCTACAACGGCCTCGTTTGTCTCTAGCAAAGCCAGGAACACATCTTCTATAATAAACAATTTCACCCAGCGGTGGGTGATTTCCAAAATGTGTTTCTAGATCTTCTTGTGGTAGAACAGCTATGCTAGTTACGGGATTATTATTGTTATTATTATTATCGGGTTGCATAACAAATACAGGAATTTTATCTTGTAGCGAAACATTGGGTTCACTTCTGTTGCGTTTCGCATCGGTTTCTGTATTATTTATTTTATTTTCCGTGGGGTTAATTATGATATCGGAAGCTGGTTTGAGTGTAGTTGCAGAGATTTTTTCTGTCGTTGAAACAGTTGGTTGAGCTGTTGAGATCTTTGTAACTGGTTGTGGAGTCGTCACCGAAGAACTGGGATGATCTGGTTTCGTTGAAGGAGACTGGGTGGGCGAAGGTTGACTGGACGATGCAGTGCTGCTTACTAGTGGTTTTTGAGAGCTAGATAAGGGCTTTTCGGTTTCTTTCTCTGGTTTTTGAATATCCTCAACTACCAATGGACTACTTCCGGGGGTTTCCGTCGTAAACGAAATAGAAGCAATAGAAGGTTTGACGGTTAGCTCCGAGTAATCGTAGTTATAGTCATAATCCTGCAAGAAAAAGTTTACAATTAATTTAAACGTAGGGGAATGTGAACCAGTAACTTTTTCATTATTCTAGAAACGCTGGAATATATTTAAGCAGCCCAAAAACTTTCATTGCATAGCAGTTAGATATTGTTACTTGACATTTTGTACCACTTAAATTGTGATTTTCATTCATACAAAAGTCGTGTTTATCGTAAAATATATTAAATGTTGTAGCATATTAATACAACTTTGTGGTGTAAGAATTTGTTTAAAATTTAATTTGCACCTAAAAACATTAGATTTCTCGTTCCTTAACAAAAAGTTCATACACTTTAACCCTTATGTCAATAATCGGGTACCCACCTAAGCACTTTTGGTGAAGTTTTTTAACGTTTTACTAGTTTTTGTTTAAAATCTCTCACATCGTCGCGATTTTAACTTTTTAAACGCGAAATATGGTTTTACACATTTGTTTTCGTCCTGGAACAAACATTTTTTACATCAAAGTTCACGTAGTCTTTCTCAATAACTGGGTACCCGATTGCCCACCTGCAGAAAAATGAGATTTATGAGCAATTATCGATTAAACACACTAGTATGTAATTGCAGGGATGATTAGATGAATAAAAACTAATGTCTGTATGAGGAAAAACAATAATATTTATTTATTTGGGCACATTTTTTACATTTTGTTATGGCATGCTCGTCGCAGACAAGTTTTTCGCATGCTGTGCAAGATTTTTTAGTTTTTGTGCGCTTTTTTGTTGCTGCTCTATAGCACAAGCCATTAATAATTATGACCGTATAAGTCTGAAAGTTATTTTATAAGTTACTGATTTGGAGTTTCTGTTACAACTGTGAAAGAATCTTCTTCATCTAATTTTACAGAAAACTAGGAGAACATTATTCTTTTGCGATTGGTTAAAATCGAAAGTAATTTGTAACAACCCAAATGTTTAACAGATGTTTATTATAACGAAAATGGGTACATTTTTAGTATAGCTAGATGCTCGTTTTGAAATTATTTTAATATGTGTATCTGTTGTTTATTACCTCATTCAAAAGTAAATATTATTTTTCGTATGTTTGTTGCAGGTTTTAGAGTTTGAAATTTAAAACTGAATGATCTGACCAATCTGTCATTCTATTTACAAAAATATGCAAAACGTAGCATAAGTTTATAATAAAAATTCTGTAGGTGGGTACCCGGTCATTGAACAATGTTGTGAATTTCAGTTATTGACATAAGGGTTAAAAGTTAAAACGCTTTATATTTCACTGTATCTGCATTTTAAAGACAAATGATTTGAAAACTTTTTTGGCATTTCTTTCTAAACAATAATATTTCGCAAATGTAAGATCGATGTATGGTTACATTTAAATACACTCTTTGTTTATAGTTTTTGTATCAGATACAAGCTGCAACAATTCCCATAACTTTATTTTTAGTAAACTAATCCGTAGAGCCTATTAGGTATGAAAAATATAAACATGGATGTTCCCTTTACTACAACTTATTTAATTTTGTAATAATACAATAATCCTGTAGTAAAAACACTTCATGACCTTATGAAACATTGATAAAGCAGCAAACGGACAGACAGACAGACACCGAATCGAATAAATTCATGCATCTGAAACACCTAACGAAAACGCATATGATTCTGACCCTTGAAATATTTTTTTAATAGACTAAATAAAGATTTTTAGTATGGAGGTTCTTAAAAACCGTTTACTTATATAATACAATCACTTAATTATGGTTTTAAAATCTCATTTGAATTAGCATCACAGAGCTTAGCTTGTTGATGTAGGTACACATTTTAATTGGTTTTATTGGTCAGCTCCAAAAAAGGATTAAATTGTTTTAGCAAGGCTTCTACTAATTTCATCAATGAAATGAATCATTATTGTATTTTAATGATCAACATCTACTATAAAAACAGTTTGGTCTTACCCCAGAACCTCCTAATGAGCCATCGTCGAGAAGAGCAATAATTTGAAAGTCCTTCAAATGCAGTTGGATGTTATAATCGCCCGTTTGTTTTTGATCATACATTACACTCGGTAGCTTACTTTTTGATCTTGGTGCACTCAAAACTGGCAAAACTAGCACCGCTTGCAAGAAGAACACACAGAATTTTTTGGGGATTGGCATCGTAGTAGGCGAACAATTTAGGCTCAAGTGTTAACAAGTTGTTATTAGCTACTGGTTTTAATTGCTTGATGGTACTGTGATCATAGAGGCACTGTTACATCCTCGATGGATAATGGTCGATGACTTGTAAGATACCAGGAACGCCCAGAGGAAGGTCGAAGCATGGAGAAGAAGTACAAGTGGGAGTGAATTTGTTTAGCGACCCAATAAACCGCTACATATATGTACGTACGAGGTCTACGAACTTGCTAAATTATATAATTTTACTGTTTTTATTAAAAGGTCAATTCCCGATCGATTTACAGTTTGCTACCACTCCATTCGCTCTTTGGTCGTTATTACTGTATTTAACTGGTAAACGAGATATCAACTACCTTGGGTTCCCGGTATCATTAATCTTTTCAAACAAGAGAAGTAAAAAACGGTTTACTGTTAGCGTACTGGTGGTGTAGGATTATGGCAGTTTAAAAACTCGTTAACTCGGCAGTTTAGCTAACAGAAAATAAGAGTAAACAAAGTTTTATATGCCATAAAACTAAGGGGCCTGTAGTCAACCATGGAATTATGCAACGCCTATATGAGATGTGAGAAGTTTAATTATTTAAAGTTAACACTAAAATCCATCACAATTTTAATGTAAAATTGAATAAAGTGTACCCATAAGTAATTTCGCAATTTTCGGTATTTACAAAATTGGTTAAATCACCATTGAAAAAAAATTACCAATCATTTTATTGTATTCTTCTTTACTATCCTCAAATTTTCTTCACATAAGTATCTTTTAAAATCTGTATTCCTTGTTAATAAAAGAATTCTTTTAAGATTGCATTGACTTCTTCATATTTATAAAGTTTTCTACTTAAACTTCCAATAATCTCTGATATTTAAGTAGGTAATATCTTTCTAGCAAGTATGGTCAGATGCGACGAGAAGGGGAGATGATGAGGTAAAATTCCCCGGAACAGGGATCACAGGAGCCCGGACATCATACATCATACCACAATTTGTCTTTTAGTATATAAATTTTCAAATAATGTATTTGCTTGGGCCCATGTAATTTTTCCCCCGAGCCCGGCGGCGTCTCTTGATAAGTATGATGAATGTAGCAAGAGTCTCTTTTTCGAGATCACGGATATTTTTTTGAGTACTTTTACATAATGTGGTATTGTCGCAGTATGAACCCGTTTTTGTTGATTAGATCAGTGCGTAGCGTAGCAAGGGGGGGGAGGCGGTCCGCCTCGGGCGGCACTTCTTTTGGGGTGGCACTTTTAGTCTACCCATATGAGGTAAACATTAAAATCTTGGGGGCAATAGTGTTCTGTGGGGGCAATGAAGGATCAGTAGATATAATAATCAGTACCGGCACTAGCGCTATTAAATTCATTAAAATTCATTTTAAAAAAAAAAGGAATTCTTATCGAAGTTAGAGGATAAAACGGGCTAGTCGACCTGGCTACACTGAAAACCCGCCCCCTTGTAACGACAGAAATTCAAAGTAATTACATTTATGATAGGGTACCAACCATTCAATAAAATTATGAAACATTTCATTTATTTTAGGCTTTAAGTTCCATGCAATTTTAAATTCTATTGTAACGGATATTTTACTTCCGTTCTATTTCAAACATTTGGTTTGAGGTATAATTTTTTTGATATTAACCAATCGTCGCAAAGCAATAACATTCATCCAATTATTTCTGTTTGTAAATGAAGATGTACAAAAGTTTTGAACAGTGGTAAGAAAACTTTCAAATCATAGGGCACCAGAAACCGAAGAACGGTTTTTCATTACTTGTAGGTGAATGTAAATGTTGTTGGGAGGTTTTTAAGTACGTGATAAAAATATTGGCCGTACGCGACTGACCTATGTGTGTGATAACTGATAATTAGTGCAATTTGACAGGTAGGTATATAAAATCCTTTATCATTTATATTATATTTGGGGTCGTGTCTGGGCTAGGCGAGGTGCTTTTGAAGAAATTCATAGTAATGTCCGCTTTTTGTTTATGAGCACTTTTGAGCTATTCGAACAAATTATAATATTTACGTTTTTCCGATTTTTTAAATCAAATTTTTGGCTAAAATATGGTGTTACTTTTTTAGAATTTATGTGAATTTCATGTTTATATTTATATAAATAAGAAATGAAAACATTAGAGAAATAACAGAACAAGAACCAATAACGGAAAAAAGAAACGACTAAACTGGTATGGCCATATAGTAAGAACGGTTTCCCGAGAAAAATAATGGAAATTGGAAAACAAGCCAAAAAACAAAGAGGGAGACCAAGAAGAAAATGGATGGACTAAATAAGGGAATTGGGGTCAGAAAAAGGAAAAACACAAGAAACTATGAAAACACTAGTTAAAGATAGAAGGTCATGGAGGAAATGGCCCCACAACATGAAACCACCCTCCGACGCCTGAAAAGGCAAAAGGAGTCGAGAAGAAGATATTGAAGAAGTGTCATATCCATTCAATATTAATGTCCAATGCAGGGAAATATTTTTTTATTTATACAGGGTGACAATAATCTACATGTGTTGTATGGGTAACTTTCTTATTATAAGAGGTACATAGTCGGTTAAATTAGCAAAGTTGAGCAGAATTTCAAGACGAATTTAATGATATATTGACATTTGACTTACACCTTCAACTTTTTAAAATATTTTGAAAAAACTAAAAACAGGATTTTTTTAACGGTAAATAATTTCATAGCCACCTACAATAAAATCAAAATTTTAAATGTTTCCCGTAGGTATTTTACGTAGAATTAGAAAAAATATCTAAAAAATCATGGCACTTTTGATTTTTGAGATATGTCACACTTGATTGTTTTTAAATTTAAATGACAACCATAGTTGGCTATGGATTCATTAAAAAGAGATTTTTTTTCTCGTTTCATTGGTGTATGGGTTATTAGGTTTATCTTACAAAATAAGTAAGTTATTACAATATTATTGTTTTTGATAAGTTTAATTGAAGTGGCCATTGAAAATAAAAACAAAACAATACACAAATAAACTAGCTGTACTTAATCAAACACAAAAATTTAAAATTTAAAATTTAAATATTATCATATATTTTTTACATTTTATCGTCATTTTAACAGACTATCCTAATTTTTTTTCTTTAGATTTTATATCAAATTATCTTTCAAAATTAACCGTTTTTGAGTTCAATATTTTTCAGCGTACTAATTAAATTCTTTTAAAAATCGCATGTTTACTTATAAATTACCATGAAAACAGTAATTACTTGAGAAATATTAATCTAAGACATAAAATATGAACTATACTTTTCAAATACCAATCTAGTTCCCTCAAAAAAAGAGAATTATAGGGTGTTTCTTCTAATTAAATTATTTATGTTTAAAATTTAGCACAATAGAGTGCGCAATACAAACACCCTGTGTATAATTTTATAAGTTTAACTTATCAGAACTGAAAGTGTGTTGTTAATAACTTTTTCAAATTATTTTTTACTGGCTTTAGAAAGTCGTGAAATATTCATATATTTTAAAAGTGCAGTATCTACAAAGTTATTAATTTAAAACAACTTTTTTGACTACATTTTTTTCTATATTGAATAATAAATGAGGTATGAAGGAAATTCACACTAGGTGGACATCCTGTTTATTATCAACTTGAATTGAATGCAACAGAATATGATATAATAATACGGTGTCTAGTTAATTCGTTTAAAATTTGAATATTGTACCCTTGGCATTTATATACCATGGTAATTTTCTAATCCATTCCAATTTTCAATATCCACAATTATTAAAGTCCTTAATTTTCCGCAACACGCTGTTCATTCACGATTGGATAGTAGCGCCGCCCCACTTCTTTTAAATGCATTTCGCAGTGATGTGGCTCAACCTCAAATGATTTGTCAAAGTATGTGAAAATGAATAGTTTTAAGTTTGTGTATTTTGTGATATTTATACTACAAATTCTTATAATTCACGCTCAAATATCAGACAAGAGGCTGTGCGCGGATTTAAAATGTACAGGTAAGAAATAACCTATTTATAAATTTATAACCTCTTTGACATTTAAGATTTTTGACGTACAATATTTTAATTATTTTTCCAGAACCCGTTTCAAAAGCAAGGACTCTTTTGCGATATGCTGCCCCATCTGAGGGAATATTACCGTTTCCGCCTAATGTTGATGTGTTAGTGTACAGTAAATCGGCAGGATCAAATACAGATTTATGGGGTGTAGAAATAAATGGAAAACGAGGTTATGTCCCCAAAAATTTAATAAGGGAATACAAAATTTACAAAGAAGCAATTTATTTAGTTGACACTGAAGAAAAAAGAATTAATTCTGCAAGTATTGAAGTGCCTTCTCCCTCTAACACTACACCAGAACCTTTGTCACAGAGCGAAATAATAACCCCAAATCCAGTAAAGCAGCCTTTTGAAGTTATTGATGGTACTACTTTCTACTTAGATCCTCAAGATTTAGGATCATCCACAACTGAAAAATCTATTGAAGCAACGGTGACTTCAGATGTAAACTATTTTCAACAACAACAAACACAGCCTTTATCATCAGATGTTAATACAGCTGATTTAAGTAATAAGGAAGAAAATATTTTAAAAACAGAAGAAATTCCAACAAACACTATACATGAAAATGCTGATGATAAAGCTGAAAATATTCCCAATCATGATATAGATGCCACCAAAACAGATGATTCTTTAGTTGACAGTGTTTTATCTAGTATAACAAATTGGATTGATGGAAATGATGCAACAGATAACAACAATTCAAATGAAAATGAACTGGAAGAAGACGATGAAGACATAGAAGATGAAGATGAGGAAGAAGGCGATGAGGATGATGCTTCTGTGTCTGATGAAGACGATCATGAAGAAATCAAAGACAGTGTTAATGCTGCAGAAAAAACCAATGCTGTAGGTGAGAATCCAAAAAATGCACAGATTGTCCAACCATCGGAAGAAAATACACCCAATAGAGATGAAATTCCACAAACTGAGGATAAATCTAATGGAGACATCCAAAGAGAAAGTAGCGAAGAAAATAAAATCATGAAAGATGATGCAAATAGTGTGAATGATCCCAAGAGTCAAGAAAAACAGGTACCGTTAGGTACTGAAAAAGTTCAAGCAATGTTTGGTGACAGTGCAGTTTATGATGCAACAGTATTATCAAAAAATATGGAACAAGAGCTCGAACAGCCCACTTTGAAAGAAACAACCGCCCAAGAAAACGTTGAAAGTCCAATGCAAGTGAATATAAATCTTCAAGAAAATTTAAATGTGCTGGATTCACAACCACCTAAAGAGACTTCAGGCGAACAAACTGCAAATGAAAATCCCCAAAATGACCAAGATGTGAAACAAACAGAAGAGATTGTCACACAAGAGTCCCAGCCAGATAATATGTTACAAGATAACACCTATGTGACAACAGAAACACCGAGCATTGAAGTACCAGCCCCCTATGACTTCAGTTTTGAGGAAGCAACAGAAAATCCTGTTGTAGTAAATGTACCAGAAATCAATAATCCCCATAGTCAGAATAATATAGGTGGTGAAGCTGCACAAACAGAAAGTGTTAACGAAATAATAGAGGAACAAAAAGAAGCACTTACACAAGAAAATCTTGAAACAACACCCATTACCGTGGACATTTTAAATCCCAATGAAATAAACGAAGGACTTAAAGAAGAACCGATTCCAGAAATTGTTGAAACAACACCCGCTACTGTTGAAGCTTCAGATTCTCCACAAGAAAATACTGTACAGAACGAAACACCTGTTGTACAAGAAGCTGCTCCAGAAAATGTATCTGAATCACCAGGCATGTTCTCAGGAATTTATTCAAGTTTATTTGGATCTGAAAATAATACAACCACCGACCACGCATCTACAGGAGACATTCCTTCAAATGTTCAGTCAGGAGAAATGAATGTCCCCGAATATAAAGAACAAGAAGTTAACCAGAAGCCTGAGCAATCGGATATCAGTGAACAATCAGAAAGTGCTAAAATTACCAATGAAAATGAACCACAAGAACCTAGTGCGAGGGATATATTGTGGGGTTCAACAATTAGAAAAGAAATGGGTGAAAACCATGACAAAGAACATATGCACCATGAGCACCACCAGCACGAACATCATAATCATGAGAACCATCTTCATGAAGAACTTATTTCGAAGCAAAGCGTGGGTAAGTGAGCATAACTTGACTTTTAAATTATTTTAGATAACATAGTTGGTTTAAGTGAAAGTAATATTTATTCTTTAATTACAAAGTCGAATGATAATTTTCATTTGGTCGAAAAAATAGTTTCCAGTATTTTTATAATGCTTAAATTTTCTGGAAGTCTAGTTGAAAAAAAAGTACTTTTGAATTTAAAATGATTGGATTGATTTAAAGTAATAGGAATATTTTGTAGGAGTGTAATCGTATGGCAATCAAAAGGATTTAGGTCAGGTGAATATGGTGTATGAGCCATAGATTTTTGGTTAAACTCGTTTAGTTTATTTTGTTTGAATTTTTTTGTTTTTTTTATATTTAAAAAAAAATTGTGGTTAAATTCAGTGGTTTGGAGCGGAGCACGGAGCAGTGGAGCAATGGATTTTTAGCAGGAGCGGAGCCCAGAGCAAATAATTTTGATTGCTCCACTGCTCCAGTTTATTATGTACAATTTAAAATTTTTTTTTTTTTTTTTAACCTTTGAAGATCAATAATCTGTTCTTTTAAACATTTATTTAACTTCATTTGTTTGTTAGGGTCAAATATTGTAATTTTTCACCAACTTTCACATATCCAAAAAAATTAAACTTTGTTTTTAAAAACAAATTTTTTGACTAAAAAACTTGTTTTAAAAATGTTAACAATATTTGGAGCTTGCAACGGAGCTGGAGCAGGCATTTTGATGCCGGAGCGGAGCAATTAAAAAATTGGACTGCTCCAAACCCCTGGCTAAATTTTGTATCAAAAAGTTTCTCTAAAAGAGTATTTTCTAAAGTGTAGTCTACATATCCGGTGGCCCGTGATGGCCTCCTAAGTGGTTTATAATTTCATTTGAAAAGCTGTAAAATAAATTGTATTCTTTACAATTCACAAGTTTTTATGAAAGTTAAGGTTTGAGGTGTAATTGCATGAAAGTAATACCATTATCGACATGTTAAAAAATGGGTTGCACAAGGGTTTTTAAAATATTTATGTAAAACTGGTTGTCTATTTGTGCTTCGATGCCTTTGACATAAGCGAATGCTAAAAGTGTTCTTTAAGAACATTCGTTAGATTCAAAACCTAATTTTATTGATGGAATTAAATAAGCAGTCTTTCTGGTTAAAAGACAATAAAGTAGAATATTTTATATCAATTAAATGTAAAATATACACTAAATTTGATTAAGAGCTATACATTTACTTGTTTTAATGATGTTACATATTCAAGTTAAATTTCTAAATTTCTTAAAAATAAGCAAGTTATTTGGGAATATGAAGTAAATAGCAAACATAATTAAAATTAGGATCGTGTCAATGACAGTTGGTCGTTTATTTTGGTTAAAAAGTTAATCTACAATAATAACAGGAACACGTTACATGACATCAAATTTTTAATTGACTTGTAGTTAATAATTTTGCTTTATCATGTTATTTATAGTGCTTGTCGATGAAAATTATCATCACATTTGAATGAACTTTGGTATGTCTGTGTTTGCAGTTCTTAACAATCAAAATTAATATAAGTAATGATTGTGTATTCGTTGCAGACATTTTCATAATTTAACAAGACAATTGTTGAAGTCAAAATAATGCTATTTATATTTTTGTACGTCATTTGGTAGGTGCTCCTCTCTATTGCCTAATACTCTTGACCTTGAATATCTAAAGTATGTGTAATTAAAACTTAATTTAATACTTGCTTTCTCGTACGTACAACTAAAATTAATTAGTAGTAAATATGTGCAATATGTTCAACAGAATGTAGCACACAGAATTTTTTAATACGATTAATATTCGTTTGATATCATCGATGAAACTGTTGTGCAATACTGGAATAACATCAAAATGTTTCTAGCATATGTTGTTTAAGTTAAATGCACGAAATTCTCCTTATTTTGTTATTAGTATCAGTGTTTTGCAAGATGCTAATAGTGTAACCGAAATTTGAATAATTTTCGTTGAATTTAATTGTCCTGCATTTAAAGGTATTTATTGAAATAGTATTTAAAATTGCTCGAGCAAACAATTTATTTCTTAATCAATTTTGTTTGTGCGCATAGTTTATATTGAAGGGAGTATTTGTGCATGGTATTTTATTTTTGGAACATGTAATTGACAAATGATTACTCTAGACAAGTTTTAGTGGCCTGTCGAAATTATTGTATCCTTTCAGACACTTGATACAAAGTCGTTTCGTCTAATATATATATATATATATATATATATAATCAAATTCCCTTCTACCCGTAGGAGTAGGGAGGTGTGCACATCTATGTACTGTACATGAATTTTCGCCACTGTTTTTTGTTCTGTGTCATTTCTTTCGCTTCGCACCACGATTTTCCCTTCTTCTCCAAGGTTTTTGCTACTGCCTTTTCCCATGTTTCTCTCGGTCTTCCTCTTTTCCTCCTTGTTTGTATTCTTGCTTCCCACACTCTCTTTACCTGTCTTCTTGTGTCCATTCTTTGTAGATGCCCCCACCAGCTCAGTTGCCTAGTTTCGATGAATTCCAGAATAGATTCTACTTCCAGTTCATTTCTAATCTGTTCATTTCGTATTTTGTCTTTTCTTGTTACGCCTCTTACTCTTCTTAAAAATTTCATTTCAGTCGCTTGTATTTTACTTTTTTGGCTCGATGTTAATGCCCATGACTCGCACCCAAATGTCAAAATTGGTCTATATATCGCACGGTACACGCTCATTTTTGTTTTTTTGGTGACTTCTTGTTTATTAATAAAGGTTTTGTCTATGGCGTAAAAGGTTTTTATTGCCTTTTCGATCCTCTTATTTATTTCTAATTCTTGTTGTCCTGAATTTTCAATCGTTACACCGAGGTAGTCAAAATATTGTAAGGTTTCTATTTTTTCTCCTTCAATTTCTATGCTTATATTCTCATTTTCTTCGTTTATCGTCATCACTTTTGTTTTCTTGTGATTAATTTCCATTCCATTCTCTTCCAGTACGTCTTTCCAAATTTTTATATTGGTTTTTAGGTTCCTTTCATTCTTAGCCATAATCACTATATCGTCTGCGAACGCACATTCTGATACTTCGACTTTCTGTAAATTTTTGTTTCCTACTAATAAACTCTTAACATTTCGTTTGCATTTTTTAATTATACTGTCCATAAAAATCGTAAACAATATGGGGCTCATACCTCCTCCTCGTCTAATAACAATATTTTATTTTGATGTAAACTAATGGAAAACAGTGACATTTACATTAATTTTCAAACTTCCTGGTTAAACCTAACCAGTTGGCATTTTTTTATTTAAATGGTGATTTAAATCAATTAAAAACAGGTTTAGAGAAAAGCATTGAAAGGTACTTGGTGTACTTTTTTTTGAATTAATACTTGCTTATACAGTAGTCATATTATTTTGGGTAACTTATGAATTTAAATAAATGAGCGCTTGCAAAATATACCGTAACATTGTAAAATTTTACTTTTAAAAATGTTTCTTAATCTCTTTTTGTTACGATTGACTGATATTTCTTGACCTACATTTGGACTTAACTTGAAAACCATAAAAATGGAATGTATTTGAAATCAAATTTGTTATGTTTTATATTATGGAATAAAACGATGAAATTTAAAACTTAAAAGTAATAATTTTCTTTTTCTTTGATGCTGAATCAAGTAAATATCAATGCAGATACATATAGGTACAGGTTGTATATAATACGTTCTAGGTATGCAACAATTTTTTGGGCTGTTTTTAAGATGAATATCATTTAGTTATCAACAGAGGCGATACTTAATTTCCATCATCTTTATTAGTAACGTATCTTTTTCAGTTAGTTGAATTCCAAAATTAAAAGAAAGGCTTTACAGGGTGACAATAATCCATATGTCTTGTATGGGTAACTTTGCTATTATAAGAGTTACATAGTCGGTAAATTAGCAAATTTGGGCAGAATTTCAGGACCACGGTCTACTATACAGGTTGGGAAACTCCCATATAAAACCGACTGAGGCTGGTAACTAGTTCCGTTAATTATCCCACAGATGGCGATATGTCTAAGAACTGTTCGCCATACGTTTTCGCTAGATGGCGATAAGTCTAAGAACCGGTTCGTGCACAAGATTTTGACATAGTCAGCGAGATTTATAAGCTTTATCTTAAAAAATTCGCAAGATTCGAATTTAATCAATCAGAGGATGTATATAAAAATGTAACTGAATTTTTAAGCCAGTTTCGTTCAATATAAGATCCCAGCTAGTGCAAGCACAGGTTCTTCAACTTATCGCCATCTAGCGGATTTTTATGGCGAATGGTTCTTAGACTTATCGCCATCTAGCGGAAATGTATGTCGAAAAGTTACAGAATTTTTGACAGGCTTCCTAACCCGTGTAGTAGACCGTGTTTATGACACATTTAATGTCATATTGACATTTGACCTAGCACACCTTCAACTTTATTTTTAAATTTGGAAAAACCAAAAGCAGATGGTGTTTTCAATGGTAAATAATTCCATAGCCACCTATGTTCAAACTAATGTGTGAAATGATTCCTGTAGAATTAGAAAACAATGTCTAAAAAGTCATGGCACACTCAATTTTTGAGATGTAAGGTACACTTCATTTTTTTTGTAGATGGCAACCATAGTTAGCCATGGGGTAATTTAAAAAATTTCTACAGAAATCATTTGTTCGGGCGTGTTGGCGTGTTGCAGTGTGTGTCGCCATGGAGTGAGAAAAGGTGGTTTTATGTAAATATAGTTGTTGTTAGTTACTATAAAAAACATTAATAAGAAAATACAACAGTATTAGACATTTGATCACATTTGATCTTTAAACATTAATAAGAGAATACTACAGTATTAAATATCATTTCACATATTGGTTTAAACATGGGTGGCTAAGGAATTTTTAACCATTGAAAAAATTGTCTTTTTTAAATTTTTTCAACGTATTTAATATTGTTGAAGGTGTAGTCAACTTTCAAAATTGCATTGAATTCATATTGAAATTCTGCACAACTTTGCTAATTTATTGACCATCTAACTCTTCTAATAACAAAGTTACCGATTCAACACGTAGATTATTGTCACCTCTGTATATTAAAATGAAGTATATTTTCAATCGCTCATTTTATCTTTTGTTTGTAAGCTGCAGTTGGTGTACGTTTATGTAACTTTCTTATTGTTCTAATATTATTTCATAATAGAGCTCAACTTTTCTGGTTTTAAAAAAAATTATAATTCACGTTATAATCTTATATTACGTAAATAAATATTGGATGACTATTCAGTTGTAATACAATAGATAAGAATTTGAATAGCGTTGTTCGGATTGCCTAACTTTTGTAATTAAAATTGGATTTAGTTCTAAAAATAAAGTACCTACCGACAAGGAAGAATTACTTGCATATTTATATTTTTAAATACATACAGTGTCTGTTTAAGGTATCTACTAAATGCTTAAAGTAAAGAATAATTTAAATAAAAAATAACATGGTTTTTATGTAATGTAGTATTTTGGGCAATATTTTTGTATTAATTGGATTAATTATTTTTAGATTCTTTAAGTTGCGCTGCAGAACCAAATTTGCCTGGTTGTTCGGTCCAGCAAGACAATCTGAAAATTGACGACAAGGTGGAACATGACAGTAACACATACAGTATGGAATTTTCAACGTTAACTTACGATATATTAGTAGTTCTACTTATAACTGCTATAACAGTTGTCATATTCTTGTGGGGGTATTTATTTATCGACAAAAGTCGAAAAGAGAGGCCTTTAATAGCGAAAATAAATAATTTAGAAAAAGCGGTGGTTATTCTACAAAAAGAAAATGATATACTGATCGATCGCTGCTCTGCGACGCAGGAAAATGCCGTTTCGAACGAGTATGTAGACAGCTTGAACACAGAATTACAAGAAGCTAAAACCACACACTTAGCTCTTGAAGAACAAATACAGACTCTAGAAAAAGAATTGGAAAATTCCACGGAGGTCGGTTTAGAGTTGAACAGGATGTTGTCTGAATTTTTAAGTTCTCAGTGTGGTAACGACACCATAATTGCCAACGTTGAGCAATTACAAAGGCAGTTGATCGAGCAGCAGGGCATTATCAACACTTACAGTGAAAATTTAAGTGTTAAAGAGACTGAAAATCATGAACTTCGTTTAGAATTAGATATTAGTAACACCAAAGTCACCGATTTACAAACAGAACTAAACAAAATGGCTGTTAATTTACTAAAAATTGAAGAGGATAAGGAACTACTGCAAAATAATTTAGATTCGGAAACTTCCGGATTAAAACAACAACTCGAAAAAACTTCCAATTCTCTAAAAGAAGAAATTGTGAAGTATTCCGATGAATTACAACAGTTGAGGCAAAAATACGAAGAATCGCAGCGAAGTTTGGAAATCAAAACAAATGAATTCATTCTTCTGAAAGATGGTATGAAGCAAGTGGAGTCCGTTAAGAACAACAGTGAGACTTTGAAGTCGCTACTCGATGTCAGCTCTATTAAAGCAGAACTTCATCAGTTGAGAAATGATAAACAGAAATTAACGGAGCGGGTGCAGCAAGAATTAAATGATAAAAATTTGCTTGAGAAGCAAGCACGAGTAGCTGTGGATGATGTGCAGATATTTAAGAGCAGATATGACGAAGCTGATCGAGAAAAATTAGAAGCACAGACTAAACTAGAAGTGTTGGCCAACTACTTTAAAGAAAAAGAAAGCGAACTGCAAAAGTAAGTTTTTTAAAAATACTTTTTAGTCAGTTCTATTTGCATGAATTCAAATGTATACAACATATTTCTTACACTCAACAGGTTTTATTTTTCTTGTATTTTTTTATTATTAACTGGTAAACAAGTACTATTATGTCTTTTTTAGTGCACTCCTTAATATTTTGTAGCCAAGATTTTTTCTTATACATCTTTTTCCTTCTATTTTACCTTTTATTTAAGCTATACAGGGTGGTCCAAATTCGATGGGATTGCATGGGTATCTCGGTTAATATTTAAGATAGAGAAACGGTTAAATTACCAAAAATGGGCAGTTTTTTGAGACAAACTCAGAACTGTTTTCAAAAATATTTTATTATTTCCGGTTTTCGAGTTATTGAATAAAAAGTGTTTTTTTGCCAAATTAATAATGTGTCATATCTCCGTTGTTGTTGTAAATATCGAAAATATTTATAAAGGTTATTTTTAGATATTTTTATGCTTAATTTGATTATACTAAAAAAAAATATTTAACGCTCGCCGTTTAAAAGTTATGACACAAACTTACCTTTTTTTAAATGGGAGTGATAGTTGGCTATGACCTATTTAAATTCCTTATTTTTTTCTCATTCCAAATATATGAGGGTCGATGTATTTATTTTTAATAATACGCAAGTTATGAAGGTTTTTTTAGTTTTTTTTTCTAAGAAAATCATAGTAGGCTGTGAAAACAAAAACCAAACAAGGTGTAAAACCTTATAAAATTCTTGTGGAACAAGTTACCAAGGTTTTTTAATTTGTTGTTGATATAAACATTGTAAATATTTGAACATAAGATAACAACAACATAGTCCGAATCAGCAGTAATGTAGTATATTGCTGTTTATCTTATGTTCAAAAATGTTTGATATTTATCTCATCAACAAATTTAAAAACCTTGGTAACTTGTACCACATGAGTTTTATAAGGTTTTACACCTTGTTTTTTTTTTTGTTTTCACAGCTTACTATGATTTTCTTAGAAAAAAAAACTAAAAAACCTTCATAACTTGTATATTATTAAAAATAAATACATCAACCCTTATATATTTGAAATGAGAAAAAAATAGGGGATTTAAATAGGTCATAGCCAACTATCGTTCCCATTTAAAAAAAGTAAGTTTGTGTCATAACTTTTAAACAGCGAGCGTTAAATATTTTTTTTTAGTATAATCAAATTAAGCATAAAAATATCTAAAAATAATCTTCATAAATATTTTCGATATTTACAACAATAACGGAGATATGACCCATTATTAATTTGGCAAAAAAACACTTTTTATTCAATAACTCGAAAAGCGGAAATGATAGAATATTTTTGAAAACGGTTCTGAGTTTGTCTCACAAATCTGCACATTTTTGGTAGTTTAACCGTTTTTCTATCTTAAGTATTAACCGAAATACCCATGCAATCCCATCGAATTTTTTGGACCACCCTGTAGGGTGTCCCAGCCAAGACAAATTATTTAATAGCACTGTTATTAGCGAAAATTTTAAAAAAAGTTTTTATTGGTCATTTACTACATTATTTTCAACTATAAACTGTGTTTTGTTTTGCGCACCGATACGTAACTTTGTTTTTTTTTTTAAATACAATGCCCTGTATATTTTTTAGACGCAAAATTAAATTCTGTTACAAAAACATATAAGGTGTTTTGTACCTAAAATTAATCCATCTTGAGTTATTAGTTTTTATGAAAATATTGACGGGAACAGGACTAAAAAAATGTTCATATTTCTCAACTAAGCAATTTCAGAAAGAATTCATTTGAAACCTCATTCAAGAATAGTGTCATAGTGATTGCTGACTAGTTAAACCTTTAAAATAGTAATAAGGTGTTTCTAATTCCTGGTCTATTTGGTTAAACTTAAAACACAAATAAGTCAGTTTTTTTTAATGGAACGCCCTATATACAGGGTGTGTAAAAATTGGCGGAAGCGCTACACGTGGTGATGTTCTTCGTAAAATTCTAAGTCGAAAATCTTAATACGAAAATGTTGTACCATGCTTGCTGTGTCTGCAAGAGGTCCTCAAAGTTTTGACATTTAGTTCTTTAAGAAGCGTTATTATTTAATATTTGTTAATGAAAAAGCCGCAATTTGGAATAAAAATATATTTCGAATAGTATTTTTTCCTAGATATTGTGTTCTTCACTGATTTGAATGAAAATAATACATATGGCAACATTGTCATTAGCTGTCATCTCTGTTTTTCTCGTAATTATTTCTAGTTTGTATTTTACGATACCCAAAAGTTTTCAGCTATGTTTACGAACTGAAGGCTTTCAGTTCGAACAAAAATTGTAAATACCTAAGTAAAAATTGCTGATAAAAAAATGTCCAAACGCAAATCAATGTATGCAATGTTGCCAATTTATTTTTTCTTTAAATGGTTCCTGAAGCCATAAGAAGCATGGTACAACATTTTTGTATCAAGATTTTCGACTTAGAATTTTACGAAGAACATCGTCAAGTGTAGCGCTTCCGCCAATTTATACACACCCTGTATTTTTATATTTTCTTATTGATAATGTTATTATCTTTAAAAACCATGAATGGTAAATTATTATGTCAAAAATTAATATTTCTCTAGTTATTGTAGTTTTTATGATAAATTTTGGGCGCAAACCAAATATTAAATGGAATTAAACTAGTAGACTTTGAAAATATCTCGAAAATCCTATTTTGATCTTAAAACTGCATTTTTCATTGGATTAATTATTAATCCTCTTCCTGACAATACCGGGTGATTCAGTTTGACTGTCGCACCGCTATAACTTTTTAATTATTGAAAATAATCCCAACAAACCTTATATTTTTGGAAACAACGACAAATTCTCTATTAAGTGATGTGCATTTGTCATCTCTATGATGACGTATGTCAAATCCGCGATAGGCAACTGTTTTTAAAAAAATATTATAATAAACATTTTTTTGTTGATTCGGATAGAGAATTTAATTCGGAATCCGACCATGTATTAAAAAAGTATGCTTACATAAGAAACTTTTCGAGAAAAATCAGTTCAAAGTTTATTCAAATCATAGCAAACAGTCTATTTAACATAAAAAAAAACGATCAAATCTTAAAAATTATACTATAACTATCAATGGAAATGTATTAAAAATTAATTTTGAATAAAAATGAAAACAAATAATAAACGTTTATCGTAGAGATAACAAATGCACATCATTTAATAGAGAATTTGTTGCTGTTTCCAAAAATATAAGGTTTGTTGGAGTTATTTTCAATAATTAAAAAATTATAGGGTTGCGACAGTCAAACTGCATCACCCGGTATTTTCGTAAAAACTTAGATAACTCTAAAGACGATTAATTTTATGTTTTTAAAAAATAAATTTTGCATCTAAAAAATATAAAATATACAGGGTGTTCTATTTATAAAAACAAAGTTAGGTAGGGTAGGGTGGGGCACGTTGAAACATGGGGTACAGTGAAACAAACTGAATTTCGCGCCTCTCAATATGCAACTAGTGGCACTCCTGCAGCAATAAACTTGACTACGATGCCCATCACGTGGTGTTATTTTGAAAATTACTGTCACTGTCGTTATTTGGTAGTTATGGGTTTGGTGTTGTGGGCATATAAAAGTAAATTTTTGGCAAATTGTAATAAGAGTTGTATTTACCATTCTGTGTGTAGTATTAATATTTTTTAAACAGCATACAATGCAATTATATCTATTTATTACATTGTGTTGTTTCAATTTTCGTAAAATGTATCATTGGTCAAGTTTCGAAGTTAGTTTGTTCAATTCGGCGTGGTGGGGTACGTTGAAACAAAAATAATGGGCCTGGTTGACACGGATTAACATACCCCAATTCTATCAATTTAAACTCTTGACTATGTTAATTTAAAAATTTGGGCTTTATAAAACTATTGACGAATCAAAATTAAGGACAAAGTTTAAAAAAAAACACAAATCAAATTAAAAATTAAAAATTTAAGAAAAATCTATTTAAATCACAAAGACCTCATATAAATAAATTTAAGGCTTATTTAATAGTCTGATACTTCGTCAGAGGGTGAATATTTTTCTGTACATTCCATTCAGTCAGTGAAAATTTGCCAGCAAGATTGAATGACGATTTAAAAGACATTAAAATGAATGACTTTGTTTTGGTGGAATTTTATGGCAAAAAAAAATTATTATGTAGGAAAAATTATTAGAAAAATGAAATTTCCTATTGTAGAAAACGTAAAGAAATAATTAGTACGTTTACCTTTTTTTCCCTGATGGAAGATATCACATCGGTTTTTTTGCAAAACATATTAAGTTACCTCCGTTTATAAGTCGCAAAGGAACAAAACAAATTCTTTTTCTTAATTAAAAGTGTGTTAAAATACTTTTCATCATTTTTTAAAATTAAATATTGTTCTAAAACAAAACGAAAATATATTTTTTAACTAGTTCTCAAAATAAAATAGTGTTTCATTGTACCCCTTAAGAAAAGTGTAAATGTTTTAACCAACCCCAGTCATGATACATTTAGTTTTTGTTACAAAATAGCTGCTTACTTCTTAAATTTGATTTTCTAACAAGATGTAATTCAACTACTTATTAGTTACATTAAAAAGTGCCTTTTTTAATTTGAACTTTTTTTGTTTTAATAAATACTAAAAAAGTTATGTCAAAAAACAAATGTTGTGTTTTAACGTGCCCCACCTTGCCCTACATATCGGTGCGCAAAAACAAAACACTGAAAATAACTTGAGATAAGATTATGTTATAAATGATCACAACACACTTCAATTTTAAATGTTCTTTTATAACAGAGCTATTGAATAATTCGCCTTGGCTGGGACATCCAGTAGAGTTATAAAGTTGCATCTTGTGTTCATTGATATCTGAAAAAAATCTTAGGCTTTTTACTATTTTGCTTAAAAATAATATTGATTAATATTTTTGCTTTACAAGTAAACAATTATGATATTATAGGGAACTGAGTAAACAGCAATCTATGTGGGTTGAAAAACAAGGCGAAGCCACTTCAACGACCGAACGAATCAAGTATATGCAAGAAGAACTGCAAAATTGCAGGTTAGTTATCAATTTCTTAACATTTTGACCAGATTCTTTTATAAATACTTGTCCATTAGGTCCTTAAACGAATCACTAAAACAAGAAATAGTGGCGCAAGAAGTACAGCTGAAGAGCCAGGTTTCAGTGTTGGAAAAGAAAGCACACGAGAACTGGGTAACAGCACGACAAGCTGAGAGACGACTTGAGGATGCAAAACAAGAAGCAGCACAGTTGAGAAATAGACTTACCATGCGCGAAAGGAATTTTGAAGAAAAAACACAAAATCGTTAGTACAATTTTTTTTTTTCAATTATTACACATTTATGTACCTAATGGTTTAGTTTATCGATATTGTTATGGCCAGACATCGAATTTTTAGTAAAGTTTAATAATAATCTATCATCTTTTCTGCGAGCTTGTGAGTCTAAAGACTCTTTCCTATTAGTCAAATTACTTGAATTCAAGTTTATGTTCATATTTTGTCAAGTTTATTGAAGCCAGTAGATATTTAAAATAGCGATGAAGCAGTTGGTGCACTTTCATCGCGATATTTGTCATCTATGTTCCACAGAACATTTTCATATTCTGAATTGGTTGAAATATATATTTTAACATTTTCTTCTTAGGTCTACAATCACCACTAGAACACAATGGAGAACTACCAATATCTCCCCTACACATGCCAACCGAATCCCCAGCCTCGCCACCTTTAATTTACGGTGGCCACGACCACTTAATAAATCCCCCACCACTTCCTGGTCTCCCTCCGTTCTTACCTCCACCTCCAGGTGTGCCATTCATGCCACCGCCGATCCCAGGCGGACCAGCGCCGCCGTTTATGCCTCCTCCAATGTTCCCCGGGGACCATCGGCCTCCACCTCTAGGAAGAATGTCTTCACCTCCAATAAATTCTAGATACTCTCCTGATTCGAGAGCATTTTCACCTTACAGTAGAAATAGTCCTTCACCTACTTCGGATGATGATTATAATCGATCTCCTCCACATTTACACAGGGTTTATAGTCCGTACAATAATAGGGATGATAGAAGGGATTACAATAGACCTCCAATTAGGAATAATACAAGAAATAATAAAGGTAAGCTCTTTTTTTTGGACCTTGATGTAACTCAAAAGTTTTAATAAAACTAGCACATAATTTCGTGAATAATTGCCTTTTCTTAACATTTTTTTTTTTTGTAATTTGTTAAACACATTGATGTAAATTGCAACAGTATGAAACTTTTTAATTCTCAAATTGATATTTTTGAATAAAAATATAAACAAAGGTTGTTTAAAAATTCTCAAAATTTAAAGGTCTACACTCTACAGTGTGTCCAAGATAACATTTTCAGCTTTGGATCCCGCTGATTATTAGAGATACAGGTTTGCTTTAACACGTTAAGCGCCACCATGTTAAAAAAAAGTAGGTTTTTCTGGCTAGCAATTTTTTTTTTAAATTAACGTTTCTAAATGGCCCTTAAGTAATATAAAAAAATTTCACAACAAAATAATAACATTTTAACCAGTTTTTAATTATTTTTTTTGTATGAATAAATTTGTATCATAAAACTTTTTTTTTTTTTTTACCAATATGGGTAAAAAAATCGCTGACTACCAAGGTTTTCTGGTCCACCGGGCCATCCTTAAACCTTTTCTGGTATAGTTATATGTAATACATGTATGCTTAAGAATACAGGCAGCCGAATCTAAATGTAGGCTGTTGTATCCAAATGGATACAGGTGGCCCATTGGGCCAAAATGATTTGTATCCATATGGATACAAATGGCGCTTAACGTGTTAATTAGATAAATTATTTTTCAGGATGAGAGGATCTACAATCGATTTTTAAAAGTACAAAATTTCTGGTATTTTAGAAGTTACAGCAAAAAATAAGAAAATGTTGAATTTTTATTCGTCTTAACTGTTTTGTCTCAATCATTATTATCATACCAATCACTTATCTATGAAAAAAGAAACAATAAATAACCACTGAAATGTCAAATGACAGTTACTATTTGTCTGCGGTATCGTTTATTAGAATTTTACAATTTTGTCGTGTAGTTCGGATAACCTTTGTAGCAAATTTGTTATCATATAATTATGGGTACATTTACAACTAATGACAAATTTGATAATGTTGAGAAGCTACATTCTTTGACATAAAAACTGTGTAGAAGCTGAGTGAATTTACTTGGGGCTGTATTCTTAGAGACTGGGTAGAAACAGCTAATTCTAATTGTTTATTAATTTGATTTGGATTTTTGGTTGGTTTTTCGAAGGAACCATATGCTTTTAAATTCATTTTCAAATTTTTGTACATACACAGACACACTGTTTTGGATTCTCTCAGAATACAGCCCCAAGTACATTCGCTCAGCTTCTACACAGTTTTTATGGTAAATGTAGCTTCTTAACATTATAAAATTTTTCATTAGTTGTATATAGATAGCATCTCAACATGTAAAATTTTTCATTCATTGTAAATGTAGCCACAATTATAACAAAATTGTTACAGACTATCGAATTACACAACAGTGCTATAAAATTCGAATACATGATACCTTGGAGTCTAAGGCTAAGGTAATGACAGTATCATTTGTCTAAGGCTTAGACAAATGATACTGTCATATGACATTTTATCGGTTGTTTATCGTTTCTTCTTCCATAGAGATAGAGATTGATAAGTGAAGGTAAAATAGGATTTTTTTAAATTTTTTGCGTTATTTATAAAAATATACAGTGTGTCCAAAAGGAATGGAATATGCTATATATCTCAGTAAATATCTACTTTAGGGAAAAATGTTTTAAATAAAAGTTGTTTGGTACCTAGTTTTCCATCATAAGACAAAATTTAAATATTTTTTATTTTCGAATAACAAACGCGCAATGAAAAAATTGAATTTTTTAAAATGGCAAGGTACCCTTACATTATACTTATTTGATAGAGAATTTTTTTCTCTTTTCAATGATGGGGTCACCTTAAAAATTAAGTTTATGCTAAGAGCCCGGAGAATATCGAAAATTTAAAATATCGTATTGGAGAAATTACACCTGAAATGGTTGGAATGTTATAAACGGGTTTATCATTGCCAAGCTGTAAATGGTTCACAGTTTGAACACTTATTGTAGAATTCGTCAAAAAAATGTAGTTCTTATGATGTTTTTGTTAAAAATATATACTTATCAATTAAAATAATTTTTGCGTTTTTCTCAAAAAGTTGCTTAAGTAAGGGTACTAAAGTTTTGCATCATTGAATAGAGAAAAAAATTCTCTTATCAAATGAGTATAATATAGGGGTACCTTGTCATTTAAAAAAAATAAATTGTTTTTCATTGCGCTTTTGTTATTTGAAAAAAAAAATTGTCTTATGGTGGAGAACTAAGTACCAAACAACTTTTATACAACACATTTTCCCCTAAAGTGGATATTTACTGAGATATACAGGGTGTCCCAGATTACATTTCCAGCATGGGGATCTCGCTTATTATAAGAGATACAGGTTTGTTTAAATGAGATAAATTTTTCCTTAGGATGAGAGGAACCACAATCAATTTTTTAAATTACAAAATTCCTCGTACTTCAGATGTTATAACAAAAAATATGAAAATGTCGAATTTCGTTTTTCTCTCATAACTTTTTTGTCTTAATCGTTAGAACAATTTTATTTGTACTCTCTGAAGGTACTTTTTAATGGAGAATGTAACTATTATTTTAGATTTTTTTTAACACCTACCCTTTTCGAGATATTACCCCTCATTTCATTTTTTCTTATGGGCCGCAAAGTTGGATATTTAATAATTAAATGTGTTTTATTTTTCTCGTTTAAATCAGATATTACTTGCTATACCTATTATTATAAATAAGTCATAAAATCAAAAAAATCGTATTTTACCTATCATTTGTCAAGCTATCTCTGAAAATAAAAACAAAAAACAACTAATTAAATGTCAAATGACAGTTACTATTTGACTGCGGTATCATTTATTAGAATTTTATAGTATTGTTGTGTAACTGAATAATCTTTGTAGCAATTTTTCTCATATAATTGTGGGCACATTTACAACTAATTAAAAATTTTAAATGTTGAAATGCTACATTCTTTGCAATAGAAACTATGTAAAATAGATCATTCTAATTCTTCATTGATTTGTTTTGGATTTTTGGTTGGTTTCTCGAAGAAACCATATTCTTTAAAATTTATTTCCAAATTTCTGTAAGTACACACCCTTCGTTGCCTTTTCTCGGGATATAGCTCTAAGTATATTCGCTCAGCTTCTACACAGTTTTTATGGTATAGAATGTAGCATCTCAACATGTCAAATTTTTCGCTATTTTTAAATGTAGCCAATTTTATAAATATTACTACAAGGACTGTCGAATTACACAACAATAATGTGAAATTCTAATAAATGATACCGCAGACAAACGGTTACTGTCATTTGACATTTATTTAGTTGTTTTTTGTTTTTATTTTCATAGATAACTTGATAAGTGTGGTTAAAATACGATTTTGTGACTTATTTATAATAATAGGTATAGCTAGTAATATCTCATTTAAACGAGAAAAATAAAACTCATTTAATTATTCCATAGCCAACTTTGCGGCCTATAAGAAAAAACGAAATTAGGGGTAATATCTCGAAAATGGTAGGTGTTAAAAATAATCTAAAATAACAGTTACATTCTCCATTAAAAAGTACCTTAAGAAAGTACAAATAAAATTGTTCTAACGATTAAGACAAAAAAGTTATGAGAGAAAAAAGAAATCCGACATTTTCATATTTTTTGCTATTAATTCTGAGGTACGAGGAATTTTGTACTTTTAAAAATTGATTGTGGCTCCTCTCATACTAAGGAATAATTCATCTAATTTAAACAAACCTGTATCTCTTATAATAAGCGAGATCCCCATGCTGGAAATGTAATCTGGGACACCCTGTATAGCATATTCCATTCCTTTTGGACACACTGTATATGGCAAGTGATATCTTATGAGAAAGAGGAAAAAAAGTGCATTTAACTATTCCAAAGCCAACTTGACAGCCCATAAGAAAAATAATAGTTACTCTTTGCATAAAAAAGTATCTTAAGAAAATGCAAATAAAATTGATCTAATGTTAACAAAAAAAGTTATGAAAGAAAAAAAATAATTCAACATTTTCATATTTTTTGCTAAAACATCTGAACTTTGAGGAATTTTGTACTTTTAAAAATTGATTGTAGCTCCTCTCATGTATCTCTTAAAATAAGCGAGATCCCTATGCTGGAAATATTATCTGGGACACCCTGTATTATATGAATAGAAAAATCGAACTTGATTAATAAATAAGGCAGGAGTGATGTAAATGATGTTTCATTTCAATATGGCTTATTTTTCAGGTTCAACGTTAAGTTCCGGATCAGCAAACTCGAATGAATCGTTGGAAAAAATGAACAGACATAATTCAAAAGTCTAGCATTTCACTTGTTGCTTTTATTATTAAGAATTGCATTTTCTTTTGTTCCTCAGAGACCGACACTATAGCCTTTTTTTAAACTAATTATATAAGTGTTATTTTGCCAATTATTTCATTTACACATATTTGCAGTCTTGCAAACTAATTTTCTTGTACTGTTATTACAGAAGAACTTTGTGATGTAATTAAATAAAAGTGTATAAAAGTATAAATAGATATATTAACTTTTTATATTAAGGCCGTACTCTCCTTGTATATATAACCTAGCCCTATGATGTAACAATATTGTGTACACTGTAAAATAATTTCACCATGTTGCAGGTTAAATAAATCAATAAACTGCAAATTTATGTTTTTAATTAGTTTTTATTCTTTAATATCTAAAAAGAAGCACTAAGGGCTCTATTGAACGAAGTAATAAAATCAAGAAAAGTACCAAGGGATTGGAACATGAGAATAAACGAATAATCCTACCATTATACAGGGTGGTCCACTTTTTAGTAGCAGGACTTTAACAGTCGATACAAAAATTCATTTTAAAGCGAATATTTCATATCAACATGGGTCCATAACCCTTTGAGTCCCAAAATAAGTTTTATTGATAAAAAGAAAAAAAAAATTACTTTATTACCTTAAAATACCATAACATGAACAATAAAAAAATCTGTTTGTATTTTGTTTTTAAATAGAAAAAAATCGGTGGTTTCATCAGTTAACTACTGGGACAAAAAAAAACACTTTCCCTTTTCATGGTGTTTAATAATTTAATAATAAATAAATTTACTTTCAACCAAAAATAATTTTTTTCAATTAAAAAAAGTTCACTCACTTCATTAACTTAAAACACTCGACATCACTCGATACATCAAAGTACAGCGACTACGATGGGCAGGACACATCATGCGAAGGAAACCAACCGCAATGCTCAGGAGGGTAACAGAATGGATTCCTATTTGGCCCAGAAACAAGGGTAGACCAAGGAAAAGATGGAGAGATGCCCTGGAGGAAAATGCAAAGGCACTGGGAATAAGGGAATGGAAATTTAAATGCAAAGACAGGAAAGAATGGAAGAAAATAACGGAGGCAGCCAGAACTAATGAGCTTGAAAATTAGAGGAGAGGACTGATCCACCTCATTAAATGGATCTACAACAACGCCTCGGCGTTAGCCATAATCCCTAGGATTATACGGCTCAATGAATGAACTTAAAATAAATTAAAATTAACATATTTTTTTTTACAATAATAGAAAAAAGCGGTGGTTTCATCAGATAACCAATGAATAACAAGAACACACTTTAAATATTTTTTATAACTTCGAATTTAAAAGCAAATCCATAAACGAATTCGAAGAATAGTCAAGAGACACTTTTTGTTTAGAATAAAACACTCTATTCAAAAACAAGTTCGAGTTTGAAAAATGCCGTACAAGTTTTTTATAAAATTATGGACCCATGTTGATATGGAATATTTGCTTTAAAATGAGATTTTGTTAAAGTCCTGCTACAAAGAAGTGGACCACCCTGTACAAGGTGGACCAAATTCGAATGTTTTACAGGGTATCTCGGTTACCGTTATAGATAGCGAAAATCTGATTTCTGTCTCTTGGGCTATTTTTTTGAGAAAATAACGCCTATGCAATCAGATTTTTTCTATCGAATTCCATTTTGGCACTACAGACGAAAAATAAAATTTCATCATTTTTGAAAATTTGCTGTAACTTCTTTATTTATTAAATTAGAACAAATTGTTTTAAAGGTTTTTTATACAATTTTTTTGCCCAATTTAAAAACAAAAGTAATTTTTTCTTAGCCACCTTGACTTTCGAGATATAAAGTAAACTTATATTTTTTTAAATAGAAACCCTAGTTGGCTATGACTTTATGTGAAAGAGTATTTTTTTAGCTTTTCAAAAATATATAGTTTTATATACTTCTTGCAAAAAAATAACCGAGATATGGCCATTTTTGTAAAAATTCGATCATCAAAGTTTGCCATGATTTTGTAAACAAGTGATGTTTGCAATTATTAAACAACTATACGTCATTTCGAAGTAATTTTTTTAACTTTTAAGCAAATCCGTGTATTATTTTGTATTTTATAACTGTTTATAGTGGTATTGTGAACATGGCTAAATTTGAACTCTTTGAAAAGTTTAATATGCTAGAATAATACTTTGTAATTGATAAAAACATAGCGGTTGTTTCAGAATTTACTTGGCAATGACGTTTAGTTGTTTAATAATTGCAAACATCAGTTGTTTACGAAATCATGGCAAACTTTGATGATCGAATTTTTACTAAATTGGCCATATCTTGGTTATTTTTTGCAAAAAATATATAAAACTATATATTTTTGAGAAGCTAAAAAAATACTCTTTCACATAAAGTCATGGCCAACTAGGGTTTCCATTTAAAAAAACGTAAGTTTACTCCATATCTCGAAAGTCAAGGAGGCTAAGAAAAAATTGCTTTTGTTTTTAAATTAAGGATAAAAATCTGTATAAAAAACCTTTATAACATTTTGTTCTAATTTAATGAATAAAGAAGTTACAGCAAATTTTCAAAAATGATGAAATTTCATTTTTCGTCTCTAGTGCCAAAATGGTATCCGATAGAAAAAATCTGATTGCATAGGCGTTATTTTCTCAAAAAAATAGCCCAAGAGACAGAAATCAGATTTTCGCCATCTATTACGTTAACCGAGATACCCCGTAAAACATTCGAATTTGGTCCACCCTGTATAATGGATGTATCTTTATTATTTACATTTTCGTATTTTGTTTTCTTGTTTTATTTACAATCGAATAAAGTAATATTTTAGTAATTCATTTAAACAGTATTATAATGTTTTAAAATGAATTACCGGTTTTGAAAAATCTGATATACATATTAAATTTAAGTATGAATGATTGGGCGCAAAAGTCACGTGCTATGGTTCGTTTCTTTACTCGAAAGTTCAAAGCCCCTTATTCAGATGGCAGTCTAATACGGAATTGTTTTGTTACTAGGAGATTGTCATTCTGCTTGGGTATGTTCTGTGCTCATAGCCAACTGTTTTTTTTTTTAAATTTAAATGTATTAGAATATTTTGACAAGAAGGAAATAATAAGTTTTACAAATGACAGCGATTTAAATAAAATGTCCGATACACAAAAATTTTAGTGTTATGTATATATTTTATATGCATAGTCCATGTCGTGTGTGTTATGTGTAAAAATAAAAATGATGGATGTCTGATTACTAAGACATGACCTCTTCGCAAGCTACAGCCACAGAACCAAAATTAAGTCGTAGAAAACTTATAGCGAAGAGTGAAAAAGCAAAAAGTTCCAGTCACTATCAACTTGACATAAATTTTAATCCTTGTAGTAATCGTTTAAAACTGTTGCTTGCCCCTGTCGAAGCTGCTACAGATGAGCATAACCGGTCTAAAATCTCACCTTTTCAAAAAGCGACAAGTTTTGACGAAAACGAAGAGAAAATGGTACATTTTGGTACTGTATCAACACTTATCAGTAATCTAACAAACTCATTAATAAGTGATAAAACTACAAAAGTAGAACCTACCAGATTAAAAAAAAATGAAACCAAGGAACCAGATACAGACCCTAAACAACATTTTAGTAACTTTTTAGGTATGAAATCAAATAAAAAATCAGAAAATGCACAAAAATCTAATGCTGGTAAAGCAAATTCAAAATTTATGTTAAAGGTTTCATCAGAATCACCTTTTTCTATAAACACAAATAAATCTGAAAACAGGGAGGACCCAGGAACTAGCAAACAAAAAAAAACAAAAAAACCAAAGGATCTACCTCATTATTGTGAATTTGATATTGTGAAACAATTAAAAAAAAATAAATTACATGGGGAAAATAATCAAATTGGAGATGTACCAAAAAAAGCACAAAAAATTGGTGCTAAAAAGGAAAGTAAGCTTGAGGAAAAACTATCAAAGAAAATAAGAAGAAGTAATGGAGAAAAAGCATCAAAATGTAGTACAAATCATAAAACAGATATGAAAAAAACTTGTAAGCAAAGGATCATATCACCAGAAATACTAAAAAATGGAACCGATAGACAAATCTTTTTCATACTACCAGCTAAAACTGATCCTATCGGTATGAAAACAAGTAAAGATTGTAAAAATAGTTTAGCAATTAAAGAAACCAAGAGCAGCATCGATTGCTCTCGAAATAACGTTAATTTGAAAAAGAGGAGGAAAAAGAAAATACCACATCCCTCATTAAAAAGTGATTACAGCAATTCCGACAAAAACACTGAAATCTCATTAGTTAAAACCCAAATGGAAATGCATCCAAAACTGAACAATGAGTCGACAAAAAACACAAATAAAATTAGTAAAAGGCATAAATGTATTTTATCATCTTCAAAAAGCGAAACAATAACCGGAATAATGAAAAAAGACTCGAAAAACGCTTCGACCAACGTAAAAGAACATTCTTATAGAATTAAGAATAAAGAAAAGAAATCAGACGTAATTGGCGATTTTACAATGGACACGGTTAAAGGAAATACAGATAAAAAGAAATTGAAACGAGCTAGTGAGGGTGGAGCGTCGTCTGAACGTCATAAACCTAATTCAGAACATCATAGTGTTACAAATAAATCTAGAAGTCAATCTAAAAGTAAATATTTAAAGAAAATTGGTGCTGGAACCAAACTAATAAGCAATGCAAAAGAGCAAAGATCAATTTTACGCGTTGCTAAAGAACAACCAAGCGAAGAATTTTCAAAAACTGTTAGTTTGCAAAATTCACAGGAACTTATGAAAAAATCTTGTGGCCAAAAAATACCAAAAAATTCAGGGCAAAAAACCAAACATTTAATCAAACACGACGATATTTCGTCACAGTCACAGGTATTTGAAGATGTGGATAACACGTCTTCCATAACTGTCAATCTTCGACTGAAAAATAATCTAATGGTAAATAACCCAACAAAACCTGAGAAACACGACCAATTAAATACCGGAGAGTCGTCAAGTAAATCGATAAATACTCTGGCACGAAACGATCACTTTCAAATTGATTCTGTCGAAAACACAAGTTTAGAGCAGATTTCTCAAAATTCGCTCTCTAAAAAATTATCTATACACACATTTGCAGTAGATAATTTGTATAACAATAACAGAACTTCATCGCACCGCAAAAAAACTAACCGTAATGCCTTAAAGGTAAATTTATCCGCTACTGAAACCCACAAACATTCGGAGTCATTAAAAAACAGCGAAGAAAGTCTTCCGCAAGTTAAAACCGAAGAAAAGTCAAGCGAAGTTGATAATGCAAGGAAGGAAGTTAGTTTTAGTCAACTAAATTTAGCACCAGTTGTTGCTTTTTATCAAACTGCAACCACATTTTACAATTCTGCAAAAATATTATCCCAAAAACATGTATGCATAGAAAACTTTGAAAAACCTTTTCCCAATGCACTGAAGGACGTAAAACTTAAAAAATCAAAAAACAAACATAGATGTAAACAAGCTGATAAAACTTCAGTTTTGTCTGAAGCTATTACAAAAAAAGAAAAACAATTACACGGTCACAATTCCACGTTTACTATAAATAATTTGAAAACTTTAGCTGCTGCTAATAATAAGATTCATTTGCTCAAATTATTGCCCAAAACTTTTGCTGAAGGTGGTGTACGAAAAAAAACATATGCGACTGACGTTAAATCTAGAATACTACAAAAGACATTGCTTCCTATAGTTGAAATAAAATCTACACAAAGTTTTAATAGCAATATAGCGTTCATAATCAAAGATAAAGAAAGAAAGCGACGACAATTAGAAAGATTTTCTATATCGAAAAAAAACGATAGACAACTCTCCATTGTATCAAATAAACCAGAAAACGTGGGAAGCAAAATGTCAATTAAAGATTTCACTGCTGAGCCAAAAAAAACTTTATTAAAAATAAACTACAAATTTCCATCTACTAGCAATAATGACAGTGATGGTTCGTCTACTGCAACAGATCCAGAAAATGTACTTAAAGGTAAAACTTTGCAACAAATGAACGCTTCACGAGATGTATCAAAAATACCCAGAAAGAAAATGATACCAGATTCAGAATTTTTGAAAAAAGACGTCAATAGCTACAATAACGCAATAAAAAATAAATTAGTGAAACAATTGCAAAATACAGTAATTCCACATTTTCCGCAATTAATGCCGGCAAATATTATTCAGCCTAAAATCAATTTCGACTTTAAAACGCCTGAAATCGCCCCTAAGAAAATATTTGGAACTCCGTATTCCACAATACCATCAACATTGCTTAGGCCCAACAACGATGCGAGTACAAAAGTCATTTATGGATCATTGGAAAATATTAGCGAAGAAACTTATTCCGAATGTTCCACTGACGCAGACTTACAAAAAGTGATGAACAATCTCACCCCTACTTCGTGTTCTAATAAACCTCGTATCGTAGAAACACAAACAGGAGACGTTTCGATACTGGATGAGGCACATTATTATACTAGAGATACGGAAAGAAGATTTGATCGATTTTCAAAAAAAACCTTTCTCGATAGTAGGTCAAAATCACCAACTATATCTGAGCCATCAACAACAAACTCTCTATCCTCCATACAACAGGCAATGTTTGCTAACGACAAAACTGCTACTGAATCAATCAACAACCAAAAGAATATTTCTCAAGAGATAATGAATTTAGAAACACGAATTCAAAGACACATAGTTAAGGAACTACAGGAAGCAAAATTATTAAAAACCAAAGGTTCGGTGCAAGATACCATCAACGTCATGAAAAACCCACAAATTCAAAACGATTTAAAACAGCTAGAAGATTTAGTAACCATTTCTGTGTTGAACGAAATGAAACGAAAATTTTCCGTGACATCCTGCAATTTTCCAACGGAAAGCAAACTTATGAGATCTGGTTCTTCTACAAGAGGAGATCATTTTGAGAAAAATTCATATGACCACAAAGTAATATATGAAGACGAAAATCGGGAACGTCTTCAGGATCTAATCAACAACGAATTTACTGTAAACGACGATCCTGAAACAAATTTAACGCATTTTGTTCCCATGAAATCAATTCAAGTCATGTCTGCATCGGTTGAAATTGATAGAAGTAAATCACCAAATAACTTTGATCGCAAAGAGAGTATAGTAAAGGAAAATTTTTGTGGAGTTTCTAAAGGGGATAAGTTTTATCAACATTATTCAGCAATTGAACATAAGCCCAAATATATGCCATTAAAAAATATAATTTCTACTCTAGATAAATCGACTAGTACGGAATTAATTAACATGGAAAATCGTTTAGATTTTATATTAGGAAATACACCAGCCGAAAATCTAGAGCATGTTCAAAAACATATAAATGTGACTAACCAAAGTGTTGTAGGCAAATCTAAAGCTGCTGATTGCCGACATATAAATAGTACACTTGCGACTGATGTATTTTTTGCTACACCTCCACTCATGCAAGTGAGTTTCAATCAGTTTACCAGGCCAGCTTCTGGCAGTAAAATAGAACAAGAAAACTGTAAAATTCCACTACCAATACGGGCACGTAGTGACCTTCAGAGAGAAAAAATGCAAAGCACTAAAAGTTTTGTCTGTGACGGACCATCAACATCCAAAAAAGAAACGAACGTTATTTTACCGTACAGCAGCAAACCATCGAGTCCACGAACGAGTTCGTGCTTTTATACGAAAGAATATAAAGATACAACGCGTTGTAACACATTTTTAAAGCGCAAACGTTACGCTGAGTCACTGCGACACCCTAAAAAATGTTGTGCAAAAAAATTAGGACCCATACAATCGTCGGGGAGTACACAACAACAAAATACTGAAAAATTTTCATTTACAAGTGTTCAAGATGTGGTGATAAACTTTACAAGCGATGAAAACAATCCGTTTGAAGACAATTCGCAACAGCCTTTTAAAAAAGCAAAAGCCAATCATACTGGTGTTTCCTGCAATGAAACCAAACCATGTTCATTTGCCACGTTTTCATCACCGGAAAATGAATTCACGCAAGTTTGTCAGCCTTATTATAATTCTTCATTAAATCTACCATTGAACATGGAAAAACCATTTGGGTGTGTACCTAACCAATCAAGCAAAAACTGTATTGGGATCAGACCGATAACATCAGAACATGAATATAAATCGTATCAGCAAGATTCAAACAGTTCTTCAGTAAGTATCATTCTTAGACCTAATAATAAAAATAATAAATATGCAGCCACCCACGAGTCTCTTGTGGATTTAAATAAATGTAATAAAACATATGGAAACATTTCTATGACTGCAGAACGTCCTTTGGAAATGGACGAATATAATTCCGATCATTCATTCGTTGATTTTTTAAATAAGGTTCAACATTCGATTAAAAACATAAATAAAATAAATGATTTTGGAAATAATTCCACTGATTATGATAACACGTTAAAAACACAATGTGAGAATTATGACTCAGAACGTTCATTACAAAATTTGTCGGCTTCCACAAGTAATATGGGTTTTAAAATCTCCTTATCAGGTTTAAGAAGTTTGAAATCAAGGATACCCATAAGACGACTAACACCATATAAAATACCCACATCTATTTCCAACAATTCAAATGCAGTGCCTTCTTTATCTTTAAGATATAGTGATAAAGAAAAAAAATCCTGTACAAAACATATGGAATCAAATAGCGTTTTCCCTAAATTCGATAATGATAAAAAAGTTTTAAATGCCGTTTTGAATGATGACACTAGCAGTGAAATAAAATATCCGTTTCGTACCTATCAAACTTTTACAGTTTTAACAGAACAACCAGATCTAACTGATGTATTTTCGAATATTTACCGTTGTGCGGAAAGCAGAATGAGTTTAATCAGCAAAGATTCTTTAAGCTCACTATCTAGTCCCAATGATTTAAAAACCACTGAGTCGGACTGCACGCACCATAATTATTTCGACTCGTTAAATAAAATTAACATCGATCCATTCGATAGCGATTCGGCTGAAATTTTGAATACTACCGAAGAACTTAAAAAGTTGCTGGGCAAAAAAAATACAGATCAGTCAGGAATACGAAATGTGCTAAATAAGTCTTTATACAAAATTGAAAATCAACATCCGCTTCCTTCTAAAGTTGCAAGGTCCGTTAAAAGTAACAATGAAGTAGACGTTAAGGCATCATCGGACTTGGATGTAAAACTATTGTACCATGTATGTAATACTGCCTCAGAGTTCATTGAAAAACTAGATAAACAATTAAAAAATAAACAAGAAGATAGTCTCAATGACAACATGAATACACCGAAGAATGTAGCACCTGGAAAACTAAGTTTACTAGAATTTTGTCAGAATATGAAGAATAGTTCTGGACACAACTTTTTTGAAAACACACCTCAAAGCGACGTTACAGATGATTCTCGACCAAATTTCGATCTAATTAACAACTTTTTTGCAAATATGGCACAATCTACACAAAAATATACAGAGAACCAGACCGCAGCGGAATATAGTGAATTTGATGTATCTAATAAAGATTCCCAGGAAATTTTTGATGCAAATGAAAACTTTCCAGATAATATTGTTGAGGCCTGTTCACTCACAGCTGAAAATGATCATTCTAGCAATTTCTTGAATAATCCAATCGATACAGCAATGCTGCCAATACAAAACACTAAACCCCCATTTGGGCCAAGTATTAAACTATTCGTATACAATAACACCATAAAATTGGATAAAGATGATACTACGAAGTTTAAATCTTGCAGCGGAGAAAGCAGTGGCAGTTCAAAAAGAGATGCGATCCCCAATACATTAGAAACATCCCCTAAAAGTGGTGGTAGCAATGAACGGTACAAATCAAGAGGCAGCCAATCAGCAAGTAGTGGAGCAAATCACAAAAGCCTCGGAAGAAACAACAGCGATGAAGATGATTTCACCAATAAAAATTACACCCTAATCTCAGAAGAACAAGGTTATGAAAAGTTTAAAACCAAACGAGTAGGATCTTTGCGCAATATATTTAAAAAAGGAGGAAGTTTATTAATTATGTTTAATTCATCTAAGAAAAAACCATCTTTGTATCAAACACCTATAAGACCCAATTTTTGCTTCTCCTGCGATCAGCGTGAAAAAAACGACAAAAATAATGCACAAATTTGTTCAGCCGAAACTAGTTCCTCTAATCAACATGGCAATCAAAAATATTCTAAGAATAATTTTAAAACTCCTCAGTATGAATCTAAAAATTACCTCAAAGATGTAAATGATGAACAGGAAAATTCACTAAAACCAAAAACAAATTTTACTACACATTTTTTCCTTCATAATAAGCGGAAAGTTAGAAAAAAAGTCGATAAATATACCAATTGTTGCCAAGAAGATGTACCAAATACTCCGCTTAACGGAAAAAAAACTACTGGATGTATTTATGAGGAAAGTGAACCAGTCGACTTAAAAATTATAAATGAGATGGAAATAAATCAATATTTTGATGATGATTCTGATGATTGTCAGTCCGTGTCACCATGTGATGACTGTCATCAGCCCTCGTCATCTAAAATTAATAAAAAAGTAACCTTTCAAAAATCAACGCAAAGTACTTTTAATTCTTCTCTCAGCCGTTTAAAAAATGTATTTCGAGTTCTAAGTAAGTCTGCTCTTTCAGGAAAGTCCAGCGAAACAAATTCATCAAGAAGCTGTTCCACTTCAACAACCAGCTTTAAGAAAAAGTTTTTTAGGTCTTCCCCAAAATCCATGCGTGATGAAATAACAAAACCAAGTATCCCTAAACCCATAGAGTCTGGAATAAACAATTTATTTTGTCCCGGTTCAGAAGATTACAGCTTTTACCAGAAAAAAGTAAATGAATGTAAAGAATATGCGGAAAAAATACGCATTACATCAAAACTACGAGAAGAGGGTCATTTGCGACAATTACAGGATTTTAGAGAAATCCCTTTAAGTGTATTGTTGGGAAAAACAGCACAAACAAAACCTAAATTTTTAGGTAGAAATGTACAAATAAATCCTAAATTCTTAAGTAGAAATGTACAAATAAAACCTAAATTCTTAAGTAGAAATGTACAAACAAAACCTCAAAATATGACAACAAATTCGTCAGACACAAATGAAACGTTGCCCTTAATTAGTGGTCCAGAAATAGCTCAAGTGCCATTGACTGTCTCAAAATCCTTGGTCGATTATGACAGTGGATCGGAAGATGAAAAAACACTTACTCCATCATTTAGAAAACATTCAATAGCTATTTCAGATCATGTGGACTTAATAAAGCAAACCTCAACATCTGCAACACAGTGGAATGTAGCAGATGCTGTAGAGTTTAAAAAATTAGTGGATGTTAGAAAACCGTCACCTAAAGGAAAATGCGCAGCTAATATCTGCAAACAATGTAAATCGCAAAAATGTTATAAAAAGAAATTTGGAAGTGACGATTTGCATAAAATTGAAAGTGACGATTTGCATAAAATTGAAAGTGACGATTTGCATAAAATTGAAAGCGACGATTTGCATAAAATTGAAAGCGACCATTTTTCCGACGATGGCATTGGACAAAGCATAATATTAGGAGAAACAAGTAAGCATTCTCTACACGCTTTAGTAAAAAGTCAGGAAAGTTTAGTTGATGTAAGAAAACGTGTTTCTATATCCCAAGAATCAATGCAACGTGATCGATCTAATGATGAACAAAGTGACCAAAGATTCATGGAGGAAGAAGAAATATATCGACACAATCATCAAAATAACTCAAGTGAAAGCGTGAATTTTTTTCAACAAACATCACTTGCCAGCTCAGAAAAAGCTAGAAGTTTCGACCTACCCAAAGAAAAAATAAGAATAGACAGTTTTCATAGTTTGCAAAAATTTAAAAATAATGGCAGTAAAATACTGGATACAGTAATTGAGCAAGATGATTACACACAGGAAGATTCAAGTAAGTTAGAATCCAGCCAACAATCATTACAAAAACTTGAAGATATTAGAAAAAATATGTCGGACGAGGAAGTTTTTGAAAAGTTGCTTGCGTCATACGAAAAAGAAAATGAAATAGTGGAACGATTATCAAACGATGAAGAGTTTTTTCACCGTCAAATAGAATTCGCCCAAGGTTCAGTCTCTTTAGGATCTTCAGATAATACCAGAAGAGGTAACCCTGATGCACCAGATGAAGAAAATCAAACAGTTGTTTTGGAACAATCTTCGGAATTTATAAATACGGTGAGCATAGGATCTTTAGGATCTCAAGGTGCTGACTTACACAGGAGTTCTTCCATAATAACATTAGACGGGTCTAAACTGAAATTAACCAAAAGAATCTCCGTCGAATCATCAAAATTACGATTAGACGATACACAAAATAAAAAATTAATTGTTTTCGCAAAAGATGATGTTAAAGAAATAGTACTTCCTCGTTCTATAAAAAATAGTGCGAGCATAGATCATACTGATTCTGCAGCAATATCCCAAGCTAGAATAGATGCGATTCGAGATGACGAAATCGCACATGATCTGGAAGAAATTAACACAAACGACGATGAAAATCAAAAGGTAAAATTTCACGAAGATTTAGATCCTTTTGAGGAGGAAAAACGGATGTTTCATAGAAGATCTTCTATCATGTCAGATGAAGATGTTTTGTTAGCATCATCAAAAAAACCTCGAAAAGCGCAGTCCGTAGAATCTACGGAAAGCAACTGTGGGACTGTTAAACCTCAAGAGATTGGAAAATGTTTTCGTAGGGGCTTTAGACCCGATAATATTAATCTAACAGGCACTCCCGTCGAAGGCATTTCTAGCGAAGAAAAACAAAAAAGATTAACACCTCAATTAATAAAACAATTTGGATCGGTAATTGAATTTTCTGAACGTGAGACTGCTTTAGATTTTCTATTGGCTCTGGGATTTAGTATCGATGAAGCTAGCAACGCTTTAAAAGACGAAGACGTGAAAAACAGACTTTATGCCGCTGTTACTGAGGTTAGAAAAACATATTTAAAATAATTTGTGAATTAGCTTAAGGTTAAAAATATATTTTTTTGATGCTTCAGTAGTTAAAGATTTCCGATTATTCAATCCTTATTACCAAGATTCATTGCCGTAAACAGATTTTTTTTTTTAAATTCTAGAAATATAGCCAAAAACCGATTTTTGACATTTTTCAAAAATGTTAAATAACTCGCTTAAACGAAAAGATAGAGAAAAACTTTAAAGAAATTTTTTGCATGGTTTTTTGTCTTTAATAAGATAGCGATGTTCAATTTTATTTTTACTCATACGAATATCGATATATTACACCGAACTTTCTTATTTTAAATGGCAACCATAAGCAAATTATACAGGGTGTGTATAAATTGGCTAAAGCGCTACACGTGGCGATGGTCTTTGTAAAATTCCAAGTCGAAAATTTTAATACAAAAATGTTGTATCATGCTTCCTATGGCCTCAGGAACGATTAAAAAAAAACAATAATTCGGCAACATTGCATCCATTGATTTGCGTTTGGACCTTTTTTTATTAGCTACTTTTATTTAGATATTTATAATATTTGTTCGATCTGAAAGCCTTCAGTTCATAAACATAGCTGCAATCTTTTAGGTATCGTCTAATACAAACAAGTATACAAGTACAACAGAGATGACAGTTAATGACAATATTGCCATATGTATTATTTTCATTCAAATCAGTGATTAACATATTTTCAACACCAATTTTTGAAAGGAAAAACGCAATATGTAGGAAAAAATATTATTCGAAATTTATTTTTATTCCAAATCGTAGCTTTTTCATTAAAAAATATTAAATAATAAAACATTAAAGAACTGAATGTCAAAACTTTGAGGACCTCTTGCAGACACAGTGGTACACAATGGTACAACATTTTTGTATTAAGATTTTCGACTTAGAATTTTACGAAGAACATCGCCACGTGTAGCGCTTCCGCCAATTTATACACACCTTGTATATTTTTGAAAAGCGCAAAAATAAGTTTTCGATTCATGTCAAAGCCAACTAATGGTTGCCATTTAAAATAAGAAAGTTAGGTGTAATATCAGTGGTCGGCGGGAAAAAGCACTTGTCAAAAAGTGCAATTTTTTATAATTAAACTTATACCATTCATATTGTTATGTTCTTATACTGGTAATTTGCAATTTCGGCACTTGTGTTTCCTGTTTATAATGTTAGTTCCATTTCACGTATTTTTATTAATAATGTTTTTCCATTGCAATGAAATTTTGTGTAATCAAAAGATAATAAAAATTTATTATGTTTAAAAGTAAGTATTTATGTCTACTCCATTAATTTTTTAAAAATTCTACATAAAAAATATTTTATTCTTGAGGCTTTCGCGGCCGTTATCCATAATACAATCTTGGTTTCCGGGTTTGGAACCGCGTCTTCTAAATATAAATATAGAAGACGCGGTTCCAAACCCGGAAACCAAGATTGTATTATAAAAAATATATTTTTTAAGAATAAACGAGTTAAACTGAATATATCCATTTGTTTAGATTTGTGAAAAACTACTTAAGTTATTCTTATTTCATGCCAGTTTAAGTCAAATATTTACTGTTTGTTAAAAAATTTCATCATGTTGACATATTGTGATAATTTAATACTTAATTTTAAGTAAAATATACCATACAAGTAAAATTTAAACTCACACGATAATCAGTAAAATAAAAAAATGTTGCTCCTGAAAAATTGCACTTTTTGACTTACGTGCATTTTTCCGCTGACCACAGATATATCAATATTTGTATGAGTAAAAAAAAATTAATATCGCTTTCTTATTAAGGACAAAAAACCATGCAAAAAATGTCTTTAAAGTTTTTCTCTATCTTTTCGTTTAAGCGAGTTATTTAACATTTTTGAAAAGTGCCAAATATCGGTTTTTGGCTATATTTCAAAAATTAAAAAAGATATCAAAAATCTATTCACGGCAATGGATTTCTCTCGATAAAAGAAATCGGGACTACGTACTTAGTTTTTTTCTATCTCTGATAATAACCGAGATACCCTGTATGGGCATCGAAAGTAGGCCACCCTGTACAGCAGCGGTTTCTAAACTTTATAATGTTACGCCCCCCTTAAAAAAAATCTAATTTTGGCGCCTCCCTTATTCCATAAAATAATACATGAAAAATGGTAAAAAATGTATCAAAACAAAAAAAAAACAGAAAAAAAACGTCAGTGACAGAATAATAACAACTTTTACTATACATGTCATTTCTGTAAAACTTTTCGCGCCTCCTTTTGCACTAGTCCGCGCCTCCCCAGGGAGGCGCGCCTCCCAGTTTGGAAATCGCTGCTGTACAGGGTGGGCAAATTTCGATGTTTTTCTAGGGAATCTCGGTAACTATAAGAGTTGTGGAAAAACGGACCTCCCATCCTCGATCTCTTTTTTCGAGAAAAATTTTATGGTGAAAACTAAAATTGGTTATCGTCTTTTGTTTTCGAGTTATCACCGATAACTCGATTTTTCGACTTTTCGTTTAATGACTATATCTCGCTTGTTTATGAAAATAAAGAAAAATAATGTTGACGCTCTACAGGCACCTTTTTGATAAGAATGCTGTGGCGTAGACAATCTTTGATTTTTTTTTTCGAAATGAGTTATGACATAAAGTTGTATTATTTTAAATAGAACCCATAGTTGGCTGTGGCATCACGAAAAAGAGGATTTTTTCCCCATTCCAATAGTATATATCATGGGTTGATTTATTCATTTCCTTACATTACAGCAAAAATTAGGTAATTTTTCATATTTTATTTTTTTCTAGTAGTAGGCTTATGCCATTAGGAATATACCTGGTAAAATAAGCTGTCATTCTGTTGTTTAAACGATAGTTTGACATAAATAAACACGTTTAATTGTTGATGGTTTATATTTTTGTAATCAAAGTAATTTTTAATATTTCATTGTTTTCTAGCAGTAGGCTTGTAATTGTGGTTTGTTTGATTGTTACATAATATTTAACCTTATAAACACGAAATGGCCTACGAAAATTACGAAAAGTTTGATATGGCACTTTTTTGATAAGAGGTCGTCGTGTAGACAATTTTTCAAAAACAATTTCGAAATTCGAGTTACCTATGACATAAAGTTATCTTTTTTTATATGGAACTCATAGTAGGCTGTGGAATCATGAGAAAAAACACTTTTTTTCCATTGTGGGGTTGATTTATTCATTTTCCTTCATTATTGAAAAAATAAGTAATTTTTCATATTTCATTGTTTTCTAGAAGTCTTGTGTCATTGTAATAATAAATAATAAGTAATAATACGAAAAGTCTGATAATGTTAGAACGTTTTATTCAAAGTAATAATAATTCTGAAGCTGCAAGTGAAACTTATTTTAATCGTTATCCAGAAAGAAGACGATCTAATAAATCTATTTTTGGAAGATTAAAACGAAATCTCGTTAATTGTGGGACATTTAACAAACCCAGAACAAAGTAATACAAAATTAAATATTGTGAAGAAGTTGCTACCAATAATCATCTACCATTTTTAAAAAAGCAGGGATAAAATAATACAAACTGAAAGATAATTCAAAAATAATATAAATGATTTACATTGAATTTTCATTGACGTCCATTATTTGCAACACATAATTCACGTCGCCTTGAAACACTCTAAAATCTCAATTTGACTGCTTGAAATCAAAGGATTTGCAACTGGCATTCGAATAACATTTAAGGTAACTTCCTCAGCATCTTCTTCTTCTTCTTTTACGATGGCCTTTTGCCTCACGGCGTCGGCTTTTGGGGGTTCTCCACCCAACTTTTCCAGACCTTTTTGTCTGCCGTCATCGCTCTCAGCTCCCCAACTGTTTTCCCTCGTTCACGGGCAATTTGTTCTATTCTGTTTTCCATGTTAGTTGTTGGCCTTCCTACCCGCCTCTTCCCATACCTCCTACTTTCTGTTATTTTTTTAGTCATAGATTCTGGCGGCATCCTCTGCACGTTTCCGTACCATTTTAATTGTTTTTCTTCGATACTTTGGGTTATTTGTTTTTGTTGTAGGAATCTCATTTCTGCTGCCGTTATTCTTTTCTCATGTTTAGATGTTAGTGGCCATGTTTCACTACCATACAGCATAGTTGGAATTACGACCGTGTTGTATATTCTGGTTTTTGTTTGTGCACTAATTTCTTTTTTCCCAAGGATGTTTTTGTTTAGTTGGTAGTAAATTCTCGTGCTATTTCTGGTTCTGTTTAGGATTTCTGCGTCAATTTTCCCATCTTCGCTAATTTTCGTTCCTAAGTACTCTATTGTCGAGACTTGCTCAAGTACGTCGTCTCCGCATTTGATGTTTTGCTGGTCTTCATCATCGTTTATTTTTATTATTTTTGTTTTCCATGTGTTTATTTCCATTCCCATTTGTTGTATCGTTTCGTTCCACTGGTTCAAGGATCTTTTTGTATGTCTTCTCTGTTTCCACCCACTATTATTATATCGTCTGCATATAATAGGCACTGTATCTGGATGGGCCTAAGATCTTTGAATCCGACTGTTACTTTCGGCGTATTTTTTTTACAGGTCTTCAGTATTTTGTCCATATACATATTGAATAATAGGGGGCTTAGGCTATCACCCTGTTTAATTCCTCTTTGTAGTGCAAATTTCCTGGAGCTTTTGCCTTTTATTCGTACTTCCGCTATAACTTTTCTGTATACACTTTTTATTGCCTTGGTGAGTTTTTCCGTGACCTTCAGTTCTTCTAAGCAGTTCCACAATCTTTCTCTTGGTACTGTGTCGAAAGCTGCTTTCAGGTTCACGAAGGCTGCCTGCTCTACTTCCATTTTCTTTTCCACTTAATTTCTTAGTTTTCTCTCTAATATTTTAGTGTACATTTTATATAAGGTTGATGCTAGGCAAATAGCTCTATAGTTTTCACATTTACTTTTGTTACCTTTTTTGTATAGCGTCAGCATCTTGAATATTATAATTCTTTGGCCTTGGTTGGTTAAATGTCCCACAATTGAGATTTTGTTTTAATCTTCCAAAAATAGATTTATTAGGTTGCCTTCTTTCTGGGTAACGATTAAAATAAGTTTCACTTGCAGCTTTAGAATTATTATTACTTTGAATAGAACATTCTAACATATCATGCTTTTCGTAATATTCTTAGGCCATTTCGTGTTGTTAAGGTACAAAATTATAAACCATCAACAATTAAACGTGGTTATTTATGTCAAACTATCATTTAAAGATTTAAACAAACAACAGAATGACAGCCTATTTTACCAGGTATATTCCTAATGACATAAGCCTACTACTAAAAACAAAATAAAATATGAAAAATTACCTAATTTTTGCTATAAGGTAAGGAAAATGAATAAATCGACCCCACATGATATACAAAGTGTCCCCGTTATCAGCGCGAATATTTTAAGTGGTGACAGAGGACTTTTTTCTAAGAAAAAATTTCAAGTAAATTTTTTTCCTTAAATCAAATGCTAAGCTGATATCAACACTTACTTGATTTTTTTACACTTCTGCATTTATAAGACTCTGTAGCCGAAAATATCAATTTTATCGTAAAATACTTTAAAGCTTTTTAATAGAACATTAAATTCTCTACAAAATTAGTTTCGTTTATTTTTTGTTTAGAGGCAATGGTTTGAGAGTTATAAAGCAGTTTGTACAAAAAAATGTGAAAAATTTACAAAATTTAATTGTTTCTTAGACTTTGCAACCGCTGTATCTTTAAAACGAAAGGTTGTACAAAAAAACCGACGGCCCATTCCGGATAGCAAATTTTATGGGCTACAACTTTGGTCAAGGAAATTTTTTGAAAATCAAACCGATTTTCCGGGAAAGCTGAAAATAAGGAATAGAGTGCAAAAACGAAATTTCCTACAAATATTGTTTTGTATTTAAAAATGCTTTTAAAGAGAGTGCGATTACGTGATTAAAAATGATAGAGATAATTTTGAATAGTTATTGAAGTAATTTTGTGGTTTTTTTTGTAACTCTTAAAATAAGGCCACTTTACTCTTGTGAATATTTCTGAAATCGCTAAAATCTTGTATCGTATAAACTTTTGACAATTTTTTTTCATCTTTTAATTAGTTTAGGTCATCGACCAACTTTTATCAGGAGTTAAAGTTTTTGGTACATTTTTAGTAAAAAACTTTTTTATTTGTTGATCCTTTTTGAATAACGCTGTATAGAAGATATGTATAATGTAGGATGAATAATGAATAAATTAGTTATAAAATGGGAAAATGTTCGAGTTTCTTAAAAAAAACAAAAAGAAATTAAAATTACGTGATTTTTTAAATTTTTTTAAATTACTTCAGTGGTTTTTGATTTTTTAAATAAAAATCTAATTTTGTCCAACCCTGGTCGTGACTCATCCTGTATATGTATATCTTTTTATTATCTGATAGTAATTATCTTATTAATAATTAAAAATTAACAAATAAAACTTTCAGTATCTCAGAGTTTTCAGGATATTCAGAAACTGAATAAAATACACATATTTTCCGTTGAGATTCTGACTTATCACGTAAAAATATTTCTAATTCTAATAACCATATAAAACATCTGATTCTTTATACTGTTTGAAGTCACAAAATCATAAATAAAATTTTTAATCTACCGTAGGCTCGCATCTGGATTAATCAAATAAGCATGACGCAAGGGACTCTGTTATACCTTCTTGCTTATAAGGCTACTCCAAGGACCATGAGATATTTCCTGCAACTTGTGGAAGCGATAATAAACAAACGAATAAATAACGCCGTTAAATTAGATGGCTTTTTAAAATTGTTAGAAAGAGTTGAAGATGGAGATTTGACAATGATTGCCATACTTGGAAGCGATAAAGTAATATTCATTATCAACAATTATTCTACATTTAACGGCACAATTAACCGCCCACTTCTAAAGTTCGAGATATTTGCCTGTTTAATTTTTTCTTACTTTTAATATTAATTATAATCAATTAAAAACACAAACAAATTACAAAAGCGTACTTAATTGTATACCTGGATTTTGTTAAAATCCGTTTTTTTCGCATTTAGCGTTGGAGGAGGGAGGAGTCGTAATCTTTTAAGTTCATTTGTTCGTAATTGCTATTGTTTAGTTCAAGTTTGATGTTACATTTGTGTTTGTTGTTCATTATTATTAAGTTTAATTACCATAATGACAACAAATAATGCCTGTGGATGCGACTACTGTAGCTAGGGCTGTCGCTGTAGACGATGGCCGGAGTAAACGTTACGTGGCTCGTATGCTGGGGGTGCCCCGTACAACAGTACGAGATGCCATTAGACGCTACCGGGAGACCGGCATGTATACCCGAAGACAAGATCAAGGTCGCCAGAGGTGCACATCTACTCAAGACGATAGATTTATGACAAGTATGGTGTTAAGAAATCGCTTCACTACTGCAACGCATGCCCTTAACCAACTGTATGAAGTTCAATGGGTCAGCATTAGTGAAAAAAATGTAAGAAGAAGGTTGAATGAAACAAATTTAACAGCTTTTAGACCAGCTCGAGTTCCAGAATTGCTCCCGCAGCACCAGAGAGCTCGACTTCGTTTTGCCCAAGTAAACGTGCAATAGTCTGTGAACCAATGGAAGAATATTTTTTTCTCGGACGAATCGAGAATATGTTTAAGGCCCGGTTGTACAATACTAGCTCAACATTAGCTTAACCGATGAGCTGCTGGTGAACCCTATAATATGATTTTTAAGCGTTGTACAAGTACAGCTCAGCGCATAAGTACGGTTCACACAAGAGCTTTGTTGAACTGCCGTTGCTAGCTGGTTCAAGTGGTGTTTAAAAGTTTAACCTCAAACTTAGACCTGTCATTTTAAATTGTTTTTAAGTTGTTTTTAAGTTGTTTTTTTTTTACATCTTACCTATCATGGAAAACTTACTTGAAATATTAACCGACGATGAAGATATGTTAGAGTTAATAAATGTAATTGACCACCCCAGAGCTCCAAAAACTTACAGACAACGGGAAAATCATTTTGAAAAGTGGAATGATTCAGATTTTATTAAAAGATTTCTATCTTCATCCAACTTGCATTCTTTGCGGTATTTGTCATGTGGTCCGTCATTTTGCATTCAACAGTGGTTTTATACTTTTTTACCAAAGATACTAAAAGCATTTCTTCTTGCGATTTAAAATTTGTTGATCTTTTGCGTACTACATTTTTATCAGCTACACCGTCACCCATTCTAACCAGGGCTGTGGAGTCGGAGTCGGAGTCGGAGTCGGAAAAAATGTACCGACTCCGACTCCGGGTACAACAAAAAATTGCGAGATGGTCCTTTGCCGCAAAATTTAAGCTCAAATTTTAAATAATTTTTTTATACTTATTTTTTTCTTATATTACACACCATAAAATGTCTTAGTATTTAATTTTGCCGGAGTCGGAGTCGGAGTCGACCTACTAAAATTATCAGGAGTCGGAGTCGGAGTCGACTTTTTTTTTCCCGACTCCGCAGCCCTGATTCTAACTACAAGCATTAATTATAAAAAATATTACTATTGTTACACTTACCTTATAATTATACCTAAAGTAAACACGAAAATACGTTCGTTGTAATCAGGGATGGAATAACGTTATATAACGTTACACAAATTATATAATATACAGGGTGTTTCTTAACTCATGCAAAAAGATCGGTAGGTGATTTCTTATCGAGAATTAAGGGGGGTCTTTTATACAATTTTTTTTCCTTAGATGAATGAATTACACACGTCAAATCCACCCAATATGAACATAAACAAACCATGGTAAACACCAAAATGAATCGTTTTATAGGTATTACAATATTTGATAGTTCATGTTCATTCATATAATTTTTTGCTCAGAAACTGTAGGTTTTACGAGAAAAGTTAAAGAATTAAAGAAATCTCTTAATAAATCAAGTTAAAAAAAAAAAATTGCAAAATTTCAACCCACCAAAAAGTTCTGATAAAAAAAACCAACAGGGGTCGCACTTTTCAGCTCCCTGTGAAGGTGGGAGATGATTGAAAATATTCCTATGGAAAACCTTTTAATAAGTATAAAACATCTACCAAATATCATTCTCCTGCATATATCCAAATTTGAGAAATAAAATAGAAACCTTATTTTACCGATCCTCTTTAGGGGGTGTAACTCCGACGTCTAAGGAAAAAAAGTTATATGAAAGACCTCCCTTGATTTTCGATAAGAAATCACCTCCCGATTTTTTTCACATGATTTAAGAATTACCCTGTATAACATTAGATTTTTTTTTTATTAGTTACTCTGAAATTGTTTTTGAGATCTGTAAATGTAAATTTAAAAAATAGTACAAAACTACGTTGGTATATTCTATTTTCATTTTAATTTCTAAAATACAATCACAATATTCTTCTGAAAATAAAAGGATCGCCAAATAAAAATTTAATTTAAAGAGAATAACGATACAAAATAACTTTTAATAAAACGTTATTGGTTATTATAACGTTATATAACGTTATCAAAATATCGTTACGTTATTGTATAATAAATTATAATTGAATCGTTATTATAACGTTATCGGGTATCGTTACGTTACGTTTTCCATCCCTGGTTGTAATAAACTATAAACACTTAAATTTTGGATTATACGATTCTTTAACTATGGTTATACCACGTTAAAAAATACGTTAGAATGTTAGAAAGTTAGAAAGTTACAAATCGAGTAACTTCGCGCCAATAATAACCCATACTGCGCAAGCTTAGCATTACCAACTTTGGGGAATTTTTTACTTGCAGTGGTTTTGTTGAACTACCCATGAGCATCTATTGTACAACCGCGATGTAGGTTCAGTCTTAACTTTAGGTGAACGCAGCTCAGTTAAACTAAGACCGAACCGTACTATTGTACAACCGGGCCTAAGAGGACCAGATGGACGACAGCGAGTGTACAGACACCCAAATGTACAATGGTCGAAACCGTGAGTTATCATGGTGGGTCGGTAATGATTTGGGGCGGCATATCGTACGAGGCTCGCACTGACAGTGGTATTCGAACGAGGTGGATTGACAGCTCTCCGGTACTTGAAAGACATCTTGGAAGCGCATGTCGTGCCATTTGGGCCATTTATTGGTGAAGATTTCTTATTAATGCACGATAACGCGCGGCCACACGTAGCCAGAATCGTTTCCGATAACTTGGATGCTGTGGGCTTCCGAAGATTGGACTGGCCTGCACCGAGTCCCGACCTCAATCCTATAGAACATGTATGGGAGTATGGGACAATCTACATAGGCGCATAAAAAGTCGAATACATGTACCAACAACATTGCAAGAGTTACGGATAGCGGCTCAAGAGGAATGGCACAACATACCGCAAACAGACACTCAGGATATCATCGATGGTCTTCCTAATCGCCTCCAGCAAGTCATCAGAGCACGTGGAGGCAATACACGGTATTAAAATTTTGAAAAAACAGTTACCAGTGCCCCAGTGCGTAATTGTAGAGTTTCGGTATTGTTGCAATTAATGACCTTTTTGTAAAATTTTTACTTTTGTGATAAAAAACACAAAAATACATTCAAACTATATAATTCGTTTGTTTTTCCAACTCCTGATTTAGTTTTTAATGGATTATAATTAATATTAAAAGTCATAAAAAATTAAACTGGTAAATATCTCGAATTTTAGAGGTGGGCGGTTGATTGTGCCTTTTATTGTATTTTACTTCTCTGTTTACATTTAGTTTCTGTTTTTATTTATAACAAATATTTTAGTTCGAAGATGAAGAAAATGAGGAGAAATTAGTTAAGAAACAGCTAAGGCAACTGTTCTCAAATGTATATAGGATAGCTGAAGCTGAAGCACAGAAGTCGTATAAACGTTTAACGAGAGAAGGTGTAATATTATTAAGAATTTTATCTGCGAAATACAGAGCTGGGTTAAATCCTCATTTAGAACTAATCGCGCGATATATTGGACTAGGATTAATTACATCCGAGGTTCAACTCGAAGGTAAGGAATTGACAACTGTTGCTTTTGTTGTCAGCTTTAAAAAATCTATCCTCTCTAACCTAAGCATATTTTCCACATCCCACATCTATTCAATATTTTGTGGTCCTTAATTTACTTCTTTACTTTGTCATTAGCTACAATCGTTACGTCTCTAATAACAATTAATTATTAAACTGTAATGAACTGTGACTGTGTGTACTGAGATGGTCACATATAGAATGATACTTAATAATTTAAGTACAAACATTATTCATTTAAAACGTGGCACGCTATTATTATCTAGCGAACCGGTACTTGAACCGGTGCTTTTTTAGGCACTTTTCAAAATTCACCGTTAAATTTACCGGTAAATTGCATCGGTCTTAGCCGGTATTACATTGGTTTATTAAAATGGCGTCCGGTATCTACCGATATCTTATCGGTGTGAACGTAATTTTGAAACGTTTTGGTTAGGTTGTTAGGTTAGGATATACGCTTATTAAAATGGAAATTGTTACTTCAGGATCAGTAAGAGAAGAAAAGAAAATTTAGAACTGGTGACTCTGATTTTTCTGATGATAAATATAAATAAAATGACATGAAGGTTATGTTTATACAGGGTTCTCGTTTTTCGAGGGCCACTATGGGGATCTCGTAAACGGTAAGAGTTACGACTTCGGTTATTATGGGACAAAGTTGTATATTCAGGTGCTTAATAATTTGAAGCAAACAGAACTTATCTAGCTCTTTTAGTTTTTGAGATATAGGGAAAAAAGTAAAAAAGTGGATTTTTGTTTTTTGCCCGTAACTTTTTCATTTGATGTCGAATTTCTTTTCTGTAAAAACTTTTTCATGGCCACTTTTTGCAAGGAATCAGAATCCCCAATTATATTTACCGTGCGACGTTTCGTTTTTTTACAACCATCATCAGGTCAATTTTTTCTTATGTACTCTATATCTGATTTTAACGCCAATTTGTAGAGCATTTTTTTTCTGAATTCGACAATGTATAACACTTGGCACATTTTTGAAACAATTGTTGTTAAAAATGGCAAAAACAAATATTTTATTTAAAACAAATCCTAATCGGCATGGTAAATAATTGTCTTTGTCCCTTTTTCCCTGGAAGCACGTAAGTAAACCGCATGAAATTACTATTAAAGGGATTTAATTAAAAAATAGATAATAATAAATGTTAGGAATGCATTAACATTGTTCACTTAGCAAATATTTTTAGATTATTTTCTTTGGTTAATTTATAAGTTTCTCTAAAATGTGCCTATTTAATTCTTATTTGGCATACAATTATTTG